>WFKH01011581.1:11102625-11145618 GCA_016163765.1 Magallana hongkongensis | reverse complement strand
AACCCCCCATTGTGGCCCCACCCTACCCCCGGTGGTCATGATTTTCACAACTTTGAATCTACACTACATGAGAATGCTTCCACACAAGTTTCAGCTTTCCTGGCTAATTAGTTTCTGAGAAGAAGATTTTTAAAGATTTACTCTATATATTCATACGTAAAAATTCAACCCCCCATTGTGGCCCCACCCTACCCCCGGGGGTCATGATTTTCACAACTTTGAATCTACACTACCTGAGGATGCTTCAACACAAGTTTCAGCTTTCCTGGCTAATTAGTTTCTAAGAAGAAGATTTTTAAAGATTTACTCTATATATTCATACGTAAAAATTCAACCCCCCATTGTGGCCCCACCCTACCCCCGGGGGTTATGATTTTCACAAATTAGAATCTACACTACCTGATGATGCTTCCACACAAGTTTCAGCTTTCCTGGTCTTATGGTTCATGAGAAGAAGATTTTTGAAAATTTCTCGAAAATTTTCATAAATTCCTAATTATCTCCCTTTGCAAAAGGGCGTGATCCTTAATTTTCACAAATTTAAATCCCCTTAGGCTAAGGATGCTTTGTGCCAAGTTTGGTTGAAATTGGCCCAGTGGTTCTTGAGAAGATGTTGAAAATGTGAAAAGTTTACAGACAGACGGACGGACAGACGGACAGACAGACAGACAGACAGACGGATGACAGACAAAATGTGATCAGAATAGCTCACTTGAGCTTTCAGCTCAGGTGAGCTAAAAACTAGTACCGATGCTGTTGTTGAAATTTCCAAAGTTTTGTATACACATCAAAAGTTCTACCAAAGTAGGACTGCCATTGTTTGTGTCCATATTGAGGGAGATCCCTGCAATAAAATCAGACACAATGGATATCAGATATAAACACATTGTCAAACATATTGATCACAACAACTGTCAATCAGATTAAATGTTATATTACAGCATTAACATGATTTTCAGCTACAGGTCACATTGACACTAGACCACAAATGAAAGACTATAACAGATGCCATATCCATTATCCTCAAATCATTTTTCTGTTTAAAACAAATTCAAGATATTAATTAACAGCTCATATGAATTTAAGAAGAATTAGAAGTGTCTTACTAGAGCTAACTGTTGCATATATTTAATGCATAATTGCACTAATAATAGCTCACAAATCATTAGCAAGCACTGCCTGTTAAGAATCAAAGTACAAGATGTACTCCTCGGAGTGGTTCTTTCAAACAAAAGCTGTTAAGTTTTTATTATGTAGTTAAATGCATTACAGACATTTTTGTTTTTTGAAGATGCTTTTTGTTTTAAACTTTAAGCTCTCTTATCAGCAATGAACTTGTCAATCCACCTACATATTTGTATGCACAAATGTCTGTTTAAGCGAATGAGTAAGTTGTACTCAAAACATTGCATGTCAAGGTGTGAATTCAATTGTCATTTGTGATAATTCACACACTATAAAAACATCAATAAAGCTTTCCTTCAAATAGTTTTGTGTGTAAAGGGGTATGTAATTATAACTTTTAATGATTATTTTGTCACTCGAGAGAATATATCCATCTACTTGAGAAACAAAGACATGATTGTGACCCAGCTGTTCGTGGTATAGGCCTACACAATGAACAAGTTTAATACATTTATTTGCTGAAATAAAGATGAAGTTTGAATAATATACGAGGGTCAATCATTATTATTTTATTGATATGTGAAGTTTCATTCCATTTGATGAAAAGGTATTTTTGCTACCCGATTTTAAAAACAACATGTTTTATAACCACGGAGCATGATAACGTTAAAAACATGACGTCAAGATGATGCACGCACAGTTTATTAAAATACCTAATCTTTATAGCACGCTTAGTCTCTTGTGTCTTTCACCTTACAATTTAAAAGGGCACTAGACCACTTGAAATCTTAATTGCTCACATTTGTAAAAAAAAGCATAAGTTAGTTCTTTGAAATCTTTATTTTTATTACGAATGTCTCTTCGTTTACAGTAAAGAAAACACTAAACGTCAGATGACCGTCATGACGTTACTTATTCTTTTGAACAAATATTTACAGATATTCTATTTTCTTTCGGGCTGTTTGATGTCCAAAATACAGTTACCACAACATCCACAAAATGCATTACAGTTAAACATGTTAAACACAAATGTGCAAATATCTTTTGACGTATTATTTGCACCATTGAGCATTTTCACAGTTTGTATAGGCTTTTTCTCGAGTTAAATCAATACTGTTTGTATTTCTCGTTGCGCCATGACATCCGGCGACGTCATCGTTTTAAGTCAATTTTTTAGAGGACTATCTTTCTTAAGTGACTGATTTCTATTTAGCAAAACAATATAAACCATCATTATTATAGGTACACAGAATATCATGACAATATTTAATCTACGGTTTCAATATTGTTTTGTTTTATGCCCAATTTATAGAAATATTACTCTCGACTTCATATGGTTTATTGTCGACATGACACAAATTTTGACCATGCGCCGTGACCTCATTTTGCAGAATTAAATTTTAAATAATTCTTAAAAATAAAGGAATACATTTATTTTTTTGCTTCAAAGTATTTGAAACTATTACTAAATTATGTCTACCAAATTTAGTAATAATATGACGTTGAGTAAAATAGCTATGGCAAAAGTCTTTGTATTTTTTGATTGACTCTCGTATGTGCAGAAAAATATGCAAAGTGGCATTTGATGCTGTTTATCAACAGCTTTGTTAAATCCAAGATGTGTTAAATATTACGAAAAACATGTAGATTGGAAACATTGGTTGTCATGTTACCACAGTGAAATTACTTTTATATATGCTAAATTTTATCATATCCAAGCCCTATTGTGAACATGATTTTGATGGGCAGTGTACAGTATTTTCACCAAATATTCAGTATTTTCGTGGCTTTTGTACTGGCCTAAGACCAATTTTTGCCAAGTACCATTTCTCGCCAGTGCATTGTTACATCAGTTTTCATATAAATTTTAATTGTTGATAAAATGACCTAACAATGCACTGGCGAAAAATGGTACACGTAGTTTTTTCCCAAATTGAGTTGCCTCCCGTAATTACATTGACAAAACAAAAAAAAACCCAACAACCCAGAATATCACATAAAAATTTAATGTTAACACATGTATGTTTTTTTTGTGTGTATCATTGTACATGTATTAGGAAATTTGTATCGCTTGGCAAAATACTTATATCTTGAACACAACCAATGAAGTGTTACGGTGTACACCTGACCTCGCTATCTAAAACAGTGCCCGCAGGCAGTGTCAAAATCTTGTGGTCAAAAGCACGGGTTTCACACCTCTGTATACACACACCAGAGGGATTTCAACTAACAGGAAACATAGCATTTATAAACAACAATTGTATTTTGTAATGAAAAATCAATTGATACATTTTACACATAACGGTTTTTAAAACCGCTGGTATCACAAACACGTGCTCTTTCTAAACACGGATGTACATAGTTTCCATTACTGTTAGTATAGAAATCCAACCTATTATTATAATTTATGGATCCTTTCATGTTTTACTATAAATCTTAAACTATTTGATGTTCATATTAATGCTTTATAATTTTTTCTTACAGCAAATTATCGTTGTCATAATCGCTAACCCAGATTTACCGCAATACTATACCAGACGATTTATATAATTTATACATACCCTTCTTTCTATCCTTTTTTTAAAGTTTGATATCATATCAATAATAGACATAAATGTTTACAGCACACAGTATTATATCTTAATACTACTGGGAGTTGCAATCTCTATCACAACAATTGATGTAACAACAGGATTTAAAATGGGTAACCCCACTGCTATTTCAAAGCACATAAAAGCACCCAGTGACCCTTCATTTTTAAAAAAATCATTAGACAAGTCTATCCTGCGGACAGGCCAAGGCAAGGGCCTAGGAGAAAAAAAATATCGTCTTATCGTCCGAAAAATACGGTATAAGAAATATACAAAAATCGCAAGTTTATAACCACTCATATTTATATCATGGATCATTCTAAAAGCAACCCTAATCAAAAATAGTTTTAACATTGCAGCTTTTGAACACTTTTGAGCAAATAATATATTTCTAAGGGCGAAACAATTACATGTGTAAACGACAACGTTTCGATTAAATGCTCTAAAAGTTTACAAATTTAGTAAACGTTTACCCGAAGGTCATTATTAATGTCTACCAGAAAGAAAGTTGAATACAAACAAGTTGTTTTATTTTAAAGAAAACACAGTCATTCAATTGTATTCTGTTTCAATCCATTCCGGAAACATGATACTTAACAAAAAATTTAAAACCCAATACGGTCAAACCTATTTAATATATTCCGGTTTCCGAGTATCGAATACTAGCAATGTTTTATGATTTTATTTTATTTTTCAAAGTATATGTTCTAAAAAATTAAATATATAATGTTTTCACCTGTCTTTAAAAAGTGTTTCAATACTGTCAGCGGATCGTGGTATACTTTATTCGGGATCAAAACATCCAACTTTGCAAATTAATTTACCATGCTTTTTCTACGTCCGGTATGTAGCCATACAAATCATTAATGCAATATTGGGTGACGGTGTAAAAATGAGTTAAATGCGCTTCATATTCTTTCCTCATAAGTACCAACAAATAAATAGTAATAACATTTCATACTTACATATATACCGAAAGAATGGTTTATTGAATTTGTGCTTCATGAGTAAGTAGCCATAAAAATTCAACACAAAATAATCCCCCTTTTAAACGGTACCGTTTCATTTACTGCTGTCCGTTTAAACGTTTACAAAATTCAGTAAACGTTTCACCCTTATATATTTCCATTGTTTGGGTAACTGTCCACCACCTTGTGTGCAGTGAGGCGTGGATAAGTATGATTTCTTTACAATTGTGCTGAATTATTACCTATCAATTGTTTTGTTTACCATAACTGACCTCCTTTATATTTCATACAAGAAGTAACTGTGTGGTCATGAATCAATTGCCCTTAAACTTTTAGAACTTTAAAGCTATTCTGAATAGCTTAATAACGCTATATATCTTATTCAAGCTATAGAGCTAAATCAAGAGATTGTACTGGACCTGCTTAGACCAGTACAGTTTTGAGGTCCACAACTTATTACATGTATGCTTGATAAACATAGCATTATTTGTTTTTAAGAAAAAAATCACCATAGATCATTCGTTTATAAAATATCTTAATTTGTGTAAAAAAAAACCCAGACTTTATTAAAATTGTAAAGAACAACAGAGGAAATTCGAACTCATTGTAAGAACTCTACAGGGAGATCATTAGCATAATTTATTTGTCTTAATTTTCAAGCATATTTATTGCAAATGCACATACCTTAATCCATTGAATAATTGCTTTGACTTTTCTAACAGATGACAGAATTCATTCACTATTTTCTTCTCGTTTTCATCCAAAACTGGAAGGCTCACATCACTTGTCGACATTTTGTTGTGGTAGCATCGCCAACACTCTCCAATCCAAAGAGAAAGTAAATGGTCACTTACAACATCAATCAGAGAAAAAGTTTTTGATAAAATCTACATCAGTTTGAAATAAGATTACAAATCATGTTTGTCACTTAGTTCAGATTGATTCTACTCATAAAAAGAATAAACGAATTGAAAATCAGGATTGATTTAGAGAGTTTAGATCTCAGTCAACCTTGCGCTTGAACAAGAAAACGTGTTTCTGCGAATGCTGGACAACTCGCCCCCAAGACATCTCGCCCCCAAGACAACTCGCCACCAGTTCAAGACAACTCGCCCCCAAATTAGGACAACTCGCCCTCAGTCAAGACAACTCGCCCCCAATAAAAAAAATAATTTTATACGCATTGAATCAACAAATATTGTTACTTTTCACTAATCTTCGAAGATCATAACAAGAAGTCAAGTATTAATTTTCTAAATTTTTTTGTTAGATACGAGGGTACGCCAATTCATCTATCCTCTGTCCCAAGATATCCTCGATTCACATTTTGCTTAATTACTCGATATTTATAAATACCTCAGGGTTCAACCGATGTTCATTCAAAAGTATGAAAAATTTCCGGCAAGATTTCTCCTTTGAAACGCCCCCTCTAGCTTATCAGGTTTCAATACACGGCTAAAAAATGTGATGTCTCTGGTTTCTAAAACCTTTAAAAATTTTTGAAGTATGTTTATCTGCCTGAGTTTATATCAGGAACGAGATTTTATATATAATGAAAAACATATTATTCAATCATAATGTATACAACTTTCGCTGATTATAGATAAATTTAAATAAAACTGTTAAAGTAAAACTGTGGTTGAAAGTTTGATTAATCTGTTAAATTTCAAATTAATAACTGTCAAACTTTGAAATATAACCTGGGGAATATAAATTGCATTGTGATATATGGCGAAAAAAAAATGATTTCTGTTAAACATTTTGTTGTAATACAAACAAAAATACTGGGGGCGAGTTGTCTTTATGTTGGGGGCGAGCTGTCCTGAGTGGTGGCGAGTTGTCCTAAATTGGGGGTGAGTTGTCTTCTGTTGTACTGGGGGCGACTTGTCTTGGGGGCGAGTTGTCCTGATTCCGTAACTCCAGTTCGTGCAATATTCCGCCACAGACCGAGAACGATGATGTTAAATTATCCTTAGACATTCGAAAGAGGTACTTTCAGTAAGTAATATTTTATGCGATGAACTTGTTAATTTTGAAGTTAACCTACCAAGTCTTGAGCTATTCAATCAGGGGGTGTCTATTCAACCATGCATGATTGAAAGATTGGTAACATATTCCTATATTTATCTTTTTGTTCTCGAAAAGCGTGACGTTCGGGTTTAACATAGCCCATTTGGTGGTTTACTGTAATATTGGTTGTCAATCGCCTATGTGATCTCCCAATTTACAGGTTCAGTTCAATCTCTTGATTTAGCTACTACTTGAATTAGCTATGTAGCTTTATTAAGCTAGTCAGAATAAGTTCATAAAACTATATGAATCTATAGACACAAACTGATAGAGTTGAGAAAATGATATAAAAGCGGGTTAGTGTTGATTTTTTTGTGATCTATGCGTGCATTTATGTTTAAAATGTAGAAATTATAGGTCTGTTACGAAAATTTAGGGAAATTGGAGTCAAAACATGGGTCGAAGCGTAGACCGTCTTCGGTTCTGACATTTACACGTTTTCCAGAATCAAAATATGAGGGCTTGCGAAGAGAAGTGGATGTAGGCTATGCCTGTCCACTTCTCAAAAGAGAATAGCACCTGTGTATAATACGCACCCCAAAATTTGGGTGAAAAATACTGAAAAAATTGCTGTTTCTATGTATAGTACGCATTCAAAAAACGAAGAAATTTTTAATCAAAATTTTTGAAAAATCACTGATGTGTATGCCTTAATATGTATTCCAAGTGTGTAAAAGTAATGACGTCTGCAGATCTAACTCAAAACAACAACAAAAGTATTGATTTAATTGATAATTAGTCCAATTCTTAGATAATTGTAAAATAAACATTAAATAAAAACGTTTGTATGTCGTATATCGTCATTATCAAGTCGCACAAATGATCATGATGGTCTATTTTTAACTCTGTCTTTGTAAAGCAATAATGTTAAACTGCATAACGGGACACAAAGTAAATAAGTTAAATCAAATCATAATTATTGATAATCTTCCTGCACTCGAATAACCTGTGAAGTCTGACACGAGACATGAGCATGCTTCACCGGAAATTGTTTAATAAACATTGACGACACAACCAGTCAACAGGTGGCTGGTTATGTAATGCATTGTGCGAAATTAACTTTTTTGTACCATAGACAATCGGTCTACAACATTTTCAAAATCTATAGACCTGACCGATTTCCTATAGACCAAAAGCAACAACAAATATTATTCTTTATTTGTATCGTTATTTTATTCAGGGGGAAATAACCTGGTACCTCACAGCATAATCAGAGGAATAATAGGAACTCTTACTAGTTGGTGCCCGGCTCTAAAAATCACACACAGTGACACTGCCTTGTAATGATTATTTTGTAATACCAATCTATGAAACTCAGAGTGAAGGAAAAATAAATATATAAAATACCCGATTCCCTTGAATACTGTAGATAACACGATACAAAAGGAAACAAAAGCGCAGAATCTAAGACAACATATACGTAAGGAAAACTAAACGTCAGCCATGAATTCCAGGTGTGCAGTCTGGTGTCACGATTGAGAAAACTAAAACATGTAAAATATGGTGTATGACTATCGTTTTTTTTTTTTTCTCCCAGATCTAGCTTGTGAATACTTCAGTTTGTCAAAAAAAGACATGCTTTGAATTGTTTTTGACTTTTAAATAGCACATGACAACTACATTCTGCTTCTTATCTCAATGTATTTGAAAAGGTATTTAGTAAAACGTTTAATCGACTAGATGACAGGCCGCGTTCGTGCTATAGACAAGTCGGTCTATGAATATTCGCGTTACTATAGACCCGGCCTATTTTCTATAGATTTTGTCTATCGGTCTACCGTTAATTTCGCACACTGGTAATGCGAATACACTGGTGAGAACTTGTTTGATGCAAGGAACAGTGGTCTGGGTGGATAAATATTCTAATACAATGTACATGGAAATAAAATTAAGAATAACGTATTTCTGACTAAATAAGTTTAGTCTACATTTATACATCTTGCATAACATGCGATATCAGCAGTCATACTCCTGGGGTATCCAGAAACACGCTCTGAAAAAATGGGGTAAAATTTTGTTTCTATATATATATATTCCATGTATATATAATACCCATCCCTCACTTATCATATTTTGGCTGAAAAAAAACTTTACAGTACTCAAAGAGCAGAATTAGCCTCCTTTTATATTTCTGATTAATAGAGCTTATGGCTCAGTGTTCATGGACGTTAGGCCAGTAACCATAGGTTGCTGGTTCAAACCCCGCTGTGGTCACTTGATGTTGTGTGTTGTGCTCTTAGACAAAGCACTTTATCCACATTGTCCACCCAGCTGAAATTGGGTACCGGCATTAGCTGGGAGTTAACCTGCGATGGACTAGTGTCCCATCCAGGGGAAGTCAATAACTCTCATCCACTTAGCACAGGGTTTGACACTAACCTTAGTCCGTTAGTCACAGACTAATGAATTTCAAGACTGACTAATAAAATTTATGCGTAGTCAGTCCGACTGGACTAATAAAAATATCAGCTGAACAACTTGAAATTTGAATTACGATTGACAATTTCATTTTGTAGACACGCTTTACTGGAAAACCCCGAATGTATTTCTAGCTATTGAAGCATGGCGGTGATCGAGTAATTCTTATTCAATTGAATGCTTTCTTGTATAACTGATTTAACTTAATTGCTAAATCAAGAACTTGTACTGGACCTGATATAATTTTGTTCACTTTGCTTATCAGAAGAAAATGTGCATCTTTTCAACCCATATCTCAAGGAAATTTGGCATCTGTACTTTATAAATACTGTAAATGTATTATATTTAGATGAAGATGGTTTTTTAAAAAGCGTGGATTTGAATTAGCGTATTACCAAATGTGTCTATTATTATTAATATATAAATGGTATTCAGCTATGTACATGCAGCTTTTCACCAAAAACGCTAAAAAGAATACACAGCCAAAAGTAATATGTGTACAGTAATTTCAAAAAAAAAATTTATGCATCAAGTTTTGCTCTTGGGTTTTCATTTAAATAACGGTTAAAATCAAATTTATGCATCTAGGAAGTCGTCAATAATCAGTGTTTCCATCTCAAAAGAATTGATACTGTATTAAAAAATATACAATATGGCATTATTTTTTTAGAATCTAATAATATTGACCTCAATTTACAGATGTATGTCAAAAGCTGAAAATATATACACTACAGACTTCTATTTTTACTTTTTTCAGTAAAATGTCATTCTGTACAGTCAGATTTTAATAAATGGGGAATGTACAATTTCAGAAAAAATTATAAAGGAATATGATAGAAATGTCAATATTGCATGTATATCAGAATGACATTTCATGTTAACTGCTATCAAATTAAGTGGACTCACTGTATTAGGAATGCTGATTGGCTAATTTAATAAATTTTACCATATATTGAAATAAACATTACCATTTGTAAGCACTGGTATTACTTTGAACCCACTCTGTATAACAAGGGAATAAAAAAATCCCAAGATTTGTGCAATACCACCATTTTATCTAGTTGAAAGACAATGCTATAAATATGAATTAAAATCTATAGAGAATTTGGATTGCATTGCAGGCATCACAAAAGCATTAAAGTAAAGATTTTGAGAAATTTGTAAGTTGTTTCAAAAAGTTCCAAAAATTTTGCTTTTTGCATTTGTTTTGTCAGACTTTAAAATACAGAGTATACTCAAATTCTGTAGTCAAAATATGGAGCAGTCCACTGTAGTTGTATAGTCAGATTGTTTTTTATTCCATTGGTCCTCAACTGACTTGATCATTTGATAATATACACATGGTAGACAGACTTACCAGGTCTTAAAGTATTTTTTCCTCTTGGCTGTAGTGTCATGATGATATGATACACAAGTTAATCCCACTTTAATATCGGGTTTATATAAAATTCTGCATACAAGTGCACAAGTCTAATGTGTGAAAAAGATACATGGAAAGTTAATGTGCTGGGTTTATTGGAGTTGTTGTCTGTGTTGGATAGGATAACTAATTGTTTATGACATACAAGAAGTTTGAGTATTGATCAGTCATCCCAGGGGGAGGTGTTGGAGAGAGGTAATCGGTATTAACAAGTACACCTGATATTGCTCAGACCAGAATTACTTGTGTGTATTTATTATAACCCGTATTAAGTCATATTGGGTCTTTTATTTGTGTAGATGATATTCAAGTAGACAGTTTTGATATGGAAGAGTACTTACCATGTATTTTAATTATTAGAAAATGATATGTATATTCACAAAAATTGAGTACAGAAAAAACAGACCATCACTGTACATGTATATTTAGGTGAGCTAAGTGAATGAAGACAGCTATTTCTGTTATTTATTCTAAAGAATATTTGATTTGATGTTCAAATTTAAGCCCTGGCATCTTTACTTGTTATAGAATACTGATATATATTTTTGCTTGGTTATGAATAAAGATCAGTTTTAAGGGAGAGCTGGTAATTCATTACCTCTTTTCATTGATCATATTTTGTAGTTCTAAATGGAAGAACAGCCCCCGAAGCTAGCAACAGATGCAGTTCTAGTCAAGAGTGAGAAAATTCCCAAAGAGGTGGGAACAGTCAAAGGTTACGACTTCAATGATGGAGTCAATTACCATAAATTACTGCAGTCCTATGCCAGGTCAGGGTTCCAGGCAAGCAACTTTGGCCATGCTGTGGAACAGATTAATAAAATGGTAAGTACTGAAAAATATTTTTATTCACGTAAAATGTTTTCCTTGAAGTTAAAAAAATTAAACCATTGTATCATGTCAACCTAAAAAAAATATTTAAGTTCTTTTAACTACTTGCAGGTTTTTTGCATGGATGAAATTAAAAATATTAATGAATCCTTACAACCTCAAAGAAAACCAAAAAACAAATATAAGTTCCTATGACTGTGTTTGTCATGTTTTGGACAAAGTTTCAATATATGCCTAATAGAATCACAAGTGTAGGGTTGAACCATCTGTTGCAGATTGATTGCAAGATGACCCCTCTACCTGAGGAGAAGATTGATGAGGTGAACCTGAACCCCTGTAATAGAGAGAAATCCAATTGTACCATCTTCCTTGGTTACACGTCTAACCTGATTTCCTCCGGGATCAGAGAGACCTTCCGATACTTGACTCAACACAATATGGTTTGTAACACTTCCACATCTGATAGTCACAATTATATACATGTAACTTTCTTTAAATTTAACGTATAAAACTATCATTGGCTTTATTAATTTGAGTACATTGTGCCAATACAAAATACAAAAGCAGTGATGATAAACTTTTGTGTATGAAAACATGATGTATAATATTATACGCTATACTGAGCTTTTGTATGAACATATTTTGAAGAAAAAAGATATATATCTGAAAGATTTATTCTTCTTCAAAACCATAAAAGGTATTTGTAGAGTTTTAAATTTCTGTATAATTTACTTGAATAGATTGACTGCATTGTTTCAACAGCTGGTGGAATAGAGGAGGACTTTATTAAATGTCTGGCTCCAACATACCTGGGGGACTTTTCTCTGAAAGGAAGTGATCTTAGGGAGAGAGGAATAAACAGGATTGGGAATCTGCTGGTACCAAATGAGAACTACTGCCTGTTTGAAGATTGGCTGATGCCCATTCTAGACAAAATGTTGGAGGAGCAGAAAAATGAGGTGGGTAGAAATTAACTGGAGCAGAAATGTGTGTCTGTATACAATGGTAGGAGTCAGTACAAAAGCTGTGATGACAATATGTAAAAGAATCACCCATGTTTATGACTATACGCTATACTGAGCTTTTGTGTTGTTTGCCCTGTGATGTTGTATTTAATTTATCCAAATTGTTAGCGGCTGTTTTTACATCTAATTCAGGGTGTATTGTGGACTCCAAGCAAGATGATTGCTCGACTAGGAAAGGAAATTGACAACCCTGAGTCTGTGTACTACTGGGCCTACAAGGTAAGCCCACCAGCAATCAACAACAAATGTGTGAATGTGATGTTGAAAAATTATATCAGTTAACATTAGATTTTTGTTAAAAACAAGCATGTAAATAATAGATTTAGATGATGTTCTACCTCAGAAAACAGTCATTATAAGGACCTTGAATAGTGAACATTCTTCAATATTTCCAGTTGTCTCCACTTTTTTCAGAACAACATTCCAGTATTCTGTCCAGCCCTCACTGATGGATCTATAGGAGATATGATTTATTTTCACTCCTTCAAAAACCCTGGCTTGGTGCTGGACATTGTGGAAGGTAGTGAAAATATTAAAAATTTTAATTCATGATATTTATTTCTTTAAAAATTTCTTAAAAATTAAAAAATTTACAATTGAAAATGTATAAGTTATTTTCAACAAAACTTTTGTTTTCTAGATGGTTCAATACAAACTTATTTTCAGATATCCGTCGGGTGAACAGTCAGGCGGTATATGCTGCCAACACAGGGATGATAATTCTAGGAGGGGGTGTCATTAAACATCACATCTGTAATGCCAATCTGATGGTAAGTTTGTCACAATCAGATACTTGTCGTAACAGAAAAAAGGAAAAGTTATCAAAATTACCAAAATCTCTTTTAACTTTAAAAATTTTGCCGTAATTTTTAAAGTCAATTTTAACCGAAACTTAAAATTTTGAAATATTAAAACATGCAAAATATTTGCTTTAAAAAATCTGAAACAAATAAAAGAATAAAAAAAAACAAATGCTCTATGAATTTCAGAGAAATGGTGCTGACTTCAGTGTGTTTGTGAACACTGCAGCTGAATTTGATGGAAGTGATGCTGGAGCAAGTCCTGATGAAGCAGTATCTTGGGGGAAAATCAAGAAAACAGCCAAGCCTGTCAAAGTGAGTAGAAGGCGCCTATTCATTCCAAAACAAATGAATAGTTCAAGTATTAATACCATGTATTGACTTGAAATTTAGATTAAAGCAATGACATACCAGTGTATCTTCCTAATAACAGTGAATCTTTTGCAGGTGTATGGGGAAGCCACACTGATATTCCCACTGTTGGTAGCAGAAACTTTTGCCAGAAGAGAGAAAGAGTTCCTTCCACAGAAAGAGTGAATATCAAGACCTATTGAAACGATCAATGTTGGATCTCTTCTCAAACTTTGAAAAAGATTTGGAGGTCGTGAGATTGGTCTTCACTCAAGACCTGTGATTTACTTGTGACTGTAGTGAGAAGATCGTGTTTAAAACCCGCAGTCGACACTGCAGTCCGCTCAGTGTAGCTTTAATGTGAAAGCTCACTATCCAAAGTTATCTTCAGATTTAACATCACATGTCAACTTTTGAAAATCTTTGAGGGATTTAGCATACAAGTGCTTTTTCATACAGAAAAATTCATGACAGTGTTATAGAAATAGAGATTGATTTTGTTTAATTTCTAATTGAAATCATCTACTTCATTATTGATTTATCAATTTTATTTTTTATCACAGTTTTTGTATAAAGAAGATAAAATCAATGAAAGAAATAGTTATTTTTATGGAAATGAAATTATTTGTTACTCAAACATTGCAAAATATTACACTAGCACATTATGTAGTCAGTACATGTAGTTTCAGCTAAAGGCATACATGTTTTTAAATTCTTTCTTGTCTTTTTTATTTCGTTTATGCCCCTTTTAAATTGAAATTTCTATTGACCTCAATGATGAAATAAAACCTAGATAACTCTGAACAGACCCTAGGGAATAGGGATGATACTTGGTAGGAGTGGGTGTTCTGTTTTAATGAATTATATGTTGAAGTGTTTAATAATTTCTTATTTTTAAGAAATCCTTCTTGTCAGCATCTGAATATTTTATAAAGTATACAATGCACTGATGTGATATTTGTTTTTGTTATTCTTATAACTCTTTTTTTATTATATTTATTAAAGTTGACTCTTTGACATTTGTGTTTTTGATTTTGTGCTAAATACATATCTAGAGGAAACTTTTGCAGCTTCATTTTCATATTTAAAAAAAAATTTAAGTAGAAAATATACATTATGTTCTTGACCATTGGTTAGAGAAGTGTTTTCATACCACGCGCAATAAGTTGAAGGGGTATTGTTTTTCACAAGTCTGAGTTCTGGGTTTTTTAATCGGCACAACTATCCGTCTACCAATGAGCAGAATTACATAAAACTATGTAGTTATTTTTAAGCACATTAGTGTAGATTTGGATATTCACAGAAAGTCCTGATTCTATTATTGTTCTGTGAATTTTATTTTGCCCCTTTTTAACTTGAAAATTTGACCAGCATCAGATTTCTTAAAGAATTGTCACGACCATCCGGCCCTATTAAATCGGTGTATATGTCAGAAAATTTTTCAGGGGGATTTTGCCTTTCTGACTTGGGGAATTTCGTCCAATATGGAAAAGAAAACGTGTGAAACAGTGTCATTACAACTCATCGTAATCTAATCAACAGTATTTTAGGAATTAATAAGGACATATTGTGTAGATGTGCATTATGTACCATTTTGGGAATTTTGACTTTTAATAAATTGTGGTTACGTCACAAACTGTCAACGCAACTCCTCTTGAAACACTGGATAGTTTTATGGAACTTTGTAGTTGATAAGGATATAATGTGTTGATGGGCATTTAGAGGAAATTCTATTTCCATCATTTTCTTGGAATTTTAGAAATTTTGGCAAATACTGAACATCTATTGAGACATATTGTCAGCGCAACAACTGCTGAACGGAATTAAACGAAACTTTGTACGTGTAGTTTATAAAAACATGGTGGATGTCCATATCTGCAAGAAATGTTGATAAAATAAATTTTGGAGAGTTATCATAACGACTCCAGTACTATTTTATAAAAGTTTACGAGGAGGCAGAAAGACAGCTTCCAGATGACTACTGGAGAGCTGTGTTTCCCGCACCTCCATTTTATACGCACGGACACTGCGCTACAAAATTCTCCTCCTAATAAGTAAATGCGATCAAGTGCATACTAATGATCTGACGCACCGTGGTCAGTGGTAGCATTTTATTTATATTTCTGACCCGGCGTCGACAGGCTCATCACTGGACTTAATAACACATTTCTACATGAACATAAATAAACATACGCTACTAAATATAACGCAAATACTTTTAACCAATTTCTATTATATTTCCATTATGATTATTATTTGTTGTATTTAATGCATTCTTAGTCATTTATTCATTTAGGCTGTCCAAACTTAATTCTACGTTTAACGTCACTTCAAAATATCAAACCTACGAGGGAGGGCGATAAGATAAAAACAAACAAAATTTTCACACAAATGATTTTAACCATTTACATTAATACAAATACAGTGAGTATTTAAGCTACATGTAGCCTACCTCTTTAATAATGATTTTTCCTGACAGTCCCATTGAGTATCCGATATATATAGTACATATTGTGCTCTAAACATTTCAAATTTATACAGATTGCAATAATTTAGTAAAATCAAATTGGAAAAGATCATATTAAAATAGGAGTTTGTTTTTTCTAAAACTCAATTTCTCCTAAACCTACGCGCGCGGGTTACGTTTAACATATTATTAACTTTAAACAGCCTTATGTGTAGCATAGTCAAGTTATGTGGTAGCTTGGGTTATGTTAGCTTGCCTATTTTTCTTTCATTTTTTACGTGTTGAAAAATGTACGATATCTCTTTCCCATCCTTGTATTAATTTTTGCTTGCATAAGCAGTGATTTAAAATGCAATTTCTTACTAATGTTCTGTTATACACACTTTGTTTAGTACGCATGCTGAAAATAATTATATAAAAAATATCAATAATTCCCTGATTTCATATGAAAAAATAAAGACCACAAAGTTCGTGTTCAGTAACGAAGTATTGCAAAAGATCTCCATTATCTTTAACCTTATTCGACTTGATTTGATATGAACATTGTTGTTAATGACTTTGTTTGAACTTTGAATTGGGAATTGCACAAATCTCAAATTCTATTATACGTTCCATACAAACTCAGTTACATTCACGAAACTATTTTACATATTTATGTTAACCACGTATAGATTAAGATCGTATAACATAGTACTTTGTATTGGTAAAAATGTTTTGAGATATCAAACCTATGGAATTGAAAGTGACACATTTATCACAAAAACATAGCCCTTGTGTTTTTCGCCAGGTCAGACTTGCTGGTAATGGTTTTTTAAAAATATATATAATTACTTCTGACGATCAACATGTCCTTCCAACGAATGAATGTTTATTTCTCTCAAACCATTTCAAAGGTACATGAGGTACAAAAATAAATAAATAAATAAAATAGAAATATTTACAAATGGACAAATGCAAGATCAAGTTAGGAAGAGAAGAGAAATTTAAATAAATCGAGATAATATTTTTTTTTAACAGATATGGACAACTTTTTCAAAAAATCAACATCTATGGTATTCCAAAACCCCCACCTGACAAAATCTGCGGGTCAAACATACTACATGTGTAATTGATAATAGAATATCCCGTGTTTATCATTCGCATTGCGCCCATTTTTACATGGCTACATGTAGCTGTACGGGATATTAGTCTTGTCATTTTTGTTAACGATTTATAAAAATCTGCATATAAATCTAATCTTTGACTTCTGCATATAAATCTAATAAAAGCAAAGAATGATTTTTGGAATGCTTGAGGTAATTTGAATATTGAAGCGATCACAGAACACTGGTCGCTATTCGAATAGTGAATAGCCAACAAGTTTCTATATAGTCTGGTTAAAGTTAAACGCCGGGTATCCATTTCCCACCATAGACAAATCGAGTGTAATGCCGAGTTAGTAAGTGCGGTCGCAGTGGTACTGTACTCTCTGGTGACTGTTATAAGACTTAAAAAAGGTTCTTAGAATAGATATACACATTCTTTATTTGCGTTTATCCTATATTTTCAGCGTCGAACTTTGTGGTCAATTGGTTCATTTACAAAACAGTTGATCAGACTTGACAGAATTTCACAGTATCTAGGCAATAAACAATTTTTGAAGATTGTGTTGCGTAATAATTTATCTTACAAGTATCAGACTTCATTCATACCCATTTAGGTGCTAAAACTTATCGAAAGTATGGAGCTGGTAAAATTTTTATTATTTATGTGCTTTATGACTAGTGTCTGTGCATTAGAGAGTCAGAGTCATGTGAAGATTGCCAACAATGGATATCAACTACTGGTGGTGGCGGTGCACGATAGTGTCCCGGACAATCACGCTCTGTTTGAGAAAATCAAGGTACGGACAATGGACAAAAGAATTATCAGTAGTAGTCAATTTGATGTATCAAATGTATTATTAAATGAAAGGTATCGGTAGCTAGCATACATCATATGTACATGTATGTTTATCAGTAGAAGTCAATCAGATATATCATTAGTAGACAACGCAATAGTCGGATGTATCGGTAGAAGATAAGGACATGCATCAGAAGTAGTCAAAGTAATAGTCAGATGTGTCAATAGAAGACAAATACATTATCAGTAGTAGATGATCAGATATAATATATCAGTTGGAGTCAAAAGAGCAAGAATAGTCAAAAAGATGTATGAATAAACCAGTCAAACTTATCAGTAAAAGTGGTCAAAAGAACAGGAGCGGTCAATAAGTGCACGCAAAGGATTAATTTCATTTGAATTTAATTATAAGTGAAACAGTATCGAAAGTTTAATTTAACATCGTCAACAGCATAGATAAATCTGAAATAGATATGAGTTGATGTGTAAGATTTTGTCTAATGGATTGAATAAATTGCATCGTACTTCCATACGCGTTTACCATACAGTCACGTTGCATTGGTTTTAAAAGATGGGGAAGGTGAGAAGTGCAGACATACACAAAATATATTGTCTCGTAACTTAAAATTTGAACTACATTATATACGTATGTATACTCTCCATTTAACTTTTTTTTTCACTGTTTGAAAAAAGTAAAAAGATATCTAGACAATATATAATGGAATTTTTACTGATTCTTTTACCCAGACCACCTTTACTAAAGCCTCCAAAGTCCTGTACACTGCCACTCGGAATCGAGCCTACTTCCAGAAGATTTTCTTCCTACTTCCAAATACATGGACCAACCGCCCGGAATACAAACCCTCCACCTCTGTGACCATTAGCGGGGCCGACATCATTTTCTCGGCGCCTAGGAGCACCAGACGGAACTTTTCTCACACCAGAATGTATGCAGGGTGTGGTCACCAAGGGTTCCACACCCAACTGTTGACCGACATCTTCAGTAGCAGCCATCCCCTTGTGCAGTCATCACCAGGTATCCCGATTCTATTACTGTAAAGTTGTACATGTAAACATATACTTTTGGCCGTCTATTCTATTTACAGCGTTTTTGCAGAACCCAGTTTCCACTTATTCAAGTACATAGCCAAATGACAAGTGTTTAATATGTATTATTACACAGATTCAGAGATGTACTAAATAATATCTGGGCTAATTAACTTCTGGAAAAATTAATATTCCACAAAATACTGTACACGCCAAATAAAATAGATGTAATGAACAATAAATCTCTATTGAACTCATTGAAGACTTTCCCTTGTTTCCTGTAGAGAAGTTCATTGTTCACGAGTTTGCAAAGCTGCGGTACGGTGTATTCGAAGAATTTTCCACCCCAGGAGAAAACCAGTTCTACTTTTCGACCTCCGAAGGTCGGCTGGATCCGGTCAGATGTACAGTGGGGCTTCGTGGAATCATAAAAAATTCTCAGAGTTACTGCCTCTTCTCTTCTATAGATCCTGAAACAGGGGAGTTTCCCGCAGGATGTGCGTATTATCCTTATCCGTTCAGAGCGAATGGCACAGCATCAATGATGGACCATCAGTATGTCAGGGAGGTAAATCTATAACCGCTGTATATAATTATCTAACATCTTATATTAAATTAAGGTCTTTTTCAGAAGATTAAGTTATATACTCCGATATCATTTTACGTTAGAATATATGATATATTGATATAGCATACATGATTTTGAAATATTATACATGTTTTTTGCATTAGCTTATCTTGCACATTTTTTTTTCGAAATCTACAAATATTTTGTTAATTGTATTTGTGATGTTTCAAAGGATTATGATATTTATTACAATATCATAGTATGTTGTATACATTATAGAATATAATACGGAATATGAAATATGATATATGCATTTAGTATTAGCTTATCTCGCACCATCTACTGGTATCGTCAAACAATTTTAAGATGAAGATCTTATTGTTTATTTACTAGTAGTTTGCAATAAACAAATTAAAGCGTTATTTCGTAAGAAAACAGCAAGAAGGGATAGGTATGATATGCTCGGTACAGGACATGCATTCCGGGGTCGGGAAAACTGTCACAACCACGTGACCTTGATGCCGGTGTTGCCAAGATAATAACAAATTTAGACCCTTCGACCTCACTGCCGTATTTCAAAATCAAAAAAGTGTCAGTGAACTAAGATTGCGAGTTCAACATGAAGTTTTTGTATTTGATATTAATATTTGGTGTCGTCCTTCCTTACTCTGCGGGAACCCATATCAGAATAAAAAACAATGGATACGAATTGGTGGTAGTCGCTATCCACGAAAGTGTCAAAGAGAATCCCCAGATGCTTACTAGTTTAAAGGTAATACATTATCTTTAAAACTTTTATATGTGAAAAAACAATTTTACATATGATAACTGTAGTTACTATATGAATTACATGTTCTATTCCTGTAACCCTCTTTTCGTCATTCTTATATGTTTTATGACAGAAATTACCATTCTAAATTTCTAATATCATGTGAACAATTAAATTACGTATGAAAGAGGAAAGCCTTGTAAAAGTCTTGTAAAAATAAACTTTTGAACATATTTTTCTCTACTAGTGAAAACAATAAGTTTAATGTTAATAATGATATTTTAAAAAAACTTTCTCTATTCATAAACCCCCAAAAACTTGCACAAAAATTTAATTTTTCAGAAAATAATAACGGATTCGTCCAAAGTATTATACGCAGCTACTCGACATCGGGCGTATTTCAGGAAAGTGTTCTTCCTCATCCCCAGTACGTGGTCTAGCGGACTGGCGGACAGAGACTCAACCAGTGTTAACCTCAGGGAGGCCGACATCATTCTATCTGACCCCTCCTCCGTCTCCCGGAGGAGTTACCCCCGGACCAGAAGCTACGCGGGGTGCGGAAACAGTGGAATACACATCCAGCTGAGAACGGACGTTCTATTTAACAACAATCATCCTCTGGTCCAAGGTAAACCAGGTAAGTATCACTATATATTTACATTTTCCAGTGTCTTTGTTTTTGATAACACTACGAATCAATTATGTAATGTATATACATGTAGTTCAATAAATTTCATCAAATACTATTTTAATATTAAATGGTACAATTGCTGAAAATTATATAAACATAAGTAATAAGGAATCATTCTTTGAATATTATGAGGTGATCAAAAACGGTCGAGCGTGATCAAATCTATCATAAAGTCCTTCGGGCTTTATTGGATTTGATCATCCCGACCGTATTTGATCACCTCATAATACTAAAAGAATGAACTGCTTTATGATAGATTTGATCACGCTCGACCGTATTTGATCACCTTAAATATTCAAAGAATGATTCCTTATACCTTAAATAATAGCAGATTTACACATCAGACTCTTTATTATTGAAACGGATTAGATGCTAACATATTTGCCTATGCGGAATTTTCATTGAATTGCAACTTCGCTTCGTTCTATTTTTTGCATTTTATTTTAATAATCAATTTCTTTAGGTATTGATTTCCCGGCGCCTTCAACCCATTCACACCACCTTAAAATCTAATCATTCAAATGTCAAATAAAAATATCCTTTTTTAAAATAGTACAACAGATTGAATGTAACATTTTTTGCGGAACTTTTCATGTTATATGACAAATTGAATGTTGAAAATATTTAATGAGATTCAAAGCTTGTGAAAACGCACTATTGCAGAAAAATACCTGGTTCACGAGTTTGCCAAGTATTGGTACGGGGTGTTTGAAGAGTACCCTAACCCAGGGGAGAACCAGTTTTATTTCTCTACAACATTCGGTAGGGCGGATCCCGTGCGGTGTACCACCGGACTTCTCGGACGAATTATGAAAAGGACTCAGTCTGGTATCCAAATTTGTTCATATGATTCTATAGACCCTGACACCGGCGAATTCCCGGAGGGGTGTGCGTACTACCCCTATCCCTCCCACAACCATGGTACAGCGTCTATGATGGACCACTCTTACATTCAGGAGGTAAACTAGTAGTCACTCCTCTGGAAGCTGGATTAATACTTTTAGCTGCAATCAGTGTCTACATTACCAACAGCAGTATAACAGTTTGCTTTGTACATGTACAACATGTAACATGAGTCTCTTTTACGTTTGTAACTTGTTATTGTAGCTTTTAAATTAGCGCAGTACTAGCATGTATTACATGAACCCTTCGTATACCTAATATATAGAAACTTATTAAATAAAGTAACTTAGAGTTATACAGATATCTTTCAATCATCATGTAATTGTAGAATAGTATAATATGGGCTAATCTCACGTATAACATGTAATCGTAGAATTAGTGTTAGGCTACTTACCTGTGCTGTATTTGAAATGTGATAATGTACAGTTAATGCCATTGTACACGCTATTTTGTCATTTGTAAATGTATAATCTGTGCGTAGATTTATTCCATATTATAACCCAGTTACCGTAAAGTGTGAGCATCGTGTAACTGCATGGTCAACAAGTATATGTAACATTTGTATGTAATAGTGTAAAATATTAAGCATATATTATACTTATTTTAAAAACAACAGGTGAGTATTTCATGTAAATGTAATAATTTGCCTAGCGCGTGTTTATTTAATCTCATTATATTATGAATAAGTATGTTTTGCATGTACATGTACTTTAGCGTTGAATTTACTGCATGTGACTGTATTGTGTGTTTATTGCACGTACATGTGTTAGTTTTAGCACAATCTATGCTACTTGCTACTGTTTTATTAGTAGTTGTATCGTACCTTATTTTACATGCATTTGTGTTCACACATCACGTTTAACTGACAGTATAACTTTAAAAGTATGTACTTGTTATAAGTTGTATACTTATATTTTTGCTGCATGAATTTCTTTTTATATCATAAATATAGAACAATGTGTTTAACACAGAAAAAAGATTTAGGCAGTAACATGTCATATTACAGATTAAAGATTTTTGCGACGATGACCAGACACCAGGACACTTCAGTCACAATGTGGAGCCTCCGAACCGCCAAAACAGACTGTGTAGCCACCGGAGCACGTGGGACGTCATTAGCAACACACCGGACTTCCTTAACAACGCCAATCCCCCAGGCTCCCTGTCAGACTCGCAGCTGGCGCCCCAGTTTATCGTTTTCAGGGCACCCTCTAGGAGACGGAGGCGTCTGGCCGTGGTCCTCGACTCCCCACAGGTCTGTGGTCAGGGTTATCATATGGTAAACAAGAGAAATACATGTACATTGGGTGTTAATTTTGTTACACCTCTGTATATAACTAGGTTTCAAAATTCATTTTGAGAAACTTATAGAATTGACGTACAGTGTCAACCTTATTTCCATAACAGCAAAATCTTGCTGATTTGTAGCAAAAAAAAAGAAAAAAAAAAGAAAAAGAGAAGTCAAAACGACTTTCTATTGAAAATCAAAATAATTGAGCTAAATTAATTTGTTAATTGAGATGTTTTCAAAAATCACAGCGTATTTTTAAAACAAATCTAGTCTAAACACGAATTTTCAACTTGTTAAAGGAATTTCATAAAAGACTGCGGCTTCACCAGGCAGTAGATCACTTCCTGACTGAAGGCTTTGATGACGATACCAAAGTAGCTCTAATCACCAATGCTGATCATAGAAAGGGCACTAGAATGCGGAGCAGAAGGTCCGCCGCTCTAAAATCCTCCTTACAAAGCATCTACCAGTTTTATTCTGTGTCTACAATGCAGTCTCGAATTCAAAGAGGGATTGAGGTAGATATGTACAATTTGTTTTACAGAACCAACAGTTTCCATGGTTAGCGTATTAAAACATGCATTTTCACTTTTGTTTTTATCTTTAAGATTCTTAAGAAGAGCAATTCAACCAGAGAAGGCATGGAATTTCATCTTATTGTCATTTCTTGCAACAACCAATCTGGATTTGACGCAGAGATTCTAAAAAAGATGGCAAATCTGGGCATAACACCGCACTTCATTCACTGCGGGGAAAACGGAATAGAAAATATGCAGGAAATCAGATTACAAGGTAGGATCCTTGCAGCTATAGCTTCAAAGTATAGATTTCCCCACGTTCAGTCTTATAAGATATATACATGTACATCGGTTCAGTTTTTTACAGGTGGACATGCCGAATCGAGGAACCAGCGGTCCATTTTCTATGCGGTTCAGCGCTTGTCGGACAAATTACACGACGAAAAAGACGTGGCTGTACAGGTAGGTTCAAAATGTGGACTTCAAAATTTTAAGACCTAAATGTTACATTATAGATATTAAACTCATTGTAAACGTTTGAAATAACTTTACCCAATTAATTAGATTTCAAACGAGAACATGGAGCTTGATGGAGAAACAGCACATCACTCAGAATTCAGCCTGGATGATACACTTCACGGCGAATTGACGTTTCGTCTACATTACTCGACCTCTGAGCCCTCTGTACAGTTCATAGCGCCAAATGGTTCAGAATGTATATACAAGGCAACAGATAGGAAACTAAGATATATCAGAATTACCAGTTTAGTATCACATAATGAGGTATGTTTCTTTGCATACAGACAGTTTGAAGTATGACCTTTAAAGAGGTTTTTAAGAATTTTTTTTCTTTTAACTTTACATAGCAAGGAAAATGGTCCATTACCATAAAGAATAAGACGCCTAATAAGGAGTTGATAAATGTGTTGGTCATATTAAAACCTATAATATCAGAGGACGAGGTTCCCATTCGAACAAACGCATGGGTGAAAGTGTTTCACGAACACTCCCCACCGCGTGTAGGCGTGTACGCCGAGGTCATGAATGGGGGACATCCGGTGGTGAACGCGAACGTTACTGCGC
Organism: Magallana hongkongensis; assembly: GCA_016163765.1. Lineage (NCBI taxonomy): Eukaryota > Metazoa > Mollusca > Bivalvia > Ostreida > Ostreidae > Magallana > Magallana hongkongensis. The sequence goes on along the minus strand of WFKH01011581.1, from coordinate 11,120,801 downwards.
ATGTGTTCCACGAGGACAGGAAAGTAGCCGTGATACCACTAAGAGACTCGGGTGGAGGTAAGTTTTCTTTATTTTGTTGTTTTCAGAACACCTGCTACTAGCTTAAAAAATTGACGAACGGTTTGAGTTGTTAGATTCTGGATGTGTTTCACTTTAAGGTGGTATGGGACACCTGTTGATAGTAATGTGGATAAAAGTACATTATAATCGAAGTACTTTTACCGGTTTAGAATTTTCAAATTTTTCTATAGTTGACCAAAAATATTTTAAAATATTTTGGAAAGATAAAAATTATAAAAGCTCCAGCGGGATTCGAACTCATGACTTACAGATTTCGTAGTAAACGCTCTAACCCATTGCGCTTCGCTGTTATGTAACAATTATGGGAAAGAAAAAAAATTATAAAATTATACTTGATTTATTGTTTATTTCAATAGGAAGTACGTTACAATATGGAGGTGTCCCATACCACCTTACAAAACATGTTTGTGGCAAATCTCATTGAATTTAAAATTTTATACACTGGAGTTCTATTCTCATGTAAATATAAACTCTTGCAGGCTTCGATATAATGAAAAATGATGGAATCTATTCCAACTCTTTCACGGAAATTGATTCTCATGGACGACATTACGTAGAGGTTATCATAGAAGATGTGTTGTCCAACTCAGAAATTCACAGGACCTACGAAATCCAAATACCCACAGAAAAAGACACAGGTAACTTTGGGAGTAAATTAAAACCTTCAATTTTGTTTTAATGGTCATTTAAAATTTAAGAGGCTGAAATTTACTCGACTTCTTCAACAGATGACCATTACGATCTCCATGCACCAAGGCTGGATTATCATACAGAGAGGATACCACTTAGCCATCGTCTGAAGAGATCCACGTCTTCAGGGGAATTCCATGTAGACAATCGCTGGGACAGCGGGACTGGTAGATACAATTATCCCCCCGCCAGAATCATCGATTTAACAGTTACCAGGGTGAGCAGGAAGGATAGAAGGGTTTCTCTGTCTTGGACAGCCACTGGGAGTGACCTAGACAATGGGAGAGGTATTCTTTATATGAAAAAATAAAATATTGTGTATGCTTATTGAACAACGATATCCTTCAGATTGCAATTTCAAAACCATTCCAGCTTCTTCATACGAGATTCGCTACCATTCTAACGGAACAGCTCTTGTCCTCAATCCTAAGAAGGGCTGGTTAGTAAAGGGAGACATGATTAAAGATACACCTGGCAGACCGAAGGAGGCGGGTCAAGTTGAAACCGTCACTATACAGTTTCCCGCAAAGATGAAGTGGGTAGCCATCATGTTAAGATCCAGAGATGAAAACAATAACGCGGGAGAATTTTCCAACATGGTGACAACCTACTTTGTATTGTGATTCCATTACAAAGTTTGTGTACATACAGTTAGGCCAACCGATTTATTAAACTTGAGTTTGTTTCAAACATGTATTGTCGAACATGAATTACAAAATATTATTGATTTTTGCAGTGTTTTGATTTACTAAGAAAATGAGTAATTGTGAATTAAATTGAAATTGTAAATGGTGAATGTAGTCAATTTTTGTTTAATTCAAGCATGGAGAATAATTTAAAAAATGATTTAATTTAATGAGGGGGCATTAATGGTCTGAAACCCATTAGAGTGTCATTGTTAAGTCAACAATTAGTTTCATCAATTTGTATTGGAGTTTTAAAACAGTTTATATGAAATGAAAATCGCCTTCTTGTAACTATATTTCTTTTTTGAAGAAGATATAATGGATACGAGACAATTTGTTATTGAAAAATGACAATAAAATAATAAGTCATTAAGTCTTCATTATTTTCTTTTATTCCAGTTTGCTTATTTAAAATGTGCTAATCTTCAATTCATGATAAATACCGATAAACATTTAAGCATTTGCTTACATCAAACCTTGGGAAGGAAGTTACCTGCAACAGAATTATACAGTATACAACGTTTTTCAGTTATCATGGCAGTAAGACGTGCTATTTACATGTATATGTTGGCATAATTTTCAGCCGAGCAATTGCAGTCCAGATCGCAATCTTCACTAAACATAGTTCATAGTGCGAGATAACACTACAAATACTTACTCGATAGTCTGATATTTGGGACGGTGAATAAAATACTTGTTATCGTAAACAGGATAACTTTCAAATATGGTTACATGATTGTTTTGGGTTGTTCGAGATACCTATGGTTGAGTTACAGTTATTGCCAAAGCAAAATTTCTTTACCCTTCTTTGTCTTTGCAATTTTGATATTGTTGGAAATAATCCAGGAGAACAAATAGACCGATTGCAACGGGAATAAATGTGTGCGCAAAGAAAGAAATAAAGTACACAAAGCATCATGCATAAAACCAGTTTCTGTTTCTAGTAATCATACCATAATATTCATTCTAGAAGTCACAATCATAAGACATGTTGGATGGTGACTAAACTACATCAAAACTTCATACATGTATATTATAGCGCCGTTAATTATCTTCTAGTGTTAAATATTTCTTTATAACAAGAAAACATGCATGATTAATCAATAATCGGGTGTGCGTTGGAAGTAACACAAACATCTATTCAAACTACTGTATCTTAACTGCATTTCAAAAAAGTAATGCTAAACATAATTGCAAAGTCTCAACAATATAAATTGTTTTAATTTTTTTTTTCGATATAGTGACTCTTATATGAAAAAATATTACACGATGAAATTTGGAACAGTTTTAAAAACTCAATGTGGTTATTAAATAATTGTAAAACAAGTTTGTATAAAGTATTCTAGAAATGTTCAAAATAATCTAACAACATCTTTAATATATTTTTGTTTTGTTTTTTAAACAATTACAATTTAATTAAAAATGAAATTCACTATTTAAAAAGCAAGCTTTATTATTCTTTTATATATTACAGAGTACAAAGTTGTGTATATCTTAATACAAATCAAGATGGATATTTTTTTTTATTTTTGAAATTGATGAAATAAACTGGAGAAAATTATTAGCTCTAAAATAAACCATAAATGAAAATGATATTGAAATGCCTAATTTTAATTACTACAGTGTATTTAAAATAACAGTGAGCAAATGGAATTGGAATGTATCTCCACTTTGTGATGCCTGATAATCAATCGAAAACACTCAGCGATTGTTATTTAAGTATGAAATTGTTTTAAAAAAATCGCAAATAGGTTGAATTTTGGAGTATCAGAATTATACGGGTATATGAAAGAGGAGAGAAATCGATGCAGTCATTACGGGTCAACTGACTAAAAAAAATACAAATACAAATCAAGAAGACCCATCAAATGCAGCGAATCAACCAAAACAAATCATCACTGGTTGGTTGTAATCACAAAGAATAGTTTACTTTGAGAACGAGAGGTTTATGTATTCCGCAGTATTCTCCGCCACGGAGTTGTTGACGTATATTTTGGACAAATCTATAAATAAAAATGTGACATGTTACATCAAACTCAAGAAATAATTGCATACTTCTATTCATATTTGTTATCAAAGAAAATATACAGCTATTTGCAATTACAGGTATTAAAAGTAATGATTCATTGATATGGATTGCATCATTGATACTAAACAATAAAATTTTTACCACCTAATGACAGATATGGTTTAATGTACTGTTGATCGACTTTTAAAGGAGGTTCAAATAACCACAAATACCCCTTTTCTACACTAGAATTGAGAATGAATATTATCAAAAAGTGACAATAGTGTTCCAATTAATAAAGGAAGTAAGATTCACACGACTGTTTGTACTTTTTCGTGCCATTTTAGTTATCATAAAAGTAAACACAAAGGTATACATTTGTCAATAACTAAATTAATTATGATGACTTTAAGATTCCATTTTGAATAGGTTGAAATAATAATTAATTAAAAGAAAACAGTTGGTATTTTTAAAAATCGGAAGGCGTTTTTTATTGAGCATCAAGCCGATAAAGCTATTTTGAAAACGTTCAGAATGGACTTGAGTCTCATATTAGAAATTAAGGAAATTCTTTTAATTTCTTACCTATTACCGTACACTATTGAATACAGTGGGATGTAAATACTGGCTATTTTGAATTGTTGACAGCAAAATATCAGCGTAAAGTTATTACAGAGAAAAAAGAACCCAAATGTATTTTTGAAATAACGATTTAAATGTTAAATGCTAGTATAATTTTAATGATGACCGTAAGTAGCTATGCGATAAATAACAAGCAAACCTCCAAATAACAAACTGTTGGATTTAGAAGAGGACTAGATACGATAATTACATGGTAATTTTTAGAATGGTTCCATTCTAAATTTTCTTGTATTTTTAAATTATAGTAGTATATGTAATATAAACCCGTAACTGTAAAAAATTGATGAAAACTTGTAGAGTGTAGGTTCGTCGGCCAGTTTTAATCTGATACCAATGTATACCTAAATGGATATAGATGCAGATAAATAATGAATAATTTAAATAGAATATTTTAAGAAGATAACTACCATGTACTTAACCTTTTATGTTCATGGCGATCATCTGTTTGTTACAAGTATTTCGTTTATCTGTAATTTCTGTCTTTTTCAAGCTCTCATACGTTTGACTGCAAAAGGATGTCAGTATGAAATTATATAAAATTAAATATCGTTTAAACTACTAGTAATTTTTCATTAAAAATTTCAGATCTGTATAAAAATGAAGTTTTTCAAGATAAGAATTACGCAGCTCTTTGCAAATTTTTCTGGATTAAAACACATATGTAACATTACTTTGGATAGTCTTTATGTGAGTTTAACCCATGCGTTATCAAGACATGTATTAAAATAAGAGAGAGAGAGAGAGAGAGAGAGAGAGAGAGAGAGAGAGAGAGAGAGAGAGAGAGTTTTACCCGTTAGTTTCTTGACTTTCTGTAAAACAAAATTTGAATGGGTATAATCATAATTCTAAAAATTATATATCATACAGAACAACGCGTGCACAAATGACCGAGTAAAATGGATGTATTTCTCAAATTATTTGATGTGTACTTTTTGGCTCTTTAATCTTAAATATAAAAACTAATTCCACCGACTGTCAAAGGATCGTATATTAAGTCGTGATTTGGGAAGATGACTTTACTACCACAGCTATAGTTTTACAAGAACTTTCTATTTGCCTGACCTTTAAGCTTAACCAAAAAATTATGTATAACTGACATACATTAAAACGCGTGGATATCCACCAATAAAGGTTTAGGCTTTATGGGATCTTATAGCTACAGGTAGGAGAGAGATGTATGCGGACTCCGAACCTTGGCTTGAGATGATGTTATATACATGTATAGAGATTTGCTGGGGAATTAGGGAATTAGTACACTGTATATAACTCTTGCGTGTATCTAGAAAGTGTAAGAGATGTTAGGTTTTCTTATGGAATTTTCATAATGTCGATCGTAACAAATATGTTACTATCATTTACCTGAAAGCCCATTCATTACTTTGATAAATGCATCTTTGCATACATATTTTTATTACATATTAACAGTACTTATAACCAAGCTTGACCCTATCATTGGTTAAAAGATCGTTTATCACCCAGGGAAAGTTTGTTTTCAGTCATGTTTGATCAAAATTTTCAAATGCTTCCTTTAGCTGCTTGGTCGGATTGCATATCTGTTAATGGACGACGTTATTAGTCCCCTACGGTTTCACCGGAGTGATTACAGCTTTCCTGTGCGTCCGTCAGTCTGTCTGTCCTTCTGTCTGTCCCACTTCAGTTTTCCACACTTTTTTTCTGTATGCGTTTGAGGAATAATATGAAACTTACTGAATAGCATCAAAATGTCAAACAACAGAACAAGTTTACACTTTGTAGCGTCTGGTGGGCATATTTTCGATAAAATTAATTTCTTACATTCCAATTTTTTTAATGATCACGTTCGTTATCGGGTTCGGTGTGTACTGAATAGACGTCAGGCCAGTATGTGGTCAGTAATAATATCGTGCATCACTTGTGTCATTACTTTTATCATTTCTAACAAACAAATATCCCCAAATAAGTTCTGTAAAATAGTGTCTTTCAAGTATTGTACATTTTATCGGCAGTTTTTTTGTGTGTATTATAACAATCGGGCTCGTTACAGTGGCGGATTCAGAGGGGGGGGGGGGCGCACCCGGCGCGCGCCCCCTCTAAAATTGTCAAAATAAAGTTAAATCATACTCCTTCGGGCAAAGAAAATGTACAAATTGCGAGTCTTATTTATCAGCTTTTTGGGAACTCATGGGATATCTCTAAATTAAACTGATTTCAACGATGTAGTATGAAAAAAAACCCCGTAACGTACATAGAAAGCTTAATTTGAACGTATATTACAAGTATTATATTATATATTACAATGGGATTGGACACAAGTTATAAAAACTTTAATTCACCCCCTCCCTACATGTTGAACAAAAAATACAATATTATTGCAAATATAGAAACTCGGATTATTTTAATTATTCTCTCCTTGGATTCAAATGTGACGGTCACTCGACTTTACGTAATTGGTTTTACAAAGTAGTGTTTAAAACGACTCTTTCATGTTTATTATACGAGTACAATGCAAGCTGACATGGTTATCTTTTTTCAACTTCATTAATCGTCCTATTGAACTTGATCTTTTTAAACTGATTAATTTACAGCCATTCGTAAGAAAAAAGTAAAAAGATGTTTCTTATATTTCTGCATGGCAGAGGGTTTTGCTGTGATTTTGCAGGTCTTATATTTACAAACGTTTAAAAATAAAAATCGTCCCCTGGGCCCCAACCAGGGCTGTTCAGACCCCTTGCCTAAAACTGGCGCCCCCTCTTACTTCAAATCCTGGATCCGCCCCTGCGTTATCGGGTTTGGGATGTTAAATATCAATCGCAGCTTTTCGAGCCTTTCCGGCAGAGCTCGGAAAAGCACCTCGAATGTATTACATAGGCGTCCATCACAATCCCCTTTTTCATAAAACTTGATTTAAATACAACGCATTTTATTATCTGATGAGTTTTGAGCTGGACTTCATTAAATTCAATGATATACCCTAAAATATACCACAGAAGAGACATACAAGGCTGTCTAGCCGATATTTATAATCAAAGTACTGAAGGTACTGAAAAGCGCTAAGCTGTCCCTACATGAGCAAAAAATAATAGCATTATACTACATGTGTCATCATGAATGAATTGAAAAGTTTGAATATAAATATAGCTAAGATATTGCATTTTTGTATAAATTGAACTATAAACAATATCTAGTACTGCGTTCAATAACCGAGATGCGTGCATAGCCGCTACGCTATGTCTATTGAATGATAAACTAGCCTATTTTAATTACCGATATCACAGCCCGTGTACTTATGTATGAAACCCATTGCAATATGATGTTTACACAACTACGTATGCTCTTTGACATTTTAAATGCACTGATGAATATTCTTTTATTTTAAATCTTTGATGTTTAAGAAAAAAATATTGTGATAATTTGTGTGCTGCTACAAAAAAATTAGAAATATTTTGCCTTTACACCGATACCGCAGCCGAGTACTTCTCTGGATTCTATTATTAGACATTGAGTCATCAGATTATTTTTAGATTATAGGTGGCACTTATTCGGAAGTGGCATCCCCGAAAAGCAATGCCAATAAGCGCTTTGCGTACTACATACGCTTAGCGCTTAAAAATGGGAAGCGACTCCATTTTGTATAAATTCTAACATCCGGTAATGTTAATACATTTGAGGTGTTTTTCAGAGCTATTGGTTAAATATTAGTTAACTGTTTGGTTTGATTCGGGGTTCAGATGACGGTAAGTAATGATATTGTGCATAACAGTGCATTGTTTTCACAAATTTCTACCAGCGAATACATAATGGACTTAGCGAAATTACACGAGATAACATAAAGAGTACTAGTATTATTTTACCCACTTTCTATTTAATTTCGATATCAACTGTGTAGTTTGAATTTCCTGTGTTCTTTAACTTTTATTTCTTATTAAAGTGTATTAGTATAACTAAACATGTCAAATGTTATCATTAAACTAAACAGTGGACAGTCCCAAAGAAAGTATGCGTCGAAGCTTTCATAAATTAATACAAACCGGTGGGGGACGTGTATTGCTTATGCAATACTCTCAGAATGGTTGTTTTGTTGAAGTTTATCAATAAGCAATGTAGTAATTCTCTCAATCATGTTTACGTTATTAATTCACTTACTTGCTTAATATTAGGTCCATAATAACTCTAGAGTTTAAGTATTTTTCCAATGCACAAATTGCTTTAAATTCAGTATTAAAGCACATTACACCTGGTAATTGTTTTATGTTCAGAAAATACAACCGTTTTATATTTCATAAACAACCCCCCCCCCAAAAAAAAAAAAAACCAAAACAAGAGGAACAAGAGGCCCAGGGGCCACATCGCTCACCTGAGCAACAAAAGCCAAAACTCTGATCATATCAGCATTACAGTATCAAAATTAAAATATCTTTTAAGTACAGTAGATCATGCTCAAAAAGTTAAAAAATCTGCCGATTTTTATCCACATATTTTTATGGTAAATACCAAGCCCCTTTTGTGGTTTTAGTATTGTAAGAAGATTTTTCTCTAATCCTATATAAAAATGCCCCCTTTTGTGGCCCTACTTTTCTCAAGGGAATCATGGTTTGATCAAACTTTAATCTGCACAACCTGTGCTTTCACACAAGTTTCTGCTTTTTGGACTAAATGCTTTTCCAGAAAATTTTTAAACATTTTTCTCTATATCTTCACACGTAAAAATTTGACCCCCCCCAAATTTGGCCCCACCCTACCCCTAGGGATCATGATTTGAACAAACTGGAATCTACACAACATGAGGATGCTTCCACACAAATTTGAGCTTTTCTGGACTAATAGTTTTTGATGAGAAGATTTTTAAAGATTTTCTCTATATTCCTATGTAAAAATTCATCCCCTCTTTTTGGCCTCACCCTACCCCCGGGGACCATGATTTGAACAAACTTGAATCTACACTACCTGGGGATGCTTCCATACAAATTTGAGCTTTTCTAGATCTGGTCTAATAGTTTTTGAGAAGTTTTTTTTAAAATACCAACACATTTTTAATAATTCTAAATTATCTCCCCTTTAAAGAGGTTGTGGTCCGTCATTTGAACAAACTTGAATACCCTTTACCTAGTATTGCTTTGTGTCAAGTTTGGTTGAAATCGGCCCAGTGGTTCTGAAGAAGAAGATGAAAATGTGAAAAGTTTATGACAACGACGACGCCGACGACGACAGACAACGGACAAATCTTGATCAGAAAAGCTCACTTGAGCCTTTTGCTCTGGTGAGCAAAAAAAAGAAGCACTCTCGACAGGAAAACAGCACTCTGGAGTCCGAAATGTAACAGTATATCTAATTTTCAAGACAAATTAGTCAATAATTTTAGTTTTTATTAAAAAGAAAAACGAGGAAAAACGTTTGAAAATTATTGTTGTCAGAATTATGATAAAAATTTCCATTACCTTTCATTAGACAAGCTTCGTACTGATTTGCGCCCTCATTTTGAGTTAATATCTCATAAGAGTTTCTGAAATATAAATAACTTACAACTTTTTTTTATAACCATCTACTTTTATATTGTTTAAAAAGTTTCTGAAATATAAATAACTCACAATATTTTTTACAACCATTTACTTTTATATTGTTTTAAAAAATACATTTTATACTTTTTTACATAAACTTTTTAGTCTTGTTACTTTTTTGCTCATTACTGTAAACTTTTGTTGAAATGATATAACATGAAGATTTATATTTTCCTGAATATACATATACAAGATGGGCTAATATTTATGCACGTTTCTATGTTTGATGATATTGGATATATTCATAAAGACATTGAAAATTTAAAGAAAAATATGTTGAATAAATTTTAAGGATCCTCGACACCCCGTGACTTCTACTTTTTATGACAGTACGTCACAACATGGCGATTTTAACGCATTGTGAAACAGTTTATATCGCCAATAATTGGTTTCTATCTCTGTGGCGCGATGGGTGTACCCTCGGTCTACCAACCCGCAGGTCCCAAGTTCGAATAATGGAAGGACTTTTATTTTTATGAAGAGCGATGAAATTTAAAAAGTTGATTTTTTTCCCCAAAATTGATTTTTTGGGGGGTCGAACACATGCTAAAAATCAATACATTTAAGTAATTTAGGAGAATGAGCTTGTATGCAGAACTTTTTTCAGGTGTGTGGAAGACCCTTAGGCAAATATCTGTAGAAGGGAAGAAACACAAACTCGATTTGAATTATTAAATTAAAAATACAATAATGTCTAATCCATTACGATTATAATGCAAATTGATTCTTGGATTGTCATTTACGTATCACTAAAAATACTAGCTATCGTTTCATTTTTGTTGGCATCAATTTTTGGTCATTTATTTTAATGAAAAAACCCCCACGGTTTTGAATTGACGGTAATTTGTGAATAATTTCTCTTCCAATAGCATATTTTGTCTGTTTTTACTTCGACGATTTGAACAACGAAATCCACCGGCTAATATTGGGATGCTCAACAAATACCAATGAAGGCAAAATAAGCATGTGGATGTGACGCTCGCAATAAATGAGAAATGTCTTTAAAAATTATTCTTGATATATTTCTCATTTAAATAATCATATTTGCATTACATAGTAATTTTTAAAGTATTAAATAATACTCACCTTTCAGTAGTTAAATCTCGTTCTAAAAATAAAATTTTAATCAACATCTCACCCGAAAACGCCATTCAAATGACATGAGTCAATTTGATTACTTTTAGGTATTTGACAATTTTTATGTATTAACATGCAAATTGAATTGAATTGATTGAGATCTAAAATGTAGAAAATGATTTGTTTAAAATCGCAATAAAAATTTTGCCTAAAATGAATTATGTGTTGTTAATCAACATCGACTAAAGCAGCTTGATATATTTCAATATACTTACTGCCGATTGATTTCATATACTAGTATCTATAGATCTAATTATATCAAAAAGACGAACATTTATCAAAATTCAAGTTTAAGTTGATTCTGATACAAAAATGCTTATTTTTGTTGTTTTTTTTGGACATTTTGAGGTTTTGAACAAAACTTACACTCTTACACTAAAAATGGCATTAAATTCATGACTGAAATATGCCAAAATGACGTTCAAAACAGTTACCTGCAAGTGTTGTGTAATGTGATGCATCTTCATTCATTCTCACAGGGTTATTACTATAACGAGGTAAACAGATGTTGTCATGTATATCTCAGAAATTATCTTCTGACCTCTGTCCATTTTTATGTCTGGAGTACGACATTTAGGGATATAATATATAGTCAAATTCTTAGTGAATATAAAATCATTTCTGGATCTTCCTTTGAATATGTTTTTTATTTAAATAATTTAATTATAGTTGGAGAGTTTAAGAATCGTTGAATGCATATCATACAGAAAAAAATCTTACGAGCATGTACAGATAAACTTATATTTTGAATACATATATGTTGACAATATATGCAAATAATTTAAAATGTTCCATTGAAAATGTTTTATATTAGGTTATATTAGGTTCAATCTTATATTTCCAAAAAATAAAGAAACTTAAGAATGCTTATTTTTAGGAATTCACTCTAGGTTAATTGCAATTTTAAACTTTTATCATAATGTTAACAAGGACTTAGAGGATAAATTTATGAAAAAGTTAAACTAAAAGATGGAATCAATTTTCTCTCCAGAAAATGTATATATGTTCATTATTTCAAATGACTGAAAATACTCATCATATATAAGATGAAAATATGTTGTATGAAGGATATTATGTAAATTTCCTAGTCACCTTAACGTCAGACTTATTATAGTATAAAATTGTCATTCAACGATTTCAGCTCCTAGACCCTTGGATTAAAGTAACAGTAAAATATATGGAACCCAAAAAAATGAGATAAATCCATTTTTGTTTAAAAAAAAAGTTCGCAAATTAATTACCTTGCTTGGTTGTCTGAAAAAAGATAAGTCATACGTTTCATACTAATAAATAAATCATTCTTGTCAATAAATGACTTCATTTGCCTATCCCCTACGTATACTCAGAAGACACCAACTGTTGTTCAGCGTTAAATATTAATTAACCACAGGAAATAGATTAATTGCATGCGCTATTAAATATTGATATCATTGTTGAATTATACATGTATCAAAAATCGGCTTTACAACTTTTAATTTATAAGTAACAATTTAACAAATATTATACATATCGACTTAAAAATTAAAGTTTTTTACCTGACATTTTGAGTCTTCGAAGAACCACGACGATAACAATGACGAAAATTGCTAAAGTTATCCCTCCAGCAGCCACTCCTCCAGTAATAACCGGCAAATCATTAGAAGGCTCTTCAAAAAATATACTAAATATACTAAAAAATCTAATAAGAGTAAGAAACGTACAACGTTATTAAACTGCGAAGGAAACAAATGATTTTTTTCCAAATTTGGAATTTCGAATTTTTAATGGAATGAGTGTCAATATCATCCCAATATTTGTGATTTATATGTGATTTATATGCCATTTGTCTCAGTAGTGACGACGACACTACATTACATGCAATTTTAAAACAGTTTACAGCGAATTACCGGTAGAGTTTTCAATAACTTGCAGGATTGCTCAATAGGGTATTCAATTTAGTCAGCAAGGTATCACATCAAGTCTAGGTCCTTTGGTTACTCAAAAGTAGATTGTTATTTTACATTCAACCCATTCATATTGCACAAAGAAAGTCTCTAGAACACTCTCTCCTATTGTTATTCTATTCATAGACTTTTAAAAAGAATGTTCACCTAGACAGCCCTGGATTCTAGAGTATCAATTCTGCTTGGAGTAACTTTGAATTTTTTTTTCATTTTCATTTTTGAAGAAACAAACAAAAGAGAAAAGTATAACCTTACAAAGAAGGTAACTTTTTTCTGCAAAAATCATTAATGACATTTTGGTTCCTTAATTTCTAGTGCAACAACACTAATAGTATTTTTGTGCTGTGACTGCTTAATTAGTTCAAACTTTTATACCAATAATGTAGGATAGCATAGAGAAAATATTCCCAACAAAAAAGCTGAAAATATGCAAATGTTTAATAGATATAACTCACTTTATTGCTGTCATGCCTGAGTAATCACATGACCTAGTTTTAAACCTAATGTGATACCTTGCTGACCAAATTGAATACCCTATTGAGCAATCTAGCAAGCTATTGAAAACTCTAATGGTATTCTGTAATTCGCTGTAAGACGCAAAGACAGTTATAAATCATAACCAATTTACATGTAGCACCCGACAGAAGGTATCAATATATCTATATATGTTAATGTGCAAACGTACATCTAAAATAAAATATTTATTTCGTAATGTTCTTTGTGACAATTAAGTGGTATGTGAAGTTATAATTATACCATATCAATTAGATTTTAAAATCCAAACAGCGAAACAGAGCGAAAATAGTTAATACTGAAAATCAAGTCAATATAAATTATGTAAACTAGGACAATTATGAAAAGGTAGACACTGAGAAATACCTTCTTAAAATTCTTATATTATGTTGATAATAAGCGTCGAGTGTATTGCAATAAAAATTTGTTTTGTTTCTCTTACGAGTATATACTTAAAAAACTGAACAATTTATACATTGATCATTTATTACTTAATTTTAACAATGATTTGGTTTATGGCAGTGGAAGTTAGAATTAGCAATTTAGTTTTAATTAATAAAATTAAAAAACATATAAATGCTTTTTTATTCACCACATATTCCTTAGATGATTAATTTATCATTTTATGAAGAATTTCATAGACTTTTTATTGGCCCACTTTACCTTCTGATGTCGTGCAGCTGATTCTTTCTGAAGAGCTAAATCCATGACTATTCTGTGCAGATACATAGAACACGTAGGCTGTAGAAGGTTGAAGATTTTGTATATATGTTATATGAATACGATTTTCTCCTCTGTCTGGTATATGTTCAGATTGCTGACCATTTGAAGAAAAAACAGTAAATAACTGGGGGTCACCACCATTAAAAGATGATTTCCATTGCACCCTTGCACGTGTTTCTTCACAAACAATTTCAATATTGCCTGGCATGTTTGGTTTTCCTGTATGTATTATGATATATGCACATATAACTTGTCATAAGATTAAGTTTAATGTTCTATCATTTTTTTACTTTGTAAAAGTAGTAACAATCATGAAACTTATCATACTCACTTTGGGGTATCACATTCACAATCACGGTTATTTCTCCAAACAAATTCCATACTTTAAGATAATAAACTCCAAAATCACTTTGTTTAACAACTGCCTGACTGATACGAATTGTAAAATTATTTACTGCATTTCTGTTTATAATTTTCATTATCTGATCGGGGGGTACAGTTCCAGTTTCATATTCCAATTTAATCAAAGGCTCAGGATATGCAATTACAATAGTTGAAAAATCAATTCCAGTAGTATCAGTGACTCCAAGCGTAAAATTTGTTTTGTATGACCGGGGTTTGCCTGAAATAGTTTTTAAATTTTATTTTAATAGAAGTATAATTAAACAAATACATGTAGTCGAAACGTTAAACGACGCTATTCACAAAGTTTGCACTAAATAGAATAGGGGATTTATTTGGAGTTAGACTTGTAAAACCGCTTCTCTACGTTACGCTATACAAGATCTAACAACATCTTGTTTTAATTAGATTGACAGGATAGGATGTTGGAAACAGGTTACATTATATACATGTATATGTGTGCATAAATAAGAAAAGAAGAAATGACTGCGTCCAAACTTGCATCAGTCAACCGACTTCACGTAATCAAAATTGATCTTGAAACAAGCATTTCTTTCAGAAAAAATTACATAAATCATATTGTTTATCTGATACAGATTAACTACTTCAGCAATTTTTTTTTCAGATTGCACATAATTTCATTTAATGATATAAACATAGCGATTATTTTCTTTTTGTAAAGGCGTGGTTTTTTTTTTTAAATATCGAGACATACAGCTTAACAAAAAAAAAAAAAAAACACGCGGGATACATGTGCTTCTCTTTGTGTTACTGTACATTTAAATGACCTTTTTGCACATAGATTACAATATATAAATCGCTCTTTCTTAAATATTTTTTTTATCTGAATGAATCATGACACTTAACACAAACTTAAATTTTTAAATTCATCATTTAATAATTAGGCGACCCTTCTGCAGTAATAAAACGCACTGTTTTAAAAAGTCTTAAAATTACAAACCAATTACATCCGACGGATCAGAGATATCTTATTGATTTAGAAAATTAACAAGCTCGATGCTCATTTTTTTTTTATCTAGATATTTTGATGAAATTTGTTGCATGGAGTTTTAAAACTATATCATTTATTGTAGATTTAAAAACGTACATTAAATTTTCCGATTTCCTAGGGAGCCATCCAAAGGTTATTTAATTTTTACTATTGGACCCTTTGGGAAATTGATATAAAAGCGCCAATTTTCTTTTAAATATATGAAACTACAATATAAAGTAACCAAATTGTGAAAATATATAAAATGTTGACCTCAGATATTAGATTCGCTATTCAGATAACACATTATATTGTTATACCCCTGTGAAACAGTTACTATAAAACTCTATACAAAAAAAGGTCCAGCATTTTGACTGTTGGACTGGAACTGTTGGATTGGAACTGTTAAAATCGACTGTTAAAAAAGACTGTTGACAGGTGACGTCATATTCCGCGAAAACGAGTTATAAATTAGTAGTGGTATAACAAATTATAAATTAGTAGTGATATAACAAAACAGTTGTTGACTGTGTCTCGGGCAACAGTTGAACTGTCGGACCGGCTCGCAAACCTTCGGTCTTGGGCAACAGTTTGCGAGCCGGTCCGACAGATCAACTGTTGCCCTCGACCCCAGTCAACAACTGTATACTATTTTTCAAAATATAAAACTAATAAAAAATACAAAGCTCTTTTGTCAGAAAACACAAACACTGTTTTGTATATAATAATTATAAGGTTTAAGATTTCAAAGTTAAAACGAAAGTCGTTTATCTTTTTTTCACAAACATTTCTCATTCATCATGACGATATCTTGAAAAAAATTGTTTGTTTATAAAAATAATGATAGATTTGTTAAAATTTGATTCAATTTTCTAGAAAAAACACCACTTACAATTAACTATTAATTCCACCAACGCCGCCACGTTTCTCTCCACTGTATTACTAGCAACAAGAGTAAAATTCTTGGTATCTGTACACACGGCTTTCTGTATGATAAATGTAGCAGTCCTCACTGAAGACTGGGCTAGTAACAACTCCGATCCGTTATACCAGGAGACATTTGATAAGGGATTGCTGACTATTTCTTTAGTTAGTACTGCTCTTTCACTCTCATTTACTATGATTCTTGGTGTATCGATTATGTGTGGCTTATCTAAAGATAATCATATACCAAAACATTACATAAAAGAATTGCAAAGAAAAGATAAAATAAAAGGTATAGAATTAAATAAGAAAGTACATTGTAAAAACAGAAACAGTTGCAAATATAACCGTGTTGAACAGAACTGAAAACTTATTAACTGATAGTTGAGTAGTTTATTTAACTGATCTATTTGCTGCACTCGTATCAGCCGATTTACAACTATATATTAAACATTTTTTCTTATTGGAGGGAAAAAGGAGAAAAATGTGTGCATTTATATAAGAAGATGATTTACTTCTTAAAATACTCAAAAACTATTGGTATAACGTTATCAAAAACGTCTCATTTTTCAATGCACTTAAAAACAAATATAACCAAATAAAATATTTAAAAGACCGCTCAATAACTAATCCTTTAAATAATAAACACTTGCAAAGAACATCGACGACTATTGAGGCTGCTTCAGATGTCCCTAAGACGTTGGTGGCTGTACAGCTGTAAGATCCTGCCCTGTCTCTCTGTATGCTAGGGAATGTGTATGTGGATCCTTTATGAAGGACATCATAAGGACTTTCTGTTCTGAACCATCTCCACGTAATACTAGTATTAGGGTTAGCAGCAAGTACTGCACACGACAATGTAGCTGCTTGTCCCTCTAAAACTCTGTATGGGCTTGGTGTAAGTGATGTCACTTCTAGTTTAACTATTAAAACAAATATTTTTTTTTATTAAATACCACATAATGATATCTCTAAAAAGTAACAAAGTGTGTGTATTAGATGTCATTTAGTTAACATTGAAAGTTGAGTTGAATCGTAAATTCAAATTGATGATGCACAAGGATACACATAAAAGTTCCTTTTTATATTAAAAATCAAGCTCCGAATTCATGCTACTGCTTCTCAAATCGATAAAACAATTAAAGAGAGAGCGGAAATTTATGAATACACGTGTTATATATATATATATATATATATATATATACAGCACATGGAAATTCACTATACTGGAGCTCCACCTCCGCCCCGGCCGGGGCTTGAGCTCAGACCTATGGAACCCACTCTCCTAGCAGTGAGCGGCCACCGCTCTAACCAATCGGCCATCTAGGCAAGACAAAAATCTTGCTTTCGATGACGAACGGACTCTAGAGCGCTGGCCGCGCACTACACGGTCGTTTGAGATACAGGTGAAATACAGTTAAACGACAATTTGAGAGGATCGGAAAGATACACATTGCATAGATAAATCACAAACATTGCAATAACTCTCAAATTGACATAGTGCTAGGAGAGTGGATTCCATAGGTCGTGAGTTCAAGCCCCGGCCGGGGCGGAGGTGGAGCTCCAATATAGTGAATTTCTCTGTGCTGTATGTAAATCCATATCCTTCATGGGCAGGTATATGTCAATTAGTGCTAGTTTTGTAGATGTTTTTCTCCTCTCATATGTAGTTTTTATTTTGTTGTCCTGAAGAAGGGACGAGTTGTCCCGAAAATTTGACAATATTATACTTTATTGTTCGTGTCGTTGGATATTCTTAGTGCTTTTTTATATCTCATCATATAACCGAGTATCTTTTGATCCGACAATAGAGAAAAAGCTAAGAGTATTGTTGGTTTTTTGTGCTTCTTCTTCTTTCCCCTCTAGTCCTTGTTCCTCTTTCTACTCCTCCTGTCCTTCCTC
>WFKH01011581.1:11091646-11102525 GCA_016163765.1 Magallana hongkongensis | reverse complement strand
ATATATATATATAAAATGGTCTATGTTTAAGATTGTTGACATCAAATGTACATTCATGGTCTGATTCTTTAGAAATATATTATTATTATTTTAATAATATAATTACAAGTTTAAGTTAAAATTCGAACCACAGTCTGTTACTTAAAGAACATTTGCACTCATGCAAGTTATCTTTTACAAGAATTTTCCGCGAAAGTATCAACCAACAAATAAAGCAATGAATTATTTATCTACATATTTTCCCAAATTTCCGGCCCCCTTTTCTGGTTTTATCGATATGAGAAGCAGTAGAACGAATTTGGAGCAGCATTATTTTTAATTAAAGGAACGGTTATATTTT
Source organism: Magallana hongkongensis (assembly GCA_016163765.1). Lineage (NCBI taxonomy): Eukaryota > Metazoa > Mollusca > Bivalvia > Ostreida > Ostreidae > Magallana > Magallana hongkongensis. Next base: position 11,102,185 of record WFKH01011581.1, on the reverse strand, counting down.
GGTAATTCATATGGATAATGCATAAGTATACACAAAAGTAGAAAGTGGCGAACGAATATTTTTGTACCTACTAATTTTGCATAATCGCGGCCAGAAAATCGTAGCAGGTGAGCCGGTCTATAAAATTCAAAATAGCGACCGTGACAAACCTTGTTATTATTATAGAACAGGGGATAATTGTATTATTAAAAGAAATATTTTTAACGTTAAGCGTCTTTGCTCTAATACATTGAAATAGGGAAAAAATCATTTTCTTCTTTAAAACCTTGCGACAAAATAAAGTTCCTTACAAAACTCTCTAAATATATAATGCTACCTTAACTATTTTCTTGAAAGTATTTTATTTGTCATTGTATGAATATTTGAATAGAATTAATATACGACGTAGAATTTTCAGACTGGAGGTGACCCACACTGTCTTCTGAAAACCAGAGGAACGAACCTCTTCAAATTGTAAATTTGCGTATATTAATTTTGAATTCCATGTTCCTTCGTCGCAAACAACTGAGAATATATCCTTTCCCACCCGAATATGAGAGAGAGAGAGAGAGAGAGAGAGAGAGAGATACAAATTTCGGACCTTGGATGCAGACAAAACCCGTGGCAAGTTTTCCAATACACAAAAGTGATTCACATAAGGCAGTTTGACATGGAAACAAACCAGTTAAAAAACTTATTCAAATTTCTCAAAGACGGGATTGTCTAGTTCAAATCTAAGCAAGCGCATTTTAAGTTTCATCCTTACGTAATTAGTCTGTCCGCGGGCTGACAAGCACACAGTGCAAGATGACATCGTATACGATAAAGCACGAGTACATATTCCTAGAATTCCTAATTGTGATTTTAGGCATGCCTAGTTCAAAAAAAAAAAAAAAAAATAAACCTAGATGCTAGAACCCCCGGGTTAGAGAAAACAACTTTGTTAGAATATTAACATACATCACATACTACATATAATACGTATGTTTCTTAAGGTATCGATTAAAAATATCACAGTTGTCTCTCTAAAGTAACCCCCCCCCCCCAAAGAAAACGTTTTTTATAATAATCATTTGTTTGATATATAATAATCCGTGACATTTATAGAAAATCAACATTTGACGTATTGTAATATGAAAATTATATATCTGCATTTTAAGATACTTTAAGAAATAAGCTGTTCAGATACGCTTCCGGTCTCGAACATCTGTAACAACCCTTTAAGGTCCCGTCCAAAAGAGCCGAGAATCTGAATATTTAACCTTTTTCGACCAATCAAATTCTCTTTTCCTTTATACTGCCGGGAGAATTATCCTGGCGAAGCGGCCACATTGAATTAAAACTAATATTGCTTATTTTTTTCTTGCAGAATTTCGCCAGTTATAATTTGATTGGTTTATCAAAAGTTTGGACGGGACGTCTGAGCGGGTTTCAGATGTTCCAGAGTGGTAGCGTACCAGAACAGCTGATTTGAATCAAATTGTTTTAGGGAGAAAATGTGTCCATATACTTCATCAAATGTTTCTGATACCAAATACTTTTGCTTTCGTATTTCTTTTTTACATGTAACTTATCAATAATACCGAGAGATTCTCAGTGACATGTAAAATAAAATGTCAAGTTCTCTATAGGTGTCATTTTCGGTAAATTGATAACTGTTACTATTGATTTTTGGTTTTGTTTTTTTGCTAAAATAATGTCGTATTATGAAAATATAAAGCCATTTCAGTTAAATACTACCATTTAACATTTGAAATTTTTGTTCTTGTATTTTCTGTGCAACATGCTGTATGATAATCAGGAATCAGGAAATTATGATACTGACACAAGACTGTCACACCACAGAGTTTACTCTCTGTCCTGGTTGTTGCAGGCTGTACAATACACCCTTTTTCCGCTGTCCGATTTACCAACAGTGATTGACAGTGCTGATATAGTTCTCACTAAACCTTCTTATAATATATCCATCAATTTTCCCTTCTCGATACTGTCAATTTTACAGAGTGTGATCCGATTTTCCGGATCACCACACTGTGGGTTTCCGATTCCTTATCACCACGACGTAGTACGCATTATATAACGTCTGTATTTAAGCGCGTTTTAAAAGAGTTCGTTTCAAAATAGCTTTGTTATATAGTAAACGTCATACAGTTGATTTTAAAAAGATAGTTTTGTAATTTAAGCGCATTGATGAAAAAGTTTTCCGGTCAATTTTTCCTTTGATACGTCGATCAATAGAAAATTTTTAAATTCATTTCTTATCATTTAATAAAACATTTTTAAATCATAAAATGTGAAATGTGATTGATCAAAAATGTAAATAATGTAAATGAAGCGGCGCGTATGAATACAAAACAATAACAGCAACAATATTCAAAATGGATGCGCCTTCAGCTGATGCAGGGCTTTTGAGCTGAATTTAATGGATTAAACACAAATAGAAAGTTGAAACCTGAACCGGCTGACTTGAAAACGAACGGAAAATACATGCGATGGCTTGTGATGCTATTCACTGTGCAACAAGATTCGTTAAAACTGGTTTTATTGTGAGTTAGATCGCTGGAATATGCATATGGGCATAACCATGCAAGGAGACGCGACCGTGGACGAAAATATTTTTTATGTCGACAAATAATAGTATGTATGTGCGACTTTTGTAAATATTGTGGTAACTAGATAGCCAGTGAGGTACTTAAATGATATATCTGCCGCTTGGAATACGCCGAAGGAGTTGATGCACTACTCATATATAGCTTTGCTATACGATCCTTATTCTGATGACCGATCAAGTATATGTGTTAATCTAAAACTCATCGTTACCAAATTTGAACAGCAGTGTTACAGTGAAAGTGTATAGGCCTATACATGTATGTCCGTTATAATTATTCTTGGAATTGGAACAGCCAGCCTCGCCGTAAATGTTGATCGTTGATCGCAAGCAAACGAAATCGTGAAAAGACGCTTAATTTTCTATTCAGTGAATTAAATTTTGTGTATTGTTTACTTTTCAAGGTCAAACTTTTAATTTTTTATATTTATAAAGTTGTATTTTGTTTGCTGACAATTAAACAGACACAACTTTACATTTTGTTGACAGTGTTTATTTTGGAAATTCCCGTTCTATAAATAGTGTTAAATCAGAACAGTTGAGAAAAGTAGATCCGGCAAAAATTTTATTGATGCAGGTATCATTTGATATTTATTAGTTTAATGAGATATTGGCGCTTCTGATTGGTCGAAAAATTTCTTTGAATTCTTTTAAATGAACACACGTACTTGATCGGTCATCAGAATAAGCATCGTAAAGCAAAGCTGTGAGTAGTGCATCAACTTCTTCAGCGTATTCCAAGCGGCAGATATACCACTTAAGTACATGTACCTCACTGGCTATCTAGTTACCACAACATTTACAAAAGTCGCACATACATCCCATTTTTGTCGACAAACTATTTTCGTCCACGATCGCGTCTCGATGCATCATAGTTATGCCCAGTTGCATATATTCCAATATATATCAATATAAATCCAGTTTTAACGAATCTTGCTGCACAGTGAATAATATCACAAGCCATAGCATGTATTTCCCATTCGTTTTTAATTCAGCCGGTTCAGATTTCAACTTTCTAATCCATTTTATCCATTAAATTCAGCTCAATCGCTCAGCATCAGCTGAAGGCGCATCCATTTTGAATATTGTTGCTGTTATTGTTTTGTATTCATACGCGCAGCTTTAGTTATATTATTTACATTTTTGATCAATGACACTTCACGTTTTATGAGTTGAAAATGTTTTACTAAATGATAAGAAATGAATTTAATTATTTTTCTATTAATCGACGTATCAGAGGAAAAATTGACCGGAAAACTTTTTCATCAATGCGCTACGCGCATTGATGAGGTTTTCCGGTCAATTTTTCCTTTGATACGTCGATCAATAGAAAAATGATTAAATTCATTTTTTAAATCAAGGAAATTTTTCGACCAATCAGATGCGCCGATATCTTATCAAACTAACAAATATTAAATGATAACAGTATGACGTTGTACACTGTAAATGTATTTCTTGTCCAGCAATCACAGTGATCGATGTCGGGGTCCGTGACACTAATGCCACTTTTTCTATAATGTAATGTAACGTTATATAAAAAAATTCAAGCATTAAAGTATTCAGTTGTCATAACTGGCATTCATAAACACGTTGTAGGGAGCGAAAGGAGCTCTAAGAACCAGAGGTATTTTGTAGGAGCATCCCAGTATGCCTTCTATAGCTCACGTACAATGCCAAAAATGGCCGACATTTAACTCGTAATTTAGGGTCGCACAAGCTTTAATTTGGTGAGAGGCAAGAGAGCTATTACACTACTGCATTCCTTAGTATTCTGTCGAGAAACGTAAACAAAAGCAAAAGAAAGTTTATGTATGACGTCACAGTGATAGTGCGCTTTATTTCCCGCAATAAATTTAGAGGTGGATCAACCATCTGTGTTACATGTATTATCCCTGATTACCCAAACTCCGTCACCATAAGCAGAAAACATCCCGCGTTTCTCTGTAAATTATTTTTTGCAATTTTTATTATTTGCAATCAATAAATATAACCGGAAACATTATAATTTATAAAATTATTAACAAAAATATTTTTATTATTATTCAAATAAGCCCTCTGAATACGACGTTTATCACACGTGCTTATCATAACTTATGAACCTAACCCCGTCACCCACATGCTCAATGATATGCCAAGGAATGAAGACACATTAACAATTTAGTTTAAACTCAATTTGTATCTAGGCCAAGTTATAATAAGTGAATATGGTGTATACAATTTAAATGGTATTTAATTTCATCAAAATGAAATGATCGCCAGAATAAAAAATAGGTCCTTGTAACAACAATCACAATGACCTTTTCAGAATGTATGGATGCCGTTTGATTCTGCCCTTACATATTTCAAATATATCATATCATTAATGAATATATTAATGATTATATTATTTATTTATTACATTTTTAATAATGTAGCATATTCTAAATAGCGACATATCGTATATATCTATACCCTGTATAAGGCAAAAAATACGGCATGAGCGATTTGACGTTATCATCAAGTGTAGTACATAAACGCTATTGCGGACTGAAAAAAATGTATTAATAGCCTTAATAAAAAAATATTACATGTGAAATGTTTCATCCTGACCTCTCTAAAAATGACTGACCACCGTAAATCTCAGAAATATCGATATTTTAGTGCACCCGTGAAAAAGTCTTAGCTGATTTCACTCAATTATTGGTGCATAAAATGAACAAGTGTAATTTTGTTATGTTTGAACACAATATAAATTTTTTTTTTTAATTTTTTATTTTTATTTACACATAAATCCACACACACACACACACACATGTATAAACATATTTCAGACATATTTCAGACATTTTAAAATTCTACATATTGTAATATCTCATTGATTTAAAAAAAAAATAAATTATCCATATAAGGTGAAAATATGTGTTTTTCTTGCAAAAAAAAAATAAATAAATAATAGCAGTAGATAAAGAGAGAAAAAAAAGGAGAGAAGGAAATGAAAAAGAAAAAAAAATAAAATAGAAAAAGAGGGGGGTATATATATCAAATTATATGATCACGAATCAATATACTTCAGAAAAAAGAATAGTTTAAGCCATCACAGATGTCATAAAACTTGTTATAATTCTCGCAAATTGTTTGCCAGTGGTTTTCATAATCTGAGTATCTACAGTTTTTCAACAACATATATTTTTCAAGCAGAATCCTGTTTTTTATTATTTGTTTTACTAAATCAAAACTTAGGTATGGGTTTTTGTTATATATGGTTGCAAAAATATACCATTTCATAACCATTGATACTAAATTGTGCAGTTTATAGATGCTTGGTTTTAGAAATTTACCAAATAAAACAGATTTTTTATCGAAAATTATGGAAATATCAAATTCATTTAAAAACCATTCCTCAATATCACACCATAGTTATTTTACATAAAAACATTCATAAAAAAGATGATCAATTGTTTCAATGTTTGTCTTACAGAAGCTACATAAAGGAGAATCAATTAATTTCAACTTGTGCGGATAATAATTTGTAGGTATAATTCTATGTAAAATTTGAAATTGGAGCCAGTTGAGTTTACTTTCTTGAACCGCTTTAAAGCAGAGAGAGTAAATTCTATTCCATTCTATATCGGTGAAATTATCTCCAAGATCTCTCCATCTAATTGATGAAGTTATTGGTTCTCTTTTATTTGCAATTAAAATGCTATACATTTCCTTACATCCTTTTGTATCCTTATGAAAAGGTAAATAGAGTTTAGAATTTTAGGTCCATGTTATTTGCTCATATCTGTTTTATCCATGTGTTTTTTTATTGCTTTTTTTAAACCTGCATATTCAATAAAATTTGTATTCAATTTCATGTCATTTAATATTTCTAATCTAAGAAAATTCCCATTACAGTCAAACAGATCACTAATTAGCGTAAACCCTGCTCTAAAATATTCTTTTAAAAAATACTGAAGAATTACCTATCTGAATGTTTGGGGTGTCCCATAAAAGTTCATTATTAAATTGTTTTTCAGTTTGCTTACTTGTTGATTTTACTACTTTAGCCCAGCTTAGTAACACTTTTTTCCAAAATAAATTTGGTATTTTTCTAATCATTTCAGAAGTAAAATCTAATCCTCTTTTCCATAAATTTGATATTTTAATTTTTAAAGTTGTTTCTAAAAGTTTTACCCATTTTGCATTAGAATTAATTAATCTTTTAATCCAGCTGAATTTTAGGGCAGTGATAAACGCTGCGTAATCAATCATTTTTAGCCCTCCATATTTGTAATCTTTCTTTTTTTATAGTGTTTTTCTTTATCTTATGCATGTTGCATCCCCATAAAACGTGGTACAAATCATTTTCTATAACTTTTTGATCAATTTTGTATCTGGATTGGGCAGACTTAATATTAAGTGGTTTAATTTTGGTATAATTAATGATTTTATTATTTTAATTCTCCCAATCGGTGTTAGCTTTCTATATTTCCATTGATTCATTATTTTATTGATTTCTGATAATTTAGGAGTATAGTTTAGCTCAGACATTTCTTCAAGATTAATTGAAAATTTAATTCCGAGAAGGTCAAATGTTGTGTTGTTCCAGTCTAGCTTCCATCGGGTATGATGAAAAATATCTTTAGCAATTTTTTTGCTACCTATCCATACCATTTTTGTTTTTAGAAAATTAATCTTAAGACCAGATATATTTTCAAAGAAGTCTAATTCTCTTAGAATACCATCAAGTGTTAGGGGGAACCATCAGAAATAAGAGATGTATCGTCTGCATATTGGGACAGCTTATATTCTACATCACCAATTTTTATACCTTTTATGTCTTTATTATTTCGAATTATTATTTCTTAAATTTAATTGTTGTAAATTGTTGACATTTGATTGAAGATTTTTGACATGCAAAAAATGACGTCATAGTCGCACTTGATTTCAAACGGCGAGGAGTTTCCCGAAAGTGACGGAGTTAGGGTAGTGACGGAGTCAATCTGATTAAAATCAGATCATCGATCCGCTCCTTGTTTCTCTATTGTCGCTATGACAATAGAAAAACGAGGAGCGGATCGAGAATCTGATTTTAATCAGATTGTGACGGAGTTAGGGGGCTATGCGATACATGTAAGTAATTGCTATTTTGATGTACTGTGATCCTTTAGCTGATTAGTTATTGTTTAAATTCTTTTATGGCTTAAGATAAAGGAAAATTACACGCAATTTCATGCGATATTGTCATATAGATTTAAGTTAATATTGCATTCTACAGGTACAATTGTTATTACAATTACAGCCACATGCAATATAATACAATAAAAAAAAAAATAAACAGTTAAAAATCTATGTAAAAGTTGCATATGGTCAAATTGAATGGGAAATACACACCTACAAGGAGGGGGGGGGGTGCTTACAACGTACATTAAGCATACATAAAAATGAACAAATACATGTAAAAAAAAAAAAAAACACCACCAAAATTTATGTAACAGGTAAAAAATTGCATCAAAACAATCGACTTTGTATTCATCAAAAATATATCTAATCAGTTTCTTTTAATAATTTTGGGCGAATTGACAATTCGAAAAAGTTGGGATATACCATGGCGGGACAATTTGGAAGTTACATGTAAGTTACTAACTTCGGGTTCTTAGTGGAAGTAAAAATATTATTTAAAAGTTATTTAAGGTGTATCCGACAACGATGCGAGATATGTGTAGTTTCTGCTGTGCTCGCCGCAACGATCCCACCTTAAAACATATTATGTTTTACGGTGCTACAGAACCGTTGTGGCGGGCGCAGCAAGAAAATCTAACACATACCTTGCATCGTTGTCAACTTAGTGATATTTTGACAGTTTTCAACTAACATCAAAGAATTTGAGAGAGAGATAGAGAGAGAGAGAGAGAGAGAGAGAACAAAGAGGGAGAGACACACACACACACAGAGAGAGAGAGAGAGAGAGAGAGAGAGAGAGAGAGAGAGAGAGAGAGACAGAAACAGAGCCAGCGAGAGAGAATTGTATAATATTTCTAAGTTTAAAAAAATTCTTACAAAGTACATAGAATTACTTCCCCCTAAAACCGTTATTTACTTTTTGAGGGAATTGATCAGTCTGTAAAATGTAATTTGTGTTTAATTTGATCAAAAGTGTATACGTTAAACATAGTATTATTTTTTATTTTTTGTACCTTGTTGTTATATAGCTGACCTTTATTTTTTTCCTGATTCATATATATTTTTTTAATTTGTTTATTTTTGCATTCTAATTACATTCCTTCAATCCTTGTATCCGTGCCCCAGGTCTCTGTTTGTAGGTGTGTAATTTTCCATTTTGCAATTTAATGGTTTGACAATATGCAATACATGTATCTACATAGATTTTTTAACTGTTTAATTTTCTCTTTATTCTTTTTTATTTTGATCAAAATGACCTTTTTTAAAATTTCTTTCCTACTTACACTTACTGTACATGCATGCAAAATTGGCTTACAATTGGATCGATATGCCAGTAAAGTATGACTCTTATAATCTCTATCAAAACCAAAAAAAAAAAAAAATAAATAAAATTAAAAACAAATCATCTGAGGCAGGTATTGCAGTTTATACTTAAAGGCCGGGGCCCAGGTATAAATAGCAGCCAATCACAAAATGAATGGGAAATTCAATTTTCTCTGCAGCTTTCAGTTCAGAGAGAATATTTTCAAATTAATAGCATTATTCATGAACAAAAAATTCTAATTTTTGGTGTGGAAGTACCTACTAAGGCAGTTATCAATTGATATTAAAATTTTTACAAACAAAAAATTATTAAAAGAGTATTCATCTTATAAAGTTCTGAAGCAGCTCAAAATTTTGAATTCTAAACAAGTGATTTACATTGTAGGCGGAGATAAACAATGTTTTGTTTACACAGGAAGTGGCTGTAGCCATGTGCTCTGTAGATTACTCATCACAGCATGAGAAATGTATCGGCAAAAATCTTTTACCTTAGCATTGATTAAAAATTAATCCTTCACATGAATAACACTGTTGGTGTGATTATTATTGAAATTTATTAAAAACCTAAAATTAAAATAATCACATTGCTTTTAGTTCCACATAAAAATCTTCATGAGTCCGACCGAAAGATGCATTAATGTCCCATCCGTGGTAGATAAATTGTAAATAATGCGAGTTAATTCATATGCAATACTTCCTATTTTTTTAATACATCTGGGTTATGTTTGATCTCTTCCAAAAATTCCTGTGTCAAAATTTAAATCAAGCTATCTGTCCTTCCATTGGTGTGAGCTACTTTACTTTGCACATTCCACTAGCCACCATAGTTTTGTATGTGATGCCCGAACAACACAAGCAATGCTGACATTCTTTAATCTTCAGTCTCCCGAACCTGACTTATCACAAAGTCATCAAAATGTGGGTCACTGTCCTCAGAACTTAATTTGTAATAAACCCGTTCTTTTTTTTCTCAACAGCTAGGAACTTCGTTAAAATGTGTCAAAAGCTAACAAAATGTTTATCCACGACTTTTAGTTTCTTTCAAAGCTAAAATATACATTTCTCCCAGCTTATTGTGATGTTCTGCCATTTCCCTCCATTTTTACTCTGGTTCCTAGTTCCCACCACAGGATGATTAATATGAGGTAAATAAGGGGTATATGAATATATGTTTGCTTGTAAAAGCAAATGAAAGTTTTATAAACGTTGTATTTGAGTTCTCAACAAGAAGCTGTTAATTAATGTTCATATTTTCTTCTTACATCCTAATGCCGATCTACTGGGGTTTTAATGGGTGTTGCTAAAACGCGGAACGGAAAACGGAACGGAAAGCGGAACGGAACGGAAAACGGAAAATCTTATCTAATGTTATTTACTTGATAGATTTGTTAACCATGCTAAAAACGATATACTTTATGTATTTTTTATTTTATTTTTTTTTTTTTGAAAGATTATCAATAATAGATTATTTATTCAGAAAG
>WFKH01011581.1:11079006-11089878 GCA_016163765.1 Magallana hongkongensis | reverse complement strand
TCTCAAATTTGGGCTGTAGGGGTACCATCAAGTGGCTCCCAGGGGTTCGAGCTCATTTCAGGAGTTTATATCTCACTTGAGTTGGATCACAAGAACTAGAAAACACTGAGATTAAATAGAAGACCTCAAGAGGTATTCATAATAAGCGTAAGAGGGTGCCTATGACCTCTAAAAGGGTCCAGTTAGCTCACCCGAACTTTGGGATTTTTTAGTATTTTCCAATGATATAGGGGTAAAAAGTGGCCCTTTATCTTCTTTATCTTTGAAATGTGCATCAAACGGATACCAGGGCAGTGTAGGGGACCCATGGGGCTATTATTTCCCGGTCTCACAATTGGACTGTATGGGTACCACCAGGTGGCTCCCAGAGATTCGAGCCCATTTCAGGGGTTTATATCTCACTTGAGTTGGATCACAAGAACTAGGAAACACTGGTATTAAGTAGAAGATCTCAAGAGGTACATGTATTCATAATGAGCGTAAGAGGGCGCCGATGACCCCTAAAAGGGTCCAGAAAGCTCACCCGAACTTTGGGATTTATAAACCATTTCCCAATGATATAGGGTAAAAAGTGGTCCATTATTTCCTTTATCTTTGAAGTGTGCATTAAACTGATACAAGGGCAGTGTAGGGGACTTATACGGCTATTATTTCCCGGTCTCAAATTTTGGATGTAGGGGTACCACCAAGTGGCTCCCTGGGGTTCTAGCTCATTTTAGGGGTTTATATCTCACTTGAGTTGGATCACAAACCACCTGGGAGCCACTTGGTGGTACCCCTACAGCCAAAATTTGAGACCGACAAATAATAGCACCATAGGTCCCCTACACTGCCCTGGTATTCGTTTGATGCACACTTCAAAGATAAAAGAGATAATTGCCCATCTTTCACCCCTATTTCATTGTGAAATGCTAAAATATGACAAAGTGCGTGTGAGCTAAACCCACCCTTTTAAGGGTCATATGAGCTTTCATAACCTTTGTTATGAATACCTCTTGAGGTCCTCTACTTAACCCCAGCGTTTTTAAGTTCTTGTGATCAAAATCAATGAAGATATAAACCCCTGAAATGAGGCCGAACCTCTGGGAGCCAATATGTCAATATTGATTTGATTTCAATTCAACAAAGGCGCATCTATAACTCTTATCCAGGCGAGCTGTACTGCCTCCGAAGTCGTCAATGCTCAGAGAAATTATTCATGCATTAATCATCTTGATATTAATTAAAATATGCCAATAATAAAGTAAAAAATAATTTTCTGTTCGAGTACTCTCAGTACTTTGATGATTTTCCTTATTGGCTGCTAGCCATCACGGGCTTAGTGGCTGCTGTTAGTGGCTGCTAGCTTCAGCCTGGTAATGTTACCATGTTTACTCTTATCAGCATCACCGACAGTGACGGAGGTAGCCTCGCCTTTTTGCCCTTAAAGGCTTAATTGTCTACCAGGTGGCAGAAAATCTAGGTGGACCCCGGCCTTTAAAATAGCTAGTACAGGCATTACTTATGTTTGACCCACCTCTAAAGGTCTCTCGGGAAATATAGCGCGACATCACTGTGACGTCATACGTTAAAATAAATGATCATTTGTTTACGTATCTCGAATGGTAGCATGTAAAAACTCTCCTTGGTCTCACCAAAGCGTGTGCGGTATTCAAACGTGTCTTTATAACCTCAAGGCACCGTAAATTACGAGTTCAACGTCAGTCATTTTTGGCATAGTCGTCTGGATGTGATTCCTTTGATCGATACACATGTAAACATTACAAACAAAACCGTTGGGGTTACACGGAACAGCCGTCAAAATGACCTAGATTGTCTCTCTATAGGAGAAACGATCTGTAGAAATACTGGGCTGTTAGTAGAATAGAAATAAAGTTCTTGTTATCGTGAATGTTGCAGGATAACCTCCTCAGTCTCGAAATGTTGTTTGAAATATAAAAGCCTCGGCTAACGCCACGGCTTTTATATTTCAAAACAACATTTCTCGACCTCGGAGGTTATTCTGCAACATTCACGAAAACTCGTACTTTATTTCTTAAATAATTGTTCAAAGTTTTTAAAATAACCACAATTATTATTTTGTAAGCATGTATTTTGCGTGTTTATCATAGGAGTTGCTACAACCTAAATTCATTTTTTTAAGTGAGGCCCCTTGAGAGGTTATTTGACATATTTATGTCTGTTCATTTTAAAATGAACTGAAATTGGTAAACCATTAATAAATTATCGAGAAAGTGATGATGTGTTCCGTTTAGAGAGTCCCTTTTACCTCGTAAACCATGATGATCGTAGTCGGTGAAGATCTTGTAGTTTTCAGCACGTATCAATTACTGTCAATCAAAATCCACGTGGTACAAATAAACGATATAAGATTATTCCGGTATATTTACATTTCACATATTTTTTGCATGTAAAGTATGTGGAAAGCTACTGCAGTTATAACACTGTAACACACACAGGGTACAGAAAGGTTAAAATGGCGAGTTTTATTATGACGTCACAAACGTTGAACGCTGTAAAATGCGAAAATCAAAGTTCACGCTTGTGGCTATCACAGTGGCTCTTCCATTTATGTGAACTTACCCTAAGGATAAAATAGGATTTTTAAGGTATAAATCACAAGTGCAAACAATGCAAGAAGTTGAATAAAATGTAAATATAAGCATTAAATTATTATTTTTTGAAAGATATAGTCTGCAACGGTGTGTGCAAACAAATTTTCACAACGCGCCAACGCGCGTTATTCAATTTATATGCACACACCGTTGCAGTTATGAGACTATATCTTTCAAAAAATAAGGATTAAATGCTTAATTGTACGACCCTTAAATTTTCGGAAGCTCATTATTGCATTAATTAGGTATGTAAAAGGGGTTTTTATGTACTTCAACTGTCACAATCAATGTTATTTCTTATTTCCTAACGATACAATGGGTATATCTGAAGTTATTCACACACGTGTTTTCAGCTGTACTGTCTCTTTAAGGAATGAATTCAATATTTATTAGTTTTATACGATATAAAATGGTCTGGGGCAGTTTACGCTTTATAAACCGCGAAGCGGTTTATAAAAAAGCGTAAACTGTTCCAAACCGTTTTATATCGTATAAAACTAATAAATAATGAATTCATTGCTTATAATTTAATTTTTTGCTATTATTTAACAATAAAAAACAGTCAATTAACCCTAATCGACATTTAAATAGTACAAAATTCAAACGTAACGTCACAAAGATTGATACATTTTTGACGTTAGTCTTACTATGACGTAGGCAACATTCTTTATACGATATAAATTAATTTTACAGCCTATCAGAAAGCGCGTTACAACCAGAATTAAATTATATACATATTCTTCAATTTATGGAAAAGTGCCATCGGCCATTATTTTTTTTTGCTGGTTTTTTTTTCACTATAAATTAAAACAAGATTTGTCACCTGTTCCATAAAAAATCAAGAATTAATCAATAACATTTGCATACATCTACAAATAATGAAATTTGAGATAAAAAGATTCCTTTTAGATAATTGGAAAGGTCTATTTTAAAGGCCTGGGGCCCGTGACAAAAAGGGTACTTAAGTCTAAGACAGTGCTTAAGTAGGTAAAAGTCCGTAACTAGAGGAGTGCTTAGCTAGGACAATTTAGCCGAAACTTAAGCGGTCGGTAGAGGTAATCTAAGAATGTCTCAAGTATTGTAAGCACACTTTTAGAAGTTTTATTGTTAATTCTTTGCATTTTAGCATTGGATTTTCAGTGTTTATTTATTACACAAATTGCACAAAAGTAATATCTACATATTTAATTGCATAAAAAGTTTGGATAAATGGATTAAATTTTTAACAGTAATGACCTTAATTCCAGGTAAACGGTAACATTTTGCTCATATTATGCAAGTTAGCTCCTGAATAAGCTATGTACACGTACTGGTGTCTTTTAAAGAAGTAACTATATAAATACACTTGCGGAACTTAAAAAAGAAAAGGTCGTGCAAAGAAATATTTTTAAAAAAACATAGCGATATATTACGCCAAAGGCAGTCTGAAAGAATGACTAAAGTTGTCAAAATTAAGAGGTAACAACAATAGTGTACATGTACATGACTTTACTAAGTTTCCTTTATGTTACGGTATTAGACTTGTTTAAATAAGACTAATGCAGGGTCTGAAATTCCTCTCTAAGTCCTACTTATAGCCTTAGCAAGCTTTATCTTACGAACGTCTGGCCAAAATTTAGGACTTCACATTCAATGCTAGTTGTTTGTTAAAGTGGCACGGTGAGTCAAAATAGATTTTTTACTTTTTGATTATGACAACGGAAATAAGAAGTGTTATTCGAAATTTCATTTTACGGAAGGTTTCACGCATCATAAGTCATCACTTATCAATTTACAAATCATTAAAACTCATCCGGAAATTGCACATGTAAACAAACCGAGTTGTGTTGGACATTGGTTTAGTGTCACGTGATTGCGATTTCTGTCTAAAAATAGTTACAGTGAGATTGACACACAGAAAAAAGAATTTGAATTTGAAGGTATTCGATGTCTGTGGTAAGAAATATGCATTAATAGAGAATGCATCGTAATAAATATATAGTTCTTGAAGACATCGTGTTTCAATGAGAGGCTTCTGGCTCATGATGTATGTCACGCTGCAGTATTTACATTCCCCTGCGCTTGCGTGGCTATGAAGCGGAAGAAAAACTCAATATTTTCGTGTTGGCCCAACGCTTAATTCTATTTTTCTCTTTTTAATTTGATTTATTTACTTTTGAACACCGTAATTTTTCAAAAGTTAATCTTTTCATATGATATATAAAATATGTGGAAATCGTGTAAAAATTCGATATTTGCTAAATCATGGGTTTGTCCGTCACCATGTCTCTTTAAATAGGCAAGATTCGATGGTATTGCAGGCCAATAAGGCGATTGGCAAGTTATCGTTTATGGTATGTCCCATATAAACAAAAACCTCCACTGATTTAACAGTTTATCAAGTGCATAAACTGGCGCTTGGTAAGTGTTTGATATGTAAAGTAAACAAACTGGCATTTTCAAATTGCATAACTTAACTCCAAGGACCACGTCAGATATATGTAAACGAAAATTAAGTAAACGACATGCACTGGTTTATTGAGTCAACAATTAAGTCATGCAAATATTTAACCAGGTATAAAAGATTTTGTGTTTACGTATTTGAGTGAACACACAATGAAATTTGTGCTGTTATCATACAACATGTTTTTTAAAATAAAACGCGTGAGCGCTAAAATGTATCTGTGCAAATGTATTAGCGTTTATTTTAGCCTTATTATTAGAGCCTTATTTTTTTTTTTTGACGATCATTTCATTTCCATCAAATTAAATTGCATCTAAATTATTTAAAACAATTGTCCTCCTTATAATCTGGCCTAGATACAAATTGCTGACATTACTAACGTTGGATCTTTAAATTAGTTTTAAAACATTAGCTAGCCTCTGGTGCCATGTCAAAGAGTCCATATAGCAACAATGGAGAGTATTTTGCTTAACTTATCAATCTGAATGGGTGACTATTCATGGTCTCAGAATTTTTATATATACATAGAGGTGATCTACGATAAAATATAAAGTTCAGACTTACCAACTGTTATACTAGAGAAACAAATACACAGCACAGTTAAAAGTTCGATTTTCCTTTCAATCATCACAAAACCCATGCCCATAGCTGTATTATCATGAATAAAAATCCTGAATAAAAAGACACTTTTAACACAATGAACAAGGAAGTAAACCAAAAGTAGGTAAACGTATGCATCAACCTCGATTTTTACAAACATTTACTATGTATGGTAGCCTCAAAGGTTTATATCGTAACAATCTTTTATCAATGTTAATCGTTAGACTGTTAAAAACAGTGATTTTACCATTCTTCAAACAGTGTTCCTGTGTTATTTCTAGAAGTTTTGACAATGTTTTAAAAATAGTTACGCCTAGAAGTAGAAAACAATTTAAATCAATGTATAAGACAAAAAAAAAAATCAAAGATGTTCCGTTATTTTATGTTGAGGAAATGACAAAAATGGAATACGAATTTTACTGGGTTTCAAAACAGAAGAAAATATGACAAACTGTTCAATCAACTCTTCGTTTATTTATAGGTAACTTCATTGTTTAAAGAACTATTTAAATCAATTTAAAAATTTGGGGAGTAGATGATAATTGAAGTTATCAGACATTTTTTAAAACAGTTTTCACGCTATGAAATTTAGTATATATTGTTTTATATTCATCGGTTGTTTTCTTCTGCATAACAAAGAAGCACACATATTGTCCGACTACAAGGTACAAATAGTGTTGTACAGTTTCATGTCCCGATTTACATGTTCACTCTGTATTTATTTATTTTCGGATTTAATTTTTGACATTTTCTCTACTGATGTGCAGGTCGTCTATTTATTTACGCATACGTGTACGCAGTGACAAAATGATCTCTATTGGTAAAATTGTGTCTCCGAGGATGAATCATTCGTTTGGAAAGGACAGTCCCTGCTTTTTACCTATTGCCGGTGTAAAGCAGAATTATGACCCCCGTAGAATAATGACATTTTTCGACGTAGAATAATAACCCCCGGTCATTAATTAATAGAAAAATTACCCTTTTGCCTGAAGAATAAGTGCCATTTTCATAAAAATGAGCCACTCTACACGAAGAAAAGTGGCCACTGTAGAATAATGACCCCTTTATAAATTTAAGTTTTTCAATATCATTTCCTGTTATTTGTGAAATAGTCTTTACGATGTTGTAATCTTTACTGCAGTTTACAGATGG
The DNA here is from genome assembly GCA_016163765.1 of Magallana hongkongensis. Taxonomy (NCBI): domain Eukaryota; kingdom Metazoa; phylum Mollusca; class Bivalvia; order Ostreida; family Ostreidae; genus Magallana; species Magallana hongkongensis. Next base: position 11,083,068 of record WFKH01011581.1, on the reverse strand, counting down.
CAACAGAAATTATAATTCAAATTCAAATAAACTTAAAGTGAAAGAAGGTGCATATTTTAGAATATAAAAATCATTCCGTTATATCAAGATACTGACGTATTGTACCGGGGTATAGTTCTCATCTTAACTAGTTACATTTACATGTCTCTCATTTTTACGAGTGACAACACATTAAAACTATTTCGAGAAACAATTCACTTTATAACAAAATTCTTTTTGAAAGAAAAAAAGAAATTTAACATTGTGATTTTATTTCTATAAAAAATTAGCGCTTGTCGCAGTCAAAAACGGCGAAAATATTAATCCTAAGGTGAAATTGGGATTATTTTGTCCTAGCCATGTTTTGACCTAAACCTTCGAGTTCAATTATGACAATAAGAAAGGTCCAATTAGCTCACCCGAAGTTAGCATTATATAATGATTTAGGAATGAAAGGTGACTGTGTTATTATCTCCCTAATCTTTGAAGTGTGCAACAAACGAATATTAGGGCAGTGTAGGAGACCTATTGGTCTATTATTTTCCGGTCTCAAATTTGGACTGTAGAGGTACCGCCAAGTGGTTCCAAGAAGTTCCAGGGGTTTATATCTCATATATCTAGAAACACTAGGATTAAGTAGAGTACCTTCCCAGGTATTCATAACCAGCCTCAGAGGGTGTCTATCACATCTAAGAGGGTTTATATAGCTCACCCTAATTTTGTCATTTTTTAAAATGTTAACAATGATATAGGGGTGAAAGGTGGACCGTTATCTCCCTTATCTTTGAAGTGTGCATCAAAGGAATGCCAGAGCACTGTAGCGGACCTATAAAGCTACATGTATTTTTCCCGGTCTCAAATTTGAGCTGCAGAGGTACCACCAGGTGGTCCCTAGAGGTTCGGGCTCATTTCAAGGGATTATATCCTCATTGAATTTGATCATAAGAACTTAGAAACACTGGGGATAAGTAAAGTAACTTTCTAGGTATTCATAACAAGCGTTAGAGGGTGTCTGTCACCCCTTAAAGAGTCCAGACAGCTTTTTGAATATTGATTTCCGTTGGTATGTTAACAAAGGCTCTAGATGACTATTTGCATTATTTTGGGATTTTCAGGATGATACAAATATCATTGATAAAAAAACAAAACCAACTAATTTATTTTCAAATTGCAGAGAAGAGAAAATGCATGTTTTCAAAATATATCCATGATAAAAAAAATCAAAGGAATTCAAAATAAAAAATACTTATTGTGCGATTTTAATTGCGCAATTTGATTGATGTGCATTATAGAAATGTACATGCAAATTGACACACGCTGCTGTTGAAACGTGCTTTGTGAAATAATTTTTATTTTTTAATATTTTGATATTTTTAATGAATATTTTCATACAAATACCTGTATTATGATACACTAATGTAATTTGTTCAGGAAAATCAAATATGTTCTTAGCATCACTTGATAAGCATAAGATCAGGGAGATAATAACATTGTCACCTTTCATTCCTATGTCATTGTAAAATGCTAACAAATGACAAAGTTCGGTTGAGCTAATTGGACCTTTTTTAATGTTATAATTGTATTTCCTCGAAGGTTCAAGTAGCAAGTAGGAAGTAACAATTGTTAATTGATAATACGTCGTCGATATACCTGAATATTGAGTTGAAGGCCACAACGAGTGATTTATTTCTTTTTTTTCACGTACAAGTTTTTGAATAAATTCTGCTTCATATGAATACGAAAATGATCTGCTATCAATGGGGCACAATTGGTACTCATGGGAATTCCAACAGATTGTTGGAAGACCTGATTTCTAAAACAATATAGATGTTGTCTATCAGAAACTCAAGCATCTTTTTAATGTCAACTTCAGAGTACTTGCGTGCACAATCCGAATGGCTTTTAACAAAATAGTTTTGCAAATGACCGATGACAAGATAAGTAAATTTACGTGATCCATTTTTATTTAAAAGAGCAGTTATCAATGATGTCTAAAAGACGGGACTTTAATTTATCGTGGGGGATGGTTGTATTAAGTGTAGAAAAGTCGATAGTTTTGATGCTATTGATTTTGGTAAAATTTTGGGATTCCAATTTGTCTAAAAGTTCCTTGGAATTCTAAAGTATCCACATCTGATTTACACCGTTTTTTAAATATACTGTTGCACAGTACTCTTGAAGTTTCTCCTTTACAGCGGTTAATATTTTGGTAAGAAGTAAAGAAAGAGGTTTGGTAGAACATTTACTGGAACCCGCTTTATATCTTTGTTTGTAAGGATTTTTATAAAGTTTAGGTATCCAATAAAGGTAAGGTAGTTCAAATTGATTTTGGTTGGGAATATTGAAAATATTCAAAACTGACATATGATTTTGAAGAATTTCTTCCTTGGAAAGAGAGTAATGACTATAAGTTGTATTTCCACTTGCGGAATAAAATCCAAGCTCTTCTTATATACAATTTATATAATGAGCCTTAGAAAGAAAGACAATGTTGTTTCCTGCTTTTTCAGCAGGGACCAGTACAAACTGATCGTGTAAACGATCTACTTCTTTTTTCACTTCTAAATTATCAAATATAGAAGGATAGATGGTTTTCATAATGCGCTTTAATAGAATATCTTTTTTTTTTAAAAATATATTCAATCAGTGTTTATTTTCTATTTTAAATATATTACTATAGTCAGGTACTCTTCACACAATTGCTCTAAAATATTTCTATTCATGATCACAAATACAATAAAATCGATATAAAATATAGTTCAGCAAGCTGTGCATAAGTTTTGTAAATCAAATATCGTTTTTAAATAATAAAGCTACTAGTATATAATATGTTGTTCAGAATTCATGGTAAAGTAACAAGTACAGTTCAACAGATTTCTACGCTAGAGCAGCGTCATTTTCCCCTCATATGTCGACGACGACGACCTAACTGTTAACAATCAATTTATGGCAATTCAAGTGTGTTTGTGTGTGTTTGCTACAGATATGAAAAACTATACACAGCAATTTCTTAACAAGTTTGATGTTTATAACTTAAATATCTGCTGTGTAGAGTGAAAATTTAAGGTAGCTCGCGGGTTTACTGCTTGTGAGAAAACCTACCCTGAAAATTTGTCCGCGTGATCCATAGGTTTCAGAGTTTTATTTCTAAAATTTATTTGAGATTCGTCTGCGTGGTAATAATGATATGGTGTTTCAAACACAGTGTCGCTGATAAAATCAAGCAATGCCATTTCAATGAAATATATAGTCAAATGCATATCTAAGTCGAGAATCGCATTTCAAAACTATGCTCCAAACTTTTAAACGATTTAGACGAACTTAATTTTACTCAACACAATAACAGAATAGATAATTTTGAATCAATTCATAAGAAAAAATCAACAGGTATTTTCGGCCATTTTTTTGCAAAACAACTTAAAAGATTTAAAAGATTTTACAAAACCTTATATTTTCATTATGACGTTAGCCCGACGTCTTCATTTTCTGACGTCTGAGAAACGAATAATAAAAATGCGTTGATTGACAAAACTAGCTGATTAACACATATTAGAACATGTAAATATTAATAAGACATTATTATGAATGTTTTCGAATGCACAAATGCAATTAATTTAAGGTTGTGAAGAGAAGAAAAATGGCTATTTTTCTTTTCATGAAACTCTGAGTCAATTAATGCAAAATAATTACCATACAACTATTGACATAATAAGTTTGTAATCGTATACGATAATTAGCTAAAGCCAAAAGAATTTTAATATTTAGATCGGTAGTTAAAAATACAGAAGTTATGATGGTAAAAGAAGCTACGTTAAATTTAAACTGCATTTAAGCTTTTTGAAATATTTTCTTATATGTCTCTAAAGATCATTTGTCATTTTAAAAAAAATGTATGAGTTTGCTATGACGGTCAACTCTTTACGTCGAATCCTATTGTGACGTCAGCAAACCCGCGAGCTACGTTAAGTAATTTCAAAGTCATATATCTTGGATATATATTGGGGTCATTTCTTTTCTTGTTTAACACGAGAAAAAATAACCCCTGTGTCTTTTTTCTTTAAAAAAAAATCCATTTTTCCTACA
>WFKH01011581.1:11040334-11060596 GCA_016163765.1 Magallana hongkongensis | reverse complement strand
ATGCTGGCCTAACAGCGTAACGCAGTTAGTGAAAGCTTTTCATGCGTTTTATTAATATTACTATATTTCAAATATGATGTACAGTGTATATATTTACTTACATCAACATTGAATTTTCGGTGTTCTATACAATCTAAAATCATATACAGTAAAACACGCTATTAACGAAGTGTCAGGGACTGGCGATTTTACCTCGTTATAAGCGTAATTCGTTATATCCGTCAAGTTTATAATATGTAATAAAGTCATGGAAAAAGAACAAGAGGCCCATGGGGCCACATCGCTCACCTGAGCAACAATGGCTTTATATGGGTGTTCAAAGGATAGTAACTTCCAATTTCCTTTATTTTAGTTCTGCCCCCCCCCCCACACACACACACACTTTATAAAGCGATCAAAATATGAGAGCATATAGGTAGATTTTCTCTTCTTCAACTTCTTACAAGTTATTGTATTTTATTTTTAAAAAATCCTATATGTGAAAGAAGAAAATTGTACCTTAATGCGCTCAAATTAAAAAACATTAAAAAATTTAATTGGTCTTCTGCATTATAAACGAGTGTTGTTTACTTGGCGTGAACTCGTAGGATGTTTTATAACCTTACTCACTTGATCGATGAATACACTCGAATGAAAAATGGTGTCATGTGATATGTTAAAGAGCTATTATAATCAATGCATAGGCGTCGGAATGGGGTGGGTGGGGGGTAAGCACCCCCCCTTTTTTTTTTGCAAAGTTAGACATAGCCATACTCAAAATCTTTTTTTTTTTTTCTTGTAAAGATTTCTGATAAGGTCTAGCCCCCCCCCCCCCCCATTTTCAATTTGCTTCCGACACCACTGCAATGTATTGACAGGATTTTACTAAGGCCCACCCATTATTTTCATCTTTATTTATTAAAAAACAACAAATGGCTAGAAACCGATATGATTTTCCGCTGTAATATTTTCTTAAGAGTGATAATACATTTATCCCCGTAACAGTAATTTGTCATAACTATGGAAACTGTTTTAAAACAATCCTTTATATTTGTGTCTGAAAACCATCAAAGTTGGTGTATATTTCATATAATTCATCGTATAAGGAGGGGGCCCCCAAGAAAGTAGTTACAGCAAATCTTATATATTTTTTCTGTACAAGTACTTAACGTTTTGCGAGACATTTCTAGTGATCAATCAAAATTTCAGCGTCAATCATAAAATTATAAGCAAGATACAGAGCTCGTAATTCTGCTAGGTTTGAGTCAATTTTTTTGTTCACAAGAGTTTATTACATTCAACTTAAGATTTTTAAACTTTGCATTTCCTATTCAGCATTTAAAATGAAGAAATAATAACAAAAGAAGAAATAAGAACAAAATCATGGCCTCAGCTCTGTGTGCAAACAGAAAATTGTGAGCAAAGCTCTGTATCTTGCTTATAATTCGAAGGCAAGTAAATAAAAAATTGTAAACAATTAACAGAAGAAACGTGCACTACAACAAAGAAAGATCACAATTTATTTTTCATCATATATATACCTAGCATATTTCTAGCAGCGAAAACAATCTCCACTTAGACTGAAAATGCTGAGCATCTTAACAAAACACGTTGCATTAATCAACCATTACGTAGAGATCGTACCAAATTACCAATGAAATGTATAGTATTTTATAATATGTTGTAAGTGCATCAGATTTTGCTCTTTTTGCGCAGATAAACAATCAGCTGTCTGATTTACCGAAGTCTATATTTGATTTGATAATTCCAAAATACAGGCGATAGTTCCCCTCAAGTAACGAAAATGAAACGAGAATCAAAGCAAGCTAATACCAATGTCACAAGTTAAAATGTCAACGCATTGAAATATTTAACCTCAATTTACTTCACGAAATCGGCACAAATCGATGTTGCATGTATCAAATATTCTCTTCGCACGTAAAGTTTTGCACAACCAGCAAATTCATCTTTGTCAGTTTAACCCGTGTGTCACGCGTTCATCATGGCTGCTTCGAACAAAATACTTCCGTTTTCGAGGCATGGAATACCGAACCCGAAGTTATAAACTGATTGACTGCTATTATTTCTTTATTATTAGTTACGTAAATTACTCAAATTTGAAACTGAATTAGCCCAAAATTTTTGCAATTTATATTTTCCTTTTCATAAGGATTATTTTTGATAAATTTCGTTGAATTTTACTCAGTTCTTGAGAAGAAGATTTTTTAAAATGCACCCCTCTTTTTTTACAGTTTCGAGCTTTTCTCAGCTTTGAATACAATCTGGTCTTTTATTTTTGCAATTTATATTCACCTTCTCATAAGGATGCTTTGTGCCAAATTTGGTTGAATTTGGTCAAGTGGTTTTAGAGAAGAAGTTCAAAATGTTAAAAGTTTACAGACGGACATACGGATAGACGGAGGGACAGACGGACGACGGACAACGGGTGATCAGAAAAGCTCACTTGAGCTTTCAGCTCAGGTGAGCTAAAAACACTTCGCTGTAAGCGTCATTTCGTCATAAGCGTGTTCTCTGTAACCGTGTTTTCTGTAGACGATACAGTATCATTCAGATAAAAACCCTACGACTGACGACATTCATGATCATTTTTACGAAGTCTTGCTGCATCATCTATTTGCAAACCTGTCCCGCTATTGTAAATATCATTTTACCAAAAATAACATTATTTAATTGGACCAATAACGTTGTGGATGTCATGTTATGTTTTATTTCTTTCCTCTAATATCGGCTTTCGTTGTCTAAATCTTCTACTGTTTTAAAATACATGTACTTAGTGAAACTAGTATTTTTAGCAATACACTTTTGTTTACGTTTGCATGTCTTACTTGGCAGTTGTTCATTCATGCAGCTATATACATGTACATATGACCCGAATAGAGAGCTCTAGACGTCTGGTTTGATTTTCCGATTATAAATTGGGACTATCATCTGTTGAACCCAAAATATTTATGCAGCACATTTGGACCATTAAAAAAAATACACTGTAAAAGATGCAATTGAAATTGATGAAACGGGAAATATCCAATAAAACTTCATTGACACATTATCATTTTTTAATCGGAAAAAGTAACAGAATCGAAAACAGATTTTAAACGGAGATTTATAAAAGGAAATGTTGACGTCTTTTCTCCATTCGGAAATCACTCAGAAGACCTCACACAATTTTTCAACGTTATCATCCTGGTCTGTTGCAATGCAAAACCCCGTAGACATCTTTATATTTAGCCGTGTATTGAAACCTTGTGAACTACAGAATTTTTTATATATCTGAATGAACATCGTTTGAACCCTAAGGTATATATAAATATCTAGTTATTCAGCAAAATGTGAATCGAGGATATCTTGGGACAGAGTATAGTGGTCAATGCATGTACTGTTAATTTTGAGGAAATCACATACTTTCTGAATAAATAATCTATTATTGATAATCTTTCAAAAAAAAAAATAAAATAAAAAATACATAAAGTATATCGTTTTTAGCATGGTTAACAAATCTATCAAGTAAATAACATTAGATAAGATTTTCCGTTTTCCGTTCCGTTCCGCTTTCCGTTCCGTTTTCCGTTCCGCGTTTTAGCAACACCCCAATCTAGTTGCATAGAGATAATTTTCCAAGGCTGTATTTGATATGTTGCCAGGGTTGTAGTTTGTATTGATATATAAGGGATGTAGTTTTGTGTCATTATCATCTGTATGGAATAATATTCTACATCTCTTACATTTTTCTTGCTAATTCATTGAAGCTATATAACAGGTTGCGTCTTATATAGCGCGTTCCGGGTGTGGGAATAAATTTCAACCCTTTGCTGAGTAGGGATGTTTCAGATTCAGACAAATTATAGTCTGAGAGGTTAAGAACATTGTTCTTAGCGTCCTGTGACAGACGTTTTGTTCGTCTGATAGCGCGAGCTTTTCTGTTATTTGCTCGTCTTATTTTATACTTTTTCTCCTTTTGCGCTTTTGAGAGTCTTCTGCTAGGCATTTTACTTTACGGTAATGCTTACTTAATGCACTGATTTATTTTTTCAGTCCATTTTTGTTTCAGACCCTCAAGATCTTTGAGGAATTTGGCACGGTGTTCTCCAGTTTCGTGTTCCTTAACTGGTAGTTTGCTTTTTGTTTCTGCTACCACTTTCTTGATGTTTTCATTTTTATCACGGATTATCTGTTCACAGGTGTCCTTCAACGTGCTGATCAATTTTTGAAGGCCCTTTTGGTGGAGATCTTTTGTTATATCGTTAAATATAGCTTGACTTACTTCATCACAGCTTGCTGTGAACTTGAGTTGGAAAGTAAGAAAAGTTGGTAAGGTTGGGTTTTCTCCGTTCACATCCACTTGATCGATCGAGTGCCGTATCGTTGCGACTCTGTGTCGTTCCAGCATCAATGTGTTGACTTTTTTGATTGCATCATCAACCTTTTTTTGGTAGTCTTCTAGTTTGCTGACCGATGAGAGGAGCGTTGTCTCGTTAAGGTCAAGATCAAGATCACTATCGTAATCAGTTGCAGTATCTTCCTGTCTTTGGCCTGGTGTTGGGTAGCTGTTCGGTGTGTCGAAGCTATCCGTGTCCATGTTATTGTTTTCCATATTGGTAGGAAGCAGAGGAGCAATGAAGCCGCTTTTAGTGGATTTGCGAAGCCCTGAAGACATTTGCTGCAAGGACTTGTGTGTTTGTATGTGTATTGGGTTTTTTTTTTATTTCGTTAAATAGGCGTAATTTCCGACTTTCTAGGTGGGTACGTTTTTCTCACGTTTTTCAAATTTGATTTATAGATGTATTTTGGCGAGCATCGATGTGAGGTTGTGAACTTTAATTTCCGCTGACATTAAGGGAAATTAGGGCTTGTGTGAGTTATGGGTGACAGCAAGGATAGACTGTGAGGAACTGGTGCTCATCTAGATGCTGTCAAGTGTATATACTAAAGTCAGTTGTGTATTGTACTATTATGTACCCTACTCTGATTTCAGAAAAAGTGCATTGTCATTGGCAGGAGTTACTACCTTAGGTAGCAAAGTTTTTTGTTATAAGTGATTACATACTATTTTGATTATAAAGAGATGTGAGTATTATAACGTGTGCCCGAACCACCAGTAATGGTGACACGTGCCTCAACCGACATAGCACACGGATCGAGAATGGAAACCAAATCGATACACGGGAGGGTGGCAAGGGGTACGAGGTACCAAAATCATGGTGTAAAAATAATTGCCACCCGGCACCACGTGTGCCGACGGATGAGGACTTTGGTTATAGTGCTTTAAACACAGCAACAAGCTCATTGATTTCATTTTTGTCTTTGTCAGGTCAGTCTAATACGAAATTAGGTGATCATTTTTTAGTTAAACGGTTTATGAAAGGTGTTCTTTTGTCAAGACCAACTTAACCCAAGTATCAATTTACATGGGATGTAAATAAGGTTCTAGAGTTTCTGAAAACTTTGTCACCTGTACAAGATTTGTCTTTGTTAGATTTGTCAAAGAAATTGGCAATGTTATTTGCTCTTTTGTCAGGACAGAGGAAACAAAGATGTTAGAAATGTCTCAGTTAGAGATGATATGTTGATCATTAGATACGGTGATTTGTTAAAAGAATCAAAGCCAGGACATCATTTAGAAGAAATTTGTATTGCTGCTTATCCAAATGATGTAGATTTATGTATAGTTAATGTGTATATGGAATATGTTCAAAGAACTATGAAATTGAGAGGCTCAGGATCTAGACTGTTTATAAGTACTCAAAAGCCTCACAATTCAGTTTCTGTAGACACTATTGGTCGTTGGATCAAAGCGATTATGAAGAGTGCAGGGATAGACATTAAGTGCTTTACACCACATAGTACAAGATCAGCAGCAACTAGTGCTGCAGCGAATGCTAAGCTGTCTGTGGATACAATTCTTAGAACCGCAGGATGGACGAGTGATAATACTTTCAGAAAATTTTACAACAAACCAGTGAAACTTTGCAGTGATTTCAGTAATGCTTTACTGGACAGTTTTCATAAAGCATAGCATAATGCTGCATGTTATGTACTTAAGTGAACAGGTTTCTCTTTTATTGTAAAAATAAAAAAATGTTCAACTCAAATATGTGTTGAGAATTTTAAATTTCAATTGTTTATTGGTGAAATGATGTTTATTGGGTCATCAACTCTGAAGTCTCATTTGAGACTGAGGCTCTGAATGGGGGAAAATTATAAAGTTAAACGAGACTTACCTGGAAGGTGAAGTTTGACTGTAATTTTTCCACCATTGAGAGACGTAGGGATCAAATGCCCAACCCTATGGATTTTTTTCTAGTCCCGCCCTATAATTTTCTGTTACTTGATGCCCCAAAAATTATTAATACTCCTCTGAATTATGATTACGTGACCTTGAACTTCATCTCATTTGATCCCTACGTCTCTCAATGGTGGACAAATTACAGTCAAACTTCACCTTCCAGGTAAGTCTCGTTTAACTTTATAATTTCCACTGCTTCCTATGGACCACTTGGTGCATTTAATTACCATCAAATTCGGATTAAATAAACAACGCTTATATTGATGTTTACGACAGTTTATTTCATACAAACGCATTTATTTTGTAAATATTGAACAAAGTATTTAGGCAAAAAACTAATAAGACTTGTTCCAAAAATGAAAGAGAAGGCAAACATTGATTCATAAAAACCCATTTGTATGGTTTTTAATCAAAAAGTAATATTTGGTTGTATCAAATAGTAAGTAAAAGTATAATAATTCGAATAGCTGAAGTATGAACATAACGATAGTATACTGATAATATCTGTAGTATCTGTAGATGTATGATTACGAGGGAGGCAGTTTGCTTAAACATGCCGCTTGTCTGATGTGATTTGTTCACGACTGGAAGACATCATCATAAGCACAATAATTAAAAACATAAAAATGTAGCCATTATAACCCAACGCTATAAAAGTAACATACACAATATGTATATTCACCATTTATGAATTGAATACAACATTCATTTCAAACATCATTCAGTCATTTTTACACAACATTCATATAGTTAACTTATCGTTACAAAAAATCTACTGAACCCAAACATTTCAAATTCAGTAATCGAATTTTAAAAAGTAAAAGAAATTCAATTTTAATTATAATTTTTAATTGAAACCTTTTGAACCTTCAATTCAACTTTTTACAAACACATTAACTTATATGCATTAAAATAACCACAAACAACGATTGCATAGTTTTTCTTAAGCTATTTCACCATGTTTAATCTTCAAACACTTTCTAAATGAGAATAATGTTCTACAAGTACAATAGACAAGTGACGTTTTCGGCAGTAAAATGAAAGGAATACGGTATAATAAAACATTATCCTTGATTTTTCAAGCTATTCATTCTGTAGTAAAGGATTAACTAACAAACCAAGTATATGTGCTTGAGAACTGATTAACAAAAAAGCCTCATTCATATTTTTCATACAATTTCCTTTTTAAAATTGTTTTCTATGATCTTTCTCCAACATTGACACAATTTGATACCGTTGTTGTTTTTGTCTGTTTAACTACGTAGGCCCGAAATAGTATTACTAATTTCCTTGGACTGCTTATATCCACCAGAGGTAGGCATGTTGATTTATATCTTTAAAAGGCCTTTGCAAACGTCATCAAGGCAGCAACCAGGATGAGGACAAAGGAGGGAAAGGCCTGGGTTCCTGCACCTGTCATGGGTAGAAAAGACAGAATTAACACAGGTCAATAAATGAAAGGGAAAAAAGGAAAGCAGACAAAACTAACACAAGTAAAACAGACAACGGTAGCAGTGGCAGAACGAGGCATATAGCTATCAGCTGGGGCAGAACGAGGCATATACATGTAGCTATCAGCTGGAATTTTTCTTCTCAAAGCAAGCTTTAACCTTCCTTGACTTGCTGTTAACCCATGCATTCGTCAAACAAAAATACTCTAAAGAGTATAAATAAGGGGGCGATAAATATTTTCCTAAACTAAAATCTAAAGCTCAAATGAGCATTTCTGATCACTTTTTATCCAACGTCCGTCTGTCCTTTCGTCCGCCCGTCTGTCCGTAAGCGTTTTGCATTTTCTTACATGCTATCGCCAAAGACCATTTCTTGCCAATGCACAAATTTATTGGTATTTGTCATCATTAGGTCAGAAAAGCTGAAATTTTTGTGTAGGCATCCTCAAGTAGCGTTAATTCAACTTTTAAGAAATGAATTTAATAATTTTTCTATTGATCGACATATCAAAGGAAAAAATGACCGGTCGATCAATAGAAAAATTATTAAATTCATTTCTTATCATTTAATAAAACATTTTCAAATCATAAAACATGAAGTGTCATTGATCAAAAATGTAAATAATGTAACTGAAGCGGCGCGTATGAATACAAAACATTCGAAATGGATGTGCCTTCAGCTGATGCAGAGCTATTGAGCTGAATTTAATTAATGCATTAAACACAAATAGAAAGTCGAAATCTAAACCGGCTGAATTGAAAACGAAAGGGAAATACATGCGATGGCTTGTGATATTAATCACTGTGCAACAAGATTCGTTAAAACTAGTTTTAATGTGAGTTAGATCGCTGAAAACTTGCAACTAGGCATAACCATGATGCAAGGAGACGCGATCGTGGACGAAAATAGTTGAAATGTCGACAAACAATAGTGTGCATGAGCGACTTTTGTAAATGTTATAGTAACTAGATAGCCAGTGAGGTACTTAAATGGTATACCTGCCGTTTGTAATACGCTGCTCTGAGGATGGGAGTTGATGCACTACTCATAACTGTGCTCTACGATGCTTATTCTGCTGACCGATCATGTACGTGTGTTAATTCAAAACTCATCGTTAGCAAATTTGAACAGCAGTGTTACCGTAAAAGTGTTTTGAACTATATGTTCATTATAATTATTCCTGGAATTAGAACAGCCAGCCTTCCATAAATGTTGATCGTCGCCTCAAGCAAACGAAATCGTGAGAAGACGCTTAATTTTCTATTTAGTGAATTAAATAATGTGGTATTGTTTATTTTTCAAAGTTAAACTTTTAATTTTTTATATTTATAAAGTTGTATTTTGTTTGCTTACAATTAAACACACACAACTTTATATTTTGTTGACAGTGTCTATTTTGGAAATTCCCGTTCTATAAATATGTTAATTCAGAACAGTAGAGAAAAGTAGATCCGGCAATAAATATCAAAAAAAATTTTCGACCAATCAGAAGCGCCGATATCTCGTCAATCTAATAAATATTAAATGATTTTCAAATCATGATCCCTAGGGGTAGGGTGGGGTTACAATTGGGGGTCAAATCTAAATTTTGCTGAGTTCCCTGAAGTTACTTACTTGTACATTTGGCTACGACATCCTGGAGACTGGTCTTGCTCTGGTCATACGCATAGTTCCCCTCACACACAGTACTTAAGCCCTTCACACAGGTCTGAAGAGTCTTGGCGTCTTCACTGAAAAACAATCAAGATCTTATCTAATTCAATTCAATTTTACTTCCCATTTCGAAACATACAACGCTGCATGTGTGTTAAAAAAGAATTCGACATTTTTTACTAATTTAATTTTTCTTTTCTTTATAAAAAAAAAAGAGACCTTGTGAAGTTTCAAGAAAGGTCGACTATTTAAAAAACAATGTGTGAAGTGCAAATGAAAAATAAAAATAAATGTGAGTTGTTTAAAAAATAAATAGTATATTTTTTGTGTGACTGAGGACCCAACATAACAAGAGGCCATTGGGCCATAACGCTCATCTGAACAACAGTTCACGTATCTTTACATATGTCTCTTCTAACAAGTTGTGTTGCACCCAAACATTTGACAAGGCAAAAAAGCAAGATATAAAATGTAGATCATGGAAACCCTATTTTTTGAAGATATAAGATGCGTCGATAGACCAACCTTACTAATCTACAAGGCTCAATGTATCAAGGATATTAAAAATTATGAATTATGCTAAAAGGCAGACAAAACGTGTTCATAAAAGCTCACATGAAAAAAGTATCATTGCTCAACAGTTGAATATGATAAACTTGACTTATAAAATATGCGTATTAGGAGTTTTGTTTCTATTTATTATCATTAGTACTCTGATTCGGTTGGAATTTATTTTTTAGTTTAGCAACGCCAATTTTATTCAATAGCCAATAACTTTAAGAACAGCTTTCTGTTGTTCTGTTTTCTACATTAAGTCATTTATCTTCTTAGTTGACGAGGGAGACAGCTGCTTTCACTTGCTTATATTCCCTTGCATAATTCCCCGTTTTGTCTGTCTTTGGGAGGTCAGTTTTAAGTTACGTGGTTTTTTTTTACGTTAAGGAGATCTTATAAAGATACTTGCAATTAACATTTTGTTCGTATTTTGTTGTAATACTTTTATAAAAGGTTTTTCATCTTGGATTTAGTTTACATTGAGTGTGGTTTATCTTATCTGGGGGTTTTATTTTACATCTAATGTAAAATTGTAATATTACTTTCATATCTTATTCAGAAATTAATAAAGTTTCATTCTTAATGTAGAGTCATCAAACAAACAAAAAAAAAACACTACGCGAAGTTCTGATAAAAAGCTACAGAACTGACCTGCTACTTATGCATTGGTTTTAGCTGTTTGTGAAAATGTTGTTTATGAGGTAACCAAGAAAATGTTTAGACTAATCCTGCATGCCTTATCAATCTACAATAAATCATTAAAATACCAGGTTGGCTCAGGCATACTGCCTCCTGTTGTGTCAATTCCAGCATCCACGTAGCATTTCTGTAAGCTTCCGGTACATTCGGCACCACCTTTAGATTAAAAAATAACAACAACGTATTTTTGCACGAAAATAATTTAAAATGATTAAAAATAAAATATATGCCGTGTCTTGACTGAGCGCAGTTCAATACAACCACGCTATTGAGACAAATATTTGTATTCAAGTAGATTTAGTCTCTATTGACAACTATTTAAGGATGTCATCTGAAATTACTCAAACAAAAAATATTAACAAAAGCATAAAAAGATTATGTTGATCACATGAGCCTGCATATATATTTTTTAATTATTTTAAACTTTTTGGGAGAAAACACCTTTGTTATTATTTAGAACAATGTCATTGCTCATTTGAAATTAAACCAGTTGATTTTATGATAGGCAAGTGTGTTTTGTAAATGATTAAAATAATTAAATGTTTATTGTACATTAACGTTTTTTTCACCCTTTCTGCTCCCCATATGAATTTATGTCTATTGAAACTTTGAATTACCTGCACACATTGATTCGACAGAAGTAACCATGGCGAAGCTGCTCTTAAAGTTTTCATCCGAATTACAGTTCTCCTTGATAGGGGCAAGGCAAGTCATAGCTTTTTGAAAACTCCTGAAATAGTAAATTATATGTATGCAAATATAATGCTTTCATGCAAAATGTCAAATTTTTACATATTTTCCATCATGACTCAGTTTGGTAAACAGTGAAACTCATGCATGGATATATATTATATTAGATTATCTTTTAATTTCAATTTTTAATCTGTGTGGAGAACAGATTCTATTTTTAAGATCATACCAATTAATTTAACTCATTTTGGATATAAATATGTGTGTGTGTGTGTGTGTGTGTGTGTGTGTGTGTGTGTGTGTGGCCATCTCCCTATACAATAGTTGACATACAAATTTTTCACATGCAAATAAAATGTCATACATGTGTATATAAATATAAAGATTTAAAATAATTTACAATCACATTTGCAGACGATGAAGGAAGTTAAAAAAAATCTGAGTAAAATTAAATCAGTATTTCTTAAAACCTACGTTACTCAATTTGTGTGCATACACCGTTGAAGCTCAATATTTAACCGTATAAAAAATATAACATGACAATATTAAACTAAAACAGCTAAACCAAATGAAATTGCCCAGAGTTATCATACAGATAGATCTAAACTGTGCAGAGTTAACTAACATTTTGGTTATAGTAAATATTATCAATTTTACTGCATCTTCAGGTGATCAAAATCATTTTGTCTGAAACTTACGAGCATGTTGCTGCCGTATTGGTAGACTCAGCAGACTGTGCTTGTTGAAAGCCAGTCAGACAGTTCATTGCAGCTTGAAGATCACATTGTGCAGAAGAAAGATCTGAAAATAATAATTCATTTTATGATTATAGTGTCCGAAAGTATTATCAGAAAAATATTCAGTTTTGCTTTCTTCTAACCTCAGTACAAATGTTCATTCAACAATCTCTGACGCCGTAAATTAGTTGAACAAATAATTTCAAGACATAAGAGAGTTATCGAACATTACTGAGGATCTAAAACCATTGAAGCATCCTGTTCTGTTGACCTTACAAACAGCTCTCTTCCCAAGTTAGTATTAAAGACCGGACCTTGGGTATAAATAGCAGCCAATCACGATAATGGAGGAAATTTCAATTTTCTTGCCACCTTTCACTTCAGAGAAGACATTTTTGAATTTAAACTTTAATCAACAAAAAGCTATAAATAAATTTTGCTACAGAGCTAAAGTCCACTGAAAGGCATCTTTTGGTAGAAAAAAATAAATAATTGATGCTATATTTCCCATTTAAAATTATGAAGTGATCAAGAAATTCAAATTTCCTGACAATGATTGACAGATGAGAGAACCGGCATTTTGTTTACATTTCTACCGGAAATGCTCATTGCTATAGATGCATATAAATGGCTGACAGCATGTCTTACCTTAATCTAAATACATGTAACATAAGATAATCCGTTTTATTGGTTTATTACTATGATATCACTCTGCTGATCATAAATAAAGAGAACACGAGGAACATACACATGCTGCAATGATAGTTTTCCCTGCCGTTTTACTCCTATAGTATCAAGTTTCTTTCTCAACTATATAAGCCGCCTGCCTTTGTTGATATCCACAGACAGACTATTAACTGCATATAAAGCACATAATTTAGAATAGAATCATTTTCAAAATCACTGGGATTACTTCCAGTAATACAGTAGCTGATCTATGCACTGCACATTAATTTGGATTAGCAGGTCACAATCTTGGTATAAATAGTGGGACAGCCCATCACTGCAAATGCTAGTCACTCAGTCTTGAAATTGGGTGTAAAAATCTTTTAAAGATTTATACTGGTATTAGAAAACGCGCGGTATTCAATTTGTCTGCACCGCATTGGTGCGTCATAGGACCGACGACATCCAAAAATAAGCATTCAATGCTTAAATGAATAATTGTAGAGTGTATTAAACAATCACTGCAGTGAAATCTTTTCAGTTTCGTCTGCTACAAAGGAGCACGTGTAGGATGCAAGCGAATGCTGATAACAAGTTCTAAATTTAAACTGCTTCTGAGTAAGCCCTGCCCCTCTTGTCATATCGGCTTAATTGCTGAAGGGATGTAACATTTTCTTGGTCACTCTCGGCCTTTAAAAAGGCCGGGGTCCACCTAAATTTTCTGCCACCTGGTAGACAATTAAGCCTATAAGGGCAAAAAGGCGGGGCTACCTCCATCACTGTCGGTGATACTGATAAGAGTAAACATTGCATGCGGCTCAGTCCGCTTTGTTTATACACTGGGGAAAACCCAGTCTATAAGAGGGGCTGTATAAATTCTTACATAGAGAGATTTTGATAAGTGTTTTAATTTTACTTATGTTGTAACATATATGTGTGAAGATAGAAAATTTCAATATATGGCATCCTTGAAACAATAATGATTTCAAGCAAGAAACTTGATACAAATAACATTTAGCAGTCCCCCCACCAAAATGATAAAGCTTACAACGAATAATCAGGGGTTCTCTAGGGATATTTTTCATTCAACTGATTAAAATCCCAGTAGATCGGCATTAGGATGTGAGAAGAAAATATGAACACTAATGAACAGCTGGTTGTTGAGAACTCAAATACAACGTTTATAAAACTTTCATTTGCTTTTACCAGCAAACATATATTCATATACCCCTTATTTACCTCATATTAATCATCCTGTGGTGGGAACTAGGAACCAGAGTGAAAATGGAGGGAAATGGCAGAACATCACAATAAGCTGGGAGAAATGTATATTTTAGCTTTGGAAGAAACTAAAAGTCGTGGATAAACATTTTGTTAGCTTTTGACACTGAGTTGGGATTTTAAGTTCCCATCTTCCCAAGTCAAGGGTTACTGATCCGCTCCGCTCTACATAAACCCTTGACCGAAAAGACAATACATATGCGGGTTAACGATTACGCCATCTAGTGAGTATACTCATTTTGGAACTTTTGGAACTCTGCCAATATATAATATAATTACAAGAGAAAGATATGTCCCCTAAGGGCCCTTGACTAGGAAAAAACAATATACATACATATTCTTTAATTACTCAACTGGTTCCAATTATAACTAAAATTAGTTTAAAACAATGGCAGAGAACAAGAGGAGAAGATCATAAAGACATGCCCTCAATATGCGAAAGAAAATGTATACCGCTGTATGCCAGGCCAAAATTTTCAAACATGAGGGCAGTCCAAAACAAAGCCACTGACCTTTTATCAAACCACAAACAAAAGAGATCTAACAATGTTAAATATTTTCGCTTACAATTTTTTTGCAATTGTTAAGTCATCTTACCGGTCAAACAAGCCGCAGAGATTCCTAGTAGAAGTAAAGAAAACATTGTGGTGGTGTAACTCTGAAGTGAGAATAGTCCTTTCTATCACACTCTCCTATATGCACACGCGCACTCTCCTCTACCGCTGACAGACGCGATGTCTGGATTAGTCGACTCAAGCAGGGGCGGGCATCAAGGAGTAAGAACCTCAAATTATCGGCGGCGCATTCCATACTGGTCGACATCGATTTGGTGAAATATTTTTGATAGATCTGTTCATCTTTGCACTGACTCGACGCATCAACATATGTTTATGGTTTTGATTTTAATTTTAGTTATTTAATGACTCGATGATAATTCAAAGATTTTAAGCATCTGTCCAGTCTCACCAAATGGTGGATTCATGTTCGGGACTTCGTTCTTGGAATTTTTTTTTTTACAATCTATGTCAAACGTACAAAAAAAAAATTACAACTATACACTGACAGGAAATTACTTTACGCTTGAATGCACACATTATACACATAGTAGCGAGAAAGAGGGGAGGGGGTCATGATACTTCAATACACAGATAATCAGTGGCAGTCTAGACGGTTGGTGATGATAGTGTTGTTTCTTCAATACACAATACACCGAAAGTAGTGTAGACGGGAGGTCAGGGATCTAATAAGGACAACGTTTAATCATCATTCACAGATGTACACTTCGGTAGTACATGTATGGACCATTATGCTTGTGTCCCTGCTTGTATTTTTTAATGAATTGTGTTATCTTGTATTCATGTATTCTAATTGAATAATGTTGAAGGTTATACATTTTATTTTCAAGATGTATTCTTTTCACTTAGAATGGTTCCTAGTATTTCGAAATTACAGACACACACCCCCCCTTTCCGTTTGTAGAAAAGAGGGCCGCGGAGGGTGAAGAGAAAACATCAAAACATTTTTTCTAAGTGGTTTGTTTTTGCAAGGGACTATTTGGTTGACTTCATGTGTGATTTCACATCTGACTCCTGCGCTACATTACACCGTATGATTTTGTCAGACATGCAGATTCCCTTTTTAGCTCACCTGAACCGAAGGTTCAAGTGAGCTTTTCTGATCACCCGTTGTCCGTCGTCCGTCTGTCCGTCCGTCCGTCTGTCTGTCTGTCCGTCTGTAAACTTTTCACATTTTTGACTTCTTCTCTAAAACCACTGAGCCAAATTTAACCAAACTTAGTACAAGGCATCCTTATGGGAAGGGGATTATAAATTGCTAAAATAAAGGGCTAATCCCATTTTAAAAGGGAGATAATTGCGAAACAGTGAAAATAGGGTGCATGTCTTTAAAAATCTTCTTCTCAAGAACCACTGCACCAGAAATGCCAATATTTACATAAAAGCTTGTATATATAGTGAAGATTCTAAATTGCAAAAATCGTGACCCCCGGACCAAAACTGGGGCCCCAGGTGGGGTTCAAAGTTTAACATAGAAATACGTAGGAAAAATGTTTAAAAATCTTCTTCTCAAGAACCACTGCACCAGAAATGCCAATATTTACACAAAAACTTGTATATATAATGCAAATTATAAATTGCAAAAATCGTGACCCCCGGACCAAAACTGGGGCCCCAGGCGGGGTTCAAAGTTTAACATAGAAATACATAGGAAAAATGTTTAAAAATCTTCTTCTCAAGAACCACTGCACCAGAAACGCCAATATTTACACAAAAGCTTGTATATGTAATGAAAATTATAAATTGCATAAATCGTGACCCCCGGACCAAAACTGGGGCCCCAGGCGGGGTTCAAAGTTTAACATAGAAATACATAGGAAAAATGTTTAAAAATCTTTTTCTCAAGAACCACTGCACCAGAAATGCCAATATTTACACAAAAGCTTGTATATATAATGAAAATTCTAAACTGCAAAAATCGTGACCCCTGGACCAAAACTGGGGCCCCAGGCGGGGTTCAAAGTTTAACATAGAAATACATAGGAAAAATGTTTAAAAAATCTTCTTCTCAAGAACCACTGCACCAGAAATGCCAATATTTACATAAAAACTTGTATATATAATGCAAATTATAAATTGCAAAAACCGTGACCCCCGGACCAAAACTGGGGCCCCAGGCGGGGTTCAAAGTTTAACATAGAAATACATAGGAAAAATGTTTAAAAATCTTCCTTTCAAGAACCACTGCACCAGAAATGCCAATATTTATACAAAAGCTTGTACATATAGTGAAGATTATAAATTGTAAAAATTGTGACCCCCGGACCAAAATTGGGGCCCCAGGCGGGGTTCAAAGATTAACATGTATAGGAAAATGTTTAAAAATCTTCTTCTCAAAAACTATAATGCAACAGTTTGAGATATTACTATGCATACATCCTTGGCTATTGTATATTCTAAATTGTTAAAATCGTGACCCCCGGACTAATACTGGGGCAACAAGAGGGGTTCAAAGTTTAACATAGAAATATATAGGAAACATGTTTAAAAATCTTCTCGAGAACTACAATGTTACAGTTTGTGAGATTATTATGCAAGGATCCTCAAATAGTGAAAATTCTAAATTGTATAAGCTGTGACTTCCGGACCAACACTGGGGCCCCAGAAGGGTTTCAAAGTTTAACATAGAAGTATATAGGGAAAGTGTTTAAAATCTTCTTCTCAAGAACTACAATGCAACAGTTTGTGGGATTACTATGCAAGCATCCTCAAATTGTCAAGATTCTTATTTGTGTAAGCGGTGACCCCCAGACTAATACTGGGGACCCAGAAGGGGTAAAAAGTTAACATAAAAATATATAGGGAACGTGTTTGTAAATCTTCTTTTCAAGAACTACAGTGCAACAGTTTGTGGGATTACTATGCAAGCATCCATGGCTATTGTAGATTCTAAATTGGTAAAATCTAATACTGGGGCCCCAAGAGGGGTTCAAAGTTTAACATAGAAGTAAATAGGGAAAATGTTTTAAAATCTTCTTCTCGAGAACTGCAATGCTACAATTTGTGAGATTAAAATGCATGCAACCGTGGATAATGTAGATTCAATATTTTTAAAATAGTTTCAAATTTTAACGTAGAAGTATATATGGAAAATGTTTAAAATCTTCTTTTCAAGAACTACAGTGCTTTAATTTGTCATATTACTACGTAAGCATCCTTAAATAGTGTAGATTCTAAATTATAAAAGCCGTGACCCTCGATCTAATACTGGGGCCCCAGAAGGGGTTCAAAGTTTAACATAGAAATATATATGGAAAATGTTTAAAAATTTTCTTCTCGAGAATTACAATCCTTCAGTTTGTGAGATTACTATGCAAGCATCCTCAAATAGTGTAGATTCTAAATTGTTAAAGCCAACCATAAACCCTGGACCAATATTGGGGCCCCAGAAAGGGTTTCAAAGTTTAAAATAGAAATAGCATATGATACCAAATTGAATGTTACAAGGAACTGTTGTTCAGGTGAGCGATGTGGCCCATGGGCCTCTTGTTTTACTAGTATTTGTTTTTTGTTTGTTTACAATATAACAAGTAGAAAATGATTGTCGCTTACTACGGTACTCATTTGTATTACACAAATCTAATTTTTTTTTACATTGGCACAAGTATTTACCATATAGTCTTTTCCTGCAGTAAATGTTAATTTAGCAAATACGTTGAATGAACTAGTCCCTATATAGTTTATCAATTTACTCAAAAAAACTTTAAGGGTGACGTTTACTCAGAATGGATAAAATATTCCACTGATGACAATGGTAAATTAACGTAATAGATCTTATTAAAAATAGGTCCGTGACCTACTTTTTGAGTATGGTGTCTCACTATGCCTTGAAAGAGTTTATTTTATTTTATTTTAGTTTTAGTAAATTTGAACAAAAGCCTCAGGCGGATTTGAATTCGGGAACTGCGGTTCGCAAGCCCGACACTTAAACCACTGGGCTATGATGATATTCAAGAAATCGATGTAAACAGTTTCACAACCATTTTAAACCGTCATCTTGTGAGGATTTGTCATAAAATGTATTAGCTACTTTAAAATCCCACAAAGTTTTATTACATTATGATTGAAGTTTTCTACACATATTTCTAATATATTAATGATATACAATTTATGAAGGGCATTGTAGCTAAATATACATAAATATTTCAGTTTTGAGTGGTCATCTTTAAATATTCCTGTGCGAATTTCCTACAGCATTTTCCAGACTCTACTTATCTTTGATTCCATTTAACAAAACACTGAATGATGACACTAAAACTACTTACATTGACCTTATTTGCTGGCATTACATGAGATCAATCAGTGATCAAAATTTGAGATATAGTGTTTATTATTAGTAATGTTTTGGAGCATTTCTCAATATTTTTTCATTGCGTGACATAGGGTTATCTACATAAATAAGTGATAGAAACAGAACAAAGTGCAGTTACAGTTAAAATCTTAAAGAGACATAGTCGCGTACGAATCCATGATTTATCAAATATTGAATTTTTAACGAATTACACATCTTTACATCTCGCGTGAATAGATTTACATGAAAAATAACGCGGTGTTCAAGTAAATAAATTCGGTTAAAAAAGAAAAAAAAATAGAATTACAAATTAATATGGGAATGTAAACTACAGCAAGGAATAAAGCATGAGCAAGCGGCCTCTCAGTGAAACATAATGTCTTCAAGAACTACTGATAATTGTAAATGTATTAAAATGCATTTTCCATGCATATTTAAGAGGCCTCAAATAAATTAAATAATTTTTATATCAAATAATTTAAAATTCTTTTCCAAATGCATTGATCTTAATGTAACTATTTTAGGACAGCAATCGCAACCACGTGACACTCAAATCAATGTAAAAAAAAACTCGGTTTGTTAAAAACGACTTGTTAGCTGATAGGTGATAACCTTGTATGCGTGAAACCTTCCGTTTAATAAAATTATTTATCTGAAGTCATAACAGGAGGCCCATTGGCCATATCGCTCAGCTGAGCAACGACAGGCATGAAAAAATCAGCTTTATGAACAAACTTGAATTTACACTACCTAATGATGCTTCCACACAAGTAACAGCTTGTCTGGCCTATTGGTTTTTGAAAAAAGGATTTTTAAAGATTTTTCTCTATGTATTCCAATGTAAAACTTTGACCCCCCCCCCCCCCCCCCCCCCCCCATTTCCATTGTGGCCCCACCGTATCCTTGGGGATCCTAATTTGAACAAACTTAAATTTTCACTACCTGAGGATGCTTCCGCACAAGTTACAGCTTGTCTGGCCAATTGTTTTTTGAGAAGAAAATTTTTAAATTTTTTCTCTATACCAGTATATTCCTATGTAAAAAATTCTACCCTCCCCCATTGGCCCAACCTTACCCCCGGGGATCATGATTTGAACAAACTTGAATCTACACAACCTGAGAGTGCTTCCACACAAGTTTCAGTTTTTTCTGACCAAATGGTTTTTGAGAAGAAGATTTTTAAAAAATACCAACAAGTTAGTTTAAGAAATATTTTATTCAAAAATATACATATAAGTATATAAATGAACACGGATTGAACAGCAGGCAAAATAGCCTATATTAGTTCTCTTGTTAGTAAAATACCAACAAGTTTTTAATAATGATAAATTATCTCCCCTTTAAAGGGGACCTTGTCCTTCATTTGCATTAACTTGAAAGCCC
>WFKH01011581.1:10990364-11040234 GCA_016163765.1 Magallana hongkongensis | reverse complement strand
ACAGAAAAAGACACAGGTAACTTTGGGAGTAAATTAAAACACCTTCAATTTTGTTTTAATGGTCATGTAAAATTTAAGAGGCTGAAATTTACTCGACTTTTTCAACAGATGACCATTACGATCTCCATGCACCAAGGCTGGATTATCATACAGAGAAGATACCACTCAGACATCGTCTGAAGAGATCCACGTCTTCTGGGGAATTCCATGTAGACAATCGCTGGGACAGCGGGACTGGTAGATACGATTATCCCCCCGCCAGAATCATCGATTTAACCGTTACCAGGGTGAGCAGGAAGGAGAGAGAGGTGTCTCTGTCTTGGACAGCCACAGGGAGCGATCTAGACAACGGGAGAGGTACTTGTATACTTTATATGAAAATATTACTTAACAACAATATCCTTCAGATTGCATTTTCCAAACCATTTCAGCTTCTTCTTACGAGATTCGCTATCATACCAATGGAACAGCTCTTGTCCTCAATCCTAAGAAGGGCATGTTAGTAAAGGAAGACATGATTTTAAAAGATACACCTGACAGACCGAAGGAGGCGGGTCAAGTTGAAACCGTCACTATAAAGTTTCCTGCCAAGATGAAGTGGGTAGCCATCTTGTTAAGATCCACAGATGAAAACAGTAACGCGGGAGAATTTTCCAACATGGTGACAACCTATTTTGTATTGTGATTCCATCACCAAGTTTGTGTACATACAGTGAGGCCGACCCATTTATTAAACTTGAGTTTGTTTCAAACATGTTTTGTCGAACATGAAATACAAAAAACTATTGATTTTTGCAGTGTTTTGATTTACATGTACAAGGTAAATGAGTAATGAGTCAAGTTTTGTTTAATTCAAGCATGGAGGATAATTAAAAAATGATTTAATTCAATGAGGGGCCATTAATGTTGTCTGAAACCCATTAGACTGTCATTGTTAAGTCAACTATTGGTTACATCAATTTGTATTGGAGTTTTAGAACAGTTTATATGAAATGAAAACTCGCCTTCTTGTAACTGTATTTCTTTTTTGAAGAAGATATAATGGATACCAGACAATTTGTTAATAAAAAATGACAATAAAATAAGAAGTCATAACGTCTTCATTATATTCTTTTTTTCAGTTTGCTTATTTAAAATGTGCTAATCTTCAATTCACGATATTTAAGCATTTGCTTACATCAAACCTTGATAAGGAAGTTACTGTGCAACAGAACTATACAGTATACAACGTTTTCCACTTATCACGGCAGTAAGACGTGCAATTTACATGTATATGTTAGCATAATTTTCAGCCGAGTAATTGCAGTCCAGATCACAATTTTCACTGAAAAAAGTTCATAGTGCGAGATAACACTTCAAATAAAAATTCGTGTTTACTTACTCGATAGTCTGATATTTGGCACGGTGAATAAAATACTTGTTATCCTAAACAGGATAACTTTCAAACATGGTTTTATGATTGTTTTGTGTTCTTCGAGATAACTACTGTTGAGTTACAGTTATCGTCAAAGCAAAATTTCTTTACTCTGTCTTTGCAATTTTGATATTGTTGGAAATAATCCAGATGAACAAATAGACCGATTGCTACGTGATTAGATGTATGCGCAAAGGAAGAAATAAAGTACACAAAGAATCATGTATGAAACAAATTTCTGTTTCTTGTAATCATACCATAATACTAGTACTCATTCTAGAAGTCACAATCATAAGACATGTTGCATGGTGACTAAACTACATCAGAACTTCATACCATGTATGTATATTATAGCGCCGCTAATTATCTTCAAGTGTTAAATATTTCTTTATAACAATAAAACATGCATGTTTAATTAATAATCGGGTGTACTTTACTTTAAAAGTTACACAATTATTTACAAAAACTACTGTATCTTGACTGCTTTTAAAAAACGTTATGCAATACATAATTTTCATAAAACATAAGTCTCAACAATATACATTGTTTTAAAAATTCTCTTCAATCTAGTGACTCAAATGAAAAAAAAATTATGCAATAAAATTTGTAACACAGTTTTAAAAACTCAATGTTGTTATTAAATAATTGGAAAACAAGTCTGTAAGAAAGTATCTTCTGGAATGTTAAAAAAAAAACACCAAACAATATTTTAAACATGATTTTTTTTTTGTTTTCATAAACAATCATAATTTAGTTAAAAATATAATACACTATTTTAGAAGCAAACTCTATTATTCTTTTATATATTTCAGAGTACAAAGTTTTCTGTATCTTAATACGAATAAAGATGAATATTAATTTTGTTCTTGAAATTGATTAAATAAACTTGAAAAAAAATATGAGCTCTAAAAAAAATAAATGATATGGAAAAACATAATTATAATTACTACAATGTATTTGAAATAACAATGAGCAAAAGGAATTAGAATGTATCTCCAGTTTGTGATCCTGTTAACCAATCGAAAACACTCAGCATTTGTTATTCAAGTATGGAATTGTTTTAAGAAAATCGCAAAAAAGGTTATTTTTATGAGTAACAAAATAAAACAGGCATATAAAAGAGGAGAAAAATCGCTGCAGTCATTACGGGTCAACTAACTAAGAATATTTACATTTTCAACTGTCTTTGTCTGTGATAACATTACGAATCAATTTTGAATCCTAAAACCCAATAACTTCATAAAACATGAGTGACACAAAATGGGCGTGTCTTATAGCATAACCGAGAGACGGTATTGGCTGCGCCGCGCAGTAATACATAGCATATGCTACACGAAAAAATAGTGATTTTAAATAATGCTGTTTTAAAGTGTACAAATTGGAAATAATGTAAATATAAGTAAAAAGGAATCATTCTTTGAATATTATGAGGTGATAATTTCGGTCGGAGCGTGGTCAAATCTATCATAAAGCCCTTCGGGCTTTATTGGATTTGACTACGCCCCGACCGAAATTATAACCTCATAATACTAAAAGAATTTCCTTATTCCTGAAATAAAAACATATACAAATCAAGAAGTCCCATCAAATGCAGCGTGTCAACCACACAAATCATCTTTAATTGGTTGTATCAAGAAGAAGATGTTACTTTGCGAACGAGAGGTTTATGTATTCCACAGTATTCGCCGTCACAGAGTGGTTAACGTATACATTAGACAAATCTATAAATAGAAATTTTATGTTACATCAAACTCAAGAAACAATTGCATACTTGTATTCATATTTATCATCAAAGAAAGGATACAGCTATTTGTGATCACATGTATTAAAAGTAATGATTCATGATATGGATTGTATAACGGATACTATACAATAAAAAACATGTATTTACCATTTAATGACAGATATGCTTTTCTGTACGATGGATCGACTTTTAAACCAGTTTCAATAAACCCCAAATATCACTTTTCTACATTTCTGTCGTAATCTTAAACTAATAACACTAAAATGGAGAATGAATCTTATCAAAAAATGACATTAATGTTCCAACTCAAAATAAAATTTAGGCTCTTCTTATCTTTTCCTGTAATTATTTAAAGTTATTATGAATTTTCAAATTTTACAATTTTTAACCAAAAAAAAAAATAGCTTTTAAAAATATTTGGAGAGGTAAAATTTGTAAAACTCCACCGGGATTCGAACTTATGACTTTCAGGTTTGTGTTAAACCCATTAACCCACTGTTAGTTGACAATACTGGGAAAGAAACTACTTATATTATTACAGTTCATTTAACTGTTTATTTCGATAAACAATACGTCACAACATGGAGGTGCCCCATACCACCTTAAATATTACCATACACTATTGAAAACAGTGAGATGTAAATTATGGCAATTTCGAATTGTTGACAGCAAAATATCAGCGTTAGATAATATTACAAAGAAAAAAAACCAATGATGTATTTTTTTTAAATAATGATTTACATGTTAAATACTATAGTATAATTTTAATGATGGGCGTAAGTAGCTTTGCGATAACAAACATACCTCCAAACAACAAACTGTTGCTTTCAAAAGAGAACAAGATACAATGATTTACATTGTGATTTTTTAGAATGGTTCCAGTTGAAATTTTCAAGTATTTTTAAAAATATAGTAGTATATGTAGCAAAGACCTGTAAAGAAACTGAAAAAAAGTGTTGTTCCGTCTGTCAGTTTTAGTTTATATTCAATTTATTCTAAAATACATAGAGATGTTGATGAATAATGAATCATTCATCAAAAAGATTCAGTAAATAATTGCTTTGTTTTTTTACCTTTTGGGTTCTTGTCGTTCACCTGTTTGTCACAGATGTTTCTTTTATCTGCATTTTCTGTCTTTTTCAAGCTCTCATATATTTGACTGCAATAAAAAGGAAATAATATATATATGTTTTGAATTGATATATATATATATTTCATCAAAAATTTTAGATCTGATTTAAATGAAGTTTTTCAGAATAAAAAAAATGTAAAGTTCTTTGCATACTTTCCAGGATTACATTACTCTTTATGTGCGTTTAACCTAGTTGTTATTAAAATAGTTTCAACATGAGAGAGAGAGAGAGAGAGAGAGAGAGAGAGAATGAAAGAAAGAGAGTTTTACCCCTTAGTTTCTTGACTTTCTGTAAAACATAATTTAAACGGGTATAATCAAAATTCTAAAAATAATATAACATACAAAAAATAATCCGTACACTAATGACTGAATATGGGTGAATTGAATGCTCAAATTATTTGATGTGTACTTTTTAACTCTAAAATGATCCTATATTTCTACCACTTTTTCTCTTAAATCTTTTTCCATTCTCAGTCAATAACAGAGAAATACGCCTATCACAAGCGCACTCTTTTGTGGCAATGTGCAAGTTCGGAATCTACCTCTACTCACATAATCCATATTTAAACAAGATCATCACTGAGCGGAGCGTCCCCTCGCGTCATGAAATACTTTGAAAGAGATGCATTATTTAGGACCTTACTTTACTGTAATTAAATTCTCTTCTAAATTTTGGAGTAGTTCCACTTTGGTAATTCGGGATATATTGCCCTAAATTCGGCTGCTTGTCTTGATGAAAATGGGATGAATTTAATCTCTTGCTCGCTTCAATTTTAAATTCGGTCATTCTTTTAACTCTTTATTACTATGAAACGTTTGTTTATTACCTTTACAAGATCTAAATCCAAAAATATATCAAGTTGTTTAACACTTGTTACCGTCTTCCTTGGAAGACGGTATAAAGAGTTGAAATAATTTACAGTCTCCGGGTTGTGTACTTCCTCTCCTTTGTGATTGGTAGAAAATACATGATGTAAAAATTTACATTTATTTCATTGGTTGAAAAACTGTTCGGCGCAGGGAGATAATTTTCTGATGATCTTTTTTACGTACGACTTAACAATTTTCGTACATTTCAAATCTTAAAAAGTGCGAAAACGAAAAAACAATAAAAATTGCTATGAATGAAATTCAGGCTTTAATTTTTCAGTACAACTAGTTAAAAGCAATATTCTATAATATCTATTGAAATTTTTTGTTCTTTTCTTTTTGTATTGTTTATGCAAATACAAAAATATGAAAATTTGGTACGGTATGTCTAATATCAGAAACAAGTTTGCATATTAGATAATCAGTAAAACAAGATGCTGAATGATGTGGTATTAACTTTGATTTTATATAATGGGTCGGTAATTCTTGATCAAATGGAAATATTAAAAGAAACTAAATCATTTTATGAACACTTGTATAAAAAAAGAGAAGTTATAAATGAAGAAAGTTTCCATGAAAAGTTAAAAGAAATAAAGTGTCCTAAACTTAATAGAGAAGAGTCAAATACCCTCGAAGGTCCTTTAACTGATACAGAAATTCTGAATTTTCTTAAGAAAATGAAAAATGACAAAAGTCCTGGCCCTGATGGTTTTACAAGTGAGTTTTTTAAATTCTTCTGGAGAGACTTAGGAATATTTATCACAAGAGCAATAAACCACTCTTTTAAAATAGGAAACTTTTCAGAAATAAATAAATTAGGTGTAATTACATGCATTCCCAAATCTGGAAAACCTAAACAATTTCTGAAAAATTGGCGTCCCATTACTTTACTAAATGTTATTTACAAACTAGCCTCAGGAAGCTTAGCTGACCGCATGAAAACTGTTCTAGATAAATTGATAAATAATGACCAGACTGGATTTTTGAAGGGAAGATTTATTGGGGAAAATATAAGACTTATATATGACCTTATGTATTATACAGAGCAAAATAATATACCAGGCCTTTTAATGTTAATTGATTTCGAAAAGGCTTTCGACACTATCTCATGGAGTTTTATCTCAAAAACACTAGACTTTTTTAATTTTGGACCCTCCTTTAAAAATTGGATAAAAACATTCTATAATGGAATAAAGGCTTGTGTGATTCAAAATGGTATAATTTCAGAATACTTTTATCCAGAAAGGGGCTGTAGACAAGGCGATCCAATATCCCCATATCTCTTTCTTCTCTGTGCTGAGATTTTAGGAATATTAATAAGAAATGAAAAAGATATCAAAGGTATACTTATAGATGGAGAAGAATACAAAATATCTCAGTATGCAGACGACACATCAATTATAATGGATGGTACACCACAATCATATGATGGCATTCTTAGGGTTTTAGATTTTTTCGCACAAGTATCTGGCCTAAAAATAAATTTTACAAAAACAAAAATGGTTTGGATTGGTAGCAAAAAATTTTCAAAGGATGTATTTCATCATTCACGATGGAAACTTAGTTGGAATAATTTAAATTTTGAGCTTCTAGGTATTAAATTTTCAGTTACACTAGATGAAATGGAAGAATTAAATTATTTACCAAAATTATCTGAAATTAGAAAATTGATTAATCAATGGAAGTTACGAAAATTAACTCCAATTGGTCGAATTACGATAATCAAGACACTAATAATACCAAAGTTAAATCATTTAATACTAGCATTACCCAACCCAAAAACTGAATACCTAAAAACCTTTGAAAATGATATTTTTCATTTCCTATGGGGCTGTAAAGTTCATAAAGTAAAGAAAAGTACAATCATACAAGATTATAATCATGGGGGTCTCAAAATGGTTGATTATGGGAATTTTATCACAGCTCTCAAAGCTACTTGGATGAGAAGACTTATAAGAACTGACATAAAATGGATAAAGCTTTTAGAATCAATTTTGAAAATCAGTATATCTGAAATATGGAGGAATGGTCCAGATTATTCATACAATCTATGTAAAAATTTAGAAAATTCTTTTTGGAAAGAAATGTTCCTCAGCTGGTTAAAAATAAATGAGCAAACTCCACTTAGTAAACCCCAAATTATAAATGAAAATATATGGCACAATCCCAAAATTACAGTAGATAATAAATCTATATTTTTCAAAAGTTATGTTAATACAGGATTTATTTTTGTTAGTGATCTACTTAATATAGATGGAACATTCATAAACTTTGATGAATTGAAACACATTAATCCAAAGACAAATTTTATAGAGTATGCAAGTTTAAGAATTGCAGTTACGACCAGACTGCTTACACAAGATATACACTTACCAAACTTGCAAAACACAATAAAATATGGACCAATTATCCCTAATCATATTCTATCGTTTATTAATACATGTAAAGGTTGTAAGCCCATGTACAACTTACTATTAGACAAAAAAAGAGAAATATGTACATCTATATTAAAATGGAGAGATAAGGGTTACAACTATTCACAAACTTCTTGGAATAAAATTTTTGAACTCCCATTTAAGTCTACACAGGAATCAAAACTACATTGGCTACAATATCAAATACTTCATAGGATTGTTCCTACAAATAAATATCTTTTTAATATAAAAAAAACAGAGTCTGCTGTATGCACCTTTTGTAAAACAGATGAAGAAAGCATTAGTCATTTATTTTATGAATGTAATATAGTAAAAGAATTGTGGTGTGGCGTTGAAGAGTGGATTCTTACACAGTTTGAAATCTCAATTACATCTGATATTCAATCAGTTCTTTTTGGAAAATATAAAAATAAAGAAAGTTATAAATTTTTTAACCTGATAGTTCTTATTGTGAAGCAATATATTTTTTCATGTAAATATAAAAGTAATCCAAGACCTAATATACATGCTTTGAAAAAGGTCATAACAGAAAGAATTTTAACTGAAAAATATTTGCTGTTGAAAAAATGTAAATATAAGGAATATGAAAGCCACTGGCAGAATATTTGTGAAAAATTGTAGTTATATTGACAAAGTCAAGCTTTTTGTTTTTGATTTTTGTTTTTGGGGTTTGTTTTTTTCTATACCTGTGAACCCTCATATCATTTCAGTTGTCCTCAACTGAGTTTAGAATAGTCTATACATGTATAATAATCCACCTGCATTATACCTCTCTCTCTCTCTCTCTTTCTCTCTCTCTCTCTCTCTCTCTCTCTCTCTCTCTCTCTCAAAATCAGCTTCACTTCATATGAAATATAATGAAACATAAAAAAATTGTTTTATTAAGTAGAAGTTGCCTAAAGATTATGTGATATGTTTCTACAAATGCACCAATCACCTAGTATGTCATATATGTACATATGTTGTGAAACGAAAAACTCAATAAAAAAAAAAAAAAAAAAAAAAAAAAAAAAAAAAAAAAAAAAAAAAACTTTGATTTTATTTAAATAATACGACCCTTCCTAAGATCTCTTTTTCCCTACTATAGTCGATCTCAACTAACAAGCACGTGGTGCGCATTTCTCAATTTTAGGCACGCACGCTAAGGCACAAATAAAAAAAATCCACATGCCATTGCATGTAGAGGAAGGCGACATTTATATAAAAAAAGAATTAAATTTTCTTTGGTAACTTATTGCTGTTTAGAGTTTGCTCTAAAGATGGTAAGCTTTTTTAAAAAGCTTAACTTGTTGATTTGAACTGTTTACTTTTACTTTAGTTTCGCAGAAGTGAACCGAAAATCTCTATAGTCAAGTCGTACATGGGCTAAATAATTTTATTTAAAATGTTGATATTTTAACGATATTTTCATGAATATTTAGTCAGTTGACTTGAAAATTAATAGGGTTTGTCCTTTTACCATGCACAAAAAGTGTAAGAAGTTTGATAAACATTCATGCAAGGGTTTTCTTTGAATCTTGTCCATATAAAGCTATAGGAGACACACACAGGCAACAAGTTGAAGGTGATAAGCTAAAACAAGAGGCCCATGGGCCACATCGCTCATCTGAACAACAGCTCCTTGTAACATTATATTTCGTAGCATATGCTATTTCTATTTTAAAATTTGAACCCCTTTCTGGGGCCCAAGTATTAGTCCGGGGTTTATAGTTAACTTTAACAGTTTAGAAACTACACTGTTTGAGGATCTGTGCATAGTAATCCAACAAACTGATGAACTGTAGTTCTTGAGAAGAGGATTTTTTAAACATGTTCCCTATATATTTTTATGTTAAACTTTGAACCTCTCTTGGGGCCCCAGTATTAATCCGGTGGTCACAGCTTTATTGAATTAGAATCTACATTATTTAAGGGTGCCTGCATAACAATCTTACAAATTGAAACACTGTAGTTCTCCAGAAGAAGATTTTCAAACATTTTCCCGCTATATTTCTATGTTAAATTTCGAATCCCTCTGGGGCCCCAGTTTTTGTTCGGGGGTCACGAATTTTACAATTTAGAATTTTCACTATATATACAAGCTTTTGTGTAAATATTAGCATTTTAGTGCAGTAGTTCTTGAGAAAAAGATTTTTGAACACTTTCCCAATATACTTTCAATGTTTAACTTTGAACCCCGCCTGGGGCCCCAGTTTTGGTCCGGGGTTTTTAGAATCTTTACTATATATACAAGTGTGTGTAAATATTGCCATTTCTGGTGCAGTGGTTCTTGAGAAGAAGATCATTAAACATTTTCCTTACATATTTTTATGTTAAACTTTGAACTCCTTCTGGGGCCCCAGTTTTGGTCCGGCTGTCCCGATGTTTACAATTTAGAATTTTCACAATATAAACAACACTCACTCACTCAATCCTCGTCTACAAGGGACTTCCACCTGGCTCGGTCTGCAGCTACTCTAGGTGCTGTCTCCATGGTCAGGCCTCTGCTTTTAAGGTCTTTCAGGGCAGTTCTTCTTCAAGTCTCCTTTGGTCGGCCTATATTCTTTTTTCCCTGAGGTGTCCATCTTAGGGCGACCCTAGGCAGTTAGTTAGGGGGCATGCGCAGGACATGACCAAGCCATATAAACAAGCTTTTGTGTAAATATTGGCATTTCTGGTGCATTGGTTTTAGAGAAGAAGATTTTTAAAGACACACACCCTTTACTCACTGTTTCGTAATTATCTCCATTTTAAAAAGGGTTAGCCCTTTATTTTTACAATTTAGCTATATTTAGCTTCCCATAAGGATGCTTTGTATCAAGTTTGCTTACATTTGACCCAGTGGTTTTAGAGTAGAAATCAAAACTGTGAAAAGTTTACAGACGGACAGACAGACGGACGGAAGGACAGACGGACGCCGGACAACGGGTGATCAGAAAAGCTTACTTGATTCTTCTGTTCAGATGAGCTAAAAACCACTTTCTTCCGTTGCAACCACAGCCTGATGGAAAAGGATCGTATACTAGTATTTGGTCGTGGTTTGGGAAGATGACTTTACTACCACAGATAAAGCTTTAGAAGAACATTCTAGTTGACTAACCTTTAGGTATAACCAAAATATTATGTAGGTTCAACTGACGTCTGAGAAAACGCGTAAATATCCATCAATGATTTAAGCTTAGTGTGATCTTAAAACTACGTATATACAGGTAGGAAAGAGCTATATGCGAACTCTGAACTTTGGATTGAGACAATGTTTTACTAGTACAAAGAAAATAGCTGGAATATTGGCACACCGTATAATATTTTCTATAATATAGAGAGTGTGGGAGGAGATGTGAGGATTTAATATATATTTCTCATAATCTCGATCGTAACAAAAATGTAACTATAATTTATTTGAAAGCTTGTTTAAATCTTTGATATTATTAGCCAAAACGATGCACCTTTACATTAATACTTTTATTACTTATTAACAATTGCTAAATTCAAGCGCGACCCTATCATTGAATATTAGATGGCTTATCACACAGGGAAAGTTTGTTTTGAATCATGTTTGATCGAAATTGTCAAATGTACGACGTTTATTTTCATTAGTAAGTAGTAATAAAAAACCCCATGGGGAAAAAAGTTTGAAAATTATTGTTGCCAAAATAATGATGAATATTTGCATTACCTTTCATTAGACAAGCTTCGTAGTGATTTGTGCCCTCATTTTGTTTTAATATCTCATAAAAATTTCTGAAATATTAACAAAATCACGTCAAATTCTTACAACAATTTAATTTCATATTCTTTGAAAGGAACACTTTATACTTTTATAATATAAACTATTTAGTCTTGTTACTTTTTTGTTCATTATTAGTAACGTTTGCTAAAATGTTTTAAATAATAGAAGCCTCTCGTTTCAATGATTATACATAAGCAAAGTGGGTTTATATCTTATGCGTTTGTCTATTATTGATTGCTGTATTAATTAAGATATTGAAAATATAAAAAAAAAATGAAAATTTTCTAAACAATTATCTTTCGATCAGAAGAAACACAAAAACGATTTGAAGTAATAAAAATACAATACTGTATAATGCATTATGATAAAAATGCAAATTGATACTTACATTGTCTTTAACGTATCACTAAATATATTAGTTACCGTTACACTTTTGTTGTCATAAAATTTTGGCATTTTTATGAAATCGACGGTTTTGAAGAGATGGTAATTTGTGAAGACTTTCTCTTCCAGTACAATATCCTTTTTTACTTCAACGATTAAACAACGAAATCCGCTAGCTAATTTTGGTGCTTAACGAATACCGATGAAGCCAAATTAAGCGTTTGCGATGAATGAAGAAGTTCTTTAAAATAGTATTTTAATACATTTCTTGATTTTAATAATGATAGTTGCATAACATAGGATTTACGACTAATTAACTATCAATCAATACTCACCTTTCACTTTGTACATTCCGTTCTAAAAAATAAAATTTAAATCAAATTAAATTGCCAATTGATTCTAAATCAAAGAGACAAACAGTTATCAAAATTTAACTGTAATAGTCAATTGAGGATAAAAATCTTTTTCATATTCTTTATCAGTGAAACACATTTTGGATAGTACATCTCACTCATCAATTGATTCTAAGCATTTGTAAAAAAAAAAATAATGATCCAAGAATGCCTTTTTTATAGTTTGAATTAAACTGACACCCCTAGAAAATATATAACTGGCATCAAGTTAATGGCTGAAATTTGTCAAAATGAAGTTCAAAACGGATACCTGCAAGTGTTGTGTAATGTGATGCATCTTCGTTCGCTCTCATAGTGTTATTA
This sequence comes from Magallana hongkongensis, assembly GCA_016163765.1. NCBI lineage: Eukaryota > Metazoa > Mollusca > Bivalvia > Ostreida > Ostreidae > Magallana > Magallana hongkongensis. The sequence continues at coordinate 11,027,827 of WFKH01011581.1, read as the reverse complement.
CTGTAACAATTTAAAGAGTTGTTGTTATATGTATTTCAAATATAATCTTCTGACCTTTTGTCCATTTTTATGTCTGGAATACGACATTTAAGGATATAACCCGTAGACGGATTTTTAGTGAATGAAAATATCATTTCTGGATCTTCCTTACAATACTTTTTATTTTAAGAAATTACTTTATATAGTTTGAAAGTTTAAAAACCGTTGATTGTATAGTATACGAAAAAAAAATCTTACGAGTATTTGCAAACAGTGATATATATTTTGAAACACAAATATGATGATGATGATGATGATGATGATGATCATATATGCAAATGTTTTAAATAAGATGATATTAAGTACCATCTCATATCTACAAAAAATCAGTTAAACTAAAATACGTTTTATTTTTTGGAATTCGTTCTAAGTATAATGCTAATTAAAACTTATATTTTAATGTTAAAAAAGGGGAGGATAAATTTATGAAAAAGTTAAGAAAACAAAAAGTATGCATGTTCATTGTTTCAAATGACTAAAAATGCACAACATATATAAGATCAAAATATGTTGTACGAATGATTGTACGTGAATTTCTTTGTCACCTTAACGTTAGACTTATTGTAGTAAAAAATTGTCTGCTCAACGATTTAAGGCTTTAGATGATGGATCCTTGCATTAAACTAAAAGTAAAACATACGGAACAAAAAAAAAGCAAAACAAAACACAAACAAATTGAGAAAAACTAATAATAAAACAAGGTTTACCAATCAACTTACCTTGCTTGGCTGCCTGAAAAAAAAGTTTTCATATGTTTCATAATAAAAAATCATTCTGGTTGTTAAATGACTTTATTTGCTTTTCCCCTACCTATACTCAAACACCAGCTGTTATTCAGCATTGAAAATTAATTAACCGTAGGAAATAAATTATTTGCATGTGCTTTTATATATTGATTACATTGCTAAATGATACATGTATAATGATTTTCCCAATAATTTGATGCCCCCCCCCCCCCCCAAAAAAAAATAAAATAAAATGGGCTATAACTCATCATTTATAAGTGATAATTTCCTAAATATAATATATTGACTATTAAAAAAGTATATTTTTATACCTGGCTTTTTGAATCTTCGAAAAACCACGACAACAGCAATGACAATTGCTAGAGTTATCCCTCCAGCAGCCGCGCCTCCGGTAATAACCGGCAAATTATTAGAAGGCTCTAGAATGATAGAATCAGAGCATGATTGTGCTAAAAATCAAATAAGAAATAAGAAACATAAAACAGATATTAAAATGCAAAGATAACAAATTTTTTTTTCAATTTTTGCAATCTCGATTGTTTTAACTGGAATGAGTGCCTTCCAATCATAACATCAATACAAAATAAAATCATTTTTGCAGCCACTTCATGGCTTTTAAATTCATCTAGTGATATATATGAAAAAAGAGAGTGCTTGCTCAGTGACTTATTTAAGAAGAAAACATCGCGTATTTTACTTGGAGAAAAATAAATTTGAATTGGGCTAGGTATATTCTTATTTCTGTTGATAAAAGGTGCCATACATTTTATGATTAGATCATCCTATTAGTTGTGACCCTTTGTCTCAGCATTGACGAAGACACCACACTACATGCTATCTCAAACAATTTAAAGATACGACGCAAAACATTTAAAAATCATAAACAATTTTGCACCCAAAAGAAGGTATTTATAAACCTATATACTAGTATGTTATATACTATAATGTACAAACGTAATACTAAAATATTTGTTTCGTAAATTTCTTTGTGACACGTGTTATGTAAAGTTAAACATATCAATCAAACAGCGAAACAGAACGAAACTAGTTAATACTGAAAATGAAGTCAATACTAAATTACTAGCAATACAAACTCAAAACGATTATGAGGAATCTTTTCTAAAATTTCTTCTGTGATGTCAATATCATGCGTTGATTGTATTGCAATAAAAATTGCATACACTTTGTGTTTCTCCTAAATACTTTAAAACTGAACAATTTATACAAAAATAATTCATTATGTAATTTTAACAATAATTTGGTTTATGACAGTGTAAGTTAGAATTAGCTATTTAGTTTTAATTAATAAACAAAGCATATAGATACTTTTTGTATTCATCACTTATTCCTTACATGATTAATTCAATGAAAAATTTTGTGACCTTTTATTGACCCACTTTACCTTCTGATGTCGTGCAGCTGTTTCTTTTTGAAGAGATAAATCCATGTTTGTTCTGTGCAGATACATAGAACACATATGTCGTAGAAGGTTGAAGATTTTGTATATATGTTGAATGAATTACATTTTCTCCCCTGTCTGATATGAGTTCAGATTGCTGACCGTTTGAAGCAAAGACAGTAAATAACTGGGGGTCCCCACCATTAAAAGATGATCTCCATTGCACCCTTGCACGCGTTTCTTCACAAACTATTTCAATATTGAACGGCGTGTTTGGTTTTCCTGTATGTGTATTATTATATATGCACATGTAGCTTATCATAAGATCAAGTTTAATGTTTTGTTATTTGTTTACTTTGCAAAAGTAGTAATAATATTTAAACTGATCATACTTACTTTGAGGTATCACATTCACAATCATGGTTATTTCTCCAAACAAATTCCATACTTTAAGATGATAAACTCCAAAATCACTTTGATTAACAACTGCCTGACTGATACGAATTGTAAAATTATTTACTTCATTTCTGCTAATACTTTTCATCATCTGATCGGATTCAGTTCCATTTTCATATTCCAATTTTATCAAAGGCTCAGGATATGCAATTACAATAGTTGAAAAATCAATTCTAGTAGTGTCGGCGACTCCAAGCGTAAAATTTGTTATATATGACCGGGGTTTGCCTGAAATATTTAAAAAAATTATTTTGATAGAAATATAAATAAACAAATACATGAAGTAAAAACATTACACATTTTAAAAAGCGTAGCTATTAACAAAGTTTGCATTGAATAGGATAGGCAATTTATTTAACATTAGACTTGTAAAACCGCTCCTCTACGTTACGCTATACAAGATCAAACAATATCTTAATTTAATTAGATTGATAGGATAGGATGTTGGAAACAGGTTACATTATATGTGTGCATGAATGTCAAGAAGATAAAAATAAGAATGTGCCAAAACTATGATCATTTAACCGACTTACCGTAATCAAAATCGATCTTTGTTACAATTGTTTTTATTCAGAAAAAAATTACACAAACCATACTGTTTATTTGATTCTGATTAAATACTTCAGCAAATATTTAATTATGCTTATTTCTTTAGTTAATAGTTTTGTAAAACTAATCAGATTGCACATATTTTCAATAAAAGAGATAGATATAACAATTTTTATGTGAAGACACATTTTTTAATATCTAAACACACAGTTTAAAACAAAACCATGGGATTCATATGTTTCTCTCGGTGCTACGGTCCATTTACATGACATATTTTTGCATTTAGATTACAATTTATGATAAATCGCTTTTTCTTCAATCATTTTTTAACTCAATGAATTATGACACTAAAAAAAAACTATAATTCTGTTTTAGCTATTTCTAATCACATCATGTTAATTAGTTGGCCCTCTTAAAATCATAAAACAATTATATCAGACGGATCAGAGATATCTAATGAAGTTAGAAAATTAACGAGTCCGAGACCAATTATTTTTTACCTACATATTTTGATAAAATTTGTTGAATGAAGTTTTAATACTACATCGTTTATTTAAAAATTTAAAAAAGTGATTTACCATTCCGATTCCCTAAGGAGTCATTCAATAGTTATATGTTTTTACTATTAGACCCTATGGGAATTTGTTTAAAATTTTTGAATATAAGAAACTATTATAAAAAGTAACCAAACCGTGAAAAAAAATATGTTTACCTCATAATGGAATCGAATTTAGGAAAACACAAAATGCTATTTATTGAATTAAAAAACGCTAAAAGAAAATATATTAAAAGCTCTTTTGTCAGAAAACGGAAACACTGTTTAGTGTATTGAAAATATAAGGTTTTATATTTTAAAGCTCGAACAAAAGTTGTTTATTCTCTTTTCACTAAAGTTATCTCTTGTTCATTTTAACGTTATCTTAAAAATATTTAATTATTAATAAAGATACAAACGAATTTGTGTAATTTCGATTGAATTTTTCTTAGAAAAAGACCACTTACAATTAACTATTACTTCCACCAACGCCGACACGTTTCCCTCCACTGTGTTACTAGCAATAAGGGTAAAGTTCTTTGTATCTGTACACACGGCTTTCTGTATGATGAATGTAGCGGTCCTCACTGAAGACTGGGTTAGTAACAACTCCGATCCGTTATACCAGGATACATTTGATAAGGGATTGCTGATTATTTCTTTCGTTAGTACGACCCTATCATTCTCATTTACTGTTATGCTTGGGGAATCGATTATATGTGGCTTGTCTAAACATAATATATATACAAAAACACGATATAAAAGAACTGCAAAGAAAAGACATTAGAAGTTTTAGAATCAAATAAGAGTGTACACATTGTATAAACTAAACACTCTAATGTAGCTCTTTGTCCCTCAATAACTCTGAATGGACTTGGCATGCGTGTTATCACATCCGGTTTATCTATCACAAAATATAAATGCATCGCCAAGTCTTTAAAAATAAAGTATTAGTTGATATTGCTAATTCATTTTTTTTGGTAAATATAGAATATCATACAATAATAATGCAATATTTAAACTCAACTCACATTGCACATCCACATTAATTACATTCGCTTCAGATGTCCCTACGGAATTTCTGGCTGTACAGCTGTATGATCCAGACATGTTTCGCTGTATGTTAGGTACTGTATAGTTTGGTCCATAAAAAAGACCAACATAAGGACGGTCTATTCTGAACCATCTCCACGTGACATTAGTGTTAGGGTTTGCATCAATCACTATACACTTTAATGCAGCTGTCTGCCCTTCCTCAACGCTGTATGGACTAGAAACAATTGATGTCACTTCTGGTCTGTCTATTGAAATAATTTGAATGTAACGACGTGTATTTTATTCAGATAATTAGATAATTTTTAGCATAGCATTGCCTTGATTTTTGATATGTTTTACTATTGGGGGTCAGCATATTACATAATATACTGCCAAAGACTTTACACAGTAGTCAGTTGTTATCTAGTCTATGCTGACCCCCTTGATGATGTATATATTTAATTTTTCGATATTTACTTCAATAAATGACATTTGTTCATTTCTATATCTGAATATGCTAACATCAAAAAACTATGTGCAGTTGTCTTGGCTTTAAATAACATAGGAACATAAATATATTTTGTTACTCATCTGTAATATTACAGGAATATATATGTTGAAAATATGATTACAAGTTTTCAATAAGAGTACTTTTTTGTTTTGTTTTGTTTTTTCTAGATTAACTGAAAGATAAAGTAAAATCTGAATGTTAATTTTGGAAGCAATATTATGTCTTTACCAAATGTACGACATTTAAATAAGACACTTTCTTTTAAATTGTTTGTTAATGTAGGAAATGCTACGTGTATACTTTTTTGTTAAAGAATATTGTTTGTTAATGTAGGAAATGCTACGTGTATACTTTTTTGTTAAAGAATATAGATACGTACACAAAACTGTAACTAAATTCACCGTGGAGTTTACTCTCTGTCCTGGATTGTTGCCGGCGGTACAATACACCTGTTTTCCAAGGTCTGATTTTGCAGCATTGATTGACAGTGCTGACATAGTTTTCACTAAACCATCGTATGTAATTGTAGCAAAATTTGATTGGCTGGTAATGTCTGTTGATGACATGAACCACGTGATGTTGGCTGGTGGATAACAGTAGGACGTTGTACACGTTAAATTCATCTGTTGTCCAGCAGTCACAGTGATTGGTGTCGGGGTCATATTCACAAATGTCACTGGTGCTGCAGTAATTTAAATAAAAATGTATTTTATTTAAAGCAATGACATTTAATTATAACACCTTCAAAAGTAAAAATCAGGACTAACAATTTCATTCATGTGACAGTGACCCTATCTTGTACTAGTATCGTCGTACATGCGCAAACCTTACACTGTGGTAGATCATGCTGTGAAATGAACTTGAAAAACTAGATTTATTAGTTTGGAGAAGCTAATAAGAAATACTTACTTCCCTTTATTTATTATTTTTCATTTCATTTGTTAACAGCTATTTACAAGTAAATACTATGTTGGATAACGTGAAAGGGTCTGCAATACAATGCACTGATAATGCCTTAAAGTAGAACAGCACACGTATTCAAAATATACACGCGAAGTGCAAAAAAAGGGATATTTCTGGAAATTATTGTCAAGTAAACTACCCAGTTTATATTTTCATTAAGCGACGTTTCCTTACCTCACTTAATTATAACAATTGTTCAGACATTTAGAAATTCGAACAACTTGAATGCCCCCATCACAAATCACTTTTGGCATGTACCGCTGTGGCAGTAAGGGAATGATCAAATATAATATGACGGCCAAATTATGCCAACTTTAAACTTGACAAAGTAAAAAACGATAGCTCTAGTGATAAAAACTAAATATATAACCAGGATTTCAGTATGCAATTCTTATGAAGTCTAATATAAAACTAACAGAACAATAAAGTATATTGTATCTTGCAATTGTTACAAAATGGTTATATAAAAACTTTCTTGACTTTCTTTTGTTGAGCACTAAGCCCCTTTTGGGTCCCACAGTTGTTTCAAAAATCTAAAAAAATTTAGAATGCTTTATTACATAATATTATAAATTGTAATGCGCTGTCAAAATTTAAAAGTCAAATATCAAGTTACAAGGATGATACAGAGTTTGAAATTCTTTGTTTTATAAACAAAGCTCGAGCCTAGTAATTGTTTACATATGTGTTGTATTGGTATAAGTTTCAATCAAATGTTGTTTTTTTTTTTGCTGATAATATTACTTATAAACACATTGTATCGGTTATCTTGTTTTCCACGAGTGATTTTGTCAAGGAAATGGTATGTTGTCTTGTTTACATTATTTGTCAACAAATATAAGACTCGAGCTTTGTGTACTTAACAATGGTTTCTTGAATCTGTATTTCGCTTGTATCGTACCATCTAACGTTCAAATTTTGGTCAATCATTCTTAATTCACCAGTAACCATTTCATAAATAAAAATTTTGATCTTAAATCGTGTTTAAAGAGGTTCGCTCCTCTCTTTTAGAGTAACTTTTTTATGTCACCTCTTATCTAAAAATTTTCCATCATATATTAATTCTATTTGTATATTTATATTTAACAAAGCCAAATAAAACACATTAAATAAAATTGTTAAAAGAAAATTATTTATTTACAGAGTTTAGTAAGGGACTATATTTTGTGGCGGAGGGTTTTCAAGAAGAAAATAAACAATTTTTATAACTCAATAGTTTTAGAGTACTGTTACTTTAGCCTCCTAATTTTCAGCGCAGACTAAACTTCCAGATAGTTTGTGTATTACGATATATTCATGTTGTTCTGAAAAACATTTTAGAACAATATTTTGATATTTCTATCGATATATTTTGGCATATTTAGCCTATATTTCATAGAAGTCAAGAAAAAATTAACTCGAATTTTTGCCTAAATTAGGTTATTTCATGTCATATCTCAATTTTTTTTTAGATGTGACCCCTACTTTTTTTTACTTTTATATGAGACATTAAATGTATGTCTATTTGTATGAAAATTTTTGGAAAGATGACATTACTTTTATTTGCTTCATTTGCGTTATAATTTGATTACTCCAAAATTTTGTAACAATTTTTACATTTGCTGTTGTATTCATTATGTACTGGCATTTGAAGCCATCAGTAAAGCAAGGTTTTTAAAACTCTGACTTGGATATTACTTTTAGAGTCACTACATGTGTTCACCTTCATACTTTATTGAAATCAAAACTAAATAATAGTTCAAACTATAAATATTTGTTTGATTTCTTCAATTAATCAATTTCCATGCCAAATTTAAGCAAAAATTTCAGAAAAATTATCATTTCTGTGTGGGGTCCCATGTTTCAAAAAAATGACGTGACATAGGTCACAAATTAAATAAATGAACATGTTAGGTCCTCATCTTGATATCCAAGATGTTTTTGGATGATTGACATTACAAGTATTTCAGGTGCCAACCTCCTTAAGTCTCATTAATAGAAGTTGCGCTTACAAACTATTCATTACTATATATTTGATATATGTCCAGAATTCAAAGTTCAAAGCGGCCGAATTTCTCAGAGAAATTATGAAATCGGAATATCCTGGTTATATGCACATATACATAATATTATTGTATCCTAAATACCTAAACAATTTCATGATATCACGTGTAATGGTTTAAGATGAGTTGCTCTTACCCCCCCCCCCCCCCCCAAAAAAAAAACCCCACCCACCAGAACTGAAGGACTGACCGACTGACTTCGCAATTTCGTTGCGTGGCGCATAATAACAGTTTATTAGAATGCTTGCATTGTGGCACCGCACCTTAAAGAAATTAAGCACTTTGAAAAAAATTCAATGTGCGTTAAATCTTGGACAAAATATGGACTTCGATCTTACCTGATTTCGTATATATTCAGATTAGGTGTTTATATTTATTGTTAACGCTTGTCTAGCATCATTGGGAACGGAGTGGGGACAACCAAAGATACAGTCCAACTTCCATTTAATATTACATACATACATAAATTTTTTGCGAGTTATTATATACTGTAAGTGACATCAATGGTCACCTCACAAAGGTGGTTAAAGTTATTATAATAGGTTTCGTGGACGATTGATTTTAGGAAAGAGGATGTTTAAAGATATTTCCTTACATCTTTATATTTAGAAACTTAACCCCCAATTGTGGCTTACCCTTCCCACGGGGATCATGATATTAACAAACTACTCTACCCGATGATGCGTTCATACAAGTTTGAGCTTTTCTGTCAATATAGTTTTTTTAACAGAAGATTTTTGAAAAATGACAAAAAATTTCATCAAAAAATGTCTTAATTATTTCCTGAATTAATGAAAAAGTGTGTAGCCCTTCATTTGAAACAAACTGCATCCCCTTCACATAATGATGCGTTGTGCTACATTTGGTTGATTTTGACCCACTGCATTTGCTACGAAGTCGTAAGTGTTACGTAAACAGTTTACACAGACAGACATATGGAGGGCGGACAAAAAGGGATCAGACTTTCAGCTCAGATGACGTACAAAAGCACTACCGTTAAAATCATCAAAATTATTTTGAAACTATTTCATTTAATGTAAAGGATTAATAGATTACTTACTTGCTTTTACCAGTAATATGCTATTGAAAAGAACACTGGTATTTGTAAAACCGCTGTGTAGTGAAATTGTTCCAGCATCATCCGACGTAAAATTGCCCAAACACATTGACATTTTTGTTGGAGAGATACTACAGTTAACCTTGTCAATAAAAGATGGAAAAACGTATGTAGAAAATCCATCATATGATAAACAAACCAACAAACTGTCTTTTTTGATTGCGAAGGTATCAAAAGAATTGTTCTTTACAAAATCAAGACAGACTTCACCTCCTATCTCACAGTATACTGTGTACCCTAAACATCCTGTAAAAAAACAAAAAAAAACCCCCAATAATTATGCAATTATGTATGTAACATATGTACGATAATAATAATAGATATTTTATTTAATAGAATATATAAATTGTATAAATAGAATAGTGCATAGATTTTCATGACATTAGTCAATTTGAATTTTCAATTTTAGTTCATTTTACGTCGAAGTTTTAGAAACGTAACTTTTGACATAAATAAAAATTTGACCGTGCGCTGTGGCCTTAATTTCTATTTTGCAGGTTTAAATTTTAAATTATTTTTGTATATATGTGAATGATTTTAATTTTTATCTCGTGAAATTGATTGAAACTTATTATTCTGAAATAATGTGTACCAAATCTGGTGATATAAATATGGCGTTAAGTAAAAAAAGTATGACAAAAGTCTTTATATTTTTTATTGGTCCTTGTACATGTTACAATTTTGATTTTGGGTACTTTTGTGTATTTTGATAAAGGCAGAACTTCATCATGAATATTTTGAAGGCTAAAGATTTCAGAAAAGTTATTTGTTAATTATTATAAAAAATATTGTTACTTAAAGGATGACTGCACTTAAGGACATGTGATATTTTGAAAAAAAAATTTTTAAAAGAAGAATTTTTCTTTCAATTGCAGAAATGGTCAACATCTAAACTGCAACTTTACGTAATTGCGTTAAATAAATGTATGTTGTTACCAAGTACGAATATGTTTTCATAGGCAGGGGTCATCACGATTTTTTGAATCTCCATACGATAATGAGAACGCCCACTTTTATACTGACTTCATACATAGTCAGCGCATGTTTGTCTATTGTTCTCCATTTAACAGTAGTTGTATATTTGCATTATCTAAGTTATGTCAAAGGGAGATTAATAGACAAACATGCGCTCATGGTTTAAATGAGAAAAAACTGCTTCTTCTTATTTTCGCTTTCTCTGTTGTAACCAAGGGTTGATACATGTTGAATATTATAATTCACCGCGTGATTTCTCACCTCAGGTAACTTTGTAAATACAAAATTATATCACGTGACGTGTAAGGTAGCATGTTATGTGCTAACTAGGACAATGTTTTCGAACACGTTAAGTTGTCAAGCATTGATTTAAAGTCTTCTGTACTTACACGGGCGTGGTCTTATTGTTGAAACCATAGTAAATAGTATACTTGTACCATATAGAATAGAAAGGGCTATGGTTAAAGAGTGATCACATAATTTTTAATACATGGGATTGTTATTCATGCTAGTCTAATTTTAGTCCTATTCTGATAATGTCAACTCCACCTCTCATGCATATTAATATCAATCTTATGTTAGATCAAGGGCAGATAAGAGAAAATTCTCTTTTTTTCGAAAGTTGTAAGGAGAAAAACATAGAATGAGTTTATTGTATCACAGTCTAAATTAAATCTTAATTTATGTTGGAAATTGACAAGACCCTTTTATAAAATAAACAAAAGTGATATTAGGTTAAGAAATATACGCAACAGAAGCGACCGAAAAGGGCCCAAAACCCGGCGCTAAATGCAGTCATCCTTTCCCTAGAAGGATACCGAAACTTAAATATAAACAGCTCTGTATAATCAAAACTATATATGACGCAATGCCACGAATGAGAAACCGGTATCTCAGCCAAAAATCATAGGATTAGGACAAAATTTGAACTTGACCTATATTTTCCGGTAAGATGTCTGTATATGTAATTTCAATTTTATTTATTCAGTCCCTGAAAAGTTAGAGAGCGAAAGAGGAAAATTTCTAATTTTTTTCCCAAGTTCAAAACATCATTACTTGGTAAAAAAAAATCATCGGATTTGGATCAAATTCGAACTTTACCATCGTAATGAAGCCTAAATTGTAATGAAAAAGTTTGTAAAATCCCTATGGTGAATTCAGGGGAAAGCTCAATTCATTACACTAGCCCGAGGTAACGCTGAACAAAAATTCAACAAGTTGTATTTTAGTTAGTGCTGGAACTTCCGCACGTTATCAAGTTGTTGTCTCAGAACTCTGAAACTCTGCTTATATTGGAATACCATGTACCGGTGTTTTCATCGTCGGAAATCCACGCATTGTTCCTCTCTCCAACACCCGTTGGTCCCTTTAAACTTCGATGCTCGTATTGAAGCACACAAGTTGATTGGTGGCTCATATTACACCCTGAGTAAATTAGTCCAATCAACAAGTCGCTTTAAACGCTCGTTTAATTTATTTAAATGGTTTCATAGTTACCTTCATAATAGAAAACAACGAGTCGTTATTAACAGTACTAAATTATACCTAAAAAAACGTGAAAGCTGGTGTTCCTCAAGTAAGTATTTTAGGTCCACTTCTTTTTCTTTATTTGCATAAACGACCTAGTGGTCGATATCGAATGTAATATTAAACTGTTTGCTGATGATACGTCAATTTACATAACATTTGAAAACCCGTTTAGCTCTGCAGCTCTACTTAACTCCAATCTTGAAAAAAATTAATGACTGGTCTAAAAAATGGCTTGCTTTCTTTACCCTTCCAAAACTGAATGCATGACCATCTCCAATAATATTAAGAAGCCTTTCCATCCCTCGCTCATATTTGATGATAAGTTGAATCACACAAACACCTTGGAGTATCTTTTAATAGTAACCTATCGTGGAACCTACATATAGACGAAATGATATCAAAAGCTTATGCAAGATTGGGACAAATGCGCAAAGATAAGATAGGAACTGCTTACAAAAATATATATTTCTCTTTTATTAGACCAGCCTTAGAATATGCTGATATAATATGGGACAATTTACCGGAATACCTTAATCTTAAAATAGAAAATATTCAGTCAGAAGCGGCACGAATAGGGACGGGGGTAATAGGATGGCTTCCAAGGCATTTTTATACTGAGAAACAGGCTGCGTGTTTCTTTCAAAGCGTAGAGAAAGCCATCGACTCGTTCAATTCTTTAAAATGTTCCACGGCAAAACTCCAGAGTATCTTTCTAATCTTTTAGAAACACAAGCTCCTAAAGATGAAACACAAAATACAAGAAGTAATAATTCCATACGAGAAATATTCGCACGAACAAAACTATAGTATGAGTCATTTTTTCCAAGGAAAATAAGGCTCTGGAATACACTACCTAATGAAATACAAAACAACCCTTCTTTAAACAATCTCAAAAAATATTTAAATCGTAGCAATATAAATATTCCTGATTATTATAATTTTGGATCCAGAATAGGACAAATTCTACATTCACAGCTAAGATTAGAGGGCAGCTCCCTCAAACTTTATATGTTCCACAGAAACCGTTGTCCCTCCCCATTTTGTACTTGTAGTTCAATGGAACGTATTGACCATTATCATTTATATTGCCCAAACTACAATGTAATACGTAGTAATACAATTAACAAAGTTTCAGATTCAACAAATGTCAACCTGATACTCTTTGGGTCTCTCAATCTTAGCGATAATGATAATAAATATATTTTTACATGGTTCAAAAATTCATCATCGACAGTAAACGATTTCAGGGCACTTAGTGTACCTTGACATTTTTCTACTTAATGATATTTTCTTAGAATGTAAAAAGCATCTAGAACATATTTATATATAATGTTTTACATACATGTATGTCCTTTAGAGTATTACTTTAAATTGTTCTGAACATAATTTTGTTGTTTTCTTTTAAGTATTACATGTAGATATACGCTCGTGGGTCGATTAGCTCACTAGATAATAATGCACTTGTAATTTCAACTCCCTAATTCATTATGCAAATGCCAAAATGTCTACTCTTGATAGATATATTTTTGATGTTTTTCTCTTTTATATAAGCTTTCTGGTTCTTTTTCTCCATCATACATACATGTTATTTGCACCTCTCATATTTTCTCTTATCAAAGAGAGGGATTTGTATAAGCCTTTTGGCTTGTTTCCCATTCTTATTGTACACTATTCAAATACATGTACTTGCTATTGTAAAAATATCACTAAATATTGTTTATACTTAACGCTCGTTTTGTATTGGTAGCGAGGCTACAGTAATGCAACCTTTCAAAACAGAGTTCCATTACTGTAACGACTAATTTGATTGGATAATATTTATAAATATGTGGTCATTAAAACGAGCGTCGAAGTTTAAAGGGACCCACGGGTGATGGAGAGAGGAACGATGCGTAATCAACCCTCCTTTTAGTAATCTCAACACCGTGATTCATCATAGGTAGCGCTTTCGCGAAGTTTCCGGGTTTTGGTTACATGATATAAAGTGATAAGCGTATAGTACGCTAACCGCTTAATAATACCGTGAATGTTGAAGTCTTTGTAACATTGTTTGGCAATCAACATCCTCACTAACGAAGCACTGTAAATAGGACTAAATTGTTTTTAAAAATGTTTTTGAAATGACATTCTTTGTTTCGTTGGTTGCCAGATTTGTTTTTGACTAATGTAAAAAAGAGGGATCATTCAATTTTTAAAGTAGTAATAAATACAAATACTAGTAGGTCACAACACCAAATCAAATCATTAAGGTGATATAACCAAGAAGTGATATAAGTTTACTTTTTGATTGAATAGTTGATATCACTTATTTGAATTCGTGATATTACCTGTTCGAATAGGTGATATTACTTAATGACAATAAATACAAAAACGACACCTGCATACAATACTTAAGTATTGTATGCACACATTTACATTTTTTTGGTAGTTCTTTGCGATTCAAATGAATGCAGTTTAATCGTACAAAAATGATATTTACATATTAACTTGTCTAAAAGTTTGGATAAATTGATTAAAATGATTAAAGTGACCTTAATGAGCTGTAAATTTTGCTCATATTATGCAAGCTGACCACTGAATAAATTATTAAATACGCGTGTTTTAAAGAATTAACTATAAACTGAACCAAAGTTCAAGTGTTTAACAAATAATATGTATTTACTATATTATTTGTCTTGTCATCGGTATGACTGATTTCCATTTAACTTTCAAATAGTTAAAAACGATACATTGGCCTTGACCTCTGTTTGAGACTTTGACCTATGCTAAATTTTAGAAACACGCCCGTTTTGATTGATTTTTGCTCAGAGCTTTTGAATCGTTTTAAGTTGCCGATAGAAATGACGTTTCACTTATGAAAGAGAAATATTATATCAAACTAACGTTTTTTTTCAGATTGCCTAAAAAACCCAGCAAATTTAATGCGAGTACAATCTTTTGTAGATACAATACAGACACTAATATTACAACGACTCTAGCTGTTTTTTCAATGACCATTTTGGCCGTGTTAAGTGTTTTTTTAACAAACACCAAAAACTTATATCAATCTCAAAAGAAGTTGCCAAACATATTAAGCACGCGCAGAAAAATACCAATTAAATGTTTCACGTTTCTTCACGGGAAATGGATTTCAATCGCTGTTGTCTTATTTTATCTGTGGTATTGATGAAATAACATATCAGTTAAGAAATGTTAGAAATTTCCCTTAATTTTATTTTGATTTTTAAATTATTCTATTCATTAGGGTTAACACTTAGAAGTTTTTTATTGAGTGTATAAATATATTTGTGGAACTCGAAAACGAAAAGGACGTGGAAAGGCATATATTTTAATGAAGATTATTGACTTTTTTAAAGATATTTACTTCATAAAAATTTGATATAGATGAATAAAAATAATGATAAATTTCAGAACCAATAATGAGTCTAAGACACTTATAAGAGGTCTCGTTCTTTTGGGATTTCAGTCTCACATTTCCACCAGTTTGTTTTTTGCAAAATCAAAACTGTCATCTTGCCACATAATTTTTTTTCTTAAACATTGTTTCTAAATTTTTTTTATCTAGATTTCAAAAATATTCTATATCAGGCTCTTCTTCTGAGATATTACATGTATCATTTCACCGGATACTAATAAAGCAGATAACATTACGGAGTTGACCAGCATCCAAATACGTAAGTGAAAAAACCGCTCACTATCTCATAATTTAGGCCACAATGTATTTTTTTGCGAATAGCTCACAAATTAGTTCTAGCTCTGATAATTAAAGCCTTGTAAATAAATATTTCAAATACGAGCTGTTAAAAAAATCTGATAAAAACCCCACGAAAACTATTTAAACAAACAAAAATGGTTAGGTCCTAAGATTCCGTCTAAGTCCTACTTTTGACCTGAAATCTTAGCATGCTTTATGTTACGATTCCCAGGCCAAAATTTAGAACTTTGTAAAATGCAAAGTTGTATGTTTACTAAACAAGATACGAACTTTTATGGTATGTGCCAAATAAAACACTGATTAAGGAAGATGATGAATACATATAACTGGCGCTTAGTTTGACATGTAAAGTAAACAAACTGGTATTTTTAAATACTAAATGTAAGGACCCGTCAGATATATATAAACGAAACATAAGGTGGTATGAGACACCTCCATGTTGTGACGTATTATTTATCGAAATAAACAATAAAATTAAGTATAATTTTATAAATAGTTTCTTTCCCAAAATCACCATATAACTGCGTAGCACAGTGGGTAAGAGGATTCACTACGGATCTGTAAGTCAGGAGTTCGAATCCAGCTGAGGCTTTTAAAATTTTCACCTTTCCAAATTGCTTTGATGATATTTTTTGGAATATATTGGGATATAAATACGGGTGGGTCACGTGATCGAATACCATACAGTCCGAAGGGCTTTATGAAAGATTTGATAACGTACCAACCCTTTTTTATATCGCGATTTGCACCTAAAATTGATATATCATTTCTAATATTTACATCTGTTGCAAATATTTTAATAGCATTGTATCATGCTTTTTTGTGATGACCTAGAAAGTCGCTTCGACAAACATGACGTAACAAAAAATAGTTCAACAATGTTGCAAGTATTTGACTACGATAATAAATAGATATAACACTATTTTTTTGACAAGGACAACTTTTTAATAAATAAATGAAAAGGTAAAGAAAACTCACTCGTACTGTTAAAAATACCCAACGATTGAAGCTCGGCGGAATATTAGTTAAAGTTACAGAGCGGATGGAATTTTGAAAAGTAAAAGCGATTGAAAACAGAGTTACAGAGGAGTCTTTAAGAGAAAATCGTATCGCAGAATTAGATTCAAAAGCATACTGATTTTCCATGGACATTTTAGAGACAACTTGTTTGAATTTGTTTACAGAAAGGTCGGTGATATTGTGTGTGCGATTTAGATAGGCTTTTGTTTGGAAAGTCAGACATGGACTTTAACTGACTTTTTACAATTTAACAAAGTGTAATTTTCAGTGACACGTTGTTACGATGTTGATCAATTGACATGATCGTACGTGACTTATAAGCCCTCGTAATTGATGTCGAATGGTGAAAAAATAATGAAAAAAATTTCGTATTACAAAATAGACATGTTGTAATGGAGCTAATCTTAATGCCTAAATATATGTGTTTTCATTGCGATACTTAACGTAAGCTGGTTAGTTTGTGTACATATGAAAAGTATAGAGTGGCCTAGATTATTCATGTGGTACTTTGAACTCTTGACCCAAGCTGATGTTATGCAGGAATAGCAGCGAATTGGACAAACAGTGTTTTTAAAGGAATACATTTGAAAGTGTAAATATATAAAGGTGATCAACGACAAAATATAAAGTTCAGACTTACCAACTGTTATACTAGAGAAACAAATACACAGCACAGTTAAAAGGTCTATTTTCCATTCAATCATCACAAAACCCATGTTCATAGCTGTATTAACCCGAACAAAAAGCTTGAATAAAAAAAGACTTTAAACACAAGTAACAAGGAAGTAAACCAAAAGTAGGTATAGATATGCATCAACGTGATATCGATTTTTACAACTATTTACCTTAATATATATGGAAGCCTAAAAAGATATAAATTCTATCGATCTTTATCTGATGTTAATCATTGAAATAATGAATTTTTATTCTTAAAAGAATGTCACTGGTTTCTTTCAAGAATATTTGACAATTTATTATGAATAGCTACGCGTATCAGTTGCAAACAATTTAAATCAATGTATAAGACAAAAACAATCAAAGTTGTTCCCTTTTTTGTGATGAGGAAATGCCAAGAATGCAGTACGAATTTTACGGAGTTTCATTACTGGAAAATATGACAAACTGTTCAAACAACTCTTTGCTTATCTATTGGTCATTTCATTGAATTGAGGATAATTTCAATTAATTAAATACTGGGGAAGTAGATTTTAAGTGAAGTTATCAGACCATTCTTAAAAAGGACGTTGAAGGATGATTGATGACACGCCTCATACCTGTACTTTTTAAAATGACATTCCATATTCCATATTTAATTTTATTTCAACGATCTAGACTACAGAAATATTCTGCAAAGATAAATGCACTTTAACATTATCAATACTAATAATAATATCCACTTACCTATTCTAGCAAAATATCAACTTATTTTAATTCATTTTAGAATTTTGAATTTAATCCTTAGAGGGTGTTGATTACGATTACAATTTTATTTATTTTTATAACAGTATGTAAATCATTACCGGTTAAAACAGTAAAATATATTTCAAGTTGTTCAATTTCGTTGAAAATACCTCAAATTGAGCTCAATTTCGACTCTGGATCAATCGGTCTGAAGTTAATAAGGGAGAGTGACATCTGGTCCCGTAACGTCAAAGATGAAATTCCCAAGCATTTTCTTTTTCCAATACAGTGGTCATGATGATCGACAATTAATAGACAATAATAAAGTAGTTGTGTGATTTTCCATTTTCCAGTTGACATGTCTCTTGAAGCAGATGATTAGAAAATACACCACTTCTTTATTAATTTGTTGTGGAAAGAATGTGTGGAGACAGATTAGAACAAACTTTTTTCATCTCAAAATTATTTATGATTTAGAAGAGACAATTCAGGCTTGTCGTTATTGTAAAGATATTTAGCTAGGGTTTATTTGGTCTGTTTGGTGTATCTATGAAGCAAAGTATTGTCGTTTTGAGAAGCGTATTTTGGGTAATAACCTGTTGCAAGATCCGATTAGTAGAATAGTTTTCCCATCAATCAGGAAATATTAGAAATTTTATAGTTCGAACTTTCCATTGGCATTAAAATTTTATACACAGTATGAATTATGTAGACACGAAGGGCCAAACATGAAAAAGAAGACCTTTACAGTTGTTAGAATGGATTAAAAGTGTTCGATGTATGTTAAAATCTCGCATTAAGCGATTAAAGCGCAATATGAAAACCATTTATCCTCCTATATTTAATAATTTAGAAGTAAAAAAAAACCAAACTAGATAGATAACACGATGTTTGTACTCGTCCCTGCTGACAACATTGTCTTTGTCTGTAATGATCGTTACATAAATTGTATTTTAGAAGAACTTGGAATTAATTCTGTAAGTGGCAATCCAACTTGTACTCATAACTCGCTTTCTAAGGAGGAAATTCTTCAAAACCATATGTTAGTTTTAAATATTGCGTTTCTGTTTGACATCATCTATGTTGTTTTTGGAAATCAGATCTCCCAACACTCTGTTGGAATTCCCATGGGTACCAATTGCGCTCCATTGTAAGCAGACCTATTTCTATATTCATATGAAGCAAAATTTATTCAAAGACGTACATGAAAAAAAAGAAATCACTCGATGTGGCCTTCAACTCGACATTTAGGAATATCGGCGACGCATAATCATTTAACAATTGTTACTTCCATTCATACCTCAACTCGATATGCCCCAGTGAACTTGAAAGAAAAGATACCACAGAGACTGAGTCATCTGTTTCATATTTAGATATATTACTAGTAGTCTGGTCCGATTAAGTCGAAAAAAAACTTTTAACGGCAAATTATTATTATTTGGTCCAGCATAGTTTTTTATCATAACTAAAGTGTACGTGCTGAGTCCGAAAAATATACTGGCCTTTATGAAAATGGCGTTAAGTGGGTCAAAATGGCGATTCTAAATGGCGGACAACCAAACTTCATATTTTTCTCTTTAAGTCTCTTCATTATTTACAAACAATAATAAAATTGGTCTAGCATTATATGTTATCATACCTTAAATGTGCTGAGTCTGTAAAAATATGCTTGCTTTCCCAAAAAGGCTTTCATGAGGTCAAAATAACGATTAAAATGGCGGACAGCTAAATTTCATAATTTTTTTCTAAAGTTTCTCAAAAGGGAAAACGCATGAGAGAAACAATAATAATTGAATCCATCAAAGATTTTTGCATAATTAAGGAGTGCTCAGTATTAAAAAGATATACTGGCTATGAGAAAATATGGCGTTAATAAGGTCAAAAAAGGCGGTGAAAATGGCCAACGTCCAAGTTTAATATAATGCTCTTTTAAAGTTTTATAAATTGATTAATCTCTCTTAAGGGCTCTTAAAAGGAAAAAAAATGTGCGAGTATAATACTTTATAATTTTGTCAAAATGGCAATTCAAATTGGCAGATAGCCAAATTTATGTAATCTGTCTTAAGGGATCTCTCTTAAGGGCTCTTAAAAGGAAAAAAATGTGCGAGTATCATACTTTAAAATTTTTTCAAAATGGCAATTCAAATTGGCGGATAGCCAAATTTATTTAATCTATCTTAAGGGCTCTTAAAAAAATAACAATACAATATCATTAATTGGTCCAGCAAACATTTTTATTGTAATTAAGTTGGGCTAAGTCTGAAGAAATGTATTGGTCTTTACGGAAACGGCGTTAATTTTGTCAAAATGGTAATTCAAATTGGTGGATAGCTAATTTTCATTTATCTCTCTTAAGGGCTCTTAAAAATGTGAGCATTATACTTTATAATTTTGTCAAAATGGCAATTCAAATTGGCGAATAGCAAAACCTAATTAATCTACTTAAGGGCTCTTCAAAGGAAAAAATATGTGAGTACATGTATTATACTATTGATACCAAATTGTATATGTAAGTAACAATTAAATTTGAAGACTTTTACAAATAGAAAAAAACTTCACTCAGCTTTTTATTGAGAAAGTTCTTAGTTTTGTCTGCTTTGTTTTATTGAGCTACAGTATATATTTTATTTTTAAAATCCTTTTTGGAATGATGCGTTTATGATTCAGAATTTTCAAATATCTATACACTGCAAGTTGGCACATTTGCATTTACACAGAAAGGTTTTACAGTCTCTGGGGCAGTTGCAAGCTATCAAATCTAAGAAAGCTTCAGGATCAAGATCGTAGGTCATTCATTCCAGCAGCAAACAAACATCACTCAAATTTTTCATCCCATCTCGGCTGGTCATGGCAATATGGGCATGCTTATATATGACTGTCTCCAAATCATATTACCTTGTAGTGTGTTTGTTTCACAAGCAAACATAAGGCATATCCTAGGTTGGGGCATATTTTCAGGCGCTTTAATTTTATGAATAAAGCAAATTGAACCGTGTTAGTGGGTAATGTGTCTTGTTATACATATAACTGAAGAACTTCTAGTAGAATTCTTTGATTTTCTGGCCAGTTAATTCCTATTCTCATAGTTGTTCCTGAACACTTTGTTGATTTCCTCAATATGCTGTAGAAATAAGAAGATGTGTCACACCATAACAGTGAATGAAATAAACCAAATGCTCATATGAAGTTCTAGAGAGGGGAACATTTACTCTACAACAGCGCTGACGTGGATGTTTATCGGCTTTAAAGAGGTTCGAAGAGCCTTCAGCAAGCTTAGTTGTGAGGATATGTTGCAAATAGACACTGGCAGGGTCTAGCATAAAAAAAACTCTTAACTCTTCCTCTGAATAAAGACACGCATTGCCTTTTGCACATTTTCTCAGCACATTTGGGCCAAACATATATTGACAATTTTGCAAGAGATTGTTTTATCCTTAGCGAAGACATAGACAGCTTTACTCCTTATACAAGGTATGAATTGTCCCTAATAATGTTGAAAATAGTAAAATTCTTAGGATTGACAAATACAATAGTTCTTAATGTCGTACACTGTTCTCAAGTAGCCGATTGCACCTGTTATCATATAAGCGTCTTAAGTCGATGTCTTTTAAGCCTAAAACACCCTTTCCACAGTGTAGTGCAGAAAAACTTCCCCTCTGTATAACCTTGTCAGCAATTTGTCGCATTTCAAGAACTGACAGGGTGTTTCACATCTTAATTATTTCTACTGCAGATCGAAGAAATCGTCAATAAAGTGTAATAAGAAACCCAGAAAGGTTTAGGAACAAGGATATTTAAAATCATGAACAGAGAATGTTTAAATGAAAAATTTTGACCAAAATAACACCATTTTTGTAAAAGCCAGCATATATTTTCTGACCTTATTATATATAAAATCTTTGTTTGACAGAACTACAATTGTTTGTTTCAAGCTTTTTTCCTATTTAAAAAACTTACAAAGAAAGTTAGAAAATCTGGCTGTCGGCCCATTTGAAAAACGCTATTTTGACCTAATTAACGCCATTTCCGTTATAGCCAGCTTATTTGTTCAGACTCAGCACGGCTTCATTATGTTGATACACTTCGCTGGACCAGCATTATAATTGTTGGTCTCATGCTTTTATCCATTTATAATAAGAAACTTTAGGAAAATTTTTATGAAATCTGGCTGTCCGCCATTTTGACATAAAAAACGTTTTTGTGGAGACCAGTATAATTCTTCAGACTAGGCACGCCTTATTTGTGATTTTAAAATTTGCTGAACAGAATTATAATTGTTTGTTTCACGCTTTTTTTCCATTTAAGAAACTTAAGGACAAAATTATAAAACTGGATGTCCATCATTATGAATCGCCATTTTTTACATAATAAACGCTTTTTACTTGAAATACAGCATATCGTTCCTAACTAACCACACCTTAGTTATGATTAAAAACTTTGCTGTACCGAATAATTGTTTGTCTCACGCTTTTTCTCCATTTTAGAAATATAGGAAGAAAGTACAAAATTTTGTTATCCGCCATTTCGAATCGCCATTTTGACCTAATTAACGCCATTTGTGGGAGCCAGCATATTTTTAAAGACTCAACACAATTTGGATATGATGAAATACTATGCTACAACAATTCATTAGTGTGTGTCGTTACTTTTTCCCCATTGAATAGAATTTAAGAGTGAATTTTGAAGTTTGGCTGTCGCCATTTTGACCTACTTAACGCCATTTTCATGAAGGCCAGTATATTTTTTTCAGACTCAGCCTACTTTAGTTATGATAAAAAACCATGCTAGACCAAATAACAATTATTTGCCGTTTAAACGTATTTCTAGCGCCCTTTTAAGAAATAAGGACCAGACTATAGAAAAAGACATTAATGGTAATCTAACAACAAAATGACCTCAGTTTTTCTATCGTCAACTTCCCTTACTTATGTTGCAATATACCTTTATCACCTGCATATGGAGTTTTTGTCTCTCATCTGATTCGATACGCAATGGCATGATCTTCTTATGGTCGATTTCTAAAACGAGGCAAGCTACCTACTTGCCTACGGATTTTTCCATTTTCCCGATTACGACAGCAGAGGATGCTTACTCTTCTTTGGCACCTGATCCTGCCTCTAATTTTTGTTAAGGTCCATGTTTGCTCAGCTCCTCATTTTTGTATTTTTGCTTTTGGATTTTAATTTAGAACGCGGTTCGTTATCGCCACATTTCATAATTGATAAGCATTTCATAATTACGACCTTAAGTCCATGTCGATATTTTTATTGGTTTAATCGTTATTTATTCCTTTTTATAGCCTTAAATTGTTCAAACATGCATCAGTTGGATTTTACTTTCACTCCGGGGTAAGGCAACGAATTCTCAAGTATCTATTATGAATGAAATGATTGAATCATTAAACTCGTACTTGGTGTACACCAAGTCATTTGGCATGGCTAAAAATCCATTTAACAGGTTGGGAAACATATTCTGAATATTCTTAGAAATTAAGAAATTATCGTAATTATGAAAATTGCTTGCTTATAATGTAAACATTACTTTTGACAGCCAAAAGGTAGGCATACTTGCAAATAATTACAGTACCAAAATATTTTTACAAAATACTGTATCTTGTACTGCATTTAAGGACGACGGATCCAATTCATTTCTACAATAGTGATTTTCATATTTTTTTTTAAACATAAGTTAGAGTTACTAAGAGATATATAAAAATCAATCAAAAAATAACATAAAAATAAAACTAGATTGTTAATGGGGACCATTTCAGTTTTTTCTGGTATCACTTTTCTTTTTCAATTGAACATAATGGAGAAAAAAGTTCTTGGGAGACAAAAAATAATTTAAAAAAATTCTGTTATAGATTTTCTATTTAAATTGAAATATGATACTTATGTGATGATTTTGAATTAGTATCATATAAAAAATGACAATATCATCAACTTCGTTTTTTTTTTGGGGGGGGGGGGGCATATGCCAAAGTGAGGTGTGTCGTTACTTTTCCTCAATTTTTCAAGAAAAGTATTGCAAAAATTCTAAGAAAAAATGTTATGCACATCATTTTTGGTGTATGTATGAATCAAAACAACTATTAGTGTGTGCTAAACATTTTTAAGGATTAAATAATTCAAAAACGAGCACAATGACGGTTTTACTCTATATTCAATACGAGTATTTAAGCGGATCGGAAGTTAAATGATTTGTTCACTAGTTCAAACTTAGTAAACTAATCTATGTAGATGGTTATAAAGACTTAGGCTATTATGAACTCACTTCAGTACCCTAACACCCCTTAGAATTTGTGCTTGTTAAATAATGTTGAAAGAGCATTTTAGTATGATTTGATTATACCAAGTTCAGGCACTACTTGTATTATATAAATTGTGTATTGATAACGTAGAACAGCTATATATTGCGTCATGAGCGATTTTTCATTGTGTTTAAATGATTATGACGTAATATTAAGAATTTGGTGTCCGTAACAATCACTCCCTTTAGGCGCGCGATTTATCAACGCAAAGCGAATTAGGTCCGTCGTCCTTAGGTGAAGCTAAACATAATATTAAAGTTTCAACAATATGTATTGTTTGATTTTTCCTTGGTGTAGTAACACGTTTATGTAAAACAAAAAACAATAAAAATAGAACACGAGTTAAATATTTAATGAAGTTATTTTACAATAAAAATTTGTTTAAAAAAAAGTATCCTAACAAATGCTTTGAATCAGTTTAAAAAAAGAAATGCTTCGTTTATATGACTCATGCGTGTATATAAACAATGAAAAGTTAGGTGCACACAAATAGATTAGACAAATGATCTTGAAATTAAGACTTTTGAAATAAAACAAATTAAATAAATATTTCCGAATTTCCATTTTACCATCAACACGTGCGCTCATGATTGGCGTTGTCCCTGTTATTGATTAAGACTGGAAAATAATTTGGCAAACAAATCTTAAATATATTTATTATATTTATTAATGGGTATAGAATAAAACAAAAACAAAATAATTTGATCAATGTGCATACATTATATTACTCAGTTCGTTGTGTACGGGTATTCTCTATGATATACAGTTTTTAGAATAATGATAACACTTATTTGTTTTACAGAAAGTCAAGAAAATAATAGGTAAAACTCCAACTGTCTGGCTCTCTAGGTTTCTTCCTCTACTTATACTTATCTTCTTATTTTTATATGTATTTCGATAACAAAATGGGTTAAACGCCCATAAAGACTATCCAAAAGTATATTTGTTTCTTATTTTACAAACTTGTTTCAAACATCTGAAATATTCAATTATATACATGTATATATGTTAATTTTGATGAATTTTGAAGTGAATAGAATGATGTAAATAATCTTAAAGATAAACACAAACAAGAAAATTCAGGAAAAAACCTAAAATATAGAGAAAACATCCAATAACAAGAGGCCCATGGGCCACATCGCTCACCTGAGCAACAATAGGCATGATAAAATCAGCTTCATGGAGTCATAATACAAAATATCTAGACAATGTGGTATAATACATGTAGATCCTGTACAAAAAAAAATCAGTTTCCCCCTGAATATTCTTATATTTATAATCAAGTCCCTTTTCTAACCTGATGATTTTATAGTCATATCACATTCAGCATTGCAGTTCTCAAAAAGACCCTAAACAATTGTTTATATACAAGATATAAACCTACATCAAACTCTGAACCCCTTGTGAGGCCCAATAATCGTCCAGGGGCAAAAGTTTAAACAATTTTAAAGAATCAGCAATATGTAAAAATGCTTGCATATAAGTAAAAGCATATTTAATAACATTTCAGTTTTTGTGAATAATTAAAACGTTTTCCTTTGTACAACTAGATCCCCAATGTGGCCCAACCCTACTCCTAAAGATTTTGTTTTGAACAAATTTAAATCTACACTATCTGAAGTTACAGCTTTTCTAGGCAAATGTTTTTTATTTGTTGAAAAAATTAAAGGATTTTAAAGATTTACTCTATATATTCCTATGTATAATTCGACCCCCCATTGTGGCCCAATCCTACCCCTGGGGGTCATGATTTTCACAACTTGCTTCCACACAAGTTTCAGCTTTCCTGGCCAAATGGTTTCTGAGAAGAAGATTTTTAAAGCTTTACTCTATACATTCCTATGTATAAAGTCGACCCCCATTGTGGCCCCACCCTATCATCGGGGGTCATGATTTTCACAACTTTGAATCTACACTACCTGAGGATGCTTCCACATAAGGTTCAGCTTTCCTGGCCTAACGGTTTCTGAGAAGAAAATTTTTAAAGATTTACTCTATATATTCCTATGTATAATTCGACCCCCCATTGTGGCCCCATCCTACCGTTGGGGGTCATGATTTTCACAACTTTAAATTTACACTGCCTGAGGATGCTTCCACACAAGTTTCAGGTTTCCTGGCCAAATGGTTCTTGAGAAGAAGATTTTTGAAAAATTCTCGAAAATTTTCAAAAATTTCTAATTATCTCCCCTTGTAAAAGGGCGTGGTCCTTAATTTTCACAACTTTGAATTCCCTTAGCCTAAGGATGCTTTGTGCCAAGTTTGGTTGAAATTGGCCAAGTGGTTCTTGAGAAGATGTTGAAAATGTGAAAAGTTTACAGACGGACAGACAGACAGACAGACGGACAGACGGACGGACAGACGGCCAGACAGACGGACGGACAGACAAAATGTGATCAGAATAGCTCACTTGAGCTTTCAGCTCAGGTGAGCTAAAAAAATCCAGACTAGAAGTTCTAGATTAAATTTTATTCTTGATCATTTTGTCTGTATACATCATTAAGACTTTATACATCTTTACCGTCATAAATGGTTTTCCTTTTTGTCCCCTACACGTTGACCCTTAGGGATGTTGTTTACTCAGGGTTTGAGTTGTCAAATTCGGATTGTTATATAGTTCAATGTTATGAGCAAAATTTGTTCTAAACACAAAAAGTATTTATGGAATGAATTATCATTGACATAACATTCGATATTTTACTACATTATGGAATTAGGCTCAAACAAAAATGGACTTATAGCAAAACAGAGAAATTCGGACTAAATTTTTCAGATTTTGTTTTCCGCTATAACATTTTTGGCAGTACTATATAATATTGAAAGTTAAGATTTTAATTGTTAATCAATATAATTTGCATATCTTCTGCTGGTTTTGTCTTACTTATTCATTAAATAATTGTATGGCACACAATGCAAAAATATTGAAAAATCCTACGATAAAAGACACAAAATCTCAAACCTTTGATCATTGAGCTCATATAAATTTTACGCCAGAAAAATAAGGCCATTATTGTTTATTATTATAAATGTTTAAGGAGGTTGGCACCTGAAATAATAGTAATGTCAATCATCCAAAAACCACTTGGATATAAAGTTTGGGATCTAAAATGTTCATTTGTTTTATTTGTGACCCGTGTCACATGCCATCTTTTGGAAATATAGGGCCCCAAACAGAAATGATAATTTTTCTTAAATTTTTGCTAAAATTTTCATGGAAATTGATTATTTGAAGAAATCAAACAAATATTTATAGTTTGAACTAATATTTAATTATGATTTTAATACAGTAAGAAGTTAAACACATGTAGTGACTATAAAAGTAATATCTAAGTCAAAGTTTAAAAAATCTTGCTTTACTGGTGGTTTCAAATGCCAGTACATAATGAACACAACAACAGACGTTAAGATTGTTACAAAATTTTGGAGTTATCAAATTATAACGCAAATAAAAAAAGAAATAGTAATGTCATCTTTCCAAAATTTTGCATACAAATAGACATACTTTTAGTATCTCATGTGAAAGTAAAAAAAGTAGGGGTCACATCTCAAAAATTTGAGATATAGCATGAAATAAGCTAATTTTAGGCCAAAATTGAAGTTAATTTTTTCTTAACTTCTATAAAATATAAGCTAAATATGCCAAACTATATCGATAGATTGGTCAAAATATTGCTCAAATATGTTTTCAGAACATCATGAATATATCGTAATACACAAACTACCTAGAAGTTTGGTCTGCGCTGAAAATTATGAAGCTAAAGTTACAGTACTCTAAAACTGTTGAGTTATGAAAATTGTTCATTTTCTTCTTAAAAACCTTCCGCCACAAAATATAGTCCCTTACTAAACTCTGTAAAAATGTGTTTTTTTTAAAAATAATTTTATTTAATAAAGTTTAATTGGCATTATAAAATATAAATATACTACTAGAATTAATATGTGGTGCAGAATTTTCAGACTAGAGGTGACCCTAAATGGCTACCCAAAACCTGAGGAGCGAACCTCTTTAAGTATAATCATCATTCAATATTTGGTTAAACTGAATCAAAAATGAGTAGGGATTTGAAAACTGATAGAGGAAATTCGGACTGAATATTTTAAAAATTTTTTTAATCAAAACTTAATGCTTTGTATCTACTAAGTGCCACTACCATTCATAAACTGTATTTTTTTTAAAGAGCTTAATTTTTTGTGATATTATCACAATTAAATAAATCTCAATTATGGTGTAAGTTTTAAGGAATTTATCTTAATTTTTCAAAAAATTAAAAATTCAATTAAATAAAGAAGTAAGTCATTGACCTACTTATTTGAAAGTGAAAAATAACACTACAATCAAATCTATCACACACAATCGATGGTTTTTCATTATCATCAGTGGATTTTTTTTTTCATTCTGAGTAAACGTCATCCTTAAACTAAACAAGACATTTCAAATGAAATGTCGGAAAATTATCTAAAGAATGTTATGGTAAATAAAAGTTTTT
The DNA here is from genome assembly GCA_016163765.1 of Magallana hongkongensis. Classification (NCBI taxonomy): domain Eukaryota; kingdom Metazoa; phylum Mollusca; class Bivalvia; order Ostreida; family Ostreidae; genus Magallana; species Magallana hongkongensis. The sequence continues at coordinate 10,998,997 of WFKH01011581.1, read as the reverse complement.
AATCATTCATTTGGCAGGAATACAATTATTTTTTTAAAGGAAAAACTATTTAAACCCATCTTTCTTTACGTTTACCATGAACTCTCTAGAACATATCTTCACAACTCAAAATACGAGCTACTATGCTGGTAAGAAGTCCCAGTATTTATTAGTCCAAAATATCTGACGTTTTTCTGGCCTAACGATTTTGATTTTTTGTTGTTGCCTTTTTCACCTTCATATCATAGGTGGATACTGTATCAATAAAACTGGCATGTAAAATATTAAAATCGTTAAAAAGCTATGAAAACGTCAGATATTTGGGACTAAACATGTGTCATTAAAAAAAATTGATAGAGATGGAAGCATGAAAAATGCATATCAAGAAAGCTATTTTCAATTATATAAATAAGGCCAGGAGTGTTTGGGAGGGTAACAGTTGAAATTGACACCCCCGAGAAAACCCTTGTGAACCGACGCGAAGCGGAGGTTGACAATGGTTTTCAAGGGGTGTCAATTTCAACTGTTGCCATCCCAAAAAGGCACTATTTATTTTAATATACTGAATGTGTTAATTTTGAAGAAAACTTTGGGTATGATTTGAATTCCACGGCGAACTGTACGCGCATAATTTATGCGCATGTAAAAACTTGTTGTGTTACCCGTTGTCAAGTGTCTTGCTAACGCTGAAGGTAATAGAACAGATTAGAACATAATTGTATCAATAATAGTGAAAGACTATTCACTAACACATTATCAAAAAATATCAATAATGGTCAAAGTCGGGCTTATTTTGTATGGTTTTTTTTTTCAATTATATATCATTAGTGGATTTTGATCTTGACAATGAATATTATTAAAATTTTATTATTAGTGGACGGCTATGTAGTTCCGTTATTGATAAAATTATATCATTAATGGTAAGAATTCACCTTCATATCATTAGTGGATACTGTATCAATAATAGTCAGCAGTTACGCCAAAACTACAGATCCAGCCAGTTTTTAAAACTTTGTTTACTATACCTATTTTAAATCAAATAAATAAGAGAAGAAAAGAAAAATATGACAACACAATTTCAATGTCTCACTGTAAAAGAATTGCGAATAGAATTCATAATAAATAATTGATCAGAAACAGAACAAGACTCGAACCATGTCACCTTGAAATCCATGGACCTCTTGTTAGAGTGTTGAGAAAGTTTGTCGAATGGCTTATGAACATAAGGTGCTTTGCAAAATGGCATGCTATAATTTTAAACATTGTACAACAGACGTGTACCTAGAGCTTCTCATCATCAAACAAAAAATGTTTCCCATTATAATAAGAAAATAAACACTTCTTTAATGATTTTATAATGATACAATGCAGTTGTTTACATCACTTAACATCCTATGAAAGAAAGGCAACAAGAAAACCAATAATATATATAAAAAAGTTAACAACATCCTTGAGAGATAAAAATGTAAAAATACTTCAAAAACCAGAAAATCAAGATCAAAGAACTGACACATTGAAAACATGAGATCATAGCTGAAAATTTCAAACAAGGAGTTAACAATATCCTTGAAAGATAAAGGGGTAAAAATAATTCCAAAACAATAATGCAGATAATGTCATGTTTTGCTCTATCATACAAAAAAATCAAGATCAAAGAATTGACACATTAAAACCATGAGATCATAGCTAAAAGATTCAAATAAGAAATGCTACAGTTTCTGTAGAAACCTTTGGTTATCATTGGATTTATGCATTGGGAAATAATGATTTCAAGTTGGAATGAACAGATTGCCACATGCACAGTTCATAGAGTGGAAAAGTTACACTTTTTTAAAAACAAGTTGCTATTCTCATTGTTAAAAACTATCAGACCAACATATGTATACTTAATTAGTAAAATTAAAGATCACAGTTTCTACATACATATAATGTATTAGTTTGCAACAGTAAACATTTTTTGTTATCACAGTATACAGAGCAACAATGTAGTGAGCAAGCAATTATAACTAATGTTTCAAAACTTAGCACAAAAAGCAGTTGGAAAATCTGGATATAAAATGTACCAGTCAACGCGGTAGCATTTATGTTTTGAGATTCTGAAGCCAAATAAACAGTTTGTTACAAAATTTTGATTGTATCAATCAGTAACTTCCATATACTATTTTAATTAGGATAATGATTGGTTATTAGCCATATGCATTGATGTAATTCATCAAGAGTAAATAAAAATCATTACAAATAGATATAATGATTTGAGCAATCAGATGAGTACATTGAAAAAAATTTTTGTATATGGTTTATGTATTTTTTTTTCTTCATTCAGACTTAAATTTTTGTGCTCTAAAAATAATTGAAATCGTTTACTCGAAAATTCTATTAAATGATTGAATACATATATGTGCAATGGCATGTACAAGCAGGGTAAAACAAGATACATGATATTAAAAGTTAGGAAAAAGAGGTAGCATATAAAATTAGAACTGTATATAAATATCAAGTGAAAACAGTCAGTTTGATTATAGTGTACATTATAAAACATGTTGCAAAGAAAATATGCTTATATGAATCAATAAACTCCCTTTATTGCTAAAAGTTGCTGTGGAGTACATACCTTTTATAAATAACTAATATTTCTTCAATATGTAAAACAATGTCCAAGGATCAAAGTAATTGTCCATCTTGATTCTGTTACCTCACACAAGACTCTTATCATCACCTGTTAATCCTTGTTAGGATCCCAATCGGAAAATTCCTTCCAATCGGAGCACTCTTTCTCAGCTAACAACTGCTTTGTCTTCTCTGGCCAGATTATTATGTCTTTACTGAGTCTATGATACAGACAGGGCACAGACTTATGGCCACTGTCTGTCAAAGAGCCCGTCTCGGTTGCGTAGTGAAATGCAATTCTGCACCTTTGTCAACTCAGCCAGTAGGTCAACCTTAACGTTCTCTGGTTTTTGGTCCAACGTTTCCTTTATCTGGGCCACTAGGTTTGTGATCAGCCATCCTCCTTGCCTTTCTCTGTTGTAAGCCTCTTTTCCTATAAAGAAAAAAAAACCAGTGTGATCAGCAGTCATACAAATAGAAGAGAATATAGGAGACACACCAGAATCTGATATTAATAAATATTTCTATCATTTGATGATATCTACATGGTTGATTTATCTTTGGAACATGTATTATGTAATAAATCATGAATGTATTTTGATCAAAATTGCAATATATCAAACTTCATGATTCATATATACTAATAGTTACAGGAATCATATCTTTATACCTATAAAAATGATATCAACAGCTACAATTACAATTTGTTTTACATGTATATATGATTTTTTTCAGCCAAACCATAATACGGTTAAAAAATCTTCAAAGTCTAACAAAGATCAAAAACTACAACTGTACTTTAATACCACCGTTTAAGACAAATAAAGTCAATATACTTTACCTGGAGCAGAGGCAAACATGACGAGTGAATTATCGGTGCATGGAGCAGGATCACTTATTAAAGGCTCTGGGTAAAAGAAACCCAAGGCGTACTTTTCATATCCTTTAAACAAAACCATTATATCCTCAGTTTCTTGGAGTTTGAAGACGTCACATTTTAATGCTTCCCTCAGTTTTTGGACCTCTTCAACATCATCTTGAAAGGCCATTGATGAAGCATCAGTGTTTTTAAGCCATGTCATATACTCATGAAATTCTTTCATTTTGTACGACTATAATAAAAAATAAATTCATAGTTAACTCTCACCAGAATGAAGCAACACTGTTGATTTCATTCAATAATACAAATGTATAACAAGCCAATCAGAATGTAGATTTTATATTTGCATGCATATGTATACATACATATAATGTATTGTATAGGTAACAGTTTGAAAATGTAACTGTTGAATTATGAATGGTAAAATGCATCAAGTAAAAGCTGAAAAAATAAACAAGAGGTTACAGAAAAATCCATATCCAAAAGTAAATTGATTATACCTGACAGGTAAAGGCTTTAGTTATGAAATGTTTACTGAAAATATATTTTTTACAGAATTTCAAAACATGTACTACTTATATCAAATTATTTTTGATAACCTCTGATGTTAAGGGTTTTGACTTTTACTTACAGCTGTGATGTCACGAACTCTTTTTTCTTCATCTTCCTTTGAAAGCTTGATATTACTCAGCCTGGCATCTGGAGTGTCCATTGAAGCATCTTCAGAATCTGTTTTTGACTTGCTCTCTTCTGTCATATTTTCAGAGGTCAAGTTGGCTAAAATAGCCACTCCTTTATCATAATTGACATGATTTTTTATCCCAAAACGACTTCTGCATGCCTAAAATTTGCAATGATTGTTGATAAAGCAATATAGTAAATTAAATGAACTATGTGATGACTTTGATAATTATTGATTAAAATATTACATACCATTAACGCAAATCTAGCATGAAAGTATATGCTACGGCCGATGTAGCATTGCGTTGAGTGATGACACTTTCTAATCGGTGTGAATCTCAATAGCGATTCGCAACAAAGTTTCTGATTGGCGCATTTATATAGACCCGCCCATTTATCAAACGCAGGGGAAATTCGGGATGACACGCCGTGAAATCCATTAGACGTTTAAGCAAATGTCTTCACTTATTTGCTTACAATAAATCTGTACCGAAAATCATTGAAACATCGTCACAAGCTCCATAAAATGAAGAAGTGTGGTTTGTTTATATACATGTGTTATATTAAAAGTTTAAAATCAAAGATTTCTGAACTTATCTAAAACAATCTAGATTGTTATAGATAAGTTTAGAAATCTTTGATTTTAAATTTTTAACGTAACACATGTAAAACTGTGTAGATGGCGACTCGATCTGCATCTGAATTTTACAATCCGATGTCTATTAGCGTGTTTGAGAGAAAGTCAGCGGCAAGTAAAGCGTCAACATCAGTAGTAAATATTGTCTGATGGATATTGAGGTACATGTAAAAAAATTAATGTTTCTACAGACAGAGTGAGTTACAAAATAAGGTAAATCACAGATCAGTCCAAAAAAGTACACGTTTGTGCCGTAAATTTCAAGTTTTGAGTATGTTCGAAAACACATGCACACTTGTAGAAGTAAGTGTGCCATTGATCGGTGAAGTTCAATGAAATGCAATTAATGTAATATTTATTGTCAGTATACATTTATTGCATGATGGTGAGGGAAATATGAGGATTTATTCCCCAAAGAAAAATCATAATATCCCGAGGGCTTCGCCCGAGGGAAATATGATTTTTCTGGGGGAATGAATCTTCATTTTTCCTGAACATTCATGCGATAAAAGTTTTATTATACCAAACAACATATTTGACTTGTCGAAAGCAATAACGTCGTGATTCGACGTAATTCGTAATTCGAATCACATGTAAAATTGGTTCTTGTGATATATAGATACTTTAAATGATTAAATATTTTTGATTTAATATATTTGTCAACATCGTGTGCTCAAATCGGCTTATTTATATTTTGGAATAAAAAATCCCGAGATTTCCAAAGAGGTGAGACACGGTATTTATTCCCCAGGAGACACGACGTTTTGTTCGCCCTGTCACGTGACTCTCTAGACCAATTAGATGACGCGTTTTATAGAATAATCATACTGAGGTATAATAATATCTGTTGTGAATTCTTTGGAATAAGCTACAACAAAATAAATACTGCCTCAATTTAAACTGATGCATTAAAATGATTGCATTATGCTGAAAAAATGAAATGGGGAACCTGTTAAAACAGTGTGTTTGACAATTGTTTACACCATAAAAAACAAGAAGTGATTATTGTGAGAACTCTTGGTCAATCATTGCAGTGATTTAGTTTTTGCAGTCCTGATACAGATTTAAGCGTCACAGCTGGCAGTTGGTGCATAAATTATCAATACCACGTAAGCAGGTAAGAGTGGGCAGGTACCAAATCGGCCAATTCAACGCTTCTTTTATAAACTGCAACCCATGATTCGACCTGTTTAACTGTTCAATTAAATAGTGTCGTCACTCAACGCATCGCTTTATCGGTCGAAGTGTATAGTTACTCTCAAGCCAGATTTGAGATAATAACAAGTAGTTAGAAAACAATATGGAAATGACAGATACAGTCACACTTACTCATTAATATTAAACTTGGTCAGTTGGATATATGAGGAAATCTTGGTATAGGGAATTCGCATATTTCTACATACTTCATATCTTAAAACTTTCTTATATGAATAATAGTATATACAGAGCTCATTTTTTTCTATATAATACAACATTTTAAACAAATTCGTGTATCATTCAAAAGAATGACAATACAGGTATTATGACATCCTACAACTAAATATAACTTGGCATGGGCAACAAGAAAATAATACATAACAAAGGGTCTTAACCATGCATTTTCCAAATATTTGAATATTTATTATATAAAAGGGTAACAAAACCATACACACTTGACAAATAGGCATGTATCACTGAATGTATCTTTACAAATGAAGAAAACGTATGGTGAAGGGGTATGAATTCATGTCTTTCAAAGATAGATTTTGGACTTTTTTTAAATAGGAGAGAATGAACTTAACTTACCGACCAAAAGAAAAGGCCTTAACAGTCACAGTTTCAAGTACAATTCAACCCTAAATGAGCTTATCACACGTTTGACATCTAATATTAATAAAATAATCAAAATAACAATTTCCCTTTTTCCACATGCTCTACATATCATTATGGCTCATAGTATTTCAGAAGAACTGGGCTATGTATAATTGCTAATAGACTCTAGTGACATAACAATTAGAAGGTCTATTAAACTATCAATTAGACAATACCTCAGCTAGGATATTTGAATTCTAAAATGAAACATTTAGATAAAAGGATGTATGAACTCTAATAAAGTATCATGTTTTGATAGAGAAAACAAATAACCTGAATGAAAAATGTACATGGGCAGCTAAGGGGTTTAAAGGTCTGAATGATCTCCTTGGTCGACAGGGTATGTCCATCGTGGAAGAACAGTTGATGCACCATTTCCTTCTTTGATCTTGTTTTACCAATGCCCTCTGATGGTTTTTCCTGATCAGAATTGTTTTCTTTTGTGATAACTGGTACTTCTTGTCCATGTGTACTTATTATCAGCACAAAAAAACCAGGCTTCAGACTAACACACCATGTTTTCGCTGCAATTTCAAAATGGTTGAATATGGCACGTTATTAAAGCATTCATTTAATGTAAATCAAATTTTTATAATCAAAGACACATGCTGGTATATCTTGTATAATTGATAAAAAATTCAATTAATTTTACCTTTTTCTAAAAAGTCCAGGGCTGCTTGTTTCTTTGGGTTTGTCTTTTTCTTAACAATACAACCTAGCCCCTCAAAAGCACCTTTGATTTTTTTAAACTCTGCAATTGAAGCATGTCTCTTCTCCATTTGAACATTTTCATCCTCCGGATCGAATTCAAGTTCAACAATATACAGGCAGACACCAGGATTATTGATGTTGACATATTCTTGGTCTTCGTTTTTACTTGATGTGGCAGTAACAGTGATACTAGCAAAGTAAAGGAAATCATTTTCAAAATTGAAATCACTTTAATTTAAAGTTTCTGAAAATGCTACAAGATATATGGGCAATAATGTGTCAAATTGAGTCCCTATATTGCAATATAAAATCAACTCCTTCAAGTACTTTCAGTACTTTGATGAAGGGGTTGCATTGTTTCCACTATAAATATTAACAAGAATTCATATAAACCTTGTAAAAATATAGCACTAAGAAATGCATCTATTATTTTCTAATTTCAAAAGCATATCATGTATACTCTTTTAATATATTAGTTATTATATAACCTAATATTTACATTTTCCAGTGACTTTGTGATAACACTACAGATTGGTTTTGAAATGTATGGTCCAATACATTTCATCGATCACTATACTTAAGTATTTAATTAAACAATTGCTGCAAGTTATATAAATATGAGTAATAAGAAATCATTATTTGAATATTATGAGGTGATCAATTACAGTCGGGCATGATTAAATCTATCATAAAGCCCTTTGGGCTTTATTAGATTTGACAACCACCAACCGTAATTGCATGATCACCTCACAATACTCAAAGAAAGATTTCTTATTCCTTTTATTAATTCATTCTCACAAAAGTTTCAGTTAATCAAAGTTTTCAATGACACCTAATCTAATACTATTAATTTGAAAAAAAAAATTGTTTTAAATTCATTCAGTTCTAAGACATCCTTAATCTGAAACATAATGTAATAGTATATCATATTCTATCATGCTATGCTGCACTGAATGTTGCGCAATGATAACCTAAGCCTTCCACTTTATATACATGTAAAAATGTCTGATTTTATTAAGCCACTGTTATACATAGAATTGCGTACTATGTAAAACAATTGGTCACAGTAGTCATTTTAATTTATTAAGGTCTTCCGTTTCCAACGGAAGACCTTATTGTTATTGCTTTGTTTCTTTTCCCCTATTATTATTATTATTATTATTATTATTCTTTTTTTCTGTCACGTTTTCTCTAAAACGCTTCAGCCGATTTTTATAAAACTTTCAGATCTTAATCATGGCAAAATTTGTAAGAAAATTACACGAGATATTTTTGGTCGTTACTTCC
>WFKH01011581.1:10959313-10971813 GCA_016163765.1 Magallana hongkongensis | reverse complement strand
TTATATTGTGGGGGGGGGGGGGGGGAATGGAAACTCAAAAAGAAATTTCGATAAAACAGAAACTTGTATGCTTTTTTTCGGTTCGACAATAAGTTCAAAGAAGTGAAGAGTCAATCAAGCATAGATAGAGATGCTAGTAGTCTTGATTCGGTATTGTTCTGTATGAGCGAATGTAAAAGTTAACTCTATCTGTGTGAAATCAGCTGGGAACTAATTGAATGCTCTTGTAACCGGGAGTTTGATTTTGGTTCCCAACAACTTTTTTTTCTTTACTAAAGTAGTTTATAGGTAAACAAATCATATCCGAAAGTTTTTGGTAGATCTAATGGTTTATTTGTTGACCATCGAGCCTCCTTAAATCGCCATCCTGTGACGTAGTGTCTTTTATAAAAATTTAAAACAATATTTGTCTTGAAGTATAGAGGTACCTTACACATGGCTGAAAAAGATTTTTATTGCAATGCAAATCGGATCATTTCGTTTTAAAATCAATTTCTTAATTATCTAATCTATTTTAACAAGACTCAAACTTAATTAGTAATGTTTAAAGTCTTATTCCTAACTGCTTTTTTTCATAAATTGATCAAACTCTGATGAAGCACACTGTTTAGTTCATATACATTCATTGTAATAAAAAGTAAGTTAAATCCGTAATCTTGTTTTCAGTTTTAAGTGGTTTTTATAACTTCATTATGGTAGTTGTTTTTCAAGTATATAAGAGTTCAATGTTATACCTAAGCATGATAAGTACCCTTTTCTGGATTGCATCCTATCCCTGTCAAGGTCAATATCGTGTTTCAAGCCGTAACAATATATCTCCGTCTATGAAGTATTGTACTGTTTTGATATATCATACACTAAACCACAGTTCTTCCAATTCAAATTGCACGCGTCTTTGTATAGTTAGTATATACTTAGTACTCCAGAGTGTCGCACGTGTCATAACGTTTTCAGAGAGAACCTTGAAACCCATCATTTTAGATGCAATGTTTGAATTAAAATATGAATTTTATTTCATAAACACGTGTTATATTAAGTTCACTGATAATTCTGCTATGTAAATTTTCTCCTTATGTGCAAACAAAAATCAAACATCTTATGCCTGCTCTCAATAAATTATGTTTTTGATATTCATTCCTACATCATGTTTATATTTTTTATGTCCTTTATCTCATTTTAAATATTTAAATCTGCTGAATATATAAAAGCCTGTCCATTAGTTGATCTTATCGTTGTAAGTGCATGTTTATATCATTGTCAATGTACATACAATCAATGCATTTCATTTTTTACCCTTAATATAGCACTAAAGAAATACTATTATTTGTTTTTATCAAATCATTATATATAAAAATGGATTTTATTTTTAATAAATTAATTGAAATATCATTAGAATAAATACATGTTCTAACAGTACACATGTACAATGAAGCAGAATTGTAGGACATGGTGTAGAATGAAACAGCATTGTAACGCGCCGTACAGAATGATGCGTAGCAGCACTGTCATAATCCCGAACTTTAATAATATAATATTACAATTAACAAACTGCCCAGTCGTCCATTAAAGATAGAAGGTCAACATTATGTCATTAATGGTAAAAATTCATATCCACTAATGATATAAAATAGAAAAGCAAATTAGAACCATGTTGATCATTAATGATATATTTTCATTTTGCATTAGTGAATGGTCTTCAACTATTAATGATAAATCTATGTATGAAAAATGAAACTCTTTTGATAACATTTGATGTATTTTTTATTGCCTCTGTCTATTTCTCTGTTGGAGCATCAGAGTGATTATTCAGCCGGTTTTTACTTTCTTTAAAGGGGCATGGTCACGATTTTGGTCAAATTTTATTTTTCTATTTTTATTGTTTACAATGCTTTAGAAATGCATTTCTTATAATCAAACAAAATTTGAGTGTCAGTCGTAGGGTTACAAGCAAGATACAGAGCCATGTAAACAAGGCACGTGCCCTGTTTTTGTTTACATTGGTTCAATATACAGGTAAAAGTTATTTTTAAGCTGATTTCTCTCTCTTTTAATTCTCTTAAAGCATAAAAATCAATAGTTCCTAACGTTTGTCACATTCATTTTAGATCTAAAACTGGAATTTCCACTTCAACATTCAAAACGTAAACAAAAACATAACGTGAGCTTTGTTTAGATGACAAATAATTGTGAGCTCTGTATCTTGCTTAAAACACGACGACTGACATTTTGGTTCGGTGTGTGTGTGTGTGTATAAAATTATTGGACGGCAATGTAGTTCGTTATTGAAAAAAAAATATCATTGATGGTAAGAATGCACTTTTATATCATTAGTGGATACTGTATCATTAATACTCAGCATTTAAAAGTGCACTCTGAAGATGAGCTAAAACGTCATATATTCTTATGGCTCAATTACTCTAAAACTACAGCCCCAGCCAGTTTTTAAACCTTGTTTACCATATCTATTTTGAATTAAATAAATAAAAGATGAAAAATAAAAATGTGACAATAAAATTTAAACCTATCACTGTAAAAGAATTGCGAATATAATTCAACATAAATAATTGATCAGAAACAGAACAAAACTCCTACCATGTCACCTTGAAATCCATAAACCTCTTGTTAGAGTGTTGAGAAGGTTTGTTGAATGGCTTGTGAACATAAGATGCTATGCAAAATGTCATGCTATAATTTAATTAACACATTGTACAATTACAACATACCTGGAGCTCCTCATCATGATAAGAAAATAAACACTTTTTTAATGAGTTTTTAATGATACAATTCAGTAATTCACATCACTTAACATTCTATGAAAGAAAGGCAACAAGAAAATCAATAATATCATTATATAAAGAAGTTAACAATATCACTGAGAGATATAGAGGTAAAATAATTCAAAAAACAATTATACTGCAGATAATGTCATGTTTTGCTCTGTCATACAGAAAATCAAGATCAAAGAACTGGCACATTAAAACCATGAGATCATAGCTGAAAATTGGGTCCTAACTATAACGTTGTCATTGACTAGGAACATGTACATGCATATATACACGTATGTTCTTGTAGGAGAAAGTTAATTCTAATCTAGCTTAGACCCTACTGACCAAACTCCTATCTAATTCATGCATGGAACAATAATGATTTCAAGTTGGAATGAACAAATTGCCACATGCACAGTTCATAAAATAAAAAAGTTAGACTTTTTCAAAGAAAACAACTTGCTATTCTCATAGTTAAAAACTATCAGACCAACATACATGTATGTACATTTAATTATTAAAAAAAGATCACAGTTTCTCCATACATATAATGTATTAGTTTGCAACAGTAAACACTTTCTGTTATCACAGTATACAGAGCTTCAGAGTAGTGAGCAATTATAACTAATGTTTTAAAACTTAGCACAAAAAGCTGTTGGAAAACCTGGATATGGAATATGTACCAGTCATCATGGTAGCATTTATGTTTTGAGATTCTGAAGCCAAATAAACAGTCTGTTACAAAATTTTTCATTGTACCAATCAATAATTTCCACAAGCTATTTAGGATTATGATTGGATATTAGCACATATGTATTAATGTCATTCATCAAGAGTAAAAAAATTCATTACATAGATATGTTAATTTGAGCATTCAGATGAGTACATTAACAATTTTTGTGCATAATTTATGTAATTTTCTTTCTTCATTCAGACTTAAATGTTTATGCTCTAAAAACCATTTGAAATTGTTTACTCAAATATTTTCAAAACACCAACCATATTAATAGCCAAAATTCTTTTAAATAATTGAAGATATAAATGTGCAATGACATGTACAAGCAGGGTAAAACAGGATACATTATACTAAAAGTTAAGAAAAAGAGGTAGCATATAAAATCAGAACTGTATATAAATATCAAATGAAAATCAGTCAGTTTGATTAGTGTTCATTATAAAACATGTTGCAAAGAAGATATGCTTATATAAATCAAATAAACTCCCTTTATTGCTAAAAGTTGCTGTGGAGTACATACCTTTTTATAAATCACTAATAGTTCTTCAATATGTAAAACAATCTCAAAGGATCAAAGTAATTGTCCATTTTGATTCTGTTACCTCACACTAGATGTTTAAGACTCTAATCATCACCTGTTAATCCTTGTTAAGGATCCCAATTGGAAAATTTCTTCCAATCGGAGCCCTCTTTCTCAACTAACAACTGCTTTGTCTTCTTCATCTCCTCTGGCCAGATGATTATGTCTTTACTGAGTCTATGATACAGACAGGGCACAGACTTATGGCCACTGTCTGTCAAAGAGCCCGTATCGGTCTCGTAGTTTAATGCAATTCTGCCCGACACCTTTGTCAACTCAGCCAGTAGGTCAACCTTCTCTGGTTTTTGGTCCAACGTTTCCTTTATCTGGGCCTCTAGGTTTGTGATCAGCCATCCTCCCTGCTTTTCTCTGTTGTAAGCCTCTTTTCCTATAAAGAGAAAAAGAGTTTGATTGGCAGTCATGCAAACAGAAAAGAATACAGGATACACCAAAATCTGATATTAAATATTTCTACAATTTGATGGTTTCTACATGGTGGTTTATCATTTGGACGTGTAATGAAATATGAAGGTATTTTGATCAAAATAGCAATGTATAAAACTTCGTGATTCATGTATACGAAGTTTTATAGTTACAAAAATCGTGTTTTAATACTTATTTATAATAATGATGTCAACAGCTATAATAGTTCTAAATTGACTGCTTCAGAGATTGATTTAAGAATAAACACACACAAGGTATGCAAAAACATATTTCAGCAGCATATTGTAATTAAAATTCATTTTACATGTAGATATATGATTTATTTTTTTCAGCCATACCGTAATACAGTTAAAATATTCTTCACAGTCTGAAAATGATAGTATTAAACACTAAAAATGTACTTTAATACGACCTTTCCAGACAAATAAAGTCAATATGCCTTACCTGGAGCAGAGGCAAACATGACGAGTGAATCATTGGTGCATGGTGCAGGATCACTTATTAAAGGCTCTGGGTAAAAGAAATCCAAGGCGTACTTTTCATATCCTCTACACAAAACCATTATATCCTCAGTTTTTTGGGGTTTGAAGACGTCACAGTTTAATGCTTCCCTCAGTTTTTGGACCTCTTCTAAATCATCTTCAGGTGCCATTGATGGAGCATTGGTGTTTCTAAACCATGTCATATATTCACGGAATTGATCCATTCTGTACAACTACGATAAAAAAAAATTTCATAGTTAACTCTCACCAAAATGAAGTGACACTGTTTATAACATTCAATAATACAGTAAAACACGCTAATAACGAAGTCCCAGGGACGGCAATTTTACTTCATTATAAGCGTAATTCGTTACATCCGTCAAGTTTACATCATGTAATAAAGTCACGGAGAGTGAAATTTACTTTGCTGTAAGCGTCAATTCATTATAAGCGTGTTCGCTATAACCGTGTTTTACTGTATATAACACAAATGTATATCAAGCCAATCAGAATGTACATTTTATATTTGCATGCATATGTATACATACATACATATACTGTATTGTATAGGTACCAGTTGTGAAAATGTAATTGTTGAATTATGTATGTTATCGATAAAATAAATCATCTGAAATTTGACAAGTAAAAGCTGAAAAAATGAACAATAGGTTACATATCCAAAAGTAAATTGTTGATTATACAGGTAAAAGCCAGATATGAAATGTTTACTGAAAATATATTCTTTTTACAGAATTTCAAAACAAGTACTGCTTATATCAAATTACTTTTGATAACCTCCGATGTTAAAGGTTTTGACTTTTACTTACAGCTGTGATCTGACGGACTCTTTCTTCTTCATCTTCCTTTGAACGCTTGATAATACTCCGCTTGGCATCTGAAGTGTCTTTGAGTGGATCCCCCTTTGAGGCATCTTCAGAATCTGTTTCTGACTGCCTCTCTTTTGTCATATTTTCAGAGGCTAAGTTGACAGTAAGAATCACTCCTTCATCATAATTGACATGATTTTCCATCCCAAAACGACTTCTGCATGCCTAAAATTTGCAGAGATTGTTGATAAAGCTATATAGTAAATTAAAAGAAATCTGTGATGACTTTGATTATTATTTATTAAAAGATAACATACCATTAATAACACGTAGTTAAAAAACTCTATGGAAATGACAGATACAGTCACACTTATTCATTAATATTAAACTTGGTCAGTTTGATATATGAGGAAATCTTGGTTATAAGGAAGTTGTATATTTCTACATAGCTCATGGTACATGTATTTCAGAAGAAGTGGTCTTTGTTCAATTGCTAATAGACTCAAGTGACATAAAAATTAGGAGGTCTTTGACTATCAAACTGTCAATACCTTAGCTAGAATATTTGAATTCTACAACACTAAGACATCCGGATGCATTGACTCTAACATAACTGTGGTATCATGTTTAGAGAAAAAACAAAATAACCTGAATGAAAAATGTGCAGGGTTTGTCAGTGAGAGCAGGGCAGCTACGGCGTCCAAACATCTGAATGATCTCCTTGGTCAACAGGGTCTGTCCATCGTGGAAGAATAGTTGATGCACCATTTCCTTCTTTGATCTTGTTTTACCAATGCCCTCTGATGGGTTTACCGGCGTAGGGTTTTTTTCTTTAGTGATATCTGGTACTTCTTGTCCATGAGTACTTATTATCAGCACAAAAAAACTAGGCTTCAGTTTCTCACACCATTCTTTCCCTACAATTTCAAAATGATCCAATATGTGATGTTATTAAAGCATCCATTTAATGTAAATCAAAGTTTTTATAATCAAGGTACATGCTGGTGTATCTTAAATTATTGATAAAGAGTATCTATGTTACATGTACCCTGTAATTTATTAAATAAATATACATAAAACAATAATTTCCATATCTTTACATCTTTCATCAATTATTTCTTTTCATGACATGATGAAATATAATTTAGTGTACCATATATTTCAACGTTTCTTACCTTTTTGTAAAAATTCCAGAGCTTCTTGTTTCGTTGGGTTCGTCTTTTTCTTAACAAAACAACCTAACCCCTCAAAAGCACCTTTGATTTTTTCAAACTCTGCAAATGAAGCATGTCTCTTCTCCAGTTGAACATTTTCATCCTCTGGATCAAATTCAAGTTCAACAATATACAGGCAGAGACCAGGCTTCTTAATGTTGTAGCAGTTGATATCTTCTTGGTCTTCATCTTCACTTGATGTGGGAGGAACGGTGAAACTAGCAAAGTAAAGGAAATCATTTCAATATTTAAATCACTTTTTAACTTTCTGAAAATGCTACAATATACACATGTATATAGGCAATAATGTGTCAAATTGAGTCCCTATATTACAATATAAAAATACCTTCAAGTACTTTCAGATTTTTGATAAAGGGGTTAATTGAATTGTTTCTAAAATATATATATATTATCAAGAATTCATATGAGCCTTTTCAAAATATCAATTTGAAAAAAAAAAATCGTTTTTGTTGTTAATTTATTCACTTCTGAGAAGTGATTAATCTGATACATAATAATATAAAATTATTGCTGTTTTTGAGGTCAATACGAAAAACGAAAAAAAACAGCAATAATTGTTTTATTAAATGATTCAGTGATGCATTAATACAGACACATTAAATTAAGTGTTATCACGCAAAAATTTTTGTTTAAAGCAATAGCCAAACAAATTGAGTAACAAAATATTGCATTTGAAGACATGAATAATGATAACCAATCGTAGCATTTTGGAACTTCCCAATCATTTTTTAGTACAATGTAGAGAAAATCAAATGTTATATTGACCTCCTAGGTTAGGTACAGGTTAATGTAATGTTTTAATGTTTTATTTTTTCTAGATTGTTGGATATCAGCTAATCAGAAGGCTAGGAATTACTCAATCATATAATAATAAAGTATATCATATATTCTATCATGCTGTGCTGCATTGAATGTTGTGCATTAAAAACCTTATATTTACATTCAGTGTATATTTCCCCTTATGTTTGCATTGGAAATCTGCGACGTTCAATTTTGCTAATTCATGCGCCATGAGCACAAATATAAACGTCACCACGTGTTTTGAGTATATTTATTTTTGTAAGATTAAATAAAACGTTCAACCTATCATAACCAATTTGATATGTACTTTTGAAAAATAATCATTGAATTATATCTACACCTTAATTAAAAAGATTTTTCTCTGCAAATTTTCTGGGACTATATTTTTAGCCGCGGAAGTGTACTAAATAACATGTTAATATGGCTGTTCCATATCCCTGACTGAGAGCGTAATGGCTTTACAGCGATGATGCACATATATTTCATACAAAAAAGCATCAGATGAGTATGAATATAAATATAAGCATTGAATGCTTATTTTTGAATGTCGTCGGTCCTATGACACACCAATGCAGTGCAGACAAATTATCATACCGCGCTAACGCGTGGTATGATAATTTGTCTGCACCGCATTGGTGTGTCATAGGACCGACGACATCCAAAAATAAGCATTCAATGCTTAAATAAGCCTTCCACTCTAAAAACATGTACAAATGTGGAATTTAATTAAGCCCCAATGTATAATTTTAAGAAGCCACTGTTATATATAGAATTGCATACTATGCAAAATTTGAATCACAGTTAGCATTTTCATCTATTATATAATTAACATATACATGTACATGTAAATATATGTATGAAAGCAATGTTGTGTTAACATACTCTGGCTCTGGGGTATCCGATGTATTTCCTACATCAACTTTGGGATCTCCGGAGTTGCTTTCAGTAGCTGTGTTGATTTTCACCTCTTCTGTACTCACAGGAAGTGTCCATTTTGGCTCAATGCCAATTACTGGAGTCTGCACCGGTGTGGAGTTTGGTGTACCATTATCCTTCGTGTCAAAACAAGGCTCTTTGGGACACAGTTGATTGGTAAACTTCTCAACAATTTCTTTGGCTAATCTTTTAACTGTGTTAGATGTGGTGTCTTCTAGTGACTTCAGCATATGACAGACTTTTGATGATATACTCTGACTACCAAGGTATTTATTGAATTCCTTTTCTTTAATTTCTTCATTTTTGTTGGTGTTAATTCCAACAACCAGGATGAAATTGTGGCTTTTACTAGCAGTATCATTTTCATCATCATCTTCATCTAGAAGTTCTAAGAGGAGGAAGAAAATGACAATTTAGTTTAGATTAAGTATCATAAAATACAATACAGCAATGTCATAGGCTTAAGATACTGATTTTTGAAAATTTGAAAATTTTATTGGCATTTGGCAAAAATGTAAAATAAATCATCCCCTGTCTAAAACAAGAGGCCAAGTGGCCTTAACGGTCACCTGAGTACCATAGCCATACATGTGATATGTACCGGCGGTACGCCAAATGTACCGTTTTATCGACCCCATTCACGGTGTACCTGCGGGACACCAAAATTCACGGAATATGAAAATTTGTACAGTTTTTTGAATTTCTCGCTAAATGCCGCCATTTTCCTCTCATTCTCGCTCGCGAGACACTGGAAAACATCACCTGTGTTTGACACGTGACCTACCGATCAAAATGCTCTTTTAGGTAGCTTTGTTTTTAATTATAACTGTTTTAAAATATTTCGTAACTTGATCGAAAAACTTTTAGCGAACTTTAGAAATATATACATGAATCTGAACCAGCTCTCCGTACATAATGTATACGATGAATAAACGTGTTTATTATCATGCTTACGCTGAAATGAAGGATTTGTTATGTGCAGAAATTTATGTAAGGTTGCATTTGCTGCTGTTATTTATATTGCTGGTGTATATATCAGTAATACATTCATGAACAAGATGTAAATTGGAGACATCGACTCTCACGTTGTACTAAATAACATATATATAAGATATACCTAGCCTTATTTTGACTCTACATAAGGATCATAATTTTTCGTTCTTAGTGTAACCGGGTTACAGAATTGCCGCACTGGGAAAATGTACTGGATTTGAGACATATCTACTAAATAAAGTTGGTGAACAAACTATCATCTATACTTGCTCAATTCATATGATTCGTGAAAAAATTGTGATTATAAAACACAATATGAAATTTTAAAGCATAGAAAACTTTATTAAAACATTTAAAATAAGGCATTTTCGGCAATATACATTTGTTGGCTTAGAAATAGGTGCTTTATCAAAAGAATTCAAGCGATATTTTGTACCGTTTTTTGATAGGCAGTGTACAGTTTTTTCACCGAAATTCCAGTTTTGTGTACAGTTTTGTGGTCTTCAACTTATCACATGTATGCATAGCCCATACACAAAATTGTCGAGGAGTCTCATAAATGCATTTAAATGAGTTTCATAATGGATTAGAAGATTATAATGTAATGACATCCACCTCCCTGCCTGAAATCTTTTGGAAAGGACTCTTAACCCTATAGTTTAGCACAAGACTTGAAGCTCTTAACAGAGTGTATGACATACTATAGAAGAGGTGCCCAGATTCCATTCAATTTACTTATCCCACATATGTTAGCTAACAAAATAGGTTTTATGTTTAGATGTTTTCATTGATAAACTAAAACAAGGTGGCTTGTATACTACTTAATACTTTACTATTAACAAGTCTATTTGTATATCTTAAAAAATTTAAAAACTGTTTTTGTTTCAAATGATAAAAAGACTTGCATAACTATTTTGATCATACAACTTCTTAATTACATTCTATTTAATAATTTATTACTAAATATGAACAAGCCAAGGAAGATAACTCCATTATGAAGAAGCAAGGGAAGATAACTCCATTAACTGTTATAATCCTCTTCCCTGAACTCTTTTCAAATGCTTTCACAATATCTTATCAATAACTTTGATGGACAGCTTCATTATTTTTCTATATTCAATGATTAATTACTAAATATAAACAAGCTAAGGAAGATAACTCCATTAGGAGGAAGCAAGGGAAAATAACTCCATTAACTGTTTACCCCCCCCCCCCTTTCAACTCTTTCCAAATGCTCTCCAAATGCTAGGTCCTGAACCCTGACTTAGGGGTCATGAATTTCATAATTTAGGTAGAGGAGTTCATAACCATGCATTCAGTTTTTTGCCCACATGTGTGGGAGTAAAGATTTTTAAGATTTAATACATTTTTACTATATGGCTATATTGGCCCCACCCTAGGGCCTAAACCCCTGTCCCAGGGGTCATGAATTTCAAAATTTAGGTAGAAGACTTCATGGACATCATATCCATGCATTTACTTTTTCACAAATATCTATGGGAGTAGAGAAGAAGATTTTCTAAAATTTAATACATTTTTACTATATGGCCATTTTGGCCCCACCCTTGAGCCTAAACCCCTGACCCAGGGACCATAAATTTCAAAATTTTGGTAAAGGGCTTCCTGGACATCATATCCATGCATTTAGTTTTTAACAAATATCTATGGGAGTAGAGAAGAAGATTTTCTAAAATTTAATACATTTTTACTATATGGCCATATTGGCCCCACCCTAGAGCCTGAACCCCTGACCCAGAGACCATAAATTTCACAATTTTGGTAAAGGGCTTCATGGACATCATAACCATGTATTCAGTTTTTAACAAATATCTATGGGAGTAGAAAAGAAGATTTTCTAAGATTTAATACATTTTTACTATATGGCCATATTGGCCCCACCCTAGAGCCTGAACCCCTGACCCAGGGGCCATGAATTTCACAATTTTGGTAGTGGGTTTCATGGGCATCATAACAATGCAATCAGTTTTTTCCTCACATGTGTGGGAGTAGAGAAGAAGATTTTTGAAAATTTGGCTGTTTTTGCATATTTGGCCCCACCTGTGGCACCCTGGGGGTGGTAGAGCCACCAATTTCACAATTTACATTCCTCTTACCATAGAGATGCTTCAAACCAAAAATGGAAATAATTGGCCTTGTAGTTTTTAAGAAGAAGTTAAAAATGTTTAACTCACGACGCACGACGACGGACGAAAACAGATAGCAATAGGTCACCTGAGTTTATTCAGGTGACCTAAAAAGATAATGATGCACTTGTTGCTTCTAAAATTCAAACATACAAACCAAAAACTATAAGCTTCAGAAGCATAGCTCCACAAAAAATTCAGGTTGACGGACTGTGGAGCTACAGTTCCACTCATACAAACAAGAGGCCCATGGGCCACATCGCTCACCTGAGCAACATAGACATGATAAAATCAGTTTAATGGAGTATTTAATATACAAAATATCTGGACAATGTAGTATAATACATGTAGACCCTGTATAAATAAAAATCCATTCTTTCCCCCTGGATATTTTTATGTTTATAATCAAGTCCCTTTTCTAACAGGATGATTTTAAAGTCATATCACATGTTAAGCATTGCAGTTCTCAAAAAGATTCTAAACAATTGTTTATATATGGGATATAAATTAACCTTTATCAAACTCTGAACCCCTTGTGAGGTTGATAAATCATCCAA
>WFKH01011581.1:10926104-10941780 GCA_016163765.1 Magallana hongkongensis | reverse complement strand
TTCATTAAGGTCAATAAGGTTTTATCACTGGACCAGAGGTTGTCGCTGGGCGTAAGGCCACACATTCCCCAAACAAAGCTAAATTCCCCAGGCGGACGCAAAGCTCGCCGTAACACCCATATTAGATCAATGCTGGAATTTTCACAGTATTGTTTACTTTTATCGGTGAATTTTTCTGCAAGTTTTGATTGTGTTACGTTCATAGTCCTATAAATTACAGTAACTACATGTATAGAAAGGATTCTAGTGTTTACATATTATATATATCTTTGAATCTCTTAATTCTATCTATTCTACCCCTTGTTCATTTAGTTGTTCATACGCGGGCAAATTGTACTACACTATAAATTTCATTCGTTTAAATTGATAAATCAGTTTTCAGAAGAAATGCCGAAGAAAATAAAGACTAAGTATACTCAGAATAGCATAGTACTCAGTTCTTGGGTTTAATTCTTATAGGTTCTAATTAAAGTTCACGCCGCAGGTATCAACCCCGTGGATACATACATCAGGTCAGGAACCTACGCCGTGAAACCAACACTGCCCTATACCCCCGGGAAAGACGTAGCTGGGGTGGTGGAGGAAGTGGGTTCAAAAGTCAAACATCTCAAGGTAACGAACCCGCATAAAGGCGGACACTAGTATATCAAGAATCAAATAGATCAAGTCCCTTGTTATGATATATCTTATAAATGCAAAAACTGTCAAAATTAAATGTTTTAATTCTCCAATTAAATGAGAATGCAGCTCTGCAGAGACTCTCTGAAGCCTAGCGGCCTCGCAGTTTGCGTGCCTCGCATGTTTGTATTTTGTATTTGTGTACAATACTGATGAGCAAAATGGCTCAAAGTTGAAATAAATAATAATAATAATAATTGAATTGCAGCCATTTTAACGGGACATGGAACTTTTAGTTTGATATCTAGTTCACGCAGCAAAACAAGTTGAAATTGATGCTGGCATCAAGTGAAATATGCACTGATTGCTAATTAAGGCTATCTAAGGAAAACACGCCTACGTCAAAATGCTATTTTAAGACCCTGTCACACCAAGTTGCGTTCCCACGCCGTGTTCACGGCGTTGTAAAATTCATGGAATCGCCGTAGAATGGCAAGAAAAATTCAGGAAAATGTACAATTTTATTTGAAATTTTTACAATTGAAGATGTAACGGCGTCCTGACGGCGACCGAGGCGTTTCTACGGAGCTCCCGCGACGTGTAACTGCGTTTCCACAGAGTTTTACTTGGCGATTGACTGCGCTCTCGCTGAGTATCCGCCGAGCGCTCATGACGTGCTGAGAGTTCTTACCTCGCGTCCACGGCGTGCGCTGCGCGCTGACTGCGTGCACAAGACGTTCTTTACTTATTGGTAGTGTACTGGATACAAACAAGAATTTTAACTTTACAACTAGTAAATAAATGATAAAACAATTGTTTTTGTTTTGATGAAATAAGGTACATTGTAATTGAAACGTAACTAATTTCTAAATAATTTGTGAAAGACAAAAATCTTACTAGACAGGTCTAAAAAAAAGAACCGTTATTAGTTGTTAGAAAACATAGAAAACATGTGAAAACATCAGAACAAAATGGCATGAATTCCATCTACGTCCTTTAATAGGTCCTGGAATATTCCCAAAAGCTACTTTTTACATAGCCATAAACATCAAGTTTGAGAATACTATATATCTTGCTATTGTACAACAGCCATTGTTCGAGTTTTCGTGGTCTGGCTGACAACGCACTAGAAACGCCGTGGAAGCGCGGTATAAACGCTAATGAACGCAGAAGAAACGTCAAGAGAGCGCGATGAACGCAGCAACAGCTCTTTGGGGTCGATGTGTGAACGCAGCCATATGAAAAACAACTCGTTCAAACGCTATGGATGCGCAGTGAGAGCGAGATAGAGACGCAGTGACATCACAAAGGACTCCGAGAGGTCTCTGTGTAAGCGCAATCGACTTATCACTGCGTCTACACTGCGATTAGCTGCGTTCCTTGAGCGCGCCAACGGAGCTCTCGTGGCGCTGTTGGAGACCTTACGACGCTGTCACGGCGACCTCACTCCGTTTTTACTGCGTGTTTATCAGAACGCAGAGCCATGGCGCGTACTTCGTGCTTGTTCAAAGTGCGCGCCGTCGCATGGCGTTCTATAATGTTCTAAGCGATCCCACCGCGACAAATGAAGATGCCGTTGCGTTGTTACGACGCTGTAGGAGACTCTACTGCGTGTACCTTGGCGTTTTACATTTATTTATTTAAGGACGCAGCGGGATCGCCATAAGGACGCAGCTCCGGTGTGACAGGGGTTTTAGCAAGCAACCGAAAGTCAATGGTCTTGTTACAGTGGCTCTAAGAAGAAGGTATCATAATGACTAAACTACGGCAATGAAAATTAATCATGAATCAATCATAATAACCAAAAGTCTTGTTTTCCATGGATTTTGTCAGAACGGTAAACAGGTTGTATATAGATAAAATTGTTGATAGCCTAAACCTCAAAAAACAAAACAAAACAAAGGGTTGACAACCTTTCCCGTTTATACGGTAGTTTTTTTTTTTAGCTATCCGTACAATACAACAGTGATGCATCAAAATATCAAAGTCTTGATAAATGAAAAGAGACCGATGCATTTACCAAAATATTCACTGCAATGTATTATGTTACCAGCATTTAAATTCAAGTTATCTCATTACATATATCTTTTTTAACTTTATTCAAATTCATGGATTTTTATGTAGACTTGATTAATGTACCTATTCTGATTTGATGAAAACTTGGTGTTAGGACTAAATGGCGGTTTACTAAATTTTTATATCGGAGAATCGGCTGATTATATATACACGCTTTTGAGCTTTATTATAAAATGTCAATTATACTTGAAACCTGTGTTAGGTAATTTTTTATCATTTAATTCTACATTATTACATGTACACGTCATCGTTCCACAGAAAGGGGACCGGGTTTATTCTTTGGCTGTGGCGTCTGGCGGCTACGCGGAATATTGTACTTCAGCGTCAACCGGAACTAGACTTCTCCATAGCAACCTGACTTTTCAAGAGGGTGCAGGAGTTGGAATACCATATTACACAGCCTATAGGGCCCTAGTTATCATGTTAGTTCTATTTTTTTTATGTTAAAAAATCATTGTAAAAATCTGACGCTTTTTGTAGGTGGGGTAGTATGTAAAAACGTGACATTTTGTTTTCTACAGTGGTGGGGCAAAGCCCGGCGAAACAGTTCTAATCCATGGAGCCAGTGGCGCGGTTTGTATTTTTTTTGTACAGTACCATTAATTTCCGCACAAACTATTACTACCTTCGAATTTATTGCCATTCTCACACCCTATCCGTACTTTGGGTCAATTACAGATATAGTTATGGTAAAAAAAGTATTACCATCAATGGTAGAATTTGTTATCCTCCGTTATATTCAATTGAACATTTTTTTAAATTCAGGTTGGACTTGCTTGTGTTCAGATTGCTAAGTCCAGGGGGCTGCGTGTGTTGGGGGTAGCCGGAAGTGAGGCGGGGATAGACCTTATCCTACGGAACGGATGTGACGCAGCCTTCAGTCACAGGGAAGACGGATATGCAGCCAAAATAATGGTGACATGAATACTTATTCTGCTATTTAACCATTACTAAATATGCTTACCAACGAAAATGTACCATATAAATTACAATGCATTTCTTCATCCATTTCTACAGGAGGCGACATCTAACGATGGACCACAGATCATTATTGAGATGCTCGCTAACGTAAACCTCGAAAAGGACCTGGAAATGATATCAAAGAAAGGACGAATTGTAGTATGTATATATTTTAGCGTGATAGGATATAGAGACGAAATGTACTAGTTTCCGGTTGCTGTCTCACCTAGTCCAAAACACGTGTATAAGGGCTGAAACACTACTAGGTGTATGATATAAATGTATACATGTACAGTACATGTTCATGTGTATTACACGTTCATGTTTATTACTTGCGAGGTATATGGTTTACTTTGTTTTTTGCAGGTTGTTGGAAACAGGGGTTCTGTAGAGATTACGCCTAGACTAGCTATGCAGAAAGAATGCATCATCACAGGGATGCTGCTGTTTAATGCCTCTCAAGTAAGTGCATATGGCCTGATTAAATCATTTCATCATTATGTAAAGACTAAACAATAACACTTCTTCTTATGTAATTCAATGAAAATATTGGAGGTATGGTTTTGATTTTTCTATAAAATTTCTGAATAGAATGAAATGGACGAAATAGATGCCGCTGTGTCTGCGGGAATGAGAGACGGGTGGGTAAAGCCACCGATAGGGAAGACTTATACCTTGGACCAAGCACCTGCTGCTCACAATGACATCATCAACAACCAGGGCACCCTGGGACGGCTTATCTTTAAAATCTGCTGAATTCGGGATGTGTGATAAAGTTTGAAAGTAATATAGATGTATTTACTCAAGAAAACTTACAACTATACAACTATGATGGCTTAACGAGCATATTATACAGGCTTATAATAAATTAAACCTTTTTGTATAAAATAAAGATGTTCATTATATAAAACAATAGAGTTGAAAATACACGTGTAACAATTAGTGATTTGGAATGCGTTTATATGAATAAATAAATTGTTGAATTATTTATGAGGCTATCTTTTGTTATTCCTCCCGAATCTAATCATTTTGGGAATTGATTACACGCCATTATCATTGCATGTATATATAGATTTAGGAGCAATTTAATTTTGCCAATTCGTTATGTGGATCATTAAAAACACTCGAGTTTGCGTGAAAGAATCTGGCATGACTTTTTCCATACCTAATTTAACATATTATTTTAATATCTTATGTGTAGAGATAATCGGAACTAAATAAAGAATGCAATAAGAAATTAATTCAACTTGTATATTTTCGGATTTTAATTGACGTAGAGGCGTTTTAATATGTAAAGTCCTCCATCCGCAACAAAATATATCCTCGATTGATAAACATATAAAAGATGAGTGATTTATCATCATTTAGAAGAATGAAAATATATACTTTGGAGGATGCTCATTTACTAAAGCTTAGTTTTATAATAATAACATAATATTATATGAATTTTAACGTAGATTGCTTGATACATACTGTATGAGTTATACTAATGTTGTTAAATAATAGATTTTCATTTTGTTAAAATGAGACTACCAAAATGAGGCTATCGAAAAAGTTAACATTTATATAAAAAAAAAACAACAAAAAAACCAAGCAACTAAATCATTTGATGTTTTGTAAGAATCAAAATTGACGAACAAAATAACTCTTAAAAAATTTACGTTAGTAACATGTACATGTACGAGTGATGCCGATGTTGTAAGTAAGTTAACGGTCTATGGTACCGCTCTATACTCAAGATAGTTTGTTTCCACAGTGATACAGGCAGTAACCTCCTGAAATCTACCATGTAGAATCAGGCTGTAAAAAGTCATCGTTTAGTAACAAAGCACAATATGCCGCGTGAATCATTTTATTCACAAAAAATTGATTTTTTTTAAAAAAGTGTCTTAATATACGTAAATTATTCTGTGTCATTTTTATCGAGGATCGACAGTTCTAATGATGAAAAAACAAAATCTATATATATTCCAGTCAATTAAACATTTTCTATTTCCGCATTTGTCATTATCATCGTCGAAAACTTAATGATTAATTGTTTTTCTAAGGGAAAGACAATAAGTAAAAGGGCTGGACTAATACCGCAACTCAAACTGGCCTCTATCAATGCACGTGTATCTTATTTAATTTGAAAGGAAACAATATTAGAGAGAGACAACTGTCAAAGCCGAACCACGTCACGGGATGATGGATCGAGAGGTTATGCAGGTAAATTATTAGAAGCCCGTTCTTGAGAGACATCAGTCAGGTATAATATAGGGACCTAACACGACTAAGGAGATCTAACTCAGGGGAGACTACTGTACAATACAAACCAAAACAAGGTACGAAGCTTTAATTCTTATAATACTATGGTAAAATATATGTGTAAAAGTAAATAAAAAACTGGAAATGAAAATTCATATCCCTTCAGAACATTAATGAATTGTATATAAAAATGTCCGGAAATTTATGATTTCCACAAATCTGATGAAGAATAAGTCTTTAAAAGTTTATCTGACTGTCGGGACCTACGAACTTTTGATAAATGCCATGTATATAATGTATATAAGCCGTATTATTTCGAACGTGACGTTTCCTCCAAAAAGGAGTTTACAAGAAATCTGCGCGACTACACGGCTGATCTGCAGGGAACCTGGGGACATATAAGACAAGAAAACACGGTTTGCTTGTAAACTTCTAGATAGAACGCGGAAATTTGTCCATTTCCAGCTAACTGATTTCTCCGCGACAAGTTAATTAGGAGGGTTAATCAGGTTTGACAGTTAACATTTCTTGGTAATATATTAATAAGTCAGCTTTTTGGATCTACTCATCAGGTTGACGCTGGTTTGTTTCAAATTTTTTGTCTGTTAAAGAAGTAGGCAAGTATATAACAGCGAACAAATTACATATTAAACTTCACATCAAATGAGGTATTATTTATCCTAACATTATACCAAGTAATTAAATTAATCTGCCTACATGTCACTTGTGAACTTGCCAACACGTACAATTTTACAACATGAAAGAAAAACACTTTTTTGAGAAAACAGAGTTGTCAATATCAAAGCTGTCCCTTATTTATCATGCTGTCCCTTATTTATCATGATTGATAAGTAAAATCAGTTTTGACAGCTGTATTTTATAAAGTAATGGCTCTTCTTTGGGTCTGTCTTCGCCAAATGCTGTCGTGATCGACATAGTTCCGATTCATCTTTCCAGAACGAAGAATAAAAGTAACACGCCTTTATTAAACAATTCAGGACGATTAATTGAAAATTAACATTTTTGATCATTTTGACAGCAAACCAGATTTTTTTCTTATTATTTATATCTCTTATTACGACCCATCATCATGCTATGCTAATTTTATTGAGGGCTCTGACGTGAGATGTATATCAATTACGCGAACAATCAATGTTTCTTTTCCAAACAATAAAGAATATATTGATACATTTGCAATGTATTTTGTCATGAAGACCGCTTATTCAACACATACCCGTAAGCACAAAAATAAAAACCATATTAAATTGATTGATGAGATGGAATGTCGGATATTGACACCGATCTTCACACAAATTGACTAGTTTAGTTTCTGTTAAGTATCGCACCGTATTGTACAATTATAACCTTAAGAAATGGCTCAGTAGAATGACTTGTAAATATGAGCACTGTGTCAGCTGACAGGGGCAACGGCAAAGTATCCCAACCCGCTTCATGTATTTAACATCTGCTGTGGCAGGTTAAACATCACGGACCATTTCCCACTATAAACTGATCTATGGCCGTCCCACACATCAATGTCTCCTTATAGGATGCTTTTACTATAACTCCGTATTCCTGTATTTTATCAGAACAAAAGAATATTTGGTGATAAATGACCCTGTACTGCTTAATCATTGCAATTCATAGAAACACAGTCACCCATCACTCCTCAGACAAAACAGGGGAAGCACTTTTTTTATGTCGCTTAAGCCATTCATCAGGAAACTTTATGAATGATTTCAGGAAAATTGTCGCGAACTGTAATTTCACACAGTTCATTTTATTTATGACTTTAACAGTATCTGTAAGAGAAAAACGGAAGAAGAGATATACCTGCAGCTATTCATCATTTATTGGGTGGCTTGTTTTTAAAGGAATTTCTTACATTGCTGGTCAAATATTCTTACCTCATTGATCAATTATACTGAAAATTTGCTTTATGCTGTACAAATTAAATATTGGACACGCAGCAACAGGTGCGTGTATTTCTTGGGTGGGGGGGGGGGGGGGGGCTTTTTTAAAATTGAAAATTGTTCTTATGTTTACATATATAGAAAATTAATTTTAAGTGGTCTCTCCGATATTTCCGACGATGTTAAACTCATAGGGAGAGTTCACATATAGATCAAATGAAAAACTTAAAAGCGCGGCAACCCCCCCCCCCCCCCCCCACCCCAATCAGGATCATCAGGATTGGTAAAATGGTAAATAAAATGTGATCCATTTTTTCATGCTGCCTGTCTGAGTATCATAAGTAACTGCGGGTAAATGTATTTACATGAGCAATCGTGGAATATCAATAACATAATAATGCTATACCTGAGAAATACACGTGCAAGACTTACATATTCTGCAACAACTATTGTTAACGCATTAGTTCATATAGATATCATTTTTGATAACGCGCAATTCTCTCCGTATATTTAATGATTCTTGTCTTGTTCAGCAGTGTCAGAATCCTGTCAATTTGCAATTTTCATTTCGCAAGCATGACTAGAAATTCAATGTGATGTAATTGAAATCACGAGGTGAAATTAATTTTATTGACCAGAATTTCGACATTTCCGTGTTGCAAGAGTCCCATGATTTACTTTTTGTAAACACACTTTTCAACCTTCTATTATTATCCACTGTAATTTCACGATTTTCTTTTGTTTTGCTTCTTTTTTACAAATTTTGAACTTAATCATAGTTTGTGTTAACTTTCATAATGATGAATAGCTTAATAAAACATTGAGCGATTTATCTGTGTAACTGAGACAAAATGATAAATCATTTGAGCTTATGAATCTTGGTTCTTTGTACGAAGTCAATAAACAACATGTACGTTGTGTCACTAATTAATAATTAACTTGCTCCAATGGTTATAAAAAAAACAAACAAAAAACCACAAAAAAAATCTTTAGTTTATGTGCCAAAACTCCGAAGATTAAAAAGTTCATCAAAATTATATTGTCCCTTTCTGTGATTGAACAGTTTATATCATTGTTTTTACCCATACATGTAAGTGTATTTGATTGAGTGAATTAATTTTCATATTTATCTTTGAATGAAACCATTATTCAGACTTTTTTTGTCAATTTTTAGAAGAGAATTAGCTTCCTGCATAGCAACTTTTCCGCATAAACTTCAAATTACGTAATTCATCTCAACAGCAGCGATAAATCATATTTGTCTTTTTATTAATGATGATCATATCACAATTACAAGAATAATTTTAAGGAAATTACCTAGGACAACTTATTTGAATTTTAATCATTTCTTTTTCTTCATTTAACCAAATTTATACTTGTACTTGAAGAAAAGAATAGAATATACATGTACGCGACTATGAAAACTTAGTTCTTTAAAATTTATGTCAAGGAAAAAGGAATGAATATCTGTAAACTTATAAATCATTTCGGTGTCCTACAAATGACTGATTAAGGTCATTTGTTTAAAAGTGAAATGGATGACGATTGGGGGATATTTACAATGTTACACACTGCGATTTGAATTAACAAAAATATATAAGGCGCCAGTATTCACAACACATATGTTAAAATCAGAGCTAACTTGTAAGAAGGTCTAGAAATACCAAACTATGAATTTAAAACATTTAGTCAATTAGACCATGACATTCAATGAGAAACGAAAGAAAAATAAAACCTGGTGTAATTTCTTGAAATTAATTGTGATGCATTTGTCAAAAAACACCGGTAAATTAACGTTCACATAACCATTAAAGTAATTAGTCTTTGTAATTGTTATTGAAATTATCCCTAGATTCCTTCTTTTTAAATTTTTGACTTTTTATTCCAGAAGAAATAAAGAACAAGAAAAGCGAATTTGTCTCCCGTAAACGACACACTTAGATATGTCCCTACTATTAGCATTAGGATTCCTGCTACTTATTCCATTATCGCAAGGTACGTAATTGTATTGATATCAAATTAGAAGGGCTAGACGGTTGTTGCCATTTTTAGACTATATTGGTCTCCTTAAGAAGAAGAATTCTCTACAAAGATGAATTAAAATTTTTCTTTACCAAATAGTAGCTTAAAACGGCATCATACCTAAAATATTAAGGAAGATCTGTTGGCTAATTTGTTGACCAGCAAACCTCCTTAAATAAATAAATTTAAAAAATCGCAGTTTATGTTATATATTGTACAGTGTAGAATGGAATGCTTAATAATCATGTATTTTTCATATACAGGTCAATGGGCCGGTATTCCTGGGGGTGGGGGTAATAACCAGCAGGGTGGAGACATTCTGAGCGACCAGACAGCACCCGCACAGCTCCCTAGCATCCGGGCCCAGCAACAGTCGCAGGGATTCCCCCAAAACTTTCCAGGTTTCCCCCAGCAAAATAATTTAGGAACCCAGGGGTTAGGTGAGAGAGGCCAAATGTTGCTGCTAACCAACGGTGCTGCCAGTGTACTCATAGCGAACCGTGACCGCCTCCCCCGCGACAGAGTCCGCAGGGTTGGCGTGCCGGTCTCACTTATTCGTGCTTTTGCTATTCAGCCTGAAGTATTGCTTCCATCTTCGCTTACAGCCAATGCAATCTCTAATGTTCGAACAACTGCATCCCGACGAGGTAGGATTTTTGATGTTACAGTTAATATCATGAATGAATTGACGATGAAAGGATTTGATCTTCACGAGTATCTGATTTATAGATTATATCTTTTCAGGATTTTAAAACATCGTTCTTAAACACTCATACATTTGAAAGATTACATATAAGATTCATCGCTTTCATTTAAAAGATTACCTATAACATTCATCGCTTCCATTTTGTAGTATATTGTATAATAATTACTTTTCACAACAATCAATCTGAGCTTCCAATCATAGTAAGTTCTTTTTATGCACTAAATGCTTTGCATTTGCACAACGCATTGTAAAAATTGCTTTTTTGTGTGTTTATTTTGTCAATTATCAGAATTATGTACATGTGTATACATTCACATGTATTAAATGTTGTCTTTTTGAGAATACCTGAAGGCTTTAAAAACTTAACTGCCAATAATTGATCTTTACTGTGAGAATTAGTTATCTCTTTTTTTAATTGAATCCATGATTTCATCTTGTGTCCGTCTAAAACCGCATTGTAATGTATTTTTTCTAAATAAGCGTGTTTCAATTGTAGGTGGGGGAGCTAATCCTTTCCCGAGACAACCCCTTTTGCGTCGGCCTCGTAAGTTCTTAAAAAACAAACCAATCTTTATTGCTTTGGAATGAATTATTTTATAAATAAGCATTACCAAAACTTCTCTTTCTTTTTACCTATTTGAAGCATTTTTACCACCATTCGGGAGACCAGGACAGATGCCATTTTTGCCATTTAGAGGTTTGACACTTTTGTGTTTTTCTTTCTTTTTTTTTCAAACTATATTTCAAAGCTGCAAATATCTACAAGTGTACAAACAAGTTCATCTTTATCTGTTATCAGAAATAATTTAAATTGTAAATTGTCAATATCTTTCATAGGACCTTTTCTTCCATTTTCACCTTTTGGAGGTATGAACGTCCAAATACATGTATATGTAGAATATGCAGACTTAGCACATACAATTATTTTTCAATGCACTATATTACAATATATCTTTTAGTTGCATTATAGTTGCATGTGCTTTAGTATTACATGTATTTTATATACCGATATTCAAAATTCCAATCATCTAATTGGCAATATTAATAGAATACAAGTCACACAATTATGCACTAGGTTAGATAAATGAGTGACACATATAACAAACCTTGTTAATAGACTTGGATTTTCTGTAAAACCATTGCATTCATAGCTCGAGGTCTTGAATGGAGTTTGTTTCGCACTGACTCATTTTAAATCACGCAAATTGTCATTAAATATCCAACGACTGTTTCTTAATCGTTAGTTTTTGTTATATTGTTGTTGCTGTTGCGTTAGGGGTTTTTCTGACCAGTCAAAAAAACAACAACATCTAATTACACATAAAAACCACTATCAGTCGCCGAGTATTTGAAAGAATGATTAGATTTATGAAAAATAAGTCCAGCATAGAACAGATTCAACGGAAGTTGACTCGTATGTTCACATTAACGCATAGGATCTGCATAGGTAGTTTTGATTCCTTATGTATACGAACCTATAGAAAAAATTAGCATGGTCCTAATGGATCTTTTCATGCATGAAAGGCTATTGCCACCTTACAATCTTAATGATCTCACATACAAATAACTTTATGAATGAAATTTCAAACTTGATACTCACAAATATAATCTCCCATACAAATAATTTTAGAAAATGAAATTTTAAATTTGAGAAATCTTTCATCATATAATTTTGGAAAATGAAAGTTCAAACTTGATACTGACAAATACAATCTTCCATACAAATAATTTTATACAAGAATAGATATGGGTTGCCCCATATCCAAGATATTCGAATTTTAAGTTACTTGAATTTTCACTGTGCTCAGTCGATCTCTAAGTTAAAATCCTGAACTTGATAAGAAGCTGGCGTATATAGTTCTTCGTGTCCGTAGCAAATACTGCCACCAGTCTTGCGTCACTAGCAAACAGTGCACACAACTGTGCTTAAACAGAGCCTACAGTGCGATCAGAAATATGGTGCAAGTGTTGCATAACTATTCCTTCATTTAATAAAAAGAAAAGAAAAACACACACTTATACACAATAAATAACTAAAAGAGTTTGTGTAATAACTAACGAACAATAATCATGAAAGTAATATAATTATTGCAATAATATAAGCAATATTCATTAGTGAAAAAGTTGTCAATCGAAGAATGACCTATATTTTCGTGAAAAAGACTGGGAGGCAGCTAACGTAGGAATATAAATACTTCACATTTACATTTCTTGGAGAAAGGTGATTTTTACAAATAATTTTGCATTAATTTTGTTTTCTTCCACAGATTACATATACATCGATATTCGAAACATTTTTTGTAATGTTGTATCTGCTGATTATGAATGGAACTTTTTTTTTTTTTTAGCGCAATTGTGTAAAGAGTACCTGGACATAGTAATATATCTTGAATTGATAGTAATCACGGATCGAATATATTAAAAATTAAATTTTAAACTTGATACTGACATATAGTATCTCCCATACAAATACTTTTATAAAATGAAATTTCATACTTGATACTGACAGCTATAATCTCCCATACAAATACTTTTGTAAAATGAAATTTCAAACTTGATACTGACAAATATAATCTCCCATACAAATACTTAATTTATAAAATGAAATTTCAAACTTGAAACTGTTTTTACTCGGCAAGTAAATATTAATACGATGTAATTGTTAGCTTCAAAAGCAATCATTGGACGTCATAGATATACACATGCATTGACGAACCTTTTCTTATTTACATCCACCAAGGCTTCTGTAGTGCATATCTATGTACTATTATTATTTATGTATTGGCGTTATTGCTTTCATACTATCTATATTCATATACAGTTATGTCTGATCAATTTTGTTATAAAAGCTGTGTATTCAATATGATAAGTGAATCAAACGCTCAAAACAACCAACATTTCTGTCTGTAACAAAACGAATTGTTCACTGCCTTTTATTCACCTGATATGCAATATATGTGATTTTTTTCACGACAGGCAGACCTGGTTTTCCACCAATTGGAGGTAACGTCTTGAAATTCGATTATTTCTAACAACACATCAATAAAATTAACATTTGTATGTGACATATTTAGTTGCAAAAATATCTATAAAGGTCAAGATCTAGTAAATGAAAGGTGCCTACAGGTTTGTGAAATTCAAGATTTAATTCTTTCTATGATGCTTCATAACAATAGCTTTGTTTGATTGTGTGTACCGGGGCTTTAATTTTTGTTAAACACAATGAAAATCATGTTTTGAACTGTCATTTTCTACGAAATATGAAGGAAATATGTTACAAATCTTAGAGTTTTGTCCATTTTTACTAATGGAATGCCTACAGTCTCTCCAAAAACGACATCAAACAAGCTCTTGACCTCCTCTTTAGGTTGATGTCAAATTGAATATAGGTATCGGGATTACTTTTCTCATGATTTGATTTAGAATGTCAACAAAGTGTTTCATTTTCTACAAAATTCCTTTAAAGCAGTAAAGAACGGGAAATATTTTCATCAAATCAAATGACGTCATAATGGTTCTAGCATCAAAAAGACACTCTGGAATCATTTACTAGATCTTGACCTTAAAACAATAAAAATGAACAAATATTTTCAATCAAGCATTGCGTAGATGAATATTTTTAAAAGTAAAATACCAAAAAAGTTTTCATCTTTCACATATTTATTAAGTTAAACAGTTTTGTTTAAATGAAAACACCTTTTGTTTAATTTGGATATGGGATTCACGAGATTTTATCACTTTATTTAAGGACGACCCGGATTCCCTGGATTTCCTGGAGCTCCTCTAGGTATGTTTTTATTACTTATGATCATGAACCTGAAACGATACAAATGTCCATTATTTAAAACCTTACATTACCTTTACACTACGACCCGGAAACGTAGATTCTGTGCACCTTTCAGAGACTTACAGAATTTGACTTACTGATTTACAATCTTTTTATTTACAGGACAACAAAACCCTTTCCCACAACAACCTCCGTTTTTAGGAGGAGCTGGAGGTATGTGTTTTTGTTATG
This sequence comes from Magallana hongkongensis, assembly GCA_016163765.1. Classification (NCBI taxonomy): domain Eukaryota; kingdom Metazoa; phylum Mollusca; class Bivalvia; order Ostreida; family Ostreidae; genus Magallana; species Magallana hongkongensis. Next base: position 10,927,220 of record WFKH01011581.1, on the reverse strand, counting down.
ATATTGCAGTTGCTACAAACTGCCTGGTTAATAAGACAGTATTACAAGAGATATGAAACAGTTTAACAATTATTTCTGTCCCAATGTTATTTGAAAAGAAATGAAATTGAATAAAATTACATGTAATATAATACCTATTTCATGGATATTAATTTTTTTTTTCTGCAGGCCAAGGTCAGGGGCTTCTTGGCCAAGGTGGAAATGGTATGTCTACCAGAAAGATCCTATAAAAACATGACTAGTCTGAATTTTGACATTCATCATATTTTTTAATGATGTCTGTACTAATATAATATTTGTTTTCTTTTCCTAAATTTTTCATAGCATTTGATATTCAATCACCTTTTTCTGGAGACTTAGGTATGAATGCAAAGGAAATGAATATTATTTTTTCCCTTTGCTATCCTACTTTGATCAAAATTTTAAACAATCCAATCAATAGGAAACAACGCATACAATTTTTCAATCCAACACATTTAATATTCTCAAAGGAGCAAATTCTCTCATGGTATAAAGAAAATTTGAAACAAATAAAGGTTGATTTATGTATAAACCAAATGCATGCCATCGACAATCGTCCATATATGGTATAAACGGTATGATGGGACTCCGTGTTTCATTGTAAAGACAAATGAACAAGATATTCGATATTGGCCCTTATTTTGTTTTAAATATAGTAATGCTGGAAAAAAATTCAAAACCTTTCACTCTATTCATCTCACTCTGGGAATATGGACTCCCTTGGGATATGGACTTATAGCTATTTAATATACTATATCGCCTAGTTTTTGTGCATGAAATCCTTTTATTTGATTTGAAATAATTGGAACCATCAACAACAGTTTTCTTATCTGATTGTTTATGGATTTAAATATTTTGGAAAACCTTGATTAAACATTTTGTTCTCTGTTATAGGTGCGGGAGGCAACCAAGGAAATAATGGTAAACTCAATTTTTTTTCATTCTATCCGCAAATATTTTACTATGTATTCTAATCCGCACATCAAAGTACTGGTACTGGTTAACGGTAGCGTTAAGTGTCGCTCTTATTTTAAAATTCGTTTTGCTCTCGCGTTCATATATCATCTTTCGTTGTTTTGTATAACTAGTTTTTGC
>WFKH01011581.1:10888865-10917085 GCA_016163765.1 Magallana hongkongensis | reverse complement strand
CACCATGGATGCAAGGAGGTATTGTGTATTCTAAATATAATTCTCTTTCATAGTTGTCGCAAAATTGACTTTGTCTGTTGACAAATATAAACACATATTAAAAACACTTTTAATTTAGGAATTCAAAATCCTGGTGGCAATGGACAACTTAATCCTCAGGGTGCACAGAATAATGGATTACAAGGCTTAGGTAGTGAGAATTTTTTCATACAAATTCTTTCTGATTTTTATGTCGTGAGTTTTGAATCATATATCTTACAATAAGAGTCATTGCATACACTTTACAGGAAATGGTCAAAACGGAGGATTGCCATTTAATCCGTTTGGACAAACCTCAGCATTAGGAGGACAGGGTAGGTGTTACTATACATTTATTTTATTTTCAGAACAATTACATATGTTATGATTAAATCATTATATCAAATTTTTCGTCGAGAAATTATAAAAATTAATAGAATTGTTGCATTATAAAGCTTTGTTAAATTTATAGTGTTTTGTAGCGTAATTTTGGTTTTTGTTTAAGGAGCTAATAACCAGAATCCATGGACGCCATCAACTCGTAAGATTCGTATTTAAGATGTACTGTAGATTGGAATGTCAAATTCCATTCATTCTTAAACTTATCAACTTTTTTCGCGAGAAGTTATCTACATGAATTAATGTTATATTTTAATTGATTTTGTCATGTTTTTATGTAATGAGTTTGACAATCAAACAACAATAATGCAAAAGAATATCTAGAACTGACGTTATTTGTTAAGAAAGAATGCAACCAAATTCATTAAGTTTTCTGAATTTTGATTTTGTAAATGATTTTTCAAAATGCATTAACATCCTTAAAATGAGACGTTTGCTTTTGATGTGTAAAGATTTTTTTGAGAATAGAGAAAAACTAAAATAAATGATTTTATCATAACCATTAGAGTATAAAACATTATATAAATTCACATCAGCTAATATATTTCAACCAATCTTCTTCATTTACAGCATCGCAACAGCAAAATACAGGTGTTTCAGGTAAATAGTTGGTATATCAATTACGGAACAATTGGAGTACATTATAGCGTCCGATACTGAACTAGCTTAACTATTTTTAACTTCTACTTTTTAGATCTTTTGCCCGGTTTTACATTTCCCGATAATTCTGGATTGACCTCCACTCCGGGTAATGGCGGAACAACGACACAAGGAGGAAACTTTGATTTGTCCTCATTACTTACCCAAGGTTCAGGAACAGAGACGCCGTCCTTTGATTTCTCGTCTTTATTTGGAAACAGTGGAGGAGGTTTAGATACAACCCAAACATCACAAGACGCTAATATTCAAAATATGATCCTAGCCATGCAAAATGCAGTACCTCCCCAAGGAACCAATGCCAATAATGGAAACCAGGCTATTAATCCCTTTCCAGGTCTAACTGCTGGTAATCGGCCACCTCAAGGTTCACAGAGTACTAATCCTTTCGGTAACAACCCATTTGGCGGAAACCACGGTTCGCCATTTGGTGGAGCCCCGGGAGCTAACCAATTTCAAGGATTTCAAGGTAATCCTAGAACTCCAACAAGTAGTATCCCAGGTTTAGGAGGTTTTCCAGGGGGAAATATGACCGGACTTCCAAATCTATTTGAAAGTGCTAGAGAATTACCGCCCTTCCTGTCCGGAATTCCAGGATTTCCCCAATTTCCTTCTAATGGTGGAGGTTGGTCGAATTCTAATTATCATTTGATAATGTTAGCTAAAATTTTTAGATTATCTATGTAGTAAAAGTACTGCTTTAATCACATAAGGATTTAATGGGTTTTGTATCTTAAACTTAATTGCATTGCTTTTTCAGTTTCGCAAACTGGTCAATCTGCCACATCTACAGGTGTGTGATGCTGTTTGTTACATGTATCAAAATTTAAAAAAGCAGCTGTAAATAAGTATTGCATGTAAAATTTAATGTATTACAGGTGTTTTCGTTGGTAATAATTACATGCATTTGAAATTTAAATGATCAGGAGAGTGGTACATTGACTGAATGCAATTTTGAGCGTTTTTTGTCCTAGGTACTGGAAATAATCAGGAAACTCCAGGTGTGTTTAACCCTCCCGCATCCCAATTGGGTAAGTGATATTTACATGTGTGTTTGCTCGGCATTGTTATATTAAAGGGAAATTATAATGGGTATCTTATGCAAGCACCCTTTGTGCATGTTGATATTGTAATATCTGATACACCTAGGTAGCTTGTTCCCTAATTTTATATTTATGTATCTTTAATGACAATTGTAGTCTGCATAAAACTCAAAGAAATTCTTAGATATAGCACCGGTATATAGCAGGGGCTGATGGTGGCACCTCCTCAGTATATCCCTTTTTTGTATTCCCTGTAGACTTTTTACAAGGATTAGGAACAGCAAATAACCCTTTCCCTGGTTCCTCTAGTGGTGAGCTTTAGTTTTTAGCATTATATATGGTTCAAAATGTTTTTGTATTATTGTTTTGTATCTTTGATTTGCAGTATATTTGAAATATTAAGTGTACATTTTCTTGTGTAAAAAATGTGCTTATTTGAAATATCTCTGTTCATAAACAGGTGGCTCGGCGCCAGGGAACAGTCCATTTTCCAGTCTTACTGATCCTACCAATAGCCCGTTTTCCGGTTCATCATCTGGTACCGATCCATTCAGTGCCTTTAGAAGTTTTGATCATACTAACGTACCTATCCCCGGAACATCACCATTTTCTGTGTGATGATACATGATCTCAAAACTACAAATTATCTTAAGTGATCGTTTTGTTTGAGAAACTAACAACTCTCTTCTCAGTAGTTCTTGTGGCTATGGTTTATGAAGTAAAATAAAATTATTTAATATCTTGTTGACTGAATCTTACTCTGTTTTGTTAGAATATAATGCATGTACTGATACTAAAACTTTTCTGAATAAATGAATGACCTTTTCTTACTTTCTCTTAATCGTTTTATTACCAATAAAACACAATTGTTTTATTACTAATAAAAACACAATTTACATAACGGAATAAAGTAGACTTAAACACTCAAACGATGTTAATATTTAATGAAATAAAAAATGTAATACAAAATTAATTTCACTGGTTTACCTTTTTTATAGTTTTAACCATTTTTGTCCAGTCAGCTATATTTGAGTTGATTTTTATAAAGAGATGCATCGTGAACTTGAATTTTTCTGGCATAGAAACTTGTAACAGAAATGCAATGTGGGATTGATTGTATAATGATAAAATCCCTTTCAGTATCGGAAGAAACGTGCTAATATTAATAATAGAGTTTCAAAGTCATTTAATTGTTATATTGCTATTCCTCAAAGTCGTTTGAAGGGTAATTTCAAACTGGTTTTCAAGGTAAGAACGACACGTCAAGTAAACGAAGATCTTTGTACTGGAGTTCAGTCTTTATCATGCTTACTTAATTTGCTTCAGGTGAAAATGTGTCACTAAATATAAAAGTGCCTCACCTGACTGGTCCTTATTGTCTTTTAGATTCCTATGGCAATCCACCACACTATAAACTATGTACATATATTCAAGAAAAAATATTCTTTACTCCTTTGTGCTTAGAGATTTTCATTTAAGTTGTCTATTTTGTATATTTTTATTATGTTTTTTTTTGCAACTTTTACAGCACTTTAACTTCAGTCTCTACTACTTAACCTGCATGACTTGCATGATTCAGTATAGGTGCATGAAAGTGGTGGATATGTTATTTAAAAAAAAAAAAAAAAAAAAAAAACAACTGAAAGTGATAATAAAAGTTTATTCATGATAAATATATTTTATCAAATTAAATAACATTGTTCAATAAAACATATATCATAAATTATTACCCAACAAATTTTTATGACTTCAAAGAAATGTGATACTTATATAAGGCGTTGATCTTACAGGCAACTCAATAACAACGGAACCATCCCCACCTATAGTGTTTCCAGCTAACTCAAACAATGGTAAGCTTTTTGTAAGTGTAGAACAGTCCTTATTGAATACTGTTTTCTTTTTAATCACATTTTGGAAATCAAATTGATAGAACGATACGAATTCCACATAACTTGTTAATTTTAAAGTGATCAATAGAAAGATCTTAAAAGATACTTCTAAGTGTACCTAAAAGTATGCTGGTCGCTTCCATATCAGGTTGCTAAATTTATTTGGTACTTTTTATTTTAACCAAATGATAGTTTACTTAAGTCATTACTTTAGTCCTTTAATTTTACATTGTCGCCTGGTAACAAGTGTTGCATAGTTACTCACTTAGTTTCGATGCAATGCACGTTTAATGCGATCACTTGGTGTATTATTGATATGAATCAATGTTGTTTTTACTGTTATAAGTAATACTTTTCAACAAAGCCACACAAACCTTTTACCGAACATTATCAATGTATAATTTTCTATCTTTTCGATTTGCGTCCTTTTTGCTCTGACAAAACTGAACATAATTTGGTATGAATTGTAGCCGATAGTAGACCAGGGAGAATCATGGCCGTCATTGACATGACGAATGCTAATGAGCAGAACTTATCAACGATGATAAAAGTATTATCAAATATGCTCAATACCAAAAGTGAGTTGCACAAGCAACGCATATTGATCGAGGTTCAAAATATAAAAGCTTTTCCTGTTTGCACAACTATAGAATACATGCACATGCACCTCATGCAACTTTCTCCCATTTGTTTCACCCTGTCTTTGCCGTTGTTATGTTACACCCCTGCGAATGTTATTGTCATTTAAATTTTAGACCACGTGGTTTTTTTTTTACCCTTTCAGTTTCGCAGTAATATCGTGCCTCGTGTTTATAGTCTATTTCATAGAATCTAGGTACTTGTTATCAAATATAAAATCTAGACGTTTATTGAAACTTTATCTTCAATAATTGGTGGATAAAATGAGTTCTGGAAATAAATGTGACAATAGAAAAAATAGGTTTTTATTCTGCTGTTGCAACAATTAACATGTTTAGAAGCGATCCCACCTAAGGATTAATTTTCGATCCGCGCCTGACCTAGTAATAGCATCAATAGTGAAACAGACTATACTATTTTATGCAGAATGTTCCTTGAAAATGGCTCGATATACTAAGTTTTTATACAAAACAGACACCCATTCTTTTTTTAAAAAGCATGGTATTGCACACCACAAGCATCAAACATGGCTATGATTTTATTATGCAACCCAATGTTTATATTTTCAACCACGTGTAGAGTGGTTGAACACGAACGATAACTCTGTTCTGAATATCACCGTTTAATTTAAATAACTGCTAGATGATGAAATAAGACATACATCTTAATAGATTTTCGTGTTTTAACATAAATCAAAGAAGGATATAATATGAAAAACGACCAGTGCTTACGTATTTTGAGAATATTATCCGAACACTTGTACTTCCGCTCGAAATTTCACAGGAACTGAACAAATCTCGGGGAAGTCTCGTGAACTTTCATTCGAGCACCTCTGGATTTATTGCATACTTAGCAACGATAAAGAAAACATTCCGAACACATTCGCAGGGGTGTGTTAGTGATGTTAATTTTTCTAATGATGTTTATGTTATTGGTAACCGGGACTTTTTTTGCATTTTCACGTGGGTGGAATTTCTTTTTTATCAAAAATGTACGTACATAAGTATAATAGCGTGATGTAGGTCGCTTATAATGCTACATTTTACATTTCAATTTAAAAGTAATGATCATTGTACAATGATTGTTTCAAATATTGGTTTTCAAAGTCCCCTTTTTTACTGTTAAATAGAAAACAGATGATATTCAAGTCTTAGAGATATAATCCTTCATCACTTTTAATTACCTAAGAATTTACCGCTTTTAATTCTCATTTTATAATATCTCACATAATATATCGTTTTAAAGGAGAAGAATCTGTCTCAAAAACACAGACAGACTCGGGAGGAGGTGGTGGAAATGAACTTCCCAGTAAGTAAATACAGAAAAGTTATGGTATTTATAGTATCTGATTTTGCATAATGCACTTGTTATTCAGAGAGAGAGAGAGAGAGAGAGAGAGAGAGAGAGAGAGAGAGAGAGGAGAGTAAAAGAAGTAATGAAATGGATATTTCAATGCAATTTTTTAAAGTGATTTAGTTATTTTATTGTTTATCATCTATTTTCTCTGTCTGTGTCTTTTTATTCACAGTCGGAAATTGAATATAAAAAATGTTGACGTATTACACATATGTCCGGAGAAAAACCCTAGTTACGCATACTCTTTGCTAACTATATCAAAACAAGTTTTTCAAGTAAAATAAAATAATTAAACCCCCATAAAATTGATACATATGAAACATAAGTAATTCCTTATCAAAGTAAATTATGTTAAAAGTGAATATAAAATTTGTACTTTTGGATTTAAATTGATATTTAAATTTATGTGCTTGAATTTTTCAAATGGGAAAAATGTCGATAGGTTGATTTTTTCTTTCGGTTAAATCCCCAAATTATATATTTCTTCCTTTTTATTATTTTCTTTTTATTTTCTTTAACCTATCAGGTCTGGCGAACCTCTTTATCTAAGGTAATTATATTTAGTGTGTATCATCCAGTGACATATGTGTTGGAAAATAGGTTTTTGTTATAGTGTGTGTTCTGAGTTTCAGGTGACTGCTTTGGAAAATACATTTTTATTAAAATGTGTCTTAGAATAGTTTTTAGCTCACCTGAGCCGAAAGCTCAAGTGAGATTTTCTGATCACATTTTGTCTGTCGTTCGTCTGTTCATCTGTCCGTCCGTCTGTCCGTAAACTTTCACATTTTCAACATCTTCTCCAGAACCACTGGGCAAATTTCAACCAAACTTTGCACAAAACACCCTTAGGCAAAGGGAATTAAATATTGTAAAAAATTAAGGACAACGCCTTTTTTCAAGGGGAGATAATTGGGAATTATTGAAAATTTTGAGAAATTTTCAAAAATCTTCTTCTCAAGAACCATTTTGCCAGGAAAGCGGAACCTTATATGGAAGCATCCTCAGTTAGGGTTGTTCAAATCATGATCCCCGGGGTTAGGGTGGGGCCACAATGGGGGTCAAATTTTTACATAGGAATATATAGAATAAATCTTTAAAAATCTTCTTCCCAAAAACCAATCAGCCAGAAAGGCTGAAACTTTTGTTGAAGCATCCTCATATAGGGTAGATTCAAGTTTGTTCAAACCATGATCCCCGGGAGTAGGGTGAGGCCACAATGGGAGGAGGGGTTGCATTTTACATAGGAATATTTAAAAACATTTTAAAGAAACAATTCTTTAAAAATCTTCTCAAAAACCGAATATCCAGAGAAGCTGAAACTTGTGTTGAAGCATCCTCAGATAGGGTTGATTCAAGTTTGTTCAAATCATGATCCCCGGGGTTAGGGTGGGGCCACAATGGGGGAAGGGGGCAAATTTTTACATAGGAATATATAGAGAAAAATCTTTAAAAATTTTTCTTGTAAAAAACCATTTGCCTAGAAAAGCTGTAACTTTAGTGAAAGCAACCTCAGAAAGTGTAGATTCTAATTCGTTAAAATAAAAATCTTGAGGAGTAGGGTGGGGCCACATTGGGGATCCAATTTTACAAAGGAAAACATTTTAATTATTCACAAAAACTGAAATCATATAATAAATGGTTTTACCTATATGCAAGCATTTTGACATATGCTGATTCTTTTAAATTGTTTAGACTTTGGCCCCTGGACGATTCTTGGGCCTCACAAGGGGTTCAGAGATTGATGTAGGTTTATATCCCATATATAAACTATTGTTTAGGAACTTTTTGAGAACTGCAATGCTCAACATGTGATGTGACTATAAAATCATCCTGTAAGAAAAGGGACTTGATTATAAACATAAGAATATCCAGGGGGGGAAAATGGATCTTTGTTTATACAGGATCTCCATGTATTATACTACATTGTCCAGATATTTTGTATTATGACTCCATTAAGCTAATTTTTATCATGCCTATTGTTGCTAAGGTGAGCGATGTGGCTCATGGGCCTCTTGTTTATTTGTCTGACTTACTAATTGCTTTAACCATTTAATTTTGAACGTTTAAAACCGATAAGGCACCAGCATTATATCGTTGTCAAAAATAATTAGGTTTATCCTCTTGAAAATCTAAACCTTGTACTTGTATATCTTTCTTTCATCAGTTATTCCTTGGATAGAAAATAAACCATAGAAATCAGGAAAAGGGTAAGTCCATAAACGAAATGCTTAGCATTATGAAAAAAATTCTTATCTTGATTAAGATGGTTTTCAAAAATGTTTGTTTATAAGAATTCTTTTCTATATTTTGTTAAATCTAAATGTATATTATTCCAACCATGGTTAATATAACCATTCATATTTATAGCACATTCTTAACATTATTAATCTTAACATTATTGTATGTAGAAAAAAAAAGCATTAGAAACATGATAAATTATGTATAACTTAACGATATCTAACAAAATGATATAAAAAACACTTTTTTTCAGGTGGAAGAAGGTCAATGCCCATGTGTACATTATGCCATGTAATCATCATGCCATATTTATTTAAATACTTTTTATATTATATTTTAATGAAAATACATTTATGAATATACAACAATCGTTTAACATTATTTTTACTTTTGTAATGATTAATTATATCAATTGTAAATCGTCAAGTCTGAAATGCTAGAGTTTTGATTCTAATAATTCTTTATTACAAAAAAACACGAACTTTAGCAACTATTCATTAGTTCATATTTAATAATATACGTAAAATATAAAATGTGATGAATTACATTTTAATGAAAATGAGTTATATACAAAGTCTACCATGCTTTACCATCGTACACTAAGTGACGTAAAAGATTTCAGTTTGAAAGTTACAATGTACGTATCATATGAGTTTTGTCCATGGCTGATTCTTTCCTTGGTCAAACTTTCAAATTTTAAAAATCATTTTTCCCCTTTACTATCTACTAAGTGTTTTTACAAAAGCATTGGGTCTGGCAGAGAACCAACATCGTTCATGACTGGCAAATCAGTCGAGAACACTGACGAGGAAGGTAAGCTGGTGTCTACAAGGCCGGTATTTGTCATACTTGTGTCAATTATCCCAGATCCCCCGGTCATTCCTCCGGAGGTTTCTACTCGTGTAGTCGTAAAACCACCGCCTTGCGTTCCGTCTGTGGCAATAGAGGTTCTAATATCACCACCCACAGACGTACCGATATCACCAACTACAGATGTACTTGAACTAACACCAAAGTCAGTACCGAACCCATCAAGGCCTAGATCACTTCCTGCTGGACTTCCAGGGGATGTTATCCTGCGTATAGTTGTTTTCTTTGTTATCGTTCTTGACCCTCCAGTTCCAGATCCCGCTAGTGATGAATCAGCTAAGCCGGTTCCTGAGGATGTTCTGGTAACAGAATTTGTACTATCAAATGAGCTGCTACTACTGCTTCTAGATTCAGAAACTCTTGATATCCCGTCCCTTGCCACACCTCCGCCATCAACAGTTATAGAACCTCTTAAATTTCCATCAACCTTAAAAATAAAATATTACAATAAAAAAGTATCGAGTTTGGCGAAATACCAATCTCTTTCTCTATCAAAAAAGTCAATGTTTACTCACGCCGATTGCATTATTTCTTGAGTCTGTGGTTGTTGAAGATACGGACTTTCGATCAATTATATTGACCTCTGAAAAAATGTTTTCATGATATTATTAATGTTATTCAATCAAAAGAAAAAACTTGATTTGTTCATTCATTCACTCATCATTCACTCATTCTTAATCTTAATGAAACCAAACAATACGTACGGTTAGCATTAGTCATATTTCGTAAGAATTCATTGAAATCTGCTTGGTTAGCTTGATCATTCATTGGAATGACGGCAAAAACAGGTCTGTCCACGCCTGCTGCAGCAACTAGTTGCTGCTCAATAGCTTGAAGCTGTTTCTCGATGGAAACAGCGGATTCCCCTGTTATCCCAGCCTCTGCAAGTCGTCTAGTAGTTGTAGTGGTTGTTCGAGTAATAACTCCCTGGGAGTTTGAATCAACCAATCCGTCGGATCCAGTCCTTTTTATTGTGGTTGCTTTGACAGACGAACCGTCGATTGCGATTCCCGCCCCGTCTATGGTATTATCGATAGGGTCTATTCTGCTTCCTGTGACGTCAGAGATACCCCCGTCAATCCTTGTTGTCGTTCTCACTGTTTCTGATCTGCCTGACGTTGCTGGTACCCGGCTGGTCATGTCAATAGTTGCCCGGGTATCGGGTATATCGATCCCTGTTAACCCCCGGTTAAAGGTTGGTACCCCGATATCGATGTCGACATTACCATCGACGTTGATTTGTCGAGATCGAGACAGGCCGTCAATAGCAGACGCTGTTCCACCAGAGGGCCCTAAAGGTCGAAGGTTAATGTTGATCCGGGACCCACGTCTTACTAAAGGTGCGATTGGATCACGGTTTATAGTGCCACGGGGAAGAGCAATGGACCCAAAATCGCTATCGACTGAAAGAGAGGAAGATAAAAAAACCAACTTTTTTATTGTGCAATGACAACTTTTTAAATTTATTTTACTTTATTTTCTGTTATAAAAACAAATCATGAATTAATAGGATTTTATCATCAAAATTGATCACCTATGAAATTGTTCTTTATCTTACGTCAAACCAATTTTATGACGAAGTGCTAGATTTTGATTATTAAAATTTACGTGCGTTAACCTTGTATAATATAACAGATAGTAACATGTAAAATAGGACATACAAGGCAATAAACTACTTTTAAACTTTAATTCATTTTTTAAAAATTGAATCACATACACTAATATATGAATAGATCACATTAATCAACAACTTGTTTGTCAATGCTTTTACAAGTACCGAAAAACAATACTGGATTCAATGTTATTCATTGTATAGCGTGAAATTGTAATAATAATCGACCAGGTCAATTGACATTGACCCATACTTTTTTATCTACAAACAAATTTTCATCCCTAATGAAAGCATCAATTAAATTTCCCTATACATGTAATATTAATTGCTTTATTTAATGGTACCAAATGATATTTTAAAAGTAGTCTTAAACTATAGAATCACGGAAAATGTTCAAATGTTTGATTTTGTCTAACTTGAACTAGAAACATTCTACAGTATAAATAACTTTACTTTACACCAAGATAAAGTTATTAAACCGTTATCTGCATATGTCTTCTTCAATAGATGAAGAACTTTTATCTATTAGCAGTTCAAAGTCTTTGAATATACTATTATTTTCTAGTCAGAAATGGTATGTATCTTTTTTCAAAAATTAATTCTTATTTTATTAATGAATAAACTCACTTTGTAAATCTATTTGTGGTATGATTTTCTTTGAATAATGAACTCTTTTATAAGTGTTAAGAGGGTTCTTTAACTTTTATGCCTTTATTGATACACCAATATTATCAGTAGCCTTTGGGACCTTCAATGAAAAAATGTATTTTTTACCTTAGATTAAGGATTTGCAAATCACTGTGGAAAGCCTGTATTTAAACATCTCATTTATATGACACAAATAAAACTGAAATCTTCCTGGTAGGATATCAACAACATTAAGAGGGCTGGATGGGCGTGGCCATTTTTAGGGCAATATTTACCTTCTTTAGACGAAGAGTTTTCTATAAAGATTTTTATTTTAAATTTTAAAGCTAAGATATCTGAATTTTTCTTTACTAAATAATAGTTTATGGTTCAAAATATCATATATAATTCCACCAACAATCTCTCAACCAAGTATGACGATCAATCCACATGAGGGTTTTTTAAATTTGTTTTCTCAATTCTTTTTTTACTAAAATTTTTATAGTTTATTTTCCTTTTTTATGATTTTTTTTTTTTGGTTTATTTTCACAAATATTTCACAATCAAAGTAATCAAAATAATATATTCGATCATGATTAATTTTTTTTAGCATTCTTACATTCTTTCACACTACAGTTCTTTTAAAGAAAATGAAATAAGTTGTTTATCATGTTGAAAATCAAACCTCAGATCTGTTTTTATTCAGTTTTTAACATATTTAAACTTTTTAATTATTTGAAACTTTATTTCCAGATTTTACGTATATGATAAATTCGGAATGTCCTCACAAAGTAAATCGTTAAAATTTAGTGGTTGAAAATGATTGCAATTTAATTTAGTTATATCCAAACATGTTTCTGTCATAATATATTCAATTAGATTAACTTTCGTTAAACTAGTCTGACATGATGATATTTATGATATAGTTACACTTGATATGCATTGTATGCTACAATATAACAGACATTTTACCTTATACATGTAAATGTCTATTGTATAAAATCTACTGAAAGAACCTAACTAGATATTGGCCTCCACCATATTCCAGCTAGAAAATAAATACAATGATAACTGAATTTACTTGATTTTATAAATTTTGTAAATTAAAATTATCATTAAAGCTATTAAAAGAAACTTTATCAGCTCTGTACATAAACTGTGCGCTTGCAGTCTGATCTAGAGCATGCTGATTAGTAAATATGACCAAAACTAGAACAAAACTAAAAAAAAGATATTACTTTATTTATATATAGGGTTGTTAAAACAAACAATGCACAAATCATTCCATCAAAATAATTATGAATGAAAAATTCCCCACGCAAAACATGTCCATTGAAATCAGCGTTGAAATGTACAAAACATTTGTTTGACATTAAAACTGTAATCACTTGAACAAAAATCTATAGTTTAGTACAAATGTACTAAACAAGCCTGCTGTTAGTATGTAGCTCCCACATACTGACTCACAGCATCGTTAATGCATAATGGATGGACTCTACTAATATATAAAGATTATGGATACACAATCTATGTTAGTGCTAACACCGGCTCTTCTTCAACTCTCTAACCTGAGGTGGTATCCATCCCTGAAATAGAAAAAAAGGAGGGACCATTATAGCCGGGGTCTAGGAGCTTAGCATTATCAAAAGATATGTTTACTATCTCTGTATATTACAGTTGCTCAGCACCTTTTAACAACAGTGAGTTTGTGTTAAGGACCTTTTAGTTTTATCCACTAATAAAACTGTTTTTGATGCGAAGAATTATCATAAGCTGGATGCGAACTATAAAATTGTATTCATGTAATATATAATGTATCATTCAATGCAAAATATATCACTATATCAGTTTTATATACATAAATCCATAACTTAATTGTTGTCTTCGAATTGATCAAATACCTGACTTTGCTTCTTATCATATTTTGTGGGTAAGACAAGTAACGAATAAAATACTTGTTATGGTACTATGTTATGAAGTATATTTTTTTTTTATTTCACTGATATTAAATGGTTCCGTCAAGTTAACCAGAAATGCCTACAGAACATAACTGCTACACTATTATCCGCCAACGTTCGTTTTCATGAAACTATAATATATTTCACGAGAATCTCACTTTATACAATGTTTATATAAAACTTTTGCAAGAGTTAAAAATATTAATTCGTTTCATTATAATTGTCAATCATAGGGACTTCTCTTCTGATCAGATCTAAAAAGAATAATATCGATATGTTATGAGTAAGCACAAAAGATTTAAATAACGTGACAATCTTCCTACCTGTATTGAATAATGCTGGGTTGACGGAATCAAAGGTGAGTGCATTACCTAAATCTGTTAAAAACCAAAAAAAAAATTAATAAGTTACAATCATTGACATTTAACGATCAAATTATATTTACTGCAGTAGCACGAAGTATTATTTTCTTTATCTTATTGAGTTCGTTTAAAATAAATATGTTTCTCTCTGTTAAGATATTTTATGTTTGATATTTTTTTTTAGAATTAAGCACGTTTCTGAAAAAGAAAATGAAAAATATTACAATGATTCATTTTATACACCATTCCCGATAATTATTCCCAACTGCCTTTTAAATATGCAACATAAATACACACACTTATGAATACATAATGACAATCTTTAAATCATGCAATGAAATACATTCACCAAACATTTGTAAATGTACTAAATTGTGTAATGTTATATCAGTATATAATTTGATGATATGTCACATAAAATATTCTCATAACTATAGGTTGAGTGTTACATTAACGTTATTCTTCTGCATGATGGCGAGATGATAAAATGAGCATGTCCGTGCGATGTGCTGTTCCAACAAAATAAATAGATGAGTAATAACACAATCAGCAATAAAAGTGTCAAGTGTAAAAAAAATCTCAAAAAAATTGAAAAAAGCAAAGCAATGTAAGAGGAAAATCTTATATGAGCACCATAAAAATAATTAAAGGCAAAGCGACAAGGTTTATAAGCGTTTGCAGAGCGCAACATCCCGAACAAACAACCGAAACAGAACTGCTTTATGGGATTGCTTCACTCGCCGTGATTGTCTCCCCGGAGTAGGCGTGGTTTGTGGGGACGGGCTGGTGGAGGGCGCCACCATTACAACATTTCCGTTTATATCCGTTCTCGACGGCATGATGGTTTCAAATCCGTTATCTTGAAGAGCTTTGTTAAAATGACTCCAGTCGATGAAAGAATCTCCACTTATGACCGTTGATCCTGATAAGATACATTTTCTTCAGTTCAAAACTAGCTAAGTTTTCTCTATTACTTGGAAATACAGAACACCCAAAGCATTTGCGTCATCAGCAAAATAGAACATAAGCAGGACACATGAGAAATCAGATGGTATGACAAATTTGTCTTTCGGAATACGAGAATATACTTATTTTTTTTAAAAAGATGCCAAAACATAAGTTCAATTTGGGTTTATTAAAAATAAGAATCGAAATTGTTTTATATAGAGAATTTGCCACAATTACAAGCATGCAAAGCAAAGCAGTGGTTTCTACCTTCGGTGGGTCTTTGTCCCTCCAAGAAAAAACCTTCAGAGTTTGCTGTTTATAGTAAAAAGTATAGAAAATTGACGACTTAAAAGATTGATAAAAGAGAAGTAAAATAGACATTCATTGTATTCGAACGTTAAATATGATATTAACCTCTGTCAGTATAGGCTATAGAATGAACTGCTTGAAGAGCACCGCTCCTGATTTCTTGAGGTGATTGCTGTGGAATTTCTGCATTGAAGTTCTGAGAAGCAGAAGAAAGGGCATTCCCTTGGCTACTAGTAGCCCCATTATTGGGTAAAGCAGATCCCCCAAAAGAACCAAAACTTGAACTTGATCTAATACGATTATTTTGAGCAGTGTTTCTGGCATCCAACGATCCAGTATCTGCCTGAACACTTCCAGTTTGTGAGACAATGTTTTGACTACTATGAGCACCGTTCGTCTGAAACATTGAGTTGCCAGTAGAGTCTGATGCAGCAGAACTCCATAGACTGTTGTCTCTTCGGAATTGGGGATCTGGAGATTTAAAGATCTTATCACTTTTCAATAAATATTTGATTTCAATAAATATTTGATTTTCATCTAATTCATTGTAAATTGTGTTTTAAATATGCTAAAAAAAAGTTTTTATGTAAGTATTTACTCTTTATGAACCAAGACAGATGAATAAGGTTTTTCTAATTAGTCAACTGCACGTGTGGTCTTAATCAATTATCTGAATTTGTATCACTACCAACCCTATTAGTCTTACTGATGATGTATTTTTGAAGCCGAACTTTAACAAATAATGTATCATTAACCTGGTAAAGATGTTGGCAATGTAAAATCATTGAGTGTTGGCGAGCTTGCCGGTGCATTGTTGAACACTCTAGCCGTGTCAGGGGTGTTGAAAGAAGCTGTATTTGCTGGCGCAAAACCGGAAGTTGGTGAAAAATTCTGGGAATTTGGTATGCCTCGAGCGGAGGACTCTGCAGCAATCAAAGCATCAAGGGTGCTTAGAAAGTCATCGATTTGAACGTCAACTGAAGAGTTTCCGGACTGGGAACGGGAACTTGTCACAGTGTTAAGAGAGGGTGTCCCAAATGACTGTGAATTGTCTAGAGAGCGCGAACCTGGCGCAGTGTTGCGAGAGGTTGCCCCAAATGACTGAAAGTTGCCTAGAGAGCGAGATTCAGACACAGTGTTGAAAGAGGGTGTCCCAAATAGATGTGAACTGGCCGTTCTTCGCTGTTGAAAATTTTGATTCCCAGTATTAGAGAGTGTAGGGGTTCCAAAAGATCTTACGTTTGAAAACTGCTGAGTTCTAGATGATGCTAATCAGAAATCACAGAATACTCAACACGTTTAAAAAAATCCTTAAAAGAGATAATAAAAACTTAAAATACATAATCGGAGAAATGCAATTATACAGCAGAAAACAAGTGGGTAAAGTTCCCGTTACGTAACTACAAACAAAATATATATGGTGATAGATAAAATCAAACCCACCAACTCAAAATAATTCAAAAATCATATTAAATAAAAATCAAATAAATAAGAAATGTATGGACCACCATCATATCTCTAATTGCTGTAACAACTGAATAAGCAAATTGATAAATAAAATCAGTTTAAAACCAGACTCTAAATTTAACCTCCTGTTCCGGGCGCATCCATCTGAGGTTGACGTGGGAAGGTCACACGACCCATTCCTGGTGGGAGTGCAAATCCCGGGGGTGGGCCGCCAGGGGGAAGCATTGGTCGTCCGGTGTCAGGTCCAAGGGAAGGAAAATTGAATGGAGGTCTTCCAGCAATATTGTCTAGATGGTTGGACAAAACGTGTTAAAGTTAAACAATAGTTAGTAGTCAAAGACAAATATTTTTTATTAGCTGTTGATTAAGATAGACTATAGACATGAACAAGACGTGACTATACTCTGTCCCGAGTTTTTGCTTCAACCGCTTTTCGCTTGATATTTCGATAATTATAAATACCTTTGTGCTCAAACGATGTTCACCTAATATGAAAAATGTCCAGATTATCTATTTGAAACGCCCCCTCTACCGCTTCAGACTTCAATACACAACCCAAAATAGAAACTCTACGGGGATTTTGCATTGCATCAGCCATGAAATAGCCCGGATGATAACGTTGAAAAATTGTGCGAGGTATTCCGAGTGAGTTCCGAATGATGAAAAGATGTAAACATTTCCCATTATAAATCTCCGTAAGAAATTTGTTTTCGTTTCTGTAAACTTTTATGAGTGAAAAATGATAATGTGTCTATGAAGTTATCTTTGATGTTTTCCCTTTTATCGATTTCAACTGTATTTCTTTCACAGGTATATGTATTTTTATTGAAAATCATCAAAAAGTGATAGAAGCAATAACTTGGGACAGACTATAGTAACTGTTTGATGAATTTATCCAACTTTTGTGTATTAGAGTGTCTTCCATATGATGCTCTGATTAGTTTCTACAGATTATATCATATGTTAATTTCTACTATACATTTTTCTGATTTATAAAATACAGATGACATAATTAGTCGCTACTGCTTGTTATCCACCACATGATGAGGTGGTACCTGGAAAAGGTTCCAAAGAACTAAGATCGATAGGTTGAGGTGCCATATTGTTACTTATATCGTTTTGAATTCCACCGAAAGGAAACGCAGAGACTGTAAAAAGAGTCATCGTAAAAACCAGTGTATGTATGAAAGAGAAAGGCCTAACAAAGAGATATAAGTAAAGTAATTTATCATTAATATATTAAATCTAACTGCAAAACTGTTAGATGGTACCTCTATCATTTGGAAATCCATCATTAATGGTTGTTACACGGGATGGTCCTGTCATTCCATTGGGTGGAAAGATTGGAAGCTCTACAGAACAAATAATTATCACGTGTAAGAGTTGCTTCAATGCGTTAAAAAATATATCTTGAAAAGATTCAAAACAACATAAATTTATTCTTACGTTGTCTTCTGAAATTTGCTTGTGGTCCACCTGCAAATGTTTGTGAAGGAAACCTTCTTCCTCCATTCATGTCCCTGAAGCCATTCATCGGAGGAATGTCGGGTACCCCACCACCAATTCCACCATCTCCATTGGTCCTCTGATTCACAATGTTGTTAGCTACGCCAACGGGCCGCACAAGTACTCGTCTACCTGACACAGGGTCAAGGAACAGATCGTCCACATTGCTGCCCAGTCCTCCCAAGATTCCACTGCGAGGCATTCCCCCTGTCAGACGTGTGGTACGAACCCCGGGTCTTCCTCCTATTCTCCCGTTGGTGCGTGTTGCTCCCAGATCAATCGTTTGACCGCCGGTTGCAGGAGGTACTCTTCCGATTCTTGTTGAAGAAAGTGTATCTCCGAACCTGTTGTTTACAGTAAACCTACGGGCGCCGACTCCACCACCATTTGTCCCGGTTGCTGTGAAGGTGTCAACTCCAAAACCACGCCCCTGAGCGCCATTTACAGCAAATCTTCTTGTATTTATATCAACACCACCAGTTCTGATACCAGCTCCATTAACAACGCCGTTTGCCACACGACTTCCTCTCACGCCGTTTGCTATCAGAGAGTTTATGACCTCCATTTGAAGAGGTCTTGGTAAATCACCAAGGCGACGATTTCTAAACCTTGGAATCCGCATGTTTGGATCAAATCCCCGCAGTGTATCATCTACACCCCCAGTGTTTGCGTTCAGCATGTCACCACCATCAAAGGGACCGCCAAAGGTTCTCTGGGCGTCTGGTCAAATGAAAAGAAACATTTTTATCTTAGATATCTGTCACTGTTATCTGATGTAATATGAAGGTTCAAAATTTTAAAAGGTACTCACTTATCAATGAAATTCCAGACAACAGAAGTATCACCAGGCACCGCAACATTGTTGTCATGGTGACTTATTTCTGCAAAGAAAAATATCAACTTAGTATTATAAAAGGAATACCGTTATGCATAGTCTTTTTTATGTTGTATTTGTATGTGATTAGCGACATGCTGTATACAACCTGTATAAAAACTACCTTACAGTATTTGGTGTAGTTATCTGTAGGTTTAGTATTCTGGTCAGCGTAAATCTGAATGTGTCTGATTCATCGATAAATATTTATATATTGCAATTATGTTTTTTTCTGTTATCGAACACCATCCCAGGATGGAACAAATAAGATGACAGGTTTTTTATTCTTCTACCTTGACCACAAACATTCCAAGCGACGCCCACTAGAGAACCGATGAGCGTTCGCACTCGTCGCTAGAGCAGCCAGCGCCATGCTGCAATAAATCGCACTGCGTTGCTGGACAGAGAGAAATTTCTCGTCATAAAACTAGCGTCGTGCCATCCATCGCCACCAAAACACGCGTAAACATGCACAATCATTCATCCGCACAGGAAAAAGTGAAATGTTACAGAGTTTCGGTGCGAGAACGCCAGTAACGAAATTATTAAGAATAAATTATGCTTGCAAACGTGATCATTTATTGTGATAAGGTTACAAATATCAATCTACGAAAGTTTTTTTACAATGTGCTTTAAAAGAAGAAAATAAGGAATTAAGAAAAAAAACCACGTGAAAAAGCTAAGCCAATATTAAAAGATCACACATTCCTGGATTTATGGTAGACAGTAACATCCCTACATTTCTTTATTTTATTGTCTCATCACAAACGCTGGACATGAATGGTACGTCGCATATCTCGCTGTAAGTCATTTGTCACGGTGCAAAGTCAGATTATTGCGTCACAATCAGTAGTTTCGTTAGAAGAAACAGCGCCTAAGGTCACGCGGAGAGCCGATAAAACATAATTACAAGCTTGATAACTGTCTTGTCTTAAAAGACATGAAAAAAGTGTGAAAGAATTCTTCAAAACAAAAACTAAGAAAAAGAGATACAGTAAGTGTATCAATTGTTATTTACTCGTTTTAATTTTTTTTTCTTCAGCAAAGGTAGCATTTTAAAGCGTTGGATATAAAATAAAGAGTAGAAGAAAAGTTCGCACTTTGCAGAAACTTTATGTTATGCGTAATCCTCTGCAGACAAGTTCACCATCAGGATAAGAAATTACATCCAAAAAAATATTATTATTTCTATGTCACGAAATATTCCATCATGACTTTGAATTGTAAATATGTTTCAAAAAAATGTTAAGATTTGTTTTTTTTAAAAAATGCATTGCGTAACTAGAAATAACAGAAGAAAAAAAAAAAACAATGCTACACAATTTTTTTACAAAATGAAATACAAATAATTATAAAAAGTATATAATACATTTCTTTACAATGTAAACAATTATAATGTAAATAAGCTATAAATGAACTCACCAGGGTTTATAAAGAAATCCCACTAAACTTGTAAACAGCCCCTAATGTTGGGGTTACCAATGGCCGTCTGCTAGTGGATACCGGGCAACAGTGACACGAGGCCACTTGACGTCTTTGATGAGAGTTTGACGGCGCAGATGACAGATTATACAGCCTAAGATGTCCAGGTCTTGTAGCTAGGTTCTAAAATAGGTGCCACACTCTTGTAAGAACAAGCTGTGCTCAACATCAACCATAAAACTTGAAAGCGAAGGAAAGGGCGACTAGGCTGCAAATGTAATCACTTTGTTTGCGAATGACGTTTAATTATTCATTCAATTAGCAATCCCAATCAATGATTTATTGCTGGGTGTATTACACGTTTCGGTAACAAAAAACAAATTGTCTTACAAAACAAACAAGATCATTTCCTGGATAATTGTATGTATTTATCAGAGGTGTTTTGTCACTGATGAATTTATTACTAATGCATGATTTATAAAGAAAGAGGTTTTTTGTTTGATATTTTAGATTGATATTCTACGTGATGAATGAGTACACATTAACACTATGGCTAATTTAATTGATATCTACCATTTACAAATCACAATTTATATTGCATAAATTGAAAAAAAGGAAAAAAATGAAGATTTTCTCATTGTCACACCTATTTGAGTTATTGATCACTTTTGTACCACCTTCCCTCCTTCAGAGAAAACTTAAACATTAATCAGTTATTTTGTAACGAGATGTAGCACTGAAATATAGGTTAGCCATTGAACTAAATAAAAAATGCTTCAGAAATAGGGTGTTCAAAACGAATATAACATTTAAATGTACAGTTTTTAGGTATTTACCTAACCTTAAACGAATCGAATGTTTAGAAGAATATCCTTAAAATGGAAATTAATATTATGTAAATACCAATCAGCAGTGAGAGAGAAGACAAAGTGCAAATCCAATCGAACGTCTTTTTTAAAGGCCAAAAACGAGAAGGTTTTGGAATCACAATAAAACTTTCTTTAAAAGTTTTTACCTGAAATATCTCGCACCTTTAAATTAATGCGCTATCCTGCCAATGTGACCGAATAGTACTCTACTATGAGCTCCTAAAGTCGAGTATAATTATATTGTAGTACATCCTGTACATATATTTCGGTCAATGAAGGAAAGAGATGACAAATGATCCTTGGCTCACTTATTTTGTCTTAAGAATCGAAGTATTTAGTTACAGTTGGTGAATCAGATTTATCTTCAATTAGATGAATTAACGACATCCATCAAAGTTCTGCACAGGCACATAGAAAAATCAGAACTACAATATGCATAGGTAAGAATTTGTTCTTTATAATTTCAATTCGTAATTATTTATTTTACCAATCAGTTGCTCTTTTTGGTCTTCAACAGTTCGGGCAGAAAATAGGTATCATAGTAACAAGAGTTTGTTTAATTGGTTAGATACTTATCCGAAATTTTTTCTTAAAATGTCTTTGAGGTTGTTTTAGAATTCTTAAAATAGTATAGTATTATAAAATAATTTGAATAAAACACCTGGAGATTGTATCTACTTGTATTACATGTATAATGACTTACCTAAATTAAACAAAATAATCAGATATTCTTAATTATAATTTGAATTTTATAAAAACTTTTCACCAATGACATTAGCCTCAGTCACAACTGGTCGTACGTGCTTCTACGGGTGGTCTACGGGCGGATTTTAATGAAAATCTTGCGAGAGACGCAAGTGCATCTTACGATATTGGAAGGACGTACGCTTCCCGTAAGCGCGCATGGCGGCTGTTGGACATGCACAACAATCACCACGGTTTCCTTGCGAGATCTGAAAACGTACGCTGCAGTTGCGCTTCACTGATAACCGTACGATTTGACTTGCACGAATGACGTAAGGAGATTTCACTTGTCCCGTGCGTTACACGTACGTTGACTGCAATTCGCTTGTGCTCACCATCAACATATAAATTGAACGCAAAGTAAACGTACGTACACCAATTGCTCGTGGTGCGTGCAAATCGCCCATAAACAAGACATATATAAAAAATGATTATGAAAAAAAATTCCCTTAAGGTTAAGAGAACCGACGGTTTTACCATTCATCAAAATCAAATCAAAGCTTCGAGTAATCCCCCTCTAAAAAAAAACAAACCAAAAAACCAACCAAACAAATACGGGGTTTCATTTGACAAAAAGGTGGAAGGCAATAAAGAAAACAGAACAAGAAACTAGATTTTTTATGGTATCATATACGAAAGATAAATTATGTTTTCAAAACATCCTTCATTTTTGTTGTCCAGTTTAGCTAGTCTTATCACCAAAGCAACAATTACAGACTCAAAGTATTCTTTTTCTTCGAGTTCTTTTGACGTTTCAATATTCACTTGCTTACTGTAGATTATTTCAGTACATGTGTACAGAAAAAAATTATTCTTTATTTTATGTGAAAACTAATAATTGTCCGTGCAGCTGTCGTGAGGCACAGAAAGACGTCGGTACGATTGACTTGCAAGTGACGCAGATGTTATTACTGCCGTTCGCAATGCAAAAGTACGTCTGTTGCACGATAATCGTAAGACGCAAGTACGGTTCCTACGGGCATCGCACGTTGCGAGTGTCAACCCGTCTGCGAACAAACTTGTACGTGACACCTACGACTGGCACGCCAAATGTCCGTTTGTCTTACGTTGCACTCTCAATCACTTCAACACGATTTTTAACGCTACGATCAACCACGGGAGCCACGACTGGCAAAACCCGTAGCAAACACGTACGGCCAGTTGTGACTGAGGCTTTGTATATTGATACGGATTCAATTACGTGTAGAATTTTCACTGTATTTTGAAATGAACGTGATAATTCATCTATTTTTCTTAGCTTCTTTTTTTTTACTCTTTGCTTGAATTGATTCTTAGATAAAAGAAGTCAATCTTTTGATAGAAATTAAAATTGGCAATTACATAAGTTTTAGTTATGTATTGCACAATCTTTTAGGATTAGAGTTCATCGCAGAATGATCTTTCAATGATAAGTAGAAGTGCAGCGTGTTAGGCAAATTTGTCTACATACGCGTCTTTGTAACTAAATTATGTTCTCAGCGCACTAAAGTTTAAATTTCGCGGGTTATATCACAATACTAAAAACAATCAATGTGTCGGATTAAAAGGGCAAAGTTTGCCAATTTTATTATGAAACACAATTTTTTAGGATGATGGTTAATATTTTTTGATGTTTTTCTATATAATCTGATTTCAATTTCACGGTTTCAAACAACGATTTCAAACCACGGTCAAAAAAGAAGACAAAATATCTTCAATTGTGTGCTAGACCGATGCCTTAACTCAGCTGATTTCCATATTTACATGTATAAATATTTTTGGTATATAAATACCTAGAATAGACAATGTTGGATTTGTTCTTCAAGTTTCTGTGACGCAAAGCGTTGTTTTATTGTTTTTATCTATTTGTACAAAAGATGAATCTGTTTTATGCCTGTCTAATAGAGATAACCACTACCACTTTCAATGATGTTGACGCCTAAACACAAAGACGCACAGTCAGTGGCGCGGATCCCACGTGGGCGAGGAGATAGATCGATTGACAACAGGGGTGTGGCATTTGGCACCTGTCTAGAAAACTGTCAGCAAGCTTCTGTGAGTGTCCGTTTCCCCTCTCCTAACTATTGTAGAGCATCTTCATTGTTCGAAACATAGGTAAAAATGTATAAATATATGGCATTCTAATTATAGGTCATGTCATTTTGAAGAAATTGATTTGTCATGTAATTTTATTAACGTGTCTTATGATTTTTTTTTCTCGTTCTATGACACGCATAAACAAGGATCAATCAATCATAAAATAATAGATATTCAACACCGAATCAATCTCGGGTGTGACTGAATTTGTTTTACAAATTATTTGATATAAAAATGTTAAAAATTTGTTTAAATTTTTAATACTGCTGCATGCATCTTTTATTAAAGTTTTCCAGCTAGTAGATTCATAGTGAGAGGTTGGTTGGTCAGCAAATAACCAATCAGATCCAATCATAAAATTTGATTTTTTTTAATCATCAAATGTAATTAGACACAAAAAATCAATATTTGTCATGTAATGTAGTTACATACATGTTAAATTCTAGTAGTGTACGTGTACAAAAAAGAAAAAATGTGATAGATGCAGGCACGTAGCATTGTTTTTGAAAGTGAAAGTGGGGGGGGGGGGGCTCAAAAAAGAAAAGAAAAAAAAGGGAAAATTCTCAAAATCATGTGTATCCTAATCCGTGGGAGTTCACCCGGGTCACTCACGATCAGGTGACATTCATCGTAGTTCGTAGTCCGTTGGTACGCTGTATTTAGAGAAGGGTGTCCATGGAAAATATAGACAGTGGTTAATTCATAACTACAAATAATGTATATAATTAGCACTAGTTTTACTCCATTTTTTTCTACTTTACTCTCTATGAAGAAGGTTTTTACATTTTTTTTTTATATAGGGCAGATAATTAACATTGTGAAAGTTTTTGGATGAGCCCCATGGATTCAGGCAAAAGTCATTAGCATGACAGGAAAACATGCTGGACTAGAAAAAAAAGAACAATTTTGTTGGTACTGTATGACATGTCATGTGCCAGTGATATTACATGCATTTTTTTCTTAAAATCAATTTAACATGCTATTCAATAGCGGCTGAACAAATATTTGCCATATTAGTATATTTTGCTGAGAGGAAACGTAGATTCCGAATGACATGAATTCAACCACACATACCTTAGATTGAGGAGATGCAAAAGGTTATGGCAATCTTTAAAATCGTCTTCCCTACTCTGTATCACAACTAGCAAACAAACTATGTACAAAGTAATTATACGTGTAGGTAGGGGAACCTCGATGTCACTTGACATATCTGATTTAAAATCAACAAAAGACAAAATGTGCACTATAAAAATAATTCATCTCTTTATTAAGATAAACGATCTCGTAATTACGACACACCATTTTGGTTTTTCCAAGAACATGTAATCAAGACAAAATTAACCCATTGTTCCGAGAAAAGGTCTTATAATACTGTATAATATCTAGGAAAGATCCTGTTAATATTACTAAATAGTTATCCCAAACCTACAAGATCTCTACTCGTCTAAATGCTGCGCATTTCTAATAAAACTGCAGGCATGTTCACGAAACTTTCCTAAGATATGGTCTAAGTGTGTTCCTAAGATATTACTTAGGAAAAACGTTAGGAACATCCTAAGACCAACTTAGGGCACGTCTTAAGATGTAGCTCGACGGTAACTTAGGAACGCCTTAAGTTAGGATATCCTAACCTTCTACAACCATTCTTTTTTTCACATTTATTTATACAGATCGAATTTGAAAGACTTGTGCAGGAATAAATCATTAAACATTTTGCCAGAGAAAATTGTTCGTGTCAGTAATTAACACAATAGGGCCTAAAACCAGTAATTTCAATGTATGCATTTTTAAAAATTTACATTTACTTAAATATATATCAGGGATCAATAGCAATTTAGTTAAAAAAACAACAACAAAACAAACAAAACAACACAAAACCAAACTAAAAAAATAAAAAAAGAAAGAAAGAAAAAAAGAAAAAAAGGACCCCCCCCCCCCCCCCGAAATCAAAATAACTGCATTTTTTGATGAAAATATGTATCAAAACAGAATTGGCTTACATGCAAATAATTATTTAAACAACATGTGTCCATTCTTTGAGTGTAAATTAACATTTGATAATCCTGTCAATCAAGTACATGTAATACATAATAAACACACGCTTTTCATAGAATTTAATGTTACATGTAGAAACACAACGAATTTACCTTTAATCTGCAATATATAGAATACACGAACATGTTAAATAAGAAATAAGTTGTAAATACATAAATACAGTTTATTCAACATTACGAATTTTTTAAAGATTATTTTTTCAGTATGAAGTGATAAAAATTGAGAATGATCACGCATGGCTTATATAAACCGATGTAAATTTACGTTTTAGCCAAGGACATTTGAATAATTTTTATCCTAAAGTAATCAAAACAATGAATGTAACTTACTTAGTGAACAATGTAGATATTAAATAATAAGTGAATAATTTTCATTCGCCAAACAGGGACAATATTTGCGAAAAAAAAATTTGCTTAATTTGTCACCTCTCAGGCAGGTATGTAGCAACGGGGAAGGGGGTGAGAGGGAGTTCGGGGTCTCTCTCCACATAATTTTGTTAAAATAAACGTACATAATAGAATAAATGACTATGCCCCCCCCCCCCCCTTCTCCCGGAGTAGGAATTTGAGGTTTGTCGGAAATGCTGGAACTGAAGAAAATATTGCTTAATTTTATCGGTCTTAAAAAAAGCTTCAAAACAGTCCCAATATCCCTAAAGACGTGATTTTACAGCCTTAGGATGGTCTTAGGACAAGGTAAGTGATGTCCTAAAGTTAGAACAAAGTTATGGCGCTTCCTAAATTTAGGAGAGCTTTGAGAAACAGACTTAAGACAAAGACGTATCCTAAGATGTACTTAAGACGCACCATAGTCATAGGATAGCTTTGTGAACATGCCTGCTGGTTTGGAAAAAAATACTTTAAATATGAAAGCTTGTTACCGCTTCAGCTCTTTTTAAGTTCTGAATGAAAATCATAAGTTATGGTATTTCACCATGCATCGGACACCCTTGGAATTTTATTTTTTATCACACATCAATTATAGGCCAAATATAAATGAAACTTGTTTTAAACGTGACAGGTTTTCCCCTTGCTTAATTATTGAAATAAAAATTATTGAGTTTGTTAAAAACATAGAAAATAAAGCAAATTAATGAAGTATTGAGCTATTTCATCATAGATCGGACAATATTTACCAAGCATTGAACAACTATACAGTAGAGATTAAACATAATAAAATTTTCTTTATTTTCATGCGAAAATTCAGAGGTTCGGAAAAATAAATTTATTAGACTGCAATTTAGATTTGTTTTAATGTAAATCCTTGAATTTTCAGTCAGAAATTTAGTGCATCTGTTTAAAGGAATATTTATTAGTGAGGGGTTCTTTATTGAGCCATCACCTACAGGAACTTTGGATTTAAAATGCTGTATTCGTAAAAATCGGATTTTAAGTGGTATCAATTATCTTTTAAATTTTTATTTTACTATGCAATTAAGGTATATCACAAGGAATGGGTATCTCACATGTTAATTATTAGAAAAATCATGCATTGAAAACTGTCCGATTGATGCATGGTTAATTTGTGTCCGATCCATGGTGAAATGAATATATGGAGCAAAAATGACCTTGACATTAATTGATCAAATTTCCAAGACTAATTTTAATCAAATTTTGTTTCAAATTTTACTTCTTTCTAATTATTTTGTGTAGGGGATGCATTTTCACTAATTCATATTCAAATGCACAACATTCAAACCATGCTTTTGCGTAAAATCTTAGTAACCAAATTCTTAATGATGGCGTATATTACTAGTACTTCATTTTACGATGTCTGTATTGCTATTTCTTTGACAATGTGCTAGTCAAATTCTTGATAATGATAAAATTCATAAGTACTAATTCAGGTATATACGAAACAACACATGAGCGCATGCAAATTTATTTGTAAATTTTTAACTAAAGTTGTCCGATCCAACGTATGTGTCCGATGCATGGTAAACTCACCCTATACGTTTGATGTTTGAAGTATTTCAGAACCTGTATAATTTCGTATTTATTTTATTATATTTTTTTTTACAACAATTTATCTGTATTTCTAGTTAATGAGTAAGAGAAATGATGCTTTATTTTGAATCATTATTTCAGACCGATTACAACAACAAAAATAGAATATAGAAAAAAACTTATTTATTAAGTATTTGCGAGTACGTGTAACTTGATTGGGGATTCCCCTAATCCCTAATCCATTCCCTATTACGAATAAATTTTGCATTTCGCGTTGGAATTGTTTTTGATGTTGTTTTGCGGGGGTTTTTTGTTTGTTTGTTGTTGTTTTTTTTT
>WFKH01011581.1:10856287-10888765 GCA_016163765.1 Magallana hongkongensis | reverse complement strand
TTTTTTTTTGGGGGGGGGGGGGGTAGTTGTTATAGTTTTGTTTTGTTTTTGGTTTTCACTTTTTTATTTTGAGGATCGAGCGCGTTTAGGAGCCTCCTTTTCCTCCTTATCGACTTCTTTTCTGTCACATTCTCACACCATTTTCTCTCTCTTATTACCTTTAAACGGAACCTGCCGAATTTAAGGGTACGGAAACCCTGAAAGATGCTCCCTGAAAGTTTTGTTTGAGGGTCTAACAAAATTGACAAAGTTCAGGCAGAGGTGTGAAAATTAAACAACCGACAAACCTCAACATTTTAAAGCTGTCATAAAAGCCTTTCCCGGGACCTAGATTTAGAATACCTCAAGAAAACTGGCCAGGGAATTTCCTATTTTATTTGTTTTCAGGTGAATACACAAAGATCTTGATGAAATTAATTTTTTTTAAAATTTACCTATCAAACCTTTAAATGTTTATTGTAATATCCCTGACAATTTAACCAAAAATATCTTGGTAGCTAGCGAGAACCATTTGTAAAAAGAAGACATGTTTATTACCATAATATTATTAAAATTAATTCATGCCATGAGTTTTGACATGCTAATTGCTCTCTTGATTGATTTGCGTCATCTCATCTGTTTTGATGCATTACTGAATCTCTACAACAAATCACTTCATTGCCTTCTCCAGCGTAGAATATCAATTTAAAAGATGTGCGTAACCGACTTATAAATCAAGAGCCCTAAAAATTGAAATTTAGATATATTAATATCGTTTGTTGTAATGCCTTGTGATTAGTTTATAAACTAAAAATAGTGTTTGTCTGAGTTTGTGCTTTGAATTAATTACACATACAATTAGATTAATCATACGTGATACGATGAAGTGTATGTTTGTCTATTTTTTTTTCAATATCATGCAAGAAACAGATTTGTTCGGCATGGGCCAAGAGGGACAACCTCGCAAGAACAAAAATTACACAGTTGTTGAGTCCAAAGACTTTTCACAGGTGAAAGATATGATGTGCAGATTTTATGAAATCTTTTCACAAGAAACTTGATGACAAGAAATGAACTAATCCACTTCCTGTACAAAGAAATAAAGTGATAGTTCAACACATCGGATGTCACTAAGGTGAGATTCGTCAAATCGGCAAGATATTACACAGACATCATTGTTTTAACAACTTCAATTTGATAAATTTGACGACATTTAACAAGGTGGTATGACATTTCCTTGTTTCTCTACAGGATGTTGTGTGGTGTTTGATTTCTTGTGGTCTCAGAACAATCAAAATTGGTCCTTAATATAAGATATGACGTAACCATTTATCTGTAATTAAGTTTAAATAGACATTTTAACTCAAATATGAAGACTCTTCAAATATTTTTTTCGAAGAATCGAATTGGTATTTTTGTTAAAGCAGATTATAGAGTTGTTTTCTTCCCTGTTTATATTTTTTAAATGTCACAAAATTGACAATTTGCAAAGTCTACAAAAATTAAGAAGCTTACAGCTTAATTGAACGCATTTTTCTTTATCTAATTCGACTTTTTTGCAAATTTTTCTCACGTTATGTAAATCTACTGGCGGCTTCATTGATCTTGCTCATCTTTCATCATCGCTCACGAATTCAGCGGTCTGAAATCGGTTTCAACGAGAACAATTAGAAGATTCGAGACATTAAAACAGACGAAGTGAAAGACAAAGCAAGTAAAGGAAATTGAGCCCTTAAGTATGTAGTTTTCTAGATGTTATTATTTTTCCATTCTTAAGTTGTTTAAAACATGCTTAAACCTTTTCTTTATTCTGTAGGTTATGACCTATTTTATTTTGTGTTATGTATATATGCGCATTAACTCTTTCTTTTTATCGCAAAAGAAAGTCATTTATCGCCGATTTCCAATTCAAGCCTCTAATTTAGATACAGGTAATTATCATTTTTTTAAAGTTGTTTTATCGCATTTCCAATGTATGAGAGAGATCTCTGTTACACATGTTCTGACTTCCTTGAACTGGTTTTCTGAAAATATTCCGAGTACTTCAGTTTAATTCTATTTATTTGCTCTTGACATTTTTCCTCTATTGTATATCTTTTGACTCCAACGTTACAAATGTCAGCAATTTGGAATATGCAAAGAAATTGGTGCAAACGGAATAATATACACTTTTCAGGACTTGTGTCTTACATTCCGTTGTGTTAACGTTCAACTGTGCCTTGTACAGAATACTCGCATATTTATTGTTCATTTTATCTAACAATAATGATTATTCGATATTTACATTAATTCATCAATTTGCAATTTAGAGGAAAAATCATTGTATGTTTAAATATTAAGCACGAAACGCGGTCAATCTTTTTCACAGGCTTTAACCCGCTTTCATTTTCATTATCGGGTAAGAATAAAAAAATCCGTGTAAAAAATGTGGCAACTTTATTAGAAAATACTATTTCTTTCCACATATAATTCTTTTTTTATTAAATCTGATACCTGCAGTATATTGTTTGATCTAAATGAATTGACACAAAACATTTATGAAAAATGATTGACATTTGCTTGATAACTGAAAGCTGTAGGTTTGTATATGTTAAATAATAAAACTGAAAATTAATTGAAATGACCTTCGTTTTGAATTAATTAAAATAGAAAAAGAAGGGGAAATCCCTTTACAAATGATGATAAACTGGAGACTAATTAAAGGCAAATGATTTCATACGTAAAAAATATAAACTTTTCCAACCTTTGTTTTATAAGAAACAAAACTTTTGTTTTCTTGATTTTTCATTTATTCGTACATGTTATTTATATGTGTATCAACAAATTTTGAAAAAAAAACCTCGAAATAATTCAAAATCAGGACTTCTCTTTATTCAAAAGATCCGTCGTCATATTGTTCTGTTCACATGGCATCAACGTATCCATTTTTAACCTTTTACTGTCAATTTCATTTTTTAGTTGAAAACACGTTTTAAAAATGATCATATGCACAACTAAATATGTCGTCTACTTTTTAAAGTGAAAAATCGTCACGTTTAATTTCTATTATGCTAACAAAATCTGGAATAGTCTCCTTATGTAAAAATATCCATTCAAGTTATGTGAATTTGCTAATTGTTTAAGTGCTCAAAGACTTGTGATCTGTTCGTGCTTGGACTATAGGACACGAATTAGTCATGTAAATGATCCATAGAGTCATGATTTGTGTTTCTATTTCTGTGGACAGTCATTGCACATCGATTTTAGATTTGAGAATTAAAAAGATATTATTATTTCAAACTGGTACGCAATCAACATAATTAAGAGAAAGAGTAAACTTTTGGTTTGTCCACTATTTGACTTTACTTGTAAGGAATTTGACTTTACTATTTTTAATTAAATTAAGGCAACTGCATGACCTGACCAGAAATAAATAAAAGGTAACACAAGATCAGTTCATCTTAAAAGGATGAAGAAATAAAATCTGATTTTTATGTGTCTTTTAATACTGTCATATTTGCATACCGACACCTATGTGATATATAGTTGAATTTGTTCGATATCTTCAGAAGCTTGTAAGCCATAGGAAATGTACTATTAAATTTACAGTAATTCAAAATAGAAGCTAGAGATAGACGATAACAACATTATGATTAGGCAATGAAGAATCACTGCATTGACGTTTTCAGTATCAATCTTTAGAGGAATGACCTGTGGACCACAGCTGGTTCGTATCAATGTGGAAAAATAAATGAAAAACACAAAGAAAACAAAATAAACAACTATCGGTCAGCTGGAACCGGAAACACGCGACCCACATAAGGCGTGTCATCGTCAAAGAAAACTCAAGCATTGCCATCTGTGGTCAAAGGGATGGACAACTAGATTCGAGACAGATACAGACACGTGTACACAAAGTATAGGATTGGTTTATTACTAAACCAATTTCTTTACATGATACATATTTACAATACGTCATAATGAACAAAATGGTAATAAATAAAAAAAAAAAAAAACGCTCGAAAGAGAGAAAGCTTGATGTCTTTTAAGGTTAGTATGGATATCAATTATTTAACACGCAAAATAGCAAATTAAATTTTAAATAGAAGAGAACAATATTTTTATATAAAAGACTATATTCGGTGTTTGGTGCCTTTCGATATAAAAATGCCTTGCATGTAAATAAAAAGGGTAAATATTGGAGCATTCTTTAAAAATCAACTTTCTAAATTAAATGTTTGTGTCTCTGGTGTTGCAACCACTTTAAGTCTGATACAGCCTCTCTCTCATTGGACCCCGAGAGATGATTTAGATATGTAAATTAACGTAACAAGTTGCTTGATTCTTGGGCCATCAAAAAATCAACCAGTCATATTCAAATAACAAAAAAATATATATTTCGTTTGACGATGGAAGTCTGGTTTATTTGTCTGGATGATCCTTGACGTCGGAAGAATCCCAGTAACCTATCACCCCCTAAAACAAACCAAGAAAAGTAAAATATAAAACCCGGAGGCGGCATGAGGACATGATTTCTATTGGTTGTTATGATTAATTAAGACACAGAATATTTCTTTTAAAATGACATTTTCCTCGATTTACAAACTTACCTTAAGTTTTTTCTTCGCCTCGGGGTTCTATCGAACACCTGTAAAATGAAGTTAAAGAATGACTGTCCAAAAAACCATCGCATTGTACAATATAATAAATGTTCAATAACTGTTTAATAACTGAACGTTTGTGTAAATAGATTTGACAGGATTAGTCATAAAACTAATTTGTTAATTTTACAAAAATACAAAAAAAAAACTCCTTTTTGTTAAATCATGTAGATGGATATACTGTATTAATCGTTTATTGAATTCTACTGAACGAATTTGATTAATAGAGCCATCAAACGCACAACGTTTGTCAAATAAAAAAAAATGATATAGTGATTTTCTCGGTGGTGTTATTGAGTTAACTGTAAATTAGTACCTCTAAATCCCTGAGGGTTCTCTAAAAAGGACTGGAATAAACTCGGCAAATCTGTACCTGGTGAAACGACAAAAATAATGAATTTGCTTATCAGATTAAGACAAATAATTCAATTTTGAAATCAAAGGCACACATATATTCAACATATTTTCGAATCTAGAAATCTGCAATTTAATTAAGGGTGCTCCACACCTTTTTGGGATGTCTTACCAAAACATCAAATGATGTGATTATCTAGCACTTGACCGGAAATTAAAAGAGTTGCAAGTTTTGAAAACAAAAAATTGGATTTTATCTCAATCTTTGATAACGAAGTATCAAGCCATATTCAAATTCTGGATTGGCGGGGTCGTAAGACTGATGCTGTATCCACTGAACTACGAAATAAGACAAAAGTCACCAATATAGACAATCACCAATATCACAATACATCTAAATGTCCATGTAGTGACGTATTATAAATCATGGGGCGTGGAGGTCCCTTAACGAGGCTGGATTGTCAACAAATTAACCGTCAAATATAGATCTGCATTTACATTTTAAATTAGATGCGATATAAACATTTTAAACATTTTTTAAAACTATTATTTAGTAAAGAAAACTCCCAGTATTTAAGCTTTGAAATTTAAATATAAACTAAGATTTGAAATTTGAATATTTTCCTATTTCTTTATAAGAAACTCTCATTCTAAAGGAGATTAATATTGTCTAAAAATGGCTACAACCATCCAGCCCTCTTTATATAAAAAGAAGATTCATAAATAAAAATAATGACCATATACCGTACATCCATTTCACAGACTCAATCGGTTTAACTTTATATGTTTAAACCTTATTCCTGGTCAATGAAAATAAATCAATATATAATAAAGTAAGCACTCCGTGAAATAAGTATGAAAAAGACAGACGAAAGGACAAAAACGTTATGACAAACAGAACAAATACTATCAACATACAACCAATCTTCGATGGTTGGGGGCACCAATTACCCTGATACCGTACTATCTACTGAAAACTATTATACAACACACTATTTTCTCAGGTTTTGAATACAACGATGTACTTGACTATCAAATGCTAAAGACCATCTAAAGACGATCCTAAATACAATACTAAACAAACTAATATAGGACACCTTGTCTGGATATACATGTATTGCGGTCTACTTATCAAACCACTATTCTTCAATTCAAATTCCATATTCAAATAAGAAAATCATTGACACTAGATAAATAAGCAATTTCTCAGTCTGTCTAGAACACTATACTAAAAAAACTTATAAACTGATCCTCCAGCTAAAACGTTTTTTTTCTATTCAAACGTTTATATGAATATGAGCACTGTAGGACCTGATAACTATTTCTTCAGCATGCGCATGCAAACTTACGTCTTGGCATACTTCCCCATTGTTGAAAAGCATTCCGAAAAAACCCTGATTACAAATAAACTTTGATCAATCTACAAGGTACTTTGATAAAAGATTGTTTGAGAGAGAGAGAGAGAGAGAGAGAGAGAGAGAGAGAGAGAAAGAGTCTATTTCTGTATTGTTCAGTAATACAGTCAAGATTATTAGCGAGCAGTAGTACATCACTACGTTCGAGCAAAATGCCGACAAATACAAAAAATAACAACATTAATGACATCAAAATGCCTTCAAGAAACCAGGAAATAACATTATTGAAACCGGCATCTAAAGCATTTGTCCAGGTATTGATAACCTGTATGGATGATTTGTTTCCACAGAGGGGTTTATATTACATTACATTTCCATAAATGATTTATAATATGCATTAAAATGTATGACTTTATGATCATAGATACAAGGAACTACTGTCATCAATATCTATTACTTCAGAGAAATATTTCAGCCAAATGACAGAGTTGTATGTTTGTTCTTGGTATTTATTCCACCACAGATCTCGGTAATGGGACAAAACCTAAGGAAAGTATTATAACAATGTCGATGTGTTCTTTAAAAAACGGTGACAGTTAATACTTATTCCTCGCAATTAACAATATTATTCAAAAGTTATTTTCCAATGAAACATCTGTAAAAATAAATTGTAGAAAAGCTTGGAATAAAGAATTTTGTTAATATGTAGATATGGAATCACTGACTTTGAATTCCTGCTTAATAAAGCGAACCTAAATTTTGACTTAATCAAAATAGCACATTTTAGAGCAGCATTTCAACATTTAGCCCAGTCCATACATTTTCAAAACTACATGTACATGTATCCATCTGAAACATTCAGCAATGTAAGAAATGCAATGAAGTCAGCATTATTATTTTATTAAGCAAAAGATAACTATTCACATTCCTCAAAGCATTTCAATCAAATAGCAACCCCCAAAACCTATATAACAACTAACAAATACAAGAAAATCTATTCAGGAATCAATTAACTATTCTTCTAAAAACACACAAAGCACAACTTGTATGTATTTTTGATAACGGAATCACATTATCCACTTAAACAATTAACAGTTTTAATTTATTCATTTAATAGTTGAAAATTACTAAGCACGGTGCAGAAAGAACGCCTTGTTAATTCACTATAAACTAATTCATGATAAAATCGTTTATCTACTTAAATCCTCTTATGCTCTGTCATGTATGCAGTTGTCAAAAAATATATAACTAAAAATTGATCTGTTAATTTAAATAATGGCATAGGAACATTTTGAGACACGCCAGTGTTAAAGAGAAACAATATCTTCATTTAGAGAGATGTGTGAGACAGCTGTTATCTTTGATATGGTCTCATATTTCGTAACAGCAACTTTAGCACTAATCATACGATATCAAGGGACTCAAGTATTAACCACGTACATGCATAATGCATCTATAAAACGCCTAGATTTTCAGCTCTAAGCACATGGCATCTAGGGAATGCGTAGTCCTTCAGCACTTAGCACACGAGCACAAAGCACATGACATCAACAGAATGTCAAGTCCTTCAGGATTAAACACCGCTTATCTCATCTATAGAGCATTGCTTCTAGAGATTTTGACAAAGTGACGTTCATGTAAATAAATCAAACATGTAGAGCATAATTTAATGGTCGTATCAATAGCATTACTATCATTAGAGCTGTATCACCTTATCTACAATCAACATGGAAAGTCTTATCTCACCTTCCAGTGAAATATCGGACTTTCCGATGACCATTCATTGTCCTACAAAGCTAGCTATCAATATCAGCTACTGTTCTAGTACCTATATAGCATGCTTTTAAAGTTAGTTACGCTATTTTTCATGCAATATACAATAGTAACAGAACACGAAATAATGTTAATACATGCACATAATGCGAATCCTCCCTTGAACTTTTTTAAAATAAATTTTTGTTCCAGTAAATTCACTTCAAAAGAGAGACGTGATTCAAATGGTTTATATCAAATGGTTCGAAGAAAATTTTTGTTGAACTCTTGGAACAAATTTCATGACATATTTTGACTAACAGTTTCACAGGAGGATCATCTGCATTTGTTAAGATGAGCTCAGAATCAACGGCATAGATATGTCCCACATATCACAAACGCATGCTCACGTTATTTGATACATTCCAAAGATATAAAGAAAGTAAATAAAGACATCACTGAATGGAATATTATCGCACATCCGGTCTATGAAATCTGACAGATAGCACTTTATAGCGTTACTAACCGGAAGTAGGGGATGGTCCGGAAGCTGTTCTAATAGCGGCGCTGGACTGTTCCTGTCCACTACCGATCGGCGCAGACGCCGTGTTACCGAAAGTTCCTAGCCCGGTGCCTGGGGCCGATCCAGTTCCCTGTCTCACCTGATTTGTGTAATTTGCGGATACTTCAGATATATACTTTTCAATTGTTGCGTCGCTTGATCCCTCTGGAAACAACTGTTCGGCAATGACATTTCCCTGTTCATCTTTAATTGTAATCAGTGTGTGGCTAATTTCGGCTCCTGGTATGGCAGTTTCTCCGTTAGGAACGGAGCCAGTTTCTGCCGGTGTTTCTGCGAATCTGTCTAAAGCCTGTTGGTGTGTAAGATGTCCATCAAACAGGTGTTCAGAAGGAGATCCAATATTTCCGGTCTGGATTGTTTGCGGTATGTTCTGCAAAGAAGCCTCATTGTTTGTAGATCCAGATACCGGTGGAAGAGCACGAATGATATTTGTTGGTGACAAAGGCAGAGAATTGTCGGGGAACGACCATGGGTTTGAGGCTGGGGGTGCAGGTGGTGGTTGTTGTCCCACAGATTGTTGTTGTTGTTGTTGTTGTTGCTGCTGCTGCTGTTGTTGTTGTTGTTGTTGTTGTTGTTGCTGCTGCTGCTGCTGTTGTTGTAAAGCCATCTGTAGAGCCTGTTGTCTCCTCAATAGAGATTGTTGTAGCTCTAATCTTTGACGTTCTAAATCTTGTTGTGGTTGTTGCTGCTGCTGTTGCTGCTGCTGCTGTTGCTGCTGCTGTTGTTGTTGTTGTTGTTGTTGTTGTCTAAAAATCTGAGAATTATCTGTTGAAGCAGAAATAGGAAAGTTTGATCTCGTTTGTCCAAAATTTTGTGTAGGTAACTGACTAAATGGTGCAATAGCAGCTGGACCGGACGGTGAAGGTCTTCGGGCGAATAAATCTGTTGGAAACTGTGGAATATTCCTCATTTGTTGAAAAGTGGAAAAGTCGTTTCGCAATGTATTTAAATCATTTGTATTAACAGCAGGTCTTAAAAATCTGTTTTGATTCTGATCCGCGAATGAGTTCGGAAAACGATCGTTTCGTACATTAGGTACTGGTTGTTGAACTGCACCAAACGGGGGCCTGACAGGGGTCTGGTCAGTCTGTCTGTTATTTAGATTAAAACTCATGTCTGATGTTTGACGTCCAGGAATAGCCCTGTCGTTTCTGTTATTGTTCCAGAACTGTCGAGGCTGGTTGATGGCGCCTCTTAAAGTTCCACCACCCTGTGGAAAGGCAAACCTTGGATCGAAGCCCCGCGGTGGTGGGGGTGGGGGGAATCTCCAAAGTGGCCTGTTTCTAAAGTTAAAAAATCTCCCATCCCGTAACATCTGCGCTGTAAAACAAATGTAAAAAGATCTATTTCAGCATCCTTAAAATGCAATAAACTACAAGAATATACTCTGTGTTTCTTGTACAGTGGAAAGATAAAAAATATTGGTATAAAACAGTTTTTGTAACAAGGAGTTTTAGGCGAACACTTCCGCGTTTAAAATAAAGCCCAGTGATTCACCCTCTAAAAGATTGTCTTTTGAAGACTGTACAAGAATTTTATTGATGTTTAAAGTAAACATAATTTTGAAATGGTTTAATGGCTGACCAGTCAAAAAATTTTGTAGCTCAATGAGTTTTGATTTCCATTATCATTATATACTTGTATCTAAATTGGAAAGAATGATTAATTGGCAGACAATGAACATTCTCTTCATACGTTGTTAGAGTAATCATCGTTATATGTAATCATAATTCTGTTTTAATGTAACGAAGATACAGCAATTTCATCTAATATATCATCATATAGATTTTTAAACATTAAGGAGCACCTGAGCCAAACACCTATCTAAAGTTAACATATGAACATTTACTTTGTTAGTTATATCTTTTTAAACTTTCAATCAAAGTAATTATACTCACCATTTGTTGAAAGGAGTACATCCAACAGTACTAAACACAGAGGTATTAAATACATTGTCTCTTATGATGGAGTGATAAAAAAATAAGAGCGCCTGTCTTCTCAAAAGTTTAATCTACAAAAAGAAAACCAAGCAGGAAATTACAGGTAACAAATGTAACTGGCAGTGTAATTAGAAAACTCTGCTCGTCAAAAATGAAATCAAGCATGGAAAGACAATTCCCGGAAGTTATCATATCGAAACGTTGCCACGTCAAACCATGATCTCTTATTTACCTTGTTTCTTAAGTTTTATAAATATAAACAAAATTATTGCCTTGTGTTTTATAATGAACTTTCAAGCGGAGGTTGTTTGTATGTTTTACATAAAAAGTGGATGACTTTTATATAAGCTGTTGGATTTTGGACATTTCGGTTGAATGTATTTTACTATACATAATTAGCTGAAATTAACAACCACAAGATGGCTATTTTTGTATTCGTCTTAATAATCCTAATAACAAGCTAATTCTGTATAATATTTACAGTCCCTTTGCAATTATCGTCAGGATCTTTAGTGGCTGTAATAAATAATACATCTTGCAGATTGGAGCATGAAAAAATGTCACAGTGTATTCCACACAGATAGATTTAAGGATGATAAACAATTCACTCGGTCAATTCAGCGTCGAAAGAATCACAGTTTACCACAATAGGGCATGGCATGTAGTCATCGATGCAAACTTAACACAATCTCACCATAGCCCAGGATCATGAAAGATCTTAGACTTAAGTCAAATTTTGATCATTTACAAGATACTTAATTATCACACAATTTTCACTGGAAATGTGTAGGTAGCTACAACATAGAGAAACAATCTTGTAATAAATTTTGAATTTTATTGTATGGTATGATAAAACTTATATACTGCATACAAATTCTGACTTAAGTTTAA
Source organism: Magallana hongkongensis (assembly GCA_016163765.1). NCBI lineage: Eukaryota > Metazoa > Mollusca > Bivalvia > Ostreida > Ostreidae > Magallana > Magallana hongkongensis. The sequence goes on along the minus strand of WFKH01011581.1, from coordinate 10,877,271 downwards.
GACAGCATCATGACCCCGAGGCCAGGCAGTCTCTTTTATTTCTCTGAAATGCTTTCTTTTTCTAGACAGTGATAACATCTTATTGCGTATATTCGGATGTTTTAAAAATTCACATTACTGTTTAGATTTCTTCGACGTAGGAAAGATATTTTACGCGCGTCAATGCAAGAAAAATTAACCATTTGTTTTACGTATTTCAAATTTTAAGATTACAAAATTCTAAGTGAATTCTGGCTTTATATACCATCATAATTATGATCATCTACAAACCCCAAAGTCAACATAAATTTAGGACATACTTGAAAAACGGGATACCAATCAGTCCAAGAAACTAGAGAATTGGATCAACCTATATATCAAAGTCCAACACCGCACAACAAACAAACAACCTGCCCACTTTCAGCAGTTACCGGAATAAAAGTTAATCATGAGGCCATCATCTGGAACAGCAACCCATCAGTCAAACCGCCGGGCCCAGATTGCCTCGCATCTGAAGGTAAATGAGGGATCGGAATAGAAAGCGTTTACGGCCTCCTATTGGTCACTGGCAGCGTCAAGGAGAGGGCAGGGTCCTCCGTAAGTGAGACAAGCTAAAAACATACTAGGGACATCCATTTTAAGTGCTCCAATGATTTCTGGCCGATTCATTAAACTCGACAACAAACAGCACCAGAATGAAGTAGACCAACAGTTGAAATGTCTGCATTATTCATGTTCAGAAGTGGACTAGATTTCAAATAGTTTGATAGGAAAGTCCAACACTGGAATTATCAAGAAACCTGATTAACTCTTAGATGTTTAAACACATGGAAAAATTCGTTTGGAAGACACTTTTTAAACTTTTAAAAGAGTTTTATATTTACTTGAACACAGAATATAATGATATTTTTTTCAAATAAAATAATAAGAAATTATTTATTAACTATCTGCTCCTTAAATACTGTATTTTGAGAAAAAAACTAAATTTTAAGTGTTATGTCTCTCTCTCCGTTTTCCCTCCATAAATTCTCGCATTATATGGTTTTTCGTTACCGCAAACATTTTTTTCCCAAGAAACAGGATATTTAGGGAGAAAGGGCTTTACTATTTGTTCTAGGTACCAACTACCATTTCTGAAAATATAACCAACCTATTAATCAATTCAAAGGTTATCCGGAATTTATACTTATAGTGCGTATATCTGACGATAAAAAATAAGGTGTCTTGCACTGGAATTACGGGGGGCACGGTACACTAGGCAATGCCTAACCTGATTCATTTAGCATGTCAATAGGTTAGTGAGAACAAATCGATTATTGAATGTTCTGAAAAATCGATTGGTTTTCAATCAATCTTCTGTATACGTAACTGTTTGTAGAGAGACGCAGCGATTTTACCAGCGAGGGTGACATCAATGGTTAGGGTGTGAAGTAAATGTAAGTATTGGTCACGTGATACACTCTCATTCCACGCCCACGAATCCATCATAAAAATGCAAGTTCAAGAAAAAAAACAGACCACCACAATAAACAAACACATCACATAATTAAGTGCTTGAAGTCAAACGAGTCCATTTCGTATTTTAAAGAGTCTTTCAAGGCGATTGTTCTAGTCAATTCAGTATATGAATGTATTGAATATTACTGCTGAATTTGAAATTGGTGTAAATGGTACCTGTGCTTTACGAAAATCAAACAAATTCCCCTCCCTCCCATTGTTAATTTTTATATACAGTGAAATTTGTCCTGCTTGTTTCAGCAGAAAAACGAAAATCTCTATAATAGCCGAAGGTTGTTTGGGGAGAGTAAGGACTCAAAGATCGAAATGTTAACAAATTTTGTTCTTGGTGTATGATCATCGCATTTTTCCCAAATAAAAAGTCACGGTTTTGAGGTTTTTGACACTCGTTAAAATTCAAGTAGAATTTGTAAACTAGACCAGTTTTAGATACAATTTTGACAAAACAATCTGACATTGTTTAAAAGTGAAAAAAGAGTTCTCATTGAAAAGTTTACACAGAAAATAACATCACTATGGACATCCCATGTAGAGGCACATACTAGATATCATATGGACAGAAAGGGTTGCGTAAACTGTTGACCTTTGTTAGAGAGTTCTGTGATCTCTTGGGCTATTTGATGGTGTTCTAATGCAATAAATCACTACATCCTCTAAAAGAAAGTTAACCATTAAGGTTTGTTTTACAAAGTTATGATTCCTTGAAGATTGACAGAGAATGTGTTAAACATTCGCCGTGCAAAAATAATCACAAACAATCCCTTTTTGATGATTATCTTTGGACATAAATTCACCTTCACGCCATTTATATCTTACATGTACGTTGGATGTTTAACATAAAATTCGCGAAAAAAAAAAAAACAAACGGCATGAAATGTGGTCAGGAACTACAGTTCAGGGGATATGCAGTTAAGGACGTTCGCGTTTTGACGTTTTTGTGTCATTGTATTTTTTTTTTTTAATTCTGCAAAGGGTCACAGCAACAACAACAACAACAGCTCGTTTGTAGTGATGCCAGACCCCCGGTGTGTGTATGATGTATACGAATGAATTTACATATAAAAAATTATACCAAAAATTAGTTCTCTGCCACTCAATCAAAAATGCACTCTTTCTTATAACGACGGCGTTTGTGACATTTGCGAAAATAATATATGCTCGGGTCACTCCGTCTAGCTTTTTTTACTTATGACAGTTATACAACTCTTAACTTAAGTCTTTTTTATAACATTTTCTTCACGATCACTGTAAACTAACACCCGCTGTCCGGTAATTTTGTTAATACTACATGCAAGTGTCCCCAAGTAAACCATTCAGGGGCAGGATTACCCTTTAATGTGGTGAAATCCCAAAATTCAATTTTTTCTACATACTGAGGATATGAAGTACACATCTTGTTAAATCTTCCAGATTTCTGAAATCTTGTTTCAGTGTTTAGGTTAAGTGGTCATTCGACGACATCCTGTCCCTCCAGCCATGTAGCTACCTGTTAAAACCGTGCATGTGCCTTATTCTGTGTCAAAATCTAAATTGATCAAAACCCAACGTACGTCTAACAGGTAGCATCTCCAACATATATTCAGTGGGAATAACTGTTAGTCAATCTATAATATTTCTTTTTACAGTGTTACTTCGTTTCTTTCATAATCATAAAATGCTTGTCTGATGTAAGATGATCGAATGACAAAGAATAACAGGTGTTTTTTAGCCAACGAAAAGTATGGATAATGCATCCAATCAATGTATATCAAAATACAAAAAACCAAGTTAAACCAGTGCAAAAAGAACCAATTAAAAGACTGTCATTTTCATCATGTTGTATCTACGTAGTCCTTTGAAGCTTCATCCTCATACAATTGACTTTTCTTCATAAATTACCAACTTAATTATAGAATAATGCTTTTTAAACTTGATAAACACAACCGATCTACATTTTAGTACTATGTATTTTAATCAAACTAGAATGAAGGTGCTTTATGAATATTTCGATTTATTTGACACTACATTTTTTTTAAATTTCTGTTTGACTATGAAAATATTAACAGTAAACGTTTAACACGACAATTACATGGTATGTTGAGATGTTCATAAATAAAAATAAAGTTTTATCTTTGATTCCTCAACAAATTTTCCTGCAATAATTTTAAAAACTATGGTTTAGATTCCATTTTTCTTACCTCATCGACCGTATTTTTTCTCTCTGTTTCTCTTTGTGATTCTTTTCATGTAGACTTTTGGTTTCTAATCACAAATTGCATTTTTCCACAACATAGAGTATTCCATAAACCAAGGGAAAAAATATGTCTATAAATTCGCCATTACAGGAAAAGTTGTGCCTGAGAAGGTCTTGGGATGGCCAAATATCGATACGCAGCCAATGAATTGGAATGTGCAATGATTACAGTGATATATTCATTACAAGACAATTGGTCATGTTTGGCCGCACCCCCGGGCAATAAACCCACGGGCCAGTCTGGGGGTACTGTGTGTCGTAGTGACCACAGTAGACATATATAAGACAAGATCAATGAATCGGACAGCAAGGCTATCGATATGATTGATTTACATGATGTGCGTTAAAGCTCATTCTCTCCGATCCGGACAATGTAGTGTTGTTCTGGTATCATATTGTTGTGTTTTTTGCTTACGGAGTTGTGGTTGTCTAACCTGACACTGTTTACCGGTACGGTGTTAAGATGCATTACTTAATTTTTTACAGACCAGAAAAGAACCGAGCGCTTTAGTTTTTTAAGGCTAAAGAATTATAACTCTTGAAAAAAAGAAGACAAATTATGCATGTATCGGCGTAAAATTAACCTCAGCAGGTAATAAAAAGCAAATTAAACGTCAAAAGGAACGGTACAAAATTATTTTTGACGTTCTCAAAATCTTTATTTTGTTAATTACAATAAATATGACATTACAACTGAGCGGTTGTAACTTCACTAACTTAATAATTATGACAAATAGTTTAAAAAAATTGGCATGCAGTATTTCACCATTTTTAGCTTCACCACGAAGCAAGAGTACGATGACACAGCTCCAGTGAAACTTGATATGTGCAAAACTGATCTGATTTCTGCAATACATGAATTGGTCTTATTATTTCTGCAATAAACTTTATTCTTTATCGCAAGATTAATGTCGGCTAATAATCAATACCATGGGATACCTGGAGCTTTAAATCAGGAATTAAAAAAAAAAAATAGGTGCGTCTTTTAGAAGAAATGAAAATTTATAGATGTTCGCTTTCAATTTGAAATGAATAATTACACATGCATGTGAACCGGCTCTGAGACTTTTCATATTTTAGCACATGGTTTGGTTTTTAACCCCTAATTTCATATCATTTTATTATCTTTTATTTGAGTGTTATATGTTGTTTTCTCTTCTGATCATAGATATTCATTTCATTATTCTCAGAAATGATAACTTTTGAATGTGCAAATGCGGACTAACTTTAAAAAATTTGTGCCTTTTCGTTGTAATTGCGTAATTGCGTTGCATTATAAAGAGAAGGTGTCACATTATTCACAACAAATATTCACATTATCAAAGACAACAAGAACAACATAACTATAGACAGATAATAGTATATTTTATTGTATATGTTTGGCGCTTCTGGCCGCTGTGATGATATTGGGGTTACCACCGGGTTGCCCCCGCCAAAAACAAATACATTATACAGTACAAACAAAGTATGACAACCCGTGTATGGGTAAATTGTACATTGGGTTATGTTATAATTAGGTCACAAATGCACATACGTCACAATTACCAATATAAACTATGTAATACCAATATACATTATACAATACCAATAACCAATACAAATATGCAAATTCCAAAGTTCAATGAAAAGTTCATTGGTTAATGTATAAGGCCTTGTAGCCATGATATATACAATGATAGCAAATTGATCAATACGCACTCATCCATTGGTGTTGGGGTGCGACGATAACGCCATTGCGAGAACTGCATAACACCATCATAACAACACCGCGACTATTGCTCTGATGAGCTGATGGGCATTCAGGATCCACATCCAAAGCTGCAACATAAATTTACAGACCAAGACACACAGAAAATATGTACATGTTTGTTATGACAAGAAAATATCAATAGCCATCACTACTGGCTTTGAAAACCCTTGTCCGTATGAAAATCCTCTGTCTTTCCCTGTCACCCCCTGTGTTTTCCCTGTCATCCCCTGTGCACCACCTGTCAGCCCCTGTACACATCCCCTGTACACCCTGTAATCCCCTGTCAGCCCCTGTACACATCCCCTGTGTGCCACTGTAAGCCCCTGTCATCACCTGTACGCCCCTGTGAGACTATCATCCCCTGTACATGCCCCTTCCATCCCCTGTACGGTCTCTGACTGCTTATAAAACCCCTTTCTGTTATCTAATATCAATATTATTTTCTTAATTCAATTATTTAAAGCACATGTGTTAATGTATTTGTTTAGTTTGAGCTATAAATCAATTTTTTGCACTCAACAGCGCCGACTCAAAAAAAAACACACTGTTAGGGATATCATGATTTTAGTAACATTATATTTTAATTAATAAATTATTCAACCTAAATAATCATGCTAACAACTAGGCTCGAGATTTACCGTGTGGTAAATCTCAGGTGAGGGCGGTTATTATTTTCGACAGGTGTGAAATTGCAGGTTTTAATACTTCAATTTCTTTATTGCGAAAGACATACGTCTTATAGCACTTATTATAATAATAAACAATACAACACAAGAGTATTTAGACAAGAATGGACGGTCAGTTCTTACATATTGTTACACAAATTAATGTTTACAAAATTTGTATTTGGAGAATGATATACAGATTACTGAAAAATACACACAGGAAAAACACTTATATATATAATAACAATTTAAATCAGCAAATGGTTGAATAATAAATAGTTCAAACCATTCTGAGTGTAAGGGCTTTGTAAATGAATTTTCCTAAATTACATAATTCTTTGATATTGTTAACACTTAGTAGCTGTATTAATTTGTACATGGATGGTTTACACCAATAATACTTTTTTATCAGCTTTGTTCTTAATGCTAAATACATTGGACATACAAGTATAAAATGATATTCGTCTTCAATATCTGTAATGCAAGTTTTACAAAATCTTTTGTCTCTTGGTATATTTTTATGACGACCTGTTTCAATAAGCAGATTATGCGAGGACAACCTCATTTTGGAAATACATTTTTTGTACAACTTTGGTATTGATTTTTCTAAATAATACTGTAAGCAAAAATTATCAACTAGATGCTTGTAAATAAAACATTTTGTTTCTATTTGCATCTTGCTATGCAACGTTTGAATAAAGTTGTCTTTAAGTCTTTTCCGAATGATTGGTAAACAAATACGACTGTTTAAATTACTTTGGTCATTCCACATGTAGCCAAGTCCCAAATTATTTAATTGGTCCTTAATAAATTTTGCCCAGCTTTGATAATTTTGCTTTTCGTTTTCACAAATACAATATGACCAGTCATAAGCAGCTCTTAATATACAATTTTCAGACTGCAATAATTTAAACCAGAACTTAAATATTCGATAAATACGTATGAGATACAAAGGTAGACGCCCAGTCTCAAAGTATAACATAGTTATATTTGTAGTTTTACGAACACCAAGCACAGAGCGTAAAAACTCAAGGTGGACCTTTTCAATATCTTGTCCTTTGTGGGAACCCCAAACTTCACATCCATAATTTAAAATGCTACACACATAAGTATCAAAAATAGAAAACAAAGTACAATGGTTTAAATAAAGTTGATTAATTGTTGATTTGAGAGCAAACACGGCTTTGCGACCTTGCGCCGCTAATTGTTTTTGAGTAATAGAAAATTTACCGTTATAATTGAACACAACGCCTAGGTAAACAAACTGGTCCACTATTTCTAAATTTTCACCGTTATAAAGCCATTTCTCGTTGGTGCGGTTATTCCCACCATTTCTGAAAATAACAACTTTAGTTTTTGATACATTTACATCTAAGTTCCATTCACTTGTATATAACTGTAAAGTATTCAACATGCTCTGTAGTTCATCAATTGATTCTGAAAATAATACCATGTCATCCGCATACATAAGAAGGTAAAGACTTAATAACTGCAGGTCCGTAGAGGCAGTACCTTTTTTCATAAATTCATTTTCAAGATCATTAACATATAATACAAACAACATGGGAGACAACACTTCTCCTTGTAAAAGACCAACATGATTTTCAAAGAAATTAGAAATATGACCTGAAGATTTAACACACGTTCTAATTCTCGAATACATTGAACGAATTACTGCAAGTAGCTTTCCCTGTATACCGTAATACTTTAATTTTCTGTACAATTTTTCCCTATTGATAGAGTCAAAGGCCTTCTTATAATCAACAAAACAACAATATAACCGTTTTTTAGATTGAAGTGCTTGTGAAACCAGACAATGAAGTGCAAAAATTGCTTCTGTAGTACCTAACATAGGTTGAAAACCGAACTGCGCATCTGTGACAATACTATTAGATGATGCCCATAGTATAAGTCTACGATTTAATATTGAGGTAAACAATTTACAAAAACAGCTAATAAGGCTTATGCCTCGATAATTGTTGGGGTCAGCTTGGTCACCCTTTTTAAAAACAGGAACAATAACCGCATCTGACCATTGCGTAGGAAAATAACCGGATGATAGGATACGGTTAAAAATAATATGCACATATGGCATAAGTATACCTTTGAATTCTAAAAAATATTCATTTAAAATATAATCCAGACCATGTGATTTGTCTCGTTTAAGATTGTCTATAGCATCCGATATTTCTTTTTCAGAAATTTCAATGTCTAATTCTTCAAACACGGTAGTTCCGGTGTCCACCGGGGGATCGCTATCCGTATTGTTAGTAAATGTAGATAAATCTTCAAAATGTTTTCGGAATAGGTCCAGCTCAATTGATGTGTGGTTAGGTTTTCTTTTCCGGAAATGCCTATAAAATATTTTTGGGTTGACTTTACGGAGATGATCAAGAAGGTTGCCTTCTTTTCGTAAATACTGGCGTTTAAGTTTTTCTTCTGAAAGTTTGTAGTTTCTTTTGACTTCGATCAAGTTCAAATGGTTAACACTGCTTTTTGTATTATTAAAACGAGTGAGTGCTGATCGATATATCCTGTATTTTTTTCTGAGATCTTCATTAAACCAAGGTTTGTCCGGTGACTTCACGCATGAATGAGATCTTGCTCCACCTGAGTTATGAACTGGTTTTGGAAAACTTTTGTTAGTTTCAAAAAAGGGTCGCATAAGGTCAGTCAGGAGGAATGTAAACAAATCGACCAATTCGTCTATACTAGACTGGGTCTCACACAGGGTATTCTGGAAACATGTCACAAGGTCATCAGAATTCTCAATTAAAGCTGACTGGGCTTGGTGAATCATGTCCTGGTTCCAGACGAATTGCGAAGACAATTGTTTTTCACTATCACTGAGCACAGTTGAATTACTAATAATTTGTTTTTTAGACTTCAATCTGATATGAAGAGGCGCATGATCAGAGTACATAGTAAAATTTGCTACAATGAACTGATCAATTTTTGAGAATACATCAGGAGTAGTTATAACATAATCTACAACACTCATGCCCCTTGGACCAACAAATGTATAATCTTTATCCATACCCAAATTATGACGCCCATTTAAAATTCTTAACCCACTACTTTTACATTTGTACCATAGCTAGGTGGATTTTCCATTGTAAAATGATGTGGTATATCCCTAAATACACCATAGCATATGCACCCCTGCGAATGTGTTCGGAATGTCTTCTTTATCGTTGCTAAGTATGCAATAAATCCAAAGGTGCTCGAATGAAAGTTCACGAGACTTCCCCGAGATTTGTTCAGTTCCTGTGAAATTTCGAGCGGAAGTATAAGTGTTCGGATAATATTCTCAAAATACGTAAGTACTTGTCGTTTTTCATATTATATCCTTCTTTGATTTATGTTAAAACACGAAAATCTATTAAGATGTATGTCTTATTTCATCATCTAGCAGTTATTTAAATTAAACGGTGATATTCAGAACAGAGTTATCGTTCGTGTTCAACCACTCTACACGTGGTTGAAAAATTAAACATTGGGTTGCTTAATAAAATCATAGCCATGTTTGATGCTTGTGGTGTGCAATACCATGCTTTTTAAAAAAAGAATGGGTGTCTGTTTTGTATAAAAACTTAGTATATCGAGCCATTTTCAAGGAACATTCTGCATAAAATAGTATAGTCTGTTTCACTATTGATGCTATTACTGGGTCAGGCGCGGATCGAAAATTAATCCTTAGGGGAGATCGCTTCTAAACATGTTAATTGTTGCAACAGCAGAATAAAAACCTATTTTTTCTATTGTCACATTTATTTCCAGAACTCATTTTATCCACCAATTAATGAAGATAAAGTTTGAAATCAATAAACGTCTAGATTTTATATTTGATAACAAGTACCTAGATTCTATGAAATAGACTATAAACACGAGGGACGATTTTTACTGCGAAACTGAAAGGGTCAAATAAAACCACGTGGTCTAAAATTTAAATGACAATAACATTCGCAGGGGTGATATGGACCAATCCAATATTAAGGGGTTAAGGTACATGAAGTTATGTTTCTGTTCTATTCAAACTGAAGTCATATAGATACACCATAGCCACATACACCACGACCTAATAACCATGTCACACTGTAGAAATGACTGCATAATGAAATCAATTTATTTAAAGCTGCTTGGTCCGATTTTATATCAAATTTGGGTACGCTTTTAAACGATGGTTATGCTAAGTATGTGTATAATAATAGACATTGCAGTAATTTTCCCGGTCAATTAAGCCAAATTTCAATGAAAAAAAAATTGTACAAAATTTGTTAACAAAACAAGCGACAAAAAAGGGAATCTCGTTATTTCGCCTCGCGTTAAATTTCGCCCCTGACGTAGAGACCGGTATGGTTGTGATACGACCTCGACATCGCTATAAAAAAGGTCATAATGTTCGGGTAAATTAAAAAAAAACATGTGTATATTTTGTTTGCTAATGTTTCTGAAGTTTGCTTTGTTTACAATCGATGCATAACATGCGGGTTGAATAAACCCAATCATCAGGGGGACGAAACCAAACGGTTTCCTTTTCTAAACATTCCCATGATGCATTTTGGTTTGTTTTTTCGTTTGCCCAAACAGAATTTAAATATTTCTAACTTTGAAAGGAGACCGATTCTGCTGGTGTAAATAGGAGAAAGTCCATAACTTTCTAAGATAATTGGTTTGTATGGAAAATTATTTGATACTGTAAAAACCAAAAAATCGGACCAAGCAGCTTTAAAATTTTATTTCAGTTCAATACAACTGTATGCAAGGAAGTATCTCATTTCATCAAATTAAAAGTACAATTATAAAAAGTACCATTCGGTACTACCCATCAAATTAAAAATACAATTATAAACAAAAAACTTGCAGTTAAAGAAAAAGACTGTATTCAACAAGGATTTCGCAGAGTTATTTCCGAGTATTCCTTTCTCCCACAACTGACTTTCAGTTTCGCTAGAAATCGGCTCGGCTTGCTTTGCAGTTGTCCCGACGCCTTGATTAGTCAATTCGGCCATCCTAGCACTCAAAGCGTTTTCGAAAGTCATAGAAATTGGAGTTATTTTCATCTAAGAAGTTATGATGAACGCCGGTGTGAAAACTAAACAATTGCGTAATATGACATCTGACACCTGTGAATTCATTCACCAGAATACCATAAGAAAATAGCAGAAAGCTTATTATGGTACAAGTGATTTACCCAATACAATTGCATTGGTTATGTTGAGATACACTATGGACAAGTGCATAATACACTCGGGGCTGCGCCCCTCGTGAATTATGCACTCGTCCATAGTGTATCTCAACATAACCAATGCAATTGTATTGGGTAACTACTACAAAGATAATAACTTGTTACCCAAATCATTGACGACCCTGTCAGGATTAGTTCTACTTTGAATACATGTGTCTAAACCATAAAATAAAACTTCACTTAGATCTCTCAAAACATTATCATGTAGTATATCATGCATTATAAAATCATTTGCACTTGCAGTTCTTGCATTAGTGTCACCGATCAACATAACCTTTCCAAAAGACAAATACTTAACAATTTGGTTTTCTAGGTCACTAAATATATCACAATCATAAGCTTGGTAAAAGGTTGAACTGCTTGGTGGTATATACACACATGCTAAATACAAATCTTCAGAACTTTGTAATAGACATTTATCAAGCTTAAGCCATATTATAGTGTCATACATATTTTCAAGAAAAGATACATAATGCTTAATTTTTTCACGAATTAATATAACACAACCACCTCCTTGTTTTGATTTTGAGCGCATTCTTGGAAAAACAAGGCTATGAAATCCTTCCACGTGAATAGAGAAATTGTTTTCGATCCAGCATTCCGTAAGAAGAATGATGTCATACGAGAGAATGTAGCACTGAAATTTTTTATCACTGAATTTACTTGCAAAACCCCCATTTATGTTCCAGCTGATTATCTTCACGAAATCATCCTCCAGTTGCCCCTAAGCTTCACCTCTGCTATACCCAGTATCTTCTGTAAGTAACTCCGTGGGTTCATCATCCTCGGGGTCATCTCTGCCAGCCTCGGTGTTCATAGTGTCTCCTGTCTCTCCCATGTATAGTTTGCCGTCAATGAAAAGTTTGTCATATTTCAATACAGCCCTTCTGTTTTCCCCCAATGCTTTCCTCAACACGGGCATTAAAGCCTTCCGCTTCTCGACGATTTCTCTAGGGAATTGTTCTCTTATATTGTATTGGTTTTTTTTTTGGTTTTTTTTTTGAAGCCCTCGGGGCATGTAGTCCTTTAGTGGTCGTGAACTCTGCTTCTCCCTATCGTTAAAAAAAATAGATATAAAAAATACAGTGAATTATTTCTACAAAGATCAAGCACAGCACATGGTGTTTAGCACTTGATTTTGGTAATGTAAACAAATAATTTGCACACTAAAACCAAGAGGATGAGTCAGAATGTAGATTGTACATGTATAAGCAGCCATGTTACGATATTAGAGCACTTCTTTCTTTTTTGATCTCAGTTCCTATTATACCTTCATAAATAAAGCTTCAATAGCTTATAATTTTGTCTAAGAAATAATTTAAGTATGTTTGTTTTATATGTTTAGGAGCTGCTTATTCCCTTGAATTTACGAAGTCACGCTAAGTTAAATAATTAATTTCGTAGTTTCAATTTTAAGTGATGATTAATTCTCATAATCAATTTCAATATTTTCTAAAATCTGATTTTCATTTCCCTTTTTACAGTGAAGTAGAAGATATCAAAGATAATGTTATTAATTCCCAGTTAACAGAATCCGCGACCCTGGTCAGAACACACACATCATAGTATGTGTGTTTTCTATACATGTAGGAGTTTTCTACAGGCGCTCTACACATGCCGCAATCAGACTTAAATGTGTGAAAACTCATACACACATTAAATCCGTACGAGGTTGTCTTTTTTTACCGTTTGTGATTGACAAGAGTTCCGAATAATTCAGTTAGTTTATAATTAATATTCATTGTTACGGTCAATAGAAAACATATTATTATATACTTGCTGCTTGTTATTTACAGCATAAAAAAAACAGAGAGAGAGAGAGAGAGAGAGAGAGAGAGAGAGAGAGAGAGAGAGAAGCAACCCCCCCCCTTAAAAGGAATTTCGTATCGATTTACACACAATACTCAGGACAAAAATATTTAATATACAGAAATTATCATTATAATATTAAAATGAGAGAGAGAAAGTTTACATAGTTTGTATTAAAAATTACTTATACAGTTAACCCAGGAATTAATTTCCTAATAAGTTAACATGCAATCTTAATATCATTAGCAATCCTTTTTTTCTTTTTTCTTTTTTGTTAATTAGATTTACTTAGAGCGATCGAAATGTTTTTAATCCATCAATATTTTATATTACACCAGATTAATTGATCAAAGAACTTGAAACACATGATTAACAACTGGTTGATTGAAGTTACAGTTTTCAAAGGAGAGGATGTTGACATATTTTTTTCACTCGGTCAGTGATTATATAATAGCTACTATACACAGCCCTTCCTGACAATTTGCAGTGCACGATAGCGAGGTGGGGAACAATGAGGTGACTGACACACGTGTACATGTATATACACACACTTCTTAAGATCTGAATGGGCGGTAATGCTAAACAAATTGAATTATGCAGTATGTTTTTTAACCACCCCCTTAGCATGCTTAAGACTTTCTTTCCCAATCTGTCAAGTAAAGAAAACAGATATTGAAAAATATGATTTATCAGTTCTAAGAATTTCATACATGAAAAGGAAGAGCTTTAAATTCGGAACATCTTTTGACACAGTCATACATGTATGAATTAAATTTTATTGCTCTCTTATATTTCTAATTTTTCAAATCGGATATGAAAAATGTATAATATTTTTTAAATCTAAAACCCGGAACATTGTTTTCAGATCATGCATAATTATGCGTGTCGCTGCGTTGTTTGTATATTACATAAACCGTATCATTGTTTTATATGTATGAGGACAATTTTATACATTAATACATATGAATAACTAAACTCACTGATAAAAGTGTCAAATGACCGGACTCACTCCCCCTCCGAAAAAATCAACTCTCTCTCTCTCTCATAAAGTATCAGAAAAAAAAAATGCCTGAACGCAAATCATCGATTGCGATTTATATGAATATTTAGATGTTAACTAATCAACTTCCTGCTAAATAGAATCTACATGCATTTCATTGGGATGATGTAATCATATGTTTTATCACACCAGGCAAAACAGTCAAAATATAGGTGATCATTTCAATAGGTGTGTGATTATCTGCACGTGCTTATCATGCTTTGTTATTCAGCGCTTTAACTCAGGCAGGTTTCATGGCACAGAATGTTTCCCGAGCTCCCCATCCATCCTTTTCAAAATTTTATTTTACAAATTTCAAAACACGGCCATTTGTTCAAATACATGTAATAAAATAAGCGGTATCTCGCTATATATCTGTGTCAATGGTGAGTCAGAATTATTCACTTTTGTAATGATATTGCCATCTTTGAATGGATTGAGAAAACAGAAAGGCGGGTGAAATCTTAAAACAATAAAAAAATGTTTATAATAATAGTTATATAATAAGTTTTTAAACGAGATATATATATATATATAGAGAGAGAGAGAGAGAGAGAGAGAGAGAGAGAGAGAGAGAGAGAGAGTTGAAAAATATCCAAGAAATTGATTGACACAAATTGAAAGCGAGTATTTGCAAGTAGGGATGGCAATCGATTGCAGAATTGCTAATCGGTTAATCGCAATTCGTTCCGACCGATTAACCGGTTACTCGTATCAAAATACGCAGATTTTTGACATGTTATTATTATTTTTAATAATTGTTATAAATAACACAAAAAGCACGACATGAATTTTCTGTTTATGTGTAAATAAAAATATAATATAAAAAATATATCTCACGATTATTATTCAAAAAGAAATCTTAAGCAACGAGCATAGTCACGAAATAGTTTCACTGACATTATCTTGTTATTTAACTAAATCCTATATTACTATATTCTTTATAAGTTAGTAAAATGTCCATGTAAAACTTGAAAAGTATACACTATTAGTATTATAAATATTTATACCTTGATCTCAAATGGAGAGAACTAATATAGGTTTTTTTTGCCTGCTGTTCAATCCGTGTTCACTTATATACATGTACTTATATGTATATTTTTGAATAAAATATTTCTTAAACTATAGTTTCACTGACCACTGACCAATTTCGAAGTCAAAACAAAGTCTCCCCGGACATGACAAGTTATATTCATGTATCTCCGTTTGAAATGATGATCCTAGCTTTCGGTTCACGTATGTACCCGCTTTTAACCATTGCATTTTCTTTAATAAATTGATGTCGAAAGTCAAATAAACACATGGGATGGAGGTACAATAATGATAATTGTAACTGTACTTTACAGTGATATTAGTATTATTCATCAATGATTTATGAAAAGCTGAACAGACAAGGCAGTGACATGTTGTTTTAATAATCATTATAATTAACACCTACTGACCAATTTTCCTCCAAGTCTTAACGGTCTCCAGTTTGTTTGAATTGTTTAGATAATAGTCTAAAATTCTCGAAAGACAAAATAAATAATTTTTATTTTAAATTGCGTTAAAATATACATTATTTTTATTTAATACGACTAACCGATTACTGATTTTGTAACCGGTTATCATCGTTCCGACCGAGTAAACCGGTTAAAGATTGCCATCCCTACTTGCAAGTAATCCTGAATTGTTGAATATGGGCAAGATGTGCTTTGGGATGCTGGAATAGCCAATGTTGTACCTAATCTTCGAGTATTGAATGTTTAAAATTACTTAAATTTCATGTAAACTAACATCCCCATGTTGGAAGAGCTTTTGAATTGTGTTACCTTTTGATAGTGCGATTTCACCGACCCGAAGCAATGCATGGAAGCTGCTCTAAATAATTTTTATAAGTTACTGCGAACTATTTGTAATTTGGGTATGATTGATTTGAGTATACTTATAGTGATTGGTAGGTGAGTGTCGCTGTGTTTGTTTGAAAGCTTTATACCCTGTAGTAATTTGTGCTACATATATACTTGCAATAGAGTGTTTGTATCCCTTCAGGGAAAGGTATGCTATGAATTTGTTAATATGTGTATTTGGTGGGGGCCAGGTAAGTTGTAGACCTTGAACACTTCTAAAATGAAAAAATGCTTGTAAACAAACTTTGTAAGTTTGGTTTGTATTTGCTGCTACAGATGAGGCTAGCAATGTGTTTATTTCATCGTGGATAACATTTTCTGGAACTGGGTGGAATTGGCTGGGGTTTGATGTCCGCAAAGGGTGCTTCTCTCCTGAACACGTCCCACTGTTTGCGAGAAATTGCGTCAGCAATGATATTTGTTTTACCTGCGATGTGTTGTGTTTTAAATTGAATGTTGTTTTTTAAAGCTGACATGAATTCATAAATACGCATTATTTCCCTTTTATCTCGGACTACCGCCATATTAGTTGTCGATTTCTATTGTTCTGCTCATCGCTACACACCCCCTATATAAGGCCGATAGCACTATTCATGCTTCACCGCATTCAGGTATTTCATTTACCCGAACACTTTACATTGGACGAAAAAACTTTTAGAAACGCGTTTTGAACAAAAATATTATGACAACCACTGCACTGGTAAGGAATATCCAAAGAACTACGAAACAAGGCAGACTGAAATCCCAGGAACACAAATTTCAAAATCCTCGATAATTGTAGAACGTTTTCCTGTGTAAGTTATAACATCGCACATGCGCAAACTACACACTGTGGCCGATCGAGCAATGTCAATGATCGCATGGATTTTAGAAACAGGGTGTTTTTGTAGAAACCTATGGAAACGATGTTACGTTGTTACTTTCTTGGATTTACTATCATTTTTCTACTGTGTTTGATGTAGTGCTGCTGTGGTTATCAAAAAGAAGCAGACGTTATGCACTCTGTATGAATGACACACGTGTTCGATGTGCATGCGAAGTAAGGCAGCACTTTCTGTGCAAAATGATACGGATACCTTGGAAATTCTTTCAAAGAATAAATATATTTTGTATTTTATTGATTGTAGTTTCCTTTATTCTTTTTTACAAACATTTAACTACAATGTGTAGTTCATGCATTTAGAAGTTCATGCAACCTGAATGCCTCGATCGGAAAGCAACCGACCGTAACTTTCTCGACCGGTATATATACCCCAGTGGCAGTAGAGGAGCGATCAAAACTAATATGGCGACCAAATGCTTTTATGAATTCATGTCAGCTTTAATGTCATAAGCATGATTTGACGGATAAGAGACATAACTCTTGGGGATTTTGACGATTGATTATTCAAAATGTGTACAAGGGATATGTTATCTATGAGCAAAATGATTTTTTGCTATGTAGTCTCACCCTTAAAATTATGAATGCTAAATCTATTCGTACCAGCTCTTAGAATATAATATCTCTCAGAATGGGGGCATTTTGCCAGGCTGCTGGCCATTGGTAGTAGGTCCATTGTCCCTGAAAATAGCAACCACAGCCCAGGTTTGCTGAACCTGTACTATCAGTAAAAAATTGGAGAGTTTTTGAAGTACTCCAGGCACTCTCAAGGAAAAACACAACACTATTAACGTTTTCTAAAAACTCTAACCACATGTTCAAATATTCCCTCTCACCTTTTGTGATTCTTATATGGTAGTAAGGCATGTAAGGTCCCATCATAACATTATAGAAACGTCAGATAAATGCTCTACTTCCAGATATAGCCACCCCCCAAAAATTTAGTTTTTCTACCAGGCTTTCAAGGTCTTTAATTACTGTAAAACGAGAAAATATGGCGCACTACAAATTTTAGCGCCTTTGGCGCAACTGCCTCTGAGCGCTAAAATTAATAGTGCGCCAACGATTTTCCATATGTATTAAATTTCTTCAAGTTGCAAAACAATAACTTCAGTCCATTTTTAATGCTATATAGAAGTGTTCGTTTACGTAATATCAGATGCCGTCGATTCTGTTTGTTTAAACAATTACACAGGTAAACGGTATGGGTTATCGGGTAAGTTCTGCCTAAACATGGATTAATTAATTCAATTTTAATTGCTTTTTAATATCTCTCATTAGCACCTTGAAAATTGGGCTTCTCCCAATGCCACTTCCATTTAGCGCCTCGAAGTGAAAATGTGATTAAGCGTGGCGATCGTTAACGCTGACAATACATGATTGATCATAATTTCTTTGATCTCTGATTAGCGGATATAGAGAAAACAAGACGATACCTCTTTTTTGTGTTATTTTAATGTAAAATGACTGTGAAAAAGATTCGCTCATGGTGATCGAAACTCATGGTAAATGTGGGTAGCATTCGATTTCACTTTTAGTTTCGGGACTCTTCTAGTGTTATCCAAGTCGAAACGTTAAATTCAAAGTCCGATAACTCAAATTTGTTTACCAAAAAATAAGTATATTGTTCTCAATGACAGTTTACCGTGCATGCGAGAAAGACATCAAAGTCGTTGTGTTCACGTGCTTGAGTGAACACAGAACTAAATTTGGGCGTGATCGTTTATCAAACAAGAACATTTTTTTGTATTCTTTTTTAAAGAAAAGGTGCGTGCGCTAAAATATAATTGCGCCAATGTATTGGCACTTGCGTTTGCGCTAAAATACGTATGCACCAAATTATCTCGTTTTTACAGAATCATTTTTTTCTTTAACCATCCAATAGTATAATAATTGAGAAAGCTCAGAAACTTTTTGTGATGGGATTTTTATTTGCATTTTCAAAGTATCTTTTCCAGGCTAAGAAATACTTAACATGTTGTGGGTCCTTGTGGTTTTTCCTTACTAAGAGGTACTCCAAATTCTCTAAACATGGCTTCAAAGGCGGTCATAGGGTGGCTACAATATTGAGTTTTTGCCCCACCAGCAAATATGAAATCATCTAGATAGTGGTGTACTGTGTCTAAACCAGTCCTTTGCTTAATATACCATTCCATTGTGTTGTATGTAGCCGTTCTGTTTTGTGTAAAGTTGTAAGGTTGAGTACAGATGATAGGTGGATGCAAGTTGTTGCATTTTAAGCAACGCTGGGCATAGGCGCACTGTATTTTGTTACAAATACCCTTGTTGTTGAATTCATATTATTTATGTTGAGGAGTGGCAACTTTGTCCGGAGTCGGGGACATGTACAAAAGCCACAACTCACTATCCACCATCCCCCAGTCTTGACAAGGATTGATTGACATTCGCAATCTGAACTGCTCATCATATGTGACCCACCCATAATTTTTTTCTGCACCCAGTCTTACGTCGTGTAGATATTTGACAATCTGTTGTGTTTTTTGTGGGTGTGCGTTAGTATGATTTCTGAGGAAAATCAGAATTGCATCAGTCCAGCGCTCTATGGTAGTAATTTTGTTTTGAGTTTTTGGCTGTGCAATGATTTGCCCCTGTGTATCAATTGTCAATATAGTTGGTTTTTGCTTAGTGGGGACCCTAACCAATAGATTTGCCAGTTTGATATACTCCCCTTTGATAATTTTTTCTTGAACAGATCGGTCCACATGATACCCCAAAGAAAATTGAGTGGAATTTAGCCAAAGAAGGGGTTTGTTGATTTAGGTTATGAGTGAGGGGGAAGAGTGATGGAGGGTCTGGTAAAACATTACCTGGCAGCTGTGCATGTGTTAGGGTTACTGCCGATAATGGCGTCTGTGAAGACAGGATCTGTAGGGCTAGCCTTTGCAGTTGATCTAAAGGTGCTGAATTTTTAGAATCCTGAGGTAAGGAGAGCGATTGTGATGGTACACTAGGGGTCAATTCTGCCGCGGGCGTTGCCTTCCTCTTTCGAGCAGATCGCGGCCACCTTCCTCCTGTACCCGGGTTGTCACTCTTACGTGGTCGGGATTTAGACTTCGGCATGATTTAAGCGTTAATTCAAATTGGAAAATGTAAACATTTTTTTAAACACTTGATCGATGATAACGAAATTCGGTTTTCAAATTCAATAAAACATGCCAAAACACTTCAGTGGCGGATTCAGAGGGGCGCACCCGGCGCGCGCCCCCTCTAAAATTGTCAAAATAAATTTAAATCATACTCCTTCGGGCAAAGAAAATAAACAACTTGCGAGTCTTAATTATGAACTTTTTGGAAATTCATGGGATTTCTCTACAATAAACTGATTTCAACGGTGTAGTATGAAAAAACCCCCGTGTGAAACGTATATAGAAAGCCCATTTTAATTACCCTCTCCTTGGGTTCAAATGTGACCAGTCACTCGACTATAAAGCAATATGAGCTGTATTTTTAGCTCACCTGAGCTGAAAGCTCAAGTGAGCTTTTCTGATCACAATTTGTCCGTTGTCTGTCGTCGTTGGCGTTGGCGTCGGCGTTGTCGTTGTAAACTTTTCACATATTCATCTTCTTCTCAAGAACCACTGGGCCGATTTGAACCAAACTTGGCAAAAGCATCCTTAGGTTAAGGGGATTAAAGTTTGTTAAAATGAAGGGCCACGCCCTCTTTCAAGGGGAGATAATTAAAAATCATTGAAAATTTGTTGGTATTTTTCAAAAATCTTCTTCTCAAAAACCATTCGGCCAGAAAAGCTGAAACTTGTGTGGAAGCATCCTCAGGTAGTGTAGATTCAAGTTTGTTCAAATCATGACCCCCGGGGGTAGGGTGGGGCCACAATGGGGGGTCGAATTTTTTACATAGGAATATATAGAGTAAATCTTTAAAAATCTTCTTCTCTGAAACTGATCAGCCAGGAAAGCTGAAACTTGTGTGGAAGCATCCTCAGGTAGTGTAGATT
>WFKH01011581.1:10817709-10847120 GCA_016163765.1 Magallana hongkongensis | reverse complement strand
CTGATTTGTGTAATTAGCGGATACTTCTGATATATATTTTTCAATTGTTGCGTCGCTTGATCCCTTTGGGAACATCTGTTCAGCAATGATATTTCCATGTTCATCTTTAATTGTAAACAATGTGTGGCTAATTTCGACTCCTGGCATGATAGTTTCATTTTTACCAACTGCTGGGGGCGCAGATGTTGATTGTTGTTTCACATACTGTTGTTGTTGTTGCTGCTGCTGTTGTTGTTGTTGCAAAGCCTTCAATAAAGCTTGTTGTCTCTTCATTAGAGATTGTTGTAGCTCTAATCTTTGACGCTCTAAATCTTGTTGTTGTTGCTGTTGTTGTTGTTGCTGTTGTTGTTGCTGCTGCTGTTGTTGTTGTTGTTGTTGTTGTTGTCTAAAAATCTGAGAATTTTCTGTTGAACCAGAAATAGGAGTGATTGTTCCGAAATTTTGTGCAGATAACTGAATAAATGGTGCAATGACAGCTGGACCGGATGGTAAAGTTCTTCGGGCAAATAAATCAGTTGGAATCTGTGGAATATTTCTAAATTGTTGAAAAGTGGAAAAGTCTTTTCGCAATGTATTTAAATCATTTGTATTAACAACAGGTTTTAAAAATCTGTTTCGATTCTGATTCGCGAATGAGTTCGGGAAACGATCGTTTCGTACATTAGTTGCTGGTTGTTGAACTGCACCAAACGGGGACCTGACAATGGTCTGTCTGTTATTTAGATTAAAACTCCTGCCTGATCTTTGACGTAGACGTTGAAGTTGAATAGTCCTGTCGTTTCTGGCATTGGTCAAGAACTGTAGAGGCTGGTTGATGGCGCCTCTTAAAGTTCCACTTCCCTGTGGAAAGGCAAGTCTTGGATCGATGTCCCCCGGTGGTGGGAATGGGGGAAATCTCAAAAGTGGCTTGTTTCTCAAGTTAAAAAATCTCCTATCCCGTAACACCTGCGCTGTTAAACAAATGTAAAACATCTATTTCAGCATCCTTAAATTGCAATAAACTACCAAAAAATACTCTGTATTTCTTGTACAATGGAAAGATAGATATATCTTTTTAAACTTTCAATCAAAATAATTATACTCACCATTTGTTGAAAGGAGTACATCTAACAGTACTAAACACAGGGGTATTAAATACATTTTCTCTTATGATGGAGTGATGAAAAATATAAAAGCACCTATCTTCTCAAAAGTTTATTCTACAAAAAGAAAACAAGCAGGAAATTACAGGTCACAAATGTATGTAATTGGCAGTGTAATTAAAAAATCTTTGTCGCAAAAATGAAAGCAAGAATGGAAAGACAATTCGGAAGATATCATATCGAAACGTTGCCACGTCAAACAATGATCTCTTATTTACCTTGTTCCTTTAGTTTTGATAGATTTAAACCTTGAATATAAACAAAACTACTGCTTTATGTTTTATAATGAACCTTTAAGCAGGCGATGTTTCCATGTTTTACATAAAAAGAGGATGACTTTTGAATGTTGAATGTACATTTATGTATCTAATTATACATAATTAGCTGAAATTGACAACCACTAGGTGGCTATTTTTCGTATTCGTCTTAATAATCATAATAACAAGCTAATACTTAAAATATTTGCAACCCCTTTGTAATTTATCATGGCTAAACATAGAGAAACAATCTTGTAATAAATTTTGAATTTTAATTGTATGTTATGATAACACTTCTTTACTGCATACAAATTCTGACTTAAGTTTCATTAGCTTAATGACCTCGAGACCAGGCAGTTACTTTTATTTCTCTAAAATGTTGTCTTTTTCTAGAAAGTGATAACATTTTATTGCATATATACGGACGTTTTAATAATTCACATTATTGTGTAATTTTTTTCGAGGTAGAAAAGATATATCACGCGCGTCAATGCAAGAAAAATTAACCATTTGTTTTACGTATTTCAAATTTTAAGATTACAAAATTCTAAGTGAACTCTGGCTTTCTCTATTATGATCATCTACAAACACCAAAGTAAACATAAATTTAAAACTTACTTGAAAAACGGTATACAAGTCCAAGAATCTAGAGAACTGAATCAACCTATATAACAAAGTCCAACACCGCACAACAAACAAACAACCTGCTCACTTTCAGCAGTTACCGGAATGAATGTTAATCATGTGAGGCCATCATCTGGAACAGCAACCCATCAGTCAAACCGCCGTGCTCAGATTGCCTTGCATCTGAAGGTAATGGAGGGATCGTAATAGAAAGCGTTTACGGTCTACTATTGGCCACGGGCAGCGTCGAGTAGACGGCAGGGTCCTCTGTAAGTGAGACAAGCTAAAAACATGCTAGGGACATCCATTTTATGTCCTCCAATGATTCTGGCCGATTCATTAAACTCGACAACAAACACCACCAGAATGTTGAAATATCAGCATTATTCATGTGCAGAAGTGGAGTAGATTTTGAATAGTTTGATAGGAAAGTCCAACACTTGAATTATCAAGAAACCTTTTTAAGTCTTAGATGTTTTAAATCTTTGAAGAAATTAGTTTAGAAGACACTTGTTAAACTTTTTAAAGAGCTGTATATTTGCTCGATCTCAGAAGAAAAATTATATCTATTTTAAATAAAATAATAAGAAATTATTTATTAATCTATCTGCTTCTCAAGTACTATATTTTGAGAGAAAACCATCAATAAGTAAAATTTTGAGTTTTATGTCTCTCCGTTTCTCGCATTATATTGGGTTTTTTTTGGTTACCTCAAATATTTTCCCCCCAAGAAACAGGATATTAAGGGAAAAATAACTTAACTATTCGCTTTGAGTACCAACTACTATTTCTGAAAATATAACAAAATTTTATTAATTTCATTAATCAATTCAAAGGTTCTCCGGAATTTACATTTATAGTGCATACATCTGACGATAAGAAAATAGGTGTCTTTCAGTGGAATCGCAGGGGTACGGTACACTAGGCAATGCATAACCTGATTCATTTAGCATGTCAATAGGTTAGTGAGAACAAATCGATTATTGAATGTTCTCAAAAATCGATTGGTATTCAATCAATCTTCTGTAAACGTAACAGTTTCGTACAGAGACGCAGCGATTTTACGAGTGAGGGTGACATCGATTGTTAGGGTGTGATGTAAATGTAAGTATTGGTCACGTGATACACTCTCATTCCACGCCCATGAATCCATCATAATAATGTAAGTTCAAGAAAAAATTGAGACCACCATTATAAACAAATATATCATACAAAAAAGTGCTTGATATCAAACGAGTCTATTTCGTATTTCGAAGAGTAAGGCGTTAGTTTTCGTCTTTTTCGTTCATGAATGTATTAAATATTACTGCTGAAGTGTAAATTGGTGTAAATGTTACCTGTGCTTTACGAAAATCAAACAAATTCCACTCTTTCCCATTTTTTTCGATGTTGGGTGAAACTTGTCCTGCTGTTTCAGCAGGAAAAAGAAAAAATCTATAATAGGCGAAGGTTGTTTGGAGAAAGTGGAGACTCAAAGATCGAAATGTTCAACCAATTTTGTTCTTGGTGTATGAGCATAGAATTTTTTTCAAAATAAAAAGACACGATTTTGACACTTGTTGAAATTCAAGTAGAATTTGTAAACTATCTAGCAATTTTAGCTACAAAGATTACTTCAATTTTGACAAAACAATCTGACATTGTTTAAAGATTGAAAAAGAGTTCTCAATGAAAAGACTACAACAAAAATAACACCAGTATGTACATCCTGTGTAGAGGCACATACTAAATATCATAGGGACAGAAAAAGTTACGTAAACTGTTGACCTTTGTTAAAGAGTTCCTTGGCTATTTCATGGTGCTCTAATGCAGTACATCACCACATAACTACACTACATCTTCTAAAAGGAAGTTAACAATTAAGGTTTGTTTTACAAAGTTATGATTCCTTGACGATTGACAGAGAATGTGTTGAACATTCGCCGTGCAAAAATAATCACTAATAATCAGTTTTTGATATTTTTAGGCATAAATTCACCTTCACGCCATAAATGTTATATTTTACATGTACGTTGGATATTTAACATAAAATTATCGCAAAAAAGCATGAAATGTGGTCAAAAACAACAGATCAGGAAATTGGCAGTTAGGGACTTTTGCGTTCTGACGTTGTTGTGTTATTGTACTTTTTTAAAAATTCTGCAAAGGGTCACACCCCGAGAACAACAACAGGATGCTGGACCTCTGGTGGGTGTATGATGTATAGGATCGAATTTGCATATAACAAATTATACCAAAAACTGGTTCTCTGCAACTCAGTCAAAAATGTACTCTTTTTATAACAACGGCGTTTGTGACATTTGCGAAAGTAATATATGCTTGGGTAATTGCGTCCAGCTTTTATTTCTTATGACATTTTCTTCACGATCACTGTAAACTTATAACGGTTATTTTGTCTAAACTACATGTGAGTGTCCCCAAGTAAAGCATTCAGGGGTGGGAATACCCTTTAATGTGGTGAGATTCCAAAATTTAAATTTGTTTACATATGTCTTTTTAAATCTCCCAGAGTGTTTATGTCAATTGGTCATTCGACGACATCCTGTCCCTCCAGCCATGTAGCTGCCTGCTAGAAACGTGCATGTACCTTATTCTGTGTCAACATCTAAGCTTATCAAAATCCAACGTACGTTTATTACAAAAAGCTTCTTCAGTATATATTCACTGGGGAGAACTATTAGTAAATGTAGAATATTTATACCCCTCGCAAACAAAGTTGAGGAGGGTAAATAGGAATCACCTTGTCCGTCTCTCCGTCTGTCTGTCTGTCTGTGCAATCGTGTCCGGTCAATATCTTTCTTATATAGAAACATTGGAAGTTCTTACTTCACACAAAGGTTGCTTATGACCTGAGGAGGGTGTGTCATGATTTTGACCCAATGTCGTTTGGCCAAGTTAAAGATCACTGGAAGGAAAAGTACAAAATTCGTGTCCGCTCTATATCTTTCTTATGGAGAAACATTGGAAGTTCTTACTTCCAACAAAGGTTACTTATGACCTGAGGGTGTGTTCATGATTTTGACCTAAGGTAATTTTAGCAAGTTTAAGGTCACTTGAAGAAACAGTGCAAAATTCGTGTCCGATCTATATCTTTCTTATGGAGAATCGTTGAAAGTTCTTACTTTACACAAAGATTGCTTATGACCCTATGGTCAATTGAATCAGGGTCAATTGTGCAAGTTTAAGGTCGTTGTTTAAAATATGCATTATTCCTGTCTTGGTCATATCTTGTAATGGAAAATAATTAGAAGCTAAAATTTGACACAAAGATTGCGTGTAACATGTAAATGTGTCCTGATTTTGATATTTGGTCATTTGTGCAAGTTCAAGGTCACTGTAAGAATAATGGTGTATCCATTACTTTCCAATAGAGAAAATACTTGAGTTAATATATCTTTTAGCGGGGATATCAATTGTGAGTTTGCTCACAGTACCTCTATTTCTTTTTACAGCGTTACTCATTTTCTTTCATAATCATAAAATGCTTGTCTGATATAAGAAGATCGAATGGCAAGAAATAACAGGTGTTTTTTAGCCAACGAAAAGTATGGAGAATGCATCCATTCAATGTATATAAAATTAAAAAAAAAACAACAAGTTAAACCAGTGCAAAATGGATCAATCAAATGACTTATGAATATTTCGATTAATTTGACTCTACTTTTTTTTAAATTTCTGTTTGAATATGAAAATCTCAACAGTAAACGTTTAACACGACAATTACATGGTATGTTGAGATGTTCGTAAATAAAAATAAAGTTTTATCTTTAATTCCTCAATAAAGTCTGGGGGTACTGTGTGTCGTAGTGACCACAGTAGACATAGATAAGAAAAGATCAATGAATCGGACAGGCTATCCATATGATTGATTTACATGACGTGCGTTAAAGCTCATACTCTCCGATCCGGACAATGCAGTGTTGTTCTGGTATCATATTGTTGTGTATTTTGCTAACGAAGTTGTGGTTGTCTAACCAGACAACGTTTACCGGTACGTTAGTATAGTTGCATTCCTTGATTTAATACAGACCAGAAACGAACCGAGCGCCATAGTTTTTTAAGGTTAAAGAATTATAACTCTTGAAAGAAAGAAGAAAATTATGCATGCATAGGAGTAAATTAAATTTATACTCAGCAGGTAATAAGCAAAACGTCAAATGCGGTACAAAATTAATTTTTACGGTCTCAAAACCTTTAATTTGTTGGTTACAATAAATATGGCATTGCTACTGAGCAGTAGTAACTTCATTAACTTAATATGATAAATGGTTAAAGAAAAAATAAATAAGCATGCAGTATTTCACCATTATAAGTGTCACCGTGAAGCAAGAGTACAATGGCACAGCTCCAACTGATCTGATTTCTGCAATACAGGGATTGGTCTTATTATTTCTGCAAATAAACTTTATTCTTTGTCGTAAGAGTAATGTCGGTTAAGAATCAATCAATACCATGGGATACCTGGAGCTTTAAATCAGGAAAAAAGTAAAAATACAGCAAGGTGCGTCCTTCCGGAGAAATGAAAATTTATAGATTTTCGCTTTCAATTCGAAATGAATAACACATGCATGTGAGCCGGCTCTGAGACTTTTCATATTTCAGCATACCGGTATGTGGTTGTATTATACCTAACTTCATAACAATTATTACTTTTTATTTGATCTTAGATTCAATTCAATATTCTTATAAATGATTACTTTTCAATGTAACGTCAAATACGTCAAATAATCTTTGGTGCATTATAAAGAGAATGGATCACATTATTAACAAAAAATATTAATATTATTTTACATTTAATTAAAACGATTTTCTAAATGTTCCGAAAAAATGCTCATATTATTAAGTCTGTAGTTTTAGATTAATAAAGGTTTTAAACTTTTGAGACACTCATTAAAATTTTCAAAAAATGATTTTTAATTTTTATGTTTTATTCTTCTACACGATTGTGTTACATAGCCAAAGTCTTGGAAGTACATACAAATATAGCCCAACAGTCTAATTGAGTGCCATGATCACAGGTGCTTGTGGTCAGAACACCTTGAAGTTCCCCTTTTAAACCCTAGAATGACTGACTATAACCTAGTTTTATGAAAATTATAAAAAGCAATCTACACAAAACATACAATTAAAATAAATTTGGAGAACGTCCGAATAAACAAATGTCAAAAAATGCCTCCTGCTCCTCATTATCTACACATTAAACACGTGTTAATAATGATATAAGTTATCAATCTCTGGCGATGATTAGAACAAAAGTCTACGAAACAGAAGAGTTTTAATTCAGTTAAAATTATTTCAATCGATTTTTTTTCAGTAAATGACACAATAAGACAACTGAGAAACTTAACAAGCGTTTTTAACTTTATTGTTGTAAACCAAATCATGCAGGTTAATGAAGAACCCGGATAAATAAATCTCAACCGTCTGAACATTTTACAATGATATCCGTCGATACATTTATACGACTTGATGAATCGTTCGGATTACTGGTGATCTACTGTAATACAGCAACAAATGTCTTTAATTTTTATACAGAACTAATATTGTTTCATGTCATGTTTCCTGGAATTTATACTTTCAGGATAACGTACAAGAAAGTCGTGTGTTTGAATTAAAGAGATAAAAAGAATTTTTTTAAAAAATCAACCATTCCTGATAGTCACCACAGGATTTTGAAATTCTCATTATACTTTATCAAAAGAAAGAGAAACAAGTGTGTTTATGTCTTCTTCGATTAGAACCCATTGCAGGTTAATGAAGAGTTCCTTGTGCCCAAAAAGGATTTTAAATCAAAAACCAATACTGGTCTGACTTTAACAACTTTAATTGAAATCCCCTACTGTTCCATTTATCTACATAATAGCGTAGTAACATTGTATTCATCCAATTGAATAGGTTACTTCCTTATGTTCCTGAGCTTGCTTTTTATATTAAAAACTATCAAATGTTTCAACAACATAAAGATCATACAGCAATATATATGTCAGATCATAGAATTGGAGGTAAAACAACAAATATTACGAAAGATACAAATTGGATTCTAGACTGAAACTGACAATTATTGTATTTCACGATTTATAAAAGTATGATAGATGTTTGATAGCTACCACCTGAGAACCTCACGCCTATTATATAATAGTCGGGATTAAAGGACTCAAAGAGAGAGGCTGGGATCAGAATAAATCGTAACTACTCGGCCATTTCCACTCGCGAAAATTAATTTTGTGAGCGGAAATGGCCGAGTAGTTACGATTGGGATCAGTATATTGCTTTGAAGTACTTTCTGTTATACATGTATAACGCTCGTTAAAGAAGCATTAAGGACGCTAGACGCTCATCAAAAAGTTATAGATTTGCTTAATAAACCATTAACTATTTTCTGGTAAAGAAAAAAATCATTATATAATAGTTTTAAATTTTAGATTCACCTGTATTCCTGGGTTTTTATACTAATCTCCTCTTCTTAAGAAGATTCATATAGTCTTAAAATGACCACGACCTTTTGCCCTCTTACTGTGTTTAAAAGCCCACCTGCTCATCATAACTGCATCAGGGCCCAATGGCCAAGGGTAATGAATTTGCTTTCTTGTCCATCCGTGTAAAAAGTTTGTCTGCTAGATGATTAGGAGTAAAAATGAAATTTTTCAAGGATCTGTTACTAGTTATGCTTTTTCGCTTTACGAGCAATTTTAGACCCATGGAACATGAATTTCATAGGTTTGGTTATGGTGCCCAAAAGAATTTTATGCATCTTCGCTAAATGATCAATAGAGGTCCGCCCTACAACCAGTACCTGCTAATGCTTGAAGATTGCATTAATCCTCTCAGTTTAACTGTAAAATCTGAGTCCCTTCCAAAAGCTTTTGAGGTATGAGAAGTTGAAATTCACAAGTTTTGTTTCTCTTCCCTTATCGATGTTGAGAGGGCTAAAGACTTAGTCTATATCAATATTCTTGATAAAAAATCTCTTTAAATTTGTAATTTTCTTTACTTGATTAAAGTTTAAGGCAAATAATATCATACCTAAAATGTTAAGGTAGATCTGATGGATAAGTTGACTATCCGGCCTCTTTAAGCACTAATGTTAGCCAGATTTGGCGCATTTGATTCAAAGAACACCTTAACATGTTTTGATAGTATACAAAAGACGGACGACAAACGAAGGGCAATCAATGATAGCAATATGTCACCAACAAGTCACTCAGATGACCTAAAACAGAAACAGTAAATACATGGTTTGTCAAATGAATGTGAATTCGCCAGTATTACCAATCAGAATAAGAAACGCTTATAATACAGAACAACAATTTACGAATACTTATCATTCAGAACAGTTACCGAAACCTTAACTTAACACAACTTTATCAATATTTAATTTCACGACAAATGCAGTAATGTTATAAACACACGTGACGTCACAGGAAATGTTACAGCGACTGCTGATAAAAGAACGTGGTAACATTAAAATCGGCTCGAGGTCGACTCGTTCACGTCTCTCAGAGACTCGCCGGAAGTTGTATCGTCCGAACAGCATAGACAGAGCCTCTTGCACCCCTGTCTGAAATCTCTTCTCTGGTATGCGTAGATAAAGGGGTTAACAACACTGTTGAAGATCCCAAGGAACACCAACCAACTGGACAGGTTGAAGGTAAAGTCAGAAGTTATCCCGAAACCATAGCTATGGGGAGAAAAAAATTAATGAATATTCCTTCTTACTCAGTGACCAGATTGTGAATTTTTTTAAAATGTTAACTGTAATTTGGAATTTTATGGATATACCAAGCTTATGGATTCAACATCAAAGACAGAAATATTGATGTAAGGGTTCGTTCGAAGTGAGATAATGGGAGTGTTAAAATATTTTTAGATCATCCGAATCACTCAGAAGGAATATTTCTGTTGGCCTTCGGCCGTCGTCAAACGTTACAATTTTATGTCTTTCTCAAAAACCACAAGTCCAATCGTGAACAGTTTTAGCGTGAAGCTACTTTCCCACACAGCTTAACTTACGATGGACCAACGTGTCTGTAATATGAACAACGTTGGCCCAATGATAAGTTGACATCGTTGGTCTAACGTTTGGCCAATGCTGTGTACCCAACACTTACAGACCAACCATTACCCAACGTTGGGCCATCATAAGCAAGATATCAGGGTTTAGGGTATGGTGAATATAAATTGTGAAAAACATACCCCACATACTAGTATATCAACGAGAACAATAACTCAGTTTAAAGTAAAAACTATAAAAAAATAATTGATGCAATATTTCCGGATATCATTGGCCACCACTGGATATTTAGCATACGTTCTGACTATCAGTAAACAAATCTGAGAGTTTCCTGCCAAGCAAACACGAGTAGCAAAGAAATACATGTACAATACAAGTTATGTAGCGTTATTCTCCGATGTCGTTGCTTTGTACTTTGTGACATGATATAAATATTAACAATGTCTGATGTAAAAGTTCTTACCAAATTTTTGACATGGCGTAAACATTTACAATATCTTTTCATAGCCGATACTAAATTATGATAAGACATAAATAGTTACATGATAAAAGATCTAACCGAATTTGGTAAACTTTGTAGGGGCTCCAGCTGACAATGAGCGCCAGGGTGACGTATCCCATCACTTTAGCAGATCGGATGCTTTTGATAACCTTCCGGTTTCGCTCGTTATCCGGGCCTTCCGTCGCTTTTTTCAAAGATTTGGCATAAACTGTTCTAGCTTTTCTTAGAATAAGTCCATATAGGAACAGAGAGAAAGCCATGCAGGCGTATTCCACCACCCCAGAGACCAGATACAGCCAGTGGTGCAATAGGTAACCAAAGCTGCATCGGACCCCTGCCTCCCAGTTGTTGAAGTATACGAAGGGTAGACCCGCAAAAATGAAGGAATAGATCCACAAAAAGGCGATCAAAATGTTAACTACTGTGGTTGTCATCAGACGGCTATGGTAGGCATTGTGACAAATGGCTATGTAACGATCAAAAGTTGTGAAGCCCGCCGCTAGCTGGGATGCCAGTGTCATCATTGAGACAACTTGATAACGCAGTAAACAACTGTAAATATTTTTGGACAAATCAGGGAAAAACAGATAAAAAATCTGAGAAGCGGACGAAATTCCGACGCAGAAGTCTGCCACGGCGAGACAGAGGATGAACTTGGTTGTTGCAGTCATGGGCTTGATGTAGCGAACGAAAATAACCGCAACGATACCATTACCAACGCAAGCCATCACAAAAACCAGCATCTGTAGGGAAGTGAAGACTATAAGGATGGTAGGAATCGGTCTTGATGATGTTGACAAACTTAAGGTAGAATTTTCCTCAGTGGTATTCATCTTTGCCAGGTGATATCGGTACTGGAAAATCAATCAAAGGTTGCATGCAGTAAAAGTTTTGTACTGTTTAAAAGACAGAGAGTTGATAATTATCAAAGATAATCTGTGAACTCCAAGCCTTTCTTCCCAATATATAGTCTTTTCATTTATAGAAAGGCGTGGTGTGCGATAATAACATGGCTTAGTCTGATCAGACAGATACATTGTAGGAGTGGCAATTCGTTCAACTAGGAATGGTTAAAATTCTAACCATAAGCAAGGACAGTGAAGTAGAATTTTGCGGGGAGAGGGGACTGAAATCTAAGAGAAATAATCAAATCTTATACTTGGTAATATGAGAGGCTAATCGATGCAAATACAACATGTTTATGAAGAAAAAAAATACCTTACCATATAATGTTTCTGTTCTATCTGTTGTGTTAGTATACTCTCTTACAACATTGATCACCTTTGACGATATCCTTATTATCGTGATGATTTTAATTATCCATATTTTTGAAATTTTCTTTTACAAATAAAAAGAAATCGGAAAACTCTATTATTATCCGTCTCGTGTAATGAATCTTCGATCACGAATTTTATATAAACCATTCCTACACAACTATTTTGATCTCTGTGACTATATATAATATTATGAAAAAAGAAAACTAGTCATGAGTTAAAACTTTGGGTAGTTGGTGAAATAAATTAGCAATTATTAATTTGGACGTATATTTAATTTTAAAACGAAGCAGGTGGTTTGCATTACACCAATTTCTAATGTTGTACATGTAGGTATTTAGATATGGTAACTGCAATTGTTTTTTTTTTGTTTTTTGGGGTTTTTTTTGGTTTTTTGTTTCTTTTTTTTTTTTTTTTTGGTTTATTGGAGGCGTTGGGGTTGGGGGGGGGGGGGTGCAAAACAGCAAATTTTGTTTGTGACTTTTGATTATCATGCTTTCAGTACCATGCTTATCAGTTTTCTTGAAATCATATTTTTGAGAGAAATGAATGGATTGAAAATATTGCTTGTGTTGGCTTAAAATGACTGAACCGATATATTTTATGATATAGAAGCTGCAGTGTACTTATTTCTTCGTTCTTATTTCGTATTTTTACTATTTTATGAATACACGTATTTATTTAACACAATAACGCAAGTTTCAAAAGAATGCCCAGAAACCACATGTTTTTACTTAGAAATAAAAACACCAAACTTCTAACGAAGAAAATCGAATACATTTTGTTCTGATAGATTTTCGGAGAGAAAATGCATGCCGTCAAGTACAAAACGTATGCTGAATATTCCTTACCTCAAAAGAGTCGAACTAAATATAAATTTGAAAAGTTAGTCATATTAAAGTAAATATAATATTTCATGACCATGAAAATAATCCCTAATTTTAAAAAAATGTTAATTAAACATGTTCAATTATCGTGTTTATGACAGTCTTTATTTGCTTTTTTTGCATATTTAAAAAAAAAGGTATAAAGGTAAAATTTTATCTTTCACAGTCTTGATGTCTCTCAGCTGAGTTTGAATGTCGAGTATAAGTCTTCAAGTCATGATGATTTCGAAACTAGATTAGGCTTATAACGAATTTTATGTTCTCTTTCGCTTCGCTCAGCCGAACGTAAATTATTTCCTGTTCATAATCATATATTAATGAAACAAACACATAATGAAGGAGGTGACAACATTAGCCAAATTAATTATCGTTTTTATATACAAGTAAAATCAATATCGTATTTCATCCATGTAACAGCCAGCCCGGAATCTTGAGTATCCACCACATCGAGTACTGCATCCTAAAATGATATTCTTTTCGAAACCATGACATCGTAATCTATACTTTTAAAAGCGAGAAAAAAAAATTTCGCATTTATTGCAACTAAGGGGTCGTAGCTAAGTTGTCGAATGGCAATATAGCCCGGGTCCTGGGTTTAAATACCACAAGAACCGAATAACTCCTTACAAGAAAATAATTCTAAGCTATAATATCAACTCCTAAGGTAATCGTTACTTCATGTAAACGCAATATGAATTGAACTCCGAGTAGCTAAGACAGCCCATGCGCAGCGTACCAAACCCGAAGGCACCGGGATCGAACCACACATGCGCAAACAATTTTTAAATTTTATATGGAAACGAAAAGAAATATATTTATCTTTATACCTATTACACTTTCAGAATGCATTTTATGGTAAAAAAAAAAAAAAAAAAAAAAGTTTCTATCAGAAAACTTTGAAAAAGCGATTTAAAAAGTAAACTTTGATGTATAATTTTCAACTTCATTAATGGAAAAATGGATTTTAAAAGCGGTAGTTATTCGAGATATAGTATATTGACGTGTAGCAATTGTTTAGTTTTATCAAGCCCTTCGAATTTTAAAGACAAATTTCGATCACGGAACGACAGTGTTAATTGAAGAACATATATCGTGTGATCTCAAATAAACCTTCAAGTTTTCATTACCGTTTCCTTTTATATTTCCCTTTCATTGATGACAGTTGACAGATCTATCAAATTTCTTCGAAAATATTAGCAGTCTTTTGATATGAGGGGCTCTATATTATATCCATATCATATTTTTGTCCAAATTCCCCTTCATCTTTCTTGGTTTTGACATTTTGATATTTCTTTGAGTTCTTTTGATCTTAGTTTATGAGTTTAATACGGAGTTCATTTAAAATACCTACAAATCTTCAAAAACCAGTTGAGGGCCAGTATCACATATCACATAAGTATCACTGGGTTTTCTATTTCCTGTGTATGTGCATGGTAGCATCCGGTCATTATTGATATCTTTCATCACTATGTGAAATTTTTGAAAACTTCCGATAATAATAAAAGCTGCGTATCTGTATCTCAACGGAAAATTCGGGTAGACAGACGGGCCCGTCAACGCGAGTTTTCCCATGACAGAGTTACAGATCTGCAGCAAAGAATATGACAACTTTATTGCGAACCATTATCCTCTTTAATATGGAGAATCCTTTCACTTTTTTGTTGAGGCGAAGAAGACAAAACGTTTGGTTACCATAGACACATTATTATGAGAATATATTAACCTTTTAAACGCGATACAAAACAAGCATTGCATATCAACGCAATAGAATACAAAGAACGTGATATTGTTGGATGCCACGTGATAATTACATGAAAAGGATGCATCTCCAGCGATTATTCACGTATATCGGTCACTAGATTCCACAGTAGGGGGTACTGGCTGACTTCTGCTATTTATACAATTGTTTGATAAATGTATCAATGTTACCCAGACAATATATGGCGAAACACCAGGAAGGGTATTTAATGGTTTGTAACATTAAAAATCACTGAAACGTACAAAGTTAACCATTTGAATACACCATTTTATTAGTGTTGTCTTAATTATAAATACAAGAGTTAAAGAAAACATTTATTAATAATAAAAAAAATAATAATGTAATTTAATTCATGTGTAAACAAAAACCAGGCAGACCATTAATCTAAGAGATTTCTTGGATCTAATGTGCGTCTACTCTAATCTAGATCTCTTTCAAGGTATAATCAATTAAAGAAAGAAAATTTGAATATAATCTTAATTAATTACATAATCTTTAATTCTTTTTTAAATCAAACTTGTCTGTAACTAGGAATGTCCGAGACTTTTGAATTTCTAAACAGTAAAAACAAAACAAAACAAAAAACCCCTAAAATCAAAACTTCAGCAAGAGAGTTTAATACCGTTGATTTCAACTCTAAGACTACAGACTTAACGAGGATATGATATAGAGAAAGGACTGAAAGTGCACCCAATTATAAAATTCACACAACCCACGTAAAACGGCCGCTCTATTGATAAATATAAATTAAATTTTTTACCGAATCACTTTATATGAATTCTGACTTCTCTAATCTGTGTGTGATAATGAAGATCAAAATACATTTGATCCGTCAACTCCTCGTGGCCGATAGAAACCCGAGAATGCTTCATAATTCTCATCAGATGGACAATAAAAATAGTACTCATTGAGGTGCTTCTTGTTCTACTTATCTTTAAAGTAGGGTAAAAGTCCAGAGCTAGCTAGATCTGGAAAGAACTGAATGATAGGTTCAATGGGTGAAGGATTCTGCTAAGTGATATGTTCAAAATTACAAAGACATCCAACACATACATGTTACAGTGAAAGGTATTAATTAACCATTAATAAGTTACATGTGTCAGAGAGGGGTAGCCTTATGACAGTGTAATGTTCAGTTAGGCAGGAAGCAACAGGGTTGGGGGCGAGGGAAGGGGCGGGGGCAGGGAGGATTTGCTTCTCCTATTCATGGCAATCGATATTTTTCTCTGATTTATAAATAAGATGTGTTCTTTTAAGCCAGTTGTATCCCCCAACCCCTAAAAAAGTTATTTTGAAGATGTTTTAGGGTAGGTCTAACCCGACCCCCTCCCCCTTCTTATTAAATAAACGATGTCTGACCAGGGTAATCATAGTGCATGAACATTCAAGAAATCATATTTCTTATTTTGCAATCATGTGTATTAACATTTATAAAACACTTCTTAATAAAAGTATTATACG
Source organism: Magallana hongkongensis (assembly GCA_016163765.1). Classification (NCBI taxonomy): domain Eukaryota; kingdom Metazoa; phylum Mollusca; class Bivalvia; order Ostreida; family Ostreidae; genus Magallana; species Magallana hongkongensis. Next base: position 10,831,203 of record WFKH01011581.1, on the reverse strand, counting down.
GCAATCGGTTTTTGTCTTTAATATAATAACTGCCAGAGTCCTTTCTTATCTATTAAAATGTGTATTAACATTTATAAAACATTTCTAAAAAAGTACTATACATGAGAAAACATAGGTAAAATTGATTATCTTGCAATTATTTTTCTTTTTAAAAGATGCCAGAAACCTAAACAATTCATTTTCTTGTTTGCAATTTTTTAAAAAGTTTAAGTCATTTTAAGCTCTGGGCACAGAATGGGAAGCGTTTCATGGTCTATTTATTGGTTATCAAAAGTAGTTTTTAAAGGACATTACTAGACTGGTCGTAAGGAACATTTCTATACTGGTCTTTTACATTTTCTAAATTTTCTTTTAATAGCTGACCGGTGGCCAACTCCCTGATCTTTTTTCGTTCTCATGAATAATTCATGTCCCATTCTGATTGGCTCCTTCACACTTTCCTGGAGAAATATTATCAATCGTATATGCATTAAGCTATAAACAACTGCCTTTTTTCATAATATGATCTCTGTTTTTATACATGTACTAGAAAAACATAAAGAGCCTCTCTCATTGAATTGAATTGAGAATAGATATTAAATGTATATACATGTATGAAAACGAAAAAGGCTCAATGCGTTGGTCCATGTTCATTTTGCGTATGTGGTACTGGCCGTGGGATTCCAACGATTGGAAGCAGTCGCCGATGGTGAAAGTTGATGAAACTATCGATACTTCTACTATAGGAAGGTTATGGATGAAACTATCGATACTTCTGTAGGAAGGTTACGGATGAAACTATAGATACTTCTATAGGAAGGTTATAGCTTCGATTGATGTGCTTATATGTAAATACTGGCAAAATAGGAGAGAACTGTCTTTTGTTTTGAATGTAATTGATATTGTACCTAACACTATTATATAAAAAGTATACTAGTAGTATTATATTCATTGCGAGAATGACGAAGTTTTGGATTTATAATCTGCCGACGCGGAGATTTCAACTCTTAACCTTTGGTCTGTAGTCTTTAGTCAGAAGTCAAAACTATTTCGCCATAGCTGGTTCTGATTAAGTATTATATGTATAATGTTTGGGGTTTTCCGACCATTTGCTCCCTATTCATTTCAACTATTATCATCCTAAAGATGTTTTTTTCCGTTATTCATACGTTACATATAATTATATTAAAACAATTTTACTATTATAATAGTATCCAGGCGTTTTACTAACGATCATTGCATGTTTTCCAAGCTGAGTTATATAATGGGGAAAAAAATTCCAGTGAAGATTTATGTACATCTTCTAATTTGCAAATCGGATATTCGAACCCACATTCTACGACCATAAAGTACGCTGTACCGCAGGATACCACTGGACTAAAGTAATTGATGATTTTTTTTTTATGTTTTATTTCAAAACTATAACATCCCTACATTTTTTAAACATATAGTACGATTTTTGATCAAAAGGAAAAAGGAACCAATGAACGTCTGTTGAATTAAACACGTGATCAATCTGAAAACTAAACCGTATTTTTATGAAAACAAATGTACAATGCAGCCATTGCAAAAACGACTAAAACCATTCTACCCGCATAATGCTACATTATTGTTGCCAGCATGCTGCTAATTTTAGTTGATATCAATATAGATATTTGATATCAAGTACTGAAAACTTTAAACGGTCTATCATGACTTTGGATTTACATTTTAATCTTTTAATAAAACCAAACCGATTCTTACTTTTGGCATATCGGAAAGCTAAACTTCTGACATTGTCATGATAATGAAATGCTAATAAAAATCAGATTAATACACCTGTCAGTGTTTTCATCCTCTCCACGTGGTTGATAAGAATCCGAGAAGGCTTTGTTATAATCATTAGGTGGGTGTAAAAATGCGCTTTATATTTTATTGTTCAACTTATTTAAAGTACATGTAGGATTACAGTGTCGGGAAATCTGAAAGACAACCAACGGATGTATGGTATAGCCCGACCATACATTCAGAGAATAAAAAAAAATATTATCATTGAGTGAACAGTACAACCAGTTAATAAGTGAAAAATTACTGATATAAATAAGTTTTATTGATTTATACATATATGTCAAAGCTTATTGAGGCGTAAGATCAAATTCACTGATATGTGTTTGGTTACATGTAGTGATACAGGTGAGTTACATAGCTCACTGATATGTGTATGGTTACATGTAATGATACAGGTGAGGTACATAGCTCACTGATATGTGTTTGGTTACATGTAATGATACCTGTGAGGTGCATAGCTCACTGATATGTGTATGGTTACATGTAATGATACCTGTGAGTTACATAGCTCACTGATATGTGTATGGTTACATGTAATGATACATGTGAGGTTCATTACATTAAATGACCACAATGATTTCTCAATTAATCGAAAAATTACGGCATAAATTGATTATAAAAACTTCACGGAGATTTCTCGATATTTGATAAGGAGGTGCGAGAAACCTTCATCTAATGAATATATATAATTTTGAAATAAGCAATAAAATCTATACTTTTTTTTCTATTATCTTATGTGTGAGCGTTTCACAATAGGGTCAATCTGCAAGATATATACAAGTTCAAAACTCGCTCTGACTTTTTAATAAGAATTTTTAAACTATAGTTTTTTTCAAATATTGTACACTTTAAATTTTTAAAACAGCAAACATATTTCGGATATGCTGAAATTCATCCACATTTGTATCTTAATGTGTCCCATACCCCCTGGATTTTGTTTAATTTCATTTTTTTATTATTATTGTTTACAATATACATAGCTAGAAATTATTTCAATGGGTAGCCATAAGTATGTTGAAGTTCAAGAGCTCACAATTCTTTGTTTTGTAAACATGGCTCATGTTATGCTCTTGTTTACTAACTTAAAGTTGCATATTAACCTGCATTCAACTCGTGTTTTTTTTCTATTTCCGGGTTTAAAACAGTTTTTAGTTATAGGTGTCCCCATCTAAATCAGTGTATAAAAGTATAAAAACTTCACCCTTGTACAATGTACGTTATATATACATATTTTTGTAGTATATACGGAATGAAATTTTTATTACACTGATCTAGATGGGGAGCGTCTATTTTTTTTACTGTTTCTAAAATAAGCACTTTCGTGTCATTGGTTTATTAAAAGATGAAAAGAAAAATATCAAATTACAGGCCAATAAATCTTAAGAATGTTGACTTTTAATTTTATTCTTAAAACTTAAAATAATATTTACATCTACTACGTATGTTTTCCTCTATTTCTTCGGAAATTGATTGTAATTCATATACGCATGACAAGACAGAAATCTAGCAATCCAACGCACGACCTACTTATAGCTGTCGGCGTAAGCTACTAACTTTTGAAAACTGTTTTAGATCAGTTGTTTAGCTTTTAGAATGTTAACTTTAATTCAAGTAGCTATAATAAATCATTATCATTGTTACATCGTTTATTGATGTGTTCTTTATTCTTTTGCTGTTTACTTTGCGTGGATTATTTCTTTATCGATCGAAACTAAAGCTACAGCAGGAACTCCACGGACTTCCGAGTAGACCGTAGTTACCATGGCAACCTTCACAGATATGGGAAATTGGTTGTTCCTTCTGGGTAACGTTTTAATCGACAATAATACTAATAATTTACATACTTTTACTCACTTTTTATGGATAATTGATAAAATGATTCAAATGTAGATGTAAATATAAACAATGAAATGCTTTCTTTGGTGCTTCATTAGGGCTAAGAAGGTAGCTAGCATCGCAGAAAAAAATTATTATTACATAAACCGATAAGTGCCCAAGATACACGATCTATTAATGACACCAATGAGCTCTCTGGTAAAACAGCGAAGTGGGTCTCCTTTATTATTACATAACTACTTTTGCTTGTAATTCATACTGTGGTATCACCGAATGAATGTGTATTAATGTACATGTATCTTCATCCCTATTATGTAAAGATTTTCATATTCAACGATTGCAAGATATGTATTTCACTTCAGTATATAGTTTCTCTCATTTCATATTTACCAACTGATTGGAATTACAGCAATACTTTTTTATGATAAAAACAGAGCATCCATCCTTTTAAACAGTTGATTTTATTTATATATAAAAAAAAACCAACTGACGAAAAATCAGTACCAAGGAATCTATGAATAAGCTTATTATATATTAATTTTTAATTAAAAAAAAAAGAAAAAAAGGGGGACCTTTGATTTTAAAATCTATTTTATAAAATGTATCACAGTCGATCAGGTATTAATAACATTCAGTTTGTAATGTAAAACACCACATTCACAATCAAATAAATTAAAAAATTCAAACACATCTACAAACTATGCATTCAAGCTTAAAAAATTACATATATCAGAGAAAACGTACGTTTCCTCCGAATTTCAACATTTCTACAGTCACAGCATTTTTACATGTATCAGAGATAGCAGTTAAGCATTGAAACAAATTTTGTAGAATTCTGATAAAAATTTAACTATGTACAAAATAGTTAAAATGTCTTTGACTGATGCATTCACATATCACACTCTGCAAGGTCTACAAATTTAGATTCCTGGACGACAAAATCAGCACCTTGATTAAACATTCCAATTCAATCCTATTAACGTAGAAAAGTGATACCGTATATATAAATATACAAAATGGTGTCGATATTTTGTTGGAAGGGAGATGGTGAGGGCAGGGGGGGGGGGGGGGGGGGGGGGGGGGGGGGGGTAGTATCCTGGGGGTAGGTATAGTTCACATGTACTCTAAATGGGATGTGTAGGACGCGAGACTTAAGCTTCCGACATTATATAACCGGTCCTGTTTGGTATGGTTCATCATATTTGTCAGAGTTCCACCAGGCATGCGCAGATTCATGTAATCCCACAACACCTTGTAGCAAAATCTGTACTGGTCCTGAAAAAGTTAGAGTATTGCAATTGTTGAAACATGTTGACTAATGTTTTGCTTTTTGAATTGCTTGGTATTAATGAGGCTTGGGGCGAATTACATTATATAGTAATGCAGTACATTAACATTACTTCATGAATTAGGGCATTAAAATACCATTACCATTACTTAATTTTCTTGAAGTAATCCATTACATTACCATTACATGAGTAAAGTAATGCATTACCATTACCATTACTTTGTGAAAAAGTTTTTAAAAAGTAGAGCTAATTAAAGGGTATAATTGCAAATGTTTAATATATGAAACACACGTTAACATATCTACAGGTTCATGCTCACTATTCATACTACGTCATGAACTCAGCCAAGAGAAGAGAACTGGGGTGTTGAACACTTCTTCAAAACAATAGATTGTTTTGATACTTAATCATGAGGGCATTGTGTGTTGTTGACACATTCTTTACAGAAAAATAGTTAATTGAATGTACATCTAATTTTAAATGATTTCAAACTTTTAATAACAACACTCATAAAAATTATATTCAATTGTGTTGTTATAGCTAGTAATATTGACAATTCAAAAAATTGATTTTGTTTTTTAAATAATACAACTAAAATGTTTTTAGCTTAAAAATTATTTTTTTCTTCTTTAAAATAAATTTTGATCAAGTACAATTTAAGTTCTTCAATTCATCACGATTTTAAAAATGAATATGCATAAATAAGCATAGTAATGCTAAGTAATTCCTTGTAATGCCAGCACTACAGTAGATTTTGGAATGTAATGCATTGCAATGCATTACCATTACATTTAGCATTACCCAAGCCTGGTATTATGATCACAATTAATAGTTAACTTTTCTAGTATAAGAACCATTGTCAATCATTACCGACATTTGTAACAAGAATAGATATGGGTTACCCCATATCCAAGATATTCGACTTTTAAATTACTTTAATTTTCACTGTGTTTTCAACTGGTTTATATAGTTCTTCATGTCCGTAGCAAATACTGTCACCAGTCTTGCGTCACTAGCAAACAGTGCACACACCTGTGCTTGCAAGACATGGATGGCAGAAATACGGTACAAAGATATTTAAAAATGCTTTTTTGCCAGAATGATAACTTAAGAATTTTTATACAGAAAAATGTTTCATTGACACTCTATTAATCTAAAGTTGAAGAGCTTTCATCATAATATTACATTTACATGTACATAAGCCAACACTTTTAACTATACAGAAATGATTCTGGAAAATTGTAGAAATCTTAAAAGTTGTTTTAAAAGTTGTAACTTTATCATATAAAGACATCTATAAATGTTTTTTAAATATATTTTTTTGGTCTCTCTATCATTAGACATTTTATTCGCCTTTTTAGTTAGGTCTCTTCTCTCGTGACTTGACGCTGTACTAGCGTAGAAATCTGCTGAACTGTATTTTAACATACTTATATACTATATATTTGTTACTTTTAAATTTACCATGAATAATAGATAACAAAATTTTATATAGCTTTATCATTTGAAAACGATCTTTGATAAATTATTTACAAAATTTATGCACACCCTGAGGAACTATGTTTTGTCGCGACTTTACATTTGCAACCACAACAAATGATGAATATTACACAAAAACACTATCAATTTTGCTTATTTAATTAATGAAAAAAAAAAGTTGTTATGGGTTCTTAACTGTAAACATAATGAAGTGTTTTCTACTGTTTGTGAACTGGTTAGACAAGCCATTTAAATACATGTATATGCATATGAAAGGGAAAGAAAGTAACATTACAGTAATTCTTTAAATATATATCGTACATGTAAATATGTGGACTTTATGTATTGTAATAATATGTACTATTGTATCGCCACGTGGTATCTTTTGCAATGTATGATCTCTCCGCCTTGCATTAGGACACACGACAGAACTACTATATAATTATCAAGTATATTACTTACATAATTAGTGTTTTTACTTATCAACTTTTAATATACACAAAAAACATGTACTGTAGATTATTATATAATACAATCATAATTATGTCTGTGCTTTTGTTATTGTATCAATCATGCTTGTTGTTTGTGATGCCTGAAAGGGCCCTAATTTGGAAATAAAGAATCTATCTATGATAATCTACAAATAGCCCAGGTCTACACGAGTGCAATCAGAAATCTGTGCTGATGTTGCACAACCATACCGTCATTAAAAACAAGAAAAGAAAAGAAAAACATATTCATACACTGAAATGATTAACATTCTCTCTCAGAAGAGATTGTGTGATAATTAACGAAACAATAATCATGAAAGTAATATAATTGTTATAATATAAGCAATATTCATTATTAAAGAAATTGTCAGTCTAAGAATGACCTATATTTCGTGAAAAAGACTGAGGAAGCAGCTAGCCGTAGGAATATGAATACCTCTTATTTACATTTCTGGGGGAAAAATTGATTTTTAATATCATTTTACGTTAATTTTGTTTTCTTCCACGATTACATATGCATCGATATTCTAAACATTTGTTGTAATGTTGTATCTGCTGATCACGAATAAAACTATATTTTTTTCAGAGCAATTGTGTAAAGAGTACCTGGCTATAGTAATGTATCTTGAATAGATAGTATGCACTGATCGAAAATATTAAGGGTCCTCGACACCTTTGGGAAAAGTTCTGCATACAAGCCCATTCCTCTAAATTACTTTTAAAAAAATAATTTATTATGGATTTCTAGCATTTGTTCGACTTAAAAAGGACAGAAAAATATTTCAATTTTGGTAAAATAAAATCAACTTTTTAAATTTTACCTCTATTTATGAAAATAAAAGTCCCTGCAGTATTCGAACTCGGGACCTGCGGGTCGGCAGATCGAAGCTATATAATACCCATTGCGCTACAGAGATAGACACCAAATTTTGGTGATATAAGCTGTTTCATAATGGGTTAAAATCGCCATGTCATAAAAAGTAGAAGTGTCGAGCCTCCTTAATTGTAAAAATGAATAGATTATAAATAGAGACAAAGGACTTGTTGTGTCGTACAGCAATGTGAAGTAGGCCAGTCTATTTCATTGTTGATAATCTGGCCACGGCTCTTTGGAATCAACAAGAATTGTCCGACTCTAAAGCTTTGTCTACATTACGACAATCTGTGCATACTTTGTTTGAGATTAGCGTCATTTTAAGCTTGTTTTCATGCAAGAGGTAGATAATTACATCATACCGAAAGTCCGCGGTCTTGTTAACGAGGCTCTAACTTACCACTGTGTCCACAATCTGCGGCCTGCGCTTTTTCATGTGTTTGACGTTATGATACACGTCTACATCGTGGTCCATTTGCATGGCTTCACATATCGTCCACACCGCGCAAAACAGTCCGCTGTGGGTGGCGCCATCTTTACAGTGCACCACTATGGGAGCCGTGTTCTCATTGGATTGTCTCTGCCAACTCCGGACCAAGTCGATGAGATCCAGGAACATTGTCTTGGACTTTGGAACAAAGTCATTCTCGCTCCACGCATTGAACTGAAACTGGCGGACCTCTCTCGGGGTTGACTTCACCTTCAGCATGTTGTGGAGCTTAAAGTGTCGTATCGTCACGTTCTCCTGCTGCCAAATGTTTGTGTTGTCCACGAAGAACGGTTCGAACTTCTTGATTTTGTCTTCCGGCCAGTATTCCGCAGTGGTATCGTCCTCACTCTGAAAGTCTTCCATCATAACGATCGTCTGCACCTTGTGATCGTACACAAGCTTCCAGAAATCTATCACAGTCGTGTGAAGGGGAGACTGTGTCACTATGAAATGGCTGTTCAGCTCGTGGCTATCCAGGAAGACGGCATTGATGTAATCTGTACGGTCGAGGCCACCGGGAGTTTTCAAAATCGGTCTGTAGTCGTTCGGGGGAACAACGTCCGGAAAGCGATTCTTGGAATAGTTCATTGGAAGATGCGAAACTGAACACTGTTTTTTGGTTGGTTTCCGAGTGAACAATTGCAAAGATTTAAATTGGTCTCTGAGAAAAGAGTGTTTCGTTTTCGGATTGCGCATAGTCAAAGTGTGATATTTTTCCTTCAAGTCAGAACCAGCCCGTGTATCTCCAGCGACGCGAGCTTCGAAAATTGCTTCGTATATGAAAATATACTGTTTTACTGTCCGAACCATTGCTATTCTGTCCTTTCGCATTCTTCTCACAAAGGAATATACGCTAATGATACCCTCCGCTTCGTACTGATCTATTAAGGCGTCGATTGCAATAAATGTTCCTGTCCGGCTCACCCCCGTACCACAGTGCACCACTAGTGGAGACTTGTCGTTACCATGGTACTCACGAACTTTATGGCGGAACTCTAACAGAGGAATGGGATCATCTGGTACACCGTGGTCTGGCCAGGAGCAAAAATCGAAAATATGGACGACTTTTGTGTGAGCATCGTGCTTTGTTTTGATCTTTACAGATCTTATAACAAAGTCCGCGTACTCTTTCTCGTCAATCAACGCGAGAGTAAAGCTACCATACTGAACTTTTCCCATCTCCGAGTCTGGCCAATATTTTGAGCATTTCACTATTTTATCCTCGATCACATTTGTGATCATGACAACCACTTTGATATTATACTGAAACAACATTCTCCAAAAATCTAACACCGTTTCTTCATCGAAAGGGCTCTGAGCGGCTATATACCCGTGAGGCTTATTGTATCCTTTGACGAAGTTAGCGTTGATGAAATCTCCATTGGAGTTTTCATCGGGATCAAGAACTACTCTGGTGTGGTCGTACGGTAATAAGTGTCGGAAACGGTTCTTTCGGGTGTTTTTATTCCGGACCGCGTCATTCCAAGGCGCCAGGGGTTGGTGGGGAAGCTCGTGAAATTCTTGCTGGAATGTGACGGGTGCAGACGACATGTTGACTGGAATACTTCCGTTCAGAATGGTTCCGTGATATCCGTCATCCGGAACAAGGTCCCGTCCGGAAATGATGTACCGACTCTCCCTCAGCGAGTAGATAGTGTTCCAGTGCTCGTGGGGATTGTATTCGTCAATGGCGGTCAGCTGTACCTTTTTCTCCTCCTCAAACGTGTCGTACAGAGGCGGAGAGAACCGGTTGATTCTGGATCGGAGAAACAGAATCAGGAGAATGATGGCGACAAGTAGAAGAATCAAAAGTATGATCACTACGGCGACAATGACCGGTGTGTTATCTGAGGCGGTGGCGACAGGAACCACCACTGGCGGCGCCACGGTGGTGACGATCAGAACCGTTGTGGCTGGGGCGGAAATTTTGGAAAAGTTGGTCTTGGTTTTTGTTCCAACGGTGCTAACAATCTCATAATAAATGTCGTATTTTGTGTTCTTCTTCAGGGGAGGGTTTGACTGTCCGCCATAAACGTTGCCGTCACCGACCACAAAAAGTCGACTAGTTTTGATTTCGGAGTCGGCGAACCTCGCCACGACGACCCCGGGAGGACCAGCGGCCTGCTGTCGTCGACGTCGACTTGACGCTGGCAGCTCATGGACGTAGATCTGGTAGGCCGTCAGCGGCCCGGTGTCGATTTTGAACGGATAGATCTCAATAGTGATGGTCGATTCTGTTGTATTCTTCAACTGTGGTGCCGGCGGTTTCTCCGGGTCGCCCTGGTAGGTCCTAGCAAAGCCTATGGCTGGGTCCCCAGTGCCCTCATTGGAGCTGGCGGACACCTCCACTTTGTACTGGGTGTACACTAGGAGCGCGCACTGATCGTGGGAGGTGCCCTCGCTCTGGGGTTTCACGATTGTCTTGAAATCTATGACCGAAGTTCCCTCCGTAGCTGAACTTGTGATCTGAAAGATTAAAATTCAACCTGGTCTAGGCACCCTATACAAGTTTAACATAACACTTGTCAATCACGTATAGAATTTATTTATTTTCTAAATACCTTAATATTAATTTTCTTAGATGAGCTTTACAATTGATCAGATTTCTTTCTTTTAATACAGTATTAATAATAGAATACTTCTAGTATCAAAAGATATTTTAGTGAACAGTGTTATAAACAAGTGTATTAGGACATGTGGTGGCGGTCAGATACCCTGTAACTATTGATGACTCCCCCCAGGAAGACGGGTGGGGCCCAGGAGATCCTCAGACAGGTTTCATTGTGTGGAATCACGGTGATATTGGAGGGTGGGCCGGGAATCGCCTGTCTCGTCTGGGTCTGATTCACATCACTGAAGTTTCCCCACAGCCCAGGCTTGGTTCTGGCTCGAACCTATTAATAAAATCAATTTTACCAGATATCCCCAAAAAGGGAGGAAATAGAAATGCTTAATATGTACTTTTCTAAATTCAACATCGCAGGAAAGACAACCCACCTTGACGTAGTAGTTAGTGTATGGCGTCAGTGAGCTCACTGTTACAGAGTTATCTGCGCTTGACTTGTGGGTGAAATCTTTGAAGTCGGGAGTGATACTAAACGACACCTCGTATTCCCGGATAATCCCGTTACTTGGAATTGGCACCGTGTATCCCACCTCAATGCTTGTCACCCCCGGGCTGATAGTGGTGATTACTGGTGCAGCGGGTTCTATACATGGAAGTCAAAATTAAGAAAATAAATCTCGGAAATAAAACTTAAACCAGCTTAATTTCCATTTCTACATGTACAGTGGAGTAGTGAAAATTGGATCAAATGTAAGCTCGTCTAACTTTTGTGTCTCGGGTCCTGTTTTCTTTACCATTTTAATAAAATCTGATATTAAATACGTCATTTTTCATACCTGCTTCGTCTGTGCGCACCGTAAGGTACGTCTGGGGTCCGTCTCCGATGCTGTTTCTGTAGGACACACCAAACGTGTAGTTACTGTAGGGGGTTAACCCACTGATCGTCACCCGACCCCGTCTAACGGTCCCGTTAATGTCGGTCAGCCTGGTCCCACTTAGGGTGTAAGGGTACTCCAACAGATTACCTCCCCTGTCCTCACACTGCGGGGGTTCCCACTCCAAGGTCAGGCTTGTAGCGTTAAACCCAATGACAGCCACGTTTTGAACGATTCCTCTTGGTCCTGAAAAAAATAATGATTATACGTGTATTCATTGAATTGAAAAGTGTACTTCTTTTGTGTCTAATGTGTCAAACGTTTTTGTGTATAGCTTTAAAGGGTACCTGCAGTCCAACTGAAACTTAACTTTTGCCTATATAATATGTACCCATGGCAAAAAGCCGCATCAAAATCGATCTAGTAATAACGAGGTAATGCCGCTTGAAAGTAACTACACCTATTTAAATATAGGAACTATTGTACAAATACAATGTCCTAAAACTTTTAACTTTTATGTAAAAGGCATAAACTATACTGACTTTCATCTTGAGTGGTGATATTCTGAGATATGGTGCGATCGTTCTCGGTAGAGGTCAGGTTAAACACTTCGATAACAGCCTTGACATTGTAACGTCTGTACGGCTTTAATCCCTGCACACTGAGAGAACCAGACCTCTCGACAACCCTAATGTGTTAAAGAAAAAAATTTATCTGTTGACACAGTATCTATCAGTCTTAAGCCACATAAAGGAAAAATAACATCACAATGGCATATTGGCATGGCATAAAGTCGTGAATCGAGACCAATAGTGTGACTGTTTTCTTCCCACCTCGTGCCCTCGACGGTCAGGTTGAGGTCCCCGCAGTCTCCGATCCCGATAATCCCGTAAGTGATGGTCACGTTCCCCAGGTTGTCAAAGCTTTTACCTGCCCACGCCACAGAAAGCAGGTTGTTTACAGCGTCATAGCTCACTGAGAAACTTTGGAATAGTGATCCTGAAAATAATCCACCAATTAACGCGTCTCGATTTGTATTTCTTTTTTCTTTTTTTTTGGGGGGGGATGGGTGGGTAAATCTGGACCGATTTTAATAATTTTTTATTAAAAAAAATAACAATAAGATCATCTTACCTGGTGGAGGAGTGGGGGCTGGTGTTGGGGGTGTTAGCGTGGTCGTGGTAGGAACTGAAAGTAAAAATTTGTATTTCATTGATGAACCATACAGTCAACCATTAGTCTTTCACAGAATCCATTAATTGTCAGTCAACGTCAGACGTGATAAATAACGGAAATTGTTTGAACTGACTTACCTATACACTGGGTGGGATAGAATGGACTACGGAACCCAGGGGTCCAGTCGGTCATTAGTTTCCCGCTCTCGTCGGCCCTGACAACGCTCACCCGGAAGCTGTAGAGAGCATCCACATCGAGGCCAGTAAACGTTTCGGTGACTGTGGTCGTGTTCACTGCACTGTAACGCTTGACGACATTCCAAGACGCTGAGGAGTTTTGCTCAAATACTTCCAACCTGAAAAATGGGCACATGGTTTGAATAACCAAATCACAGCTTACTAACAAAGTACTCGTAAACTACTCATTAATCAGTAATTACAGTTCTATGTAGGAATTTTACACATAATTGGAATATCAAAGAGCCAGCAAAAAATGTTTCTTGGAATATTTCTTTTTCTTAAACTATAGAGAATATATATATATATATATATATATATATATATATATATATATATATATATATATATATATATATATATATATATTCCCTTT
>WFKH01011581.1:10782077-10793049 GCA_016163765.1 Magallana hongkongensis | reverse complement strand
ACCGGCCCTATATGTCAAGTCTTTTGTTATATACAAGTGTTCCTTTTGCGTCTTACCTTCATTATTGTATTCGGGGTGTTCTCCTACTCAAAGAGGTTCATTATTTCTTTGGGCGATGATTAATGCTAAATCTGATAATAAACCACAAAATTGACCAATTAAATCTAAATGACATAGACATCTAAACAAATTGTTATAATTCATTTAAAGATAATAATAATAATAATAATAATAATAATAATAAAATCACTATTCACACGTTAATTATTTACATTTACTCATATTATCTTTCCCTTGTTTTACTCCAAATCCTCTTGTGTCCGTACAACAACTGACAGTTAAAATCACAATTTAACCATTTTAAACCAATGTCTGCATATGAATACACACATTTCTTTGACATTTTAAAACTACCTTCAAACGCATTACATAGCAGTATTTATTTTATTTGTGTCAACATTTATCCAAATCTCTATTATAAATAATGGTTTCTTTGTTATATAAAGTTTCATTTCATTCGTTTAAGGTACCTATGTGTCGGTAATTTGTGATTCATCGAAATGTTTGATATATTCAGAGCACGAATTGCACAGACTTCAAAATGGCCCTAGTAACCTTCTGTAGATGGAGAAATTGATTGTTTCGTCTAAATAACGTACGTATTGACAAAAACAATAATTTTTAAAAGTACTTCATTTACTTTACATGAATGAATGAAGAGAGAATGAGCCACACAGAGTGAAATTTGATATATTAAACTGTAAAATGTATTCTTTGGGGGTCATAAATGCAACTTTAATTCCAAGAAAAACGAACCAATTAACCCATGTTTAAATTTACATTTCTTTTTCTGAAATACATGCATTATCACTAAAGACATTGTTGAATTGAAGGATATATTTCACATGTATACTATTTTGTATTAAAAATAAGCTTAACATAGAATAGTTCAACAAGTACTTCTTAAATCAAACTAATAAATGAAAAAAATGTACTTTAATAAACTAAAAGGTCTTCCCTAACAACAATGTTAAAAAACTCACCGGGATATGAACTTGGTTGGTCACGTGATCAAATCCTGTGAAACCCGAAGGGCTTCTTAGAAGATTTGATCACGTACCAACCAACTCAAATTGAAGTGAACTTTAAAACTCTGTTGTGTATTACTTGTATTTACATTTTTGAAAGTCAAATCGCTCAGAAATAATTATAAACATAAATCTGTATTGATGTTTTTGATAATGCAACCGTAAAACCATGAGCGCGTGCGATGATCATTGTTATGTCAAAATTATAACCTTTTGACCCGTTAAAACTTACTTACTTAGGTATGTCATTCCGTGAGTAACATAGGCCATTAACGACAGTCCTCCAACGAACACTGTTTGGGACTGCTTTTGTAGCGTCGTGCCAGGTCATGTCCTGCGCCTTAAATTCTGCCTTCGTGTTCCGCCTCCAGGAGTGCCGCCTTTTTCTCTTCCTCTGCGGGTTCAAGGACAAGGCTTGGCGTGTGGTGCCTGATGTTGGCTTCCATAGGGTTTGTCCAAACTAGTCCCACTTCCTCCGTCTAATTTGTCTATTGACTGGTGTCCTGCCTTCTTCTAAAGTTCTTCATTTGTGATCTTTTCAGATTCGCCTGAGACAGTTGTTTTTAAATGTCTGGATCTTCTGGAGAGTTGTTTTGGTCATTCTCCATATCTCTGTCCAATACAGCAAGACTAACTTCACATCGGAGTTAAGGGTCTGCAGTGTGGTAGTAATGCGGATGTTCCTGGAGGCCCAGATGGTAAATGCAGCCCTTTCCGATTTTTGACTTAATGTCACGATCTGCTCCACCCTGTCTGTCCACCACACTCCCCATGTAGATAAGGGACTCAACTTGTCTGATAGGTTCACCACCAACTATGACTGGTGTTTGGTCAGTAGTGTTGATCTTCATCAGTTCTTTTTTCTTCAAGTTGATCTTGAGTCCCGTTCCTGCGATGTTGTTGCAAGGTGAGTTGTTTTGTCCTGCATCTGACATTGTGCAAAAGGAGAGCCAAAAGGCCATCAGTAAAGTCGAGATCGTTGCGTTGCGCCAGTAGTGTCCACTATATACAATTGTTCCTGCCTGATGATGTAGTCCTCATGACCTCATTACTTACTGGCATGTGTCTTGCCACATTTCTTTGATGTGCTGCTACACCCGTAAAACTGTTACACAGAAATGAAAGTTTTTGCTATTCTGTGGGTTCATATAAGAAGATATATTTTGCAGATGTAAATATTTAATGTAACTCGATTTTCATAATAAAGAAATGCCAATCACATCATTTGCCAATAATCAACATACGCAACATATGCAATCGACGAAATCGAAAAAAGTATTACTTATCAAACTTGCTTAGGGTAAGGGTGAGGGAGTGGGTAAAATATGATAACTTGTTTCAAATGTATATGTAATTGAACGTATGTACTGATGAAGTCTAATCGATGTATACCCCTGAGCTGTTAGATCTTTAAAATTGAACTAACAGTACAACAGTCCTTCTTACGGTACCAGAAATGTCGGCTTTACGTACATTAAAAAAAAAAAGAAAATTCAGTAATTACTTGTAAACGAATTAAAAAAAATATATATATATATAGATATATATATATATATATATATATATATTTTTTTTTTTTTTTTTTTATATATATATATTCACGGTTAAAACAAATTAAAAATATGTTAAGAACACAACAATTATCAGCAAACCATTGATATCAATGGAGTAATCAAACATGACAAAATATATAAAAGCAACAAGTTGAAAGTAGTTTTGTTACAAAATATAATATGATGGGAAATGATGAGAGCCTTTTTTATGTAAAATTGCGTAATACATGTACTGTAAAGCCGTTTTCAAACTTATTCGTATCTTTGTAAAGCAAACAAGAGTTGTATTTCAAAACTCTCAGTAGATTACAAATATTGAGTTCTTAATCACCCGCTCCTTAAACGCTAGATAAATTACAATAGTATATTTGAAGGTTTTACTGCAACAGACTTCATTTCCAAAAATGGTCTGTTTAAGCAACCTTCAGCTGTCATTATTGACACAAATAATATATTTTGTAATGGAATGAATAACTATATAATGCAACTTCATTAAAAAATTTTCATATTTGATTTACCAATTAACAGCAGACTTTTAGAGCAATATTTTAAGTAAAAATTTATTTACCTCTAAACAGTAAATTCTGAGAAACCTGTAGTATATAATCTACCAGCGCCCACTTTCCAGTACTTGTCTGAGCTGGTCGTGAAGAATAGGGGATAAATCGCTCTTGTTTCAAATCGTTACTAAGATAATACAACAAGATAGTGCGTCAGCAAATCCAAGCTATGCTGGGACATTTAAACCCAAAATTTTGAATGCGCATCTGAAGGTTGGTTGAAAACTTTCTAAAAACATAAGATTGATTGATTGATGACCCAGTGCGAAACTGTATCCTACAAAAAACATAGAGGAAATGCCTGGAAATTTGACGTGTCTGCTGTTTTTCCTTTTTGCTATAACCATTGCAACAGGTACTTTTTTTTAATTTCATACTGCATTTTCCTTCACAAAGTCATTTTTGCACCCCCAAAAAATCGATAATATAAGGCACCTTGAATATAGCCCATCCTTAAAATTGACATCAGAAAATTTCTGTCTTTTTCGCCCTTTTTATTTGCCTTCTGCCTACAAAAATCATCAGTAAATATGACGTTGCTTAGTATTTTTAATATGTAAACCAATTTTGATAATAATACGTCGTGTAATTAGCGCAGTTATTTTCATGAATTTAAGAACACGACCGACGTCACGTCGTAGTCTCTCAACATATTTACTCATTAAATAAAATTAAAGAAGGGACCATCTTTGTTGTGAACAAAAATATATGCCTCCTAAACAGCATTTCAATCGTTTATATTACATTTTTTTTGCATTGATTATATAAGATTTTCATTTGTAATAAACACTGCATTGAAAGGATTTATATTTTTTATCTCAGTTTTGTTTGCATTTGATGTGCTTTAGTTTGATTTTTGTATTGTGGTTTGTTCAACTTTATTTCAAAAAGTAAAAAAAAAAATATTTAGCAAATAGAAAAATTATTCAGTACAAATGAATAAAAAACAAAAACGGTAAAATACAAGATGCATATGAAAAGTTCAGTGGGTAAATATATAATGCAAAAGGAAACTATGTGATACCAACTTAATTTGTAAATATGTTATTATTAAAACAAATGAAAAAATATATACTGCAGTGCGTAAAGTATCCTTCTTTATCAGACATTTCTGAATATGAACAATTTGTTTGTAGCAACGTATATATTTTTTCTGCAAGATTGTCGAAGAACTATGCCACCATTGTACCGTTATCTTTGATAGAAACAAGAAAGATTTTGAAACCTAGTTGTTGCTCAAAAGCGGAATTTTAAAAATATCTTAAAGCATAACTTACGGTTAAATGTTTTTTTTTTTTCAGGTGTACACAGTGCGTTATTAGTCGCTAAAGATATGAGATTATTAAATATAGGCCAAAAAGTCGCGATTTTGAGTGGGAAAATATTTTCAAGCAAACACAAGAAATATAGGTTTGGAGGGGGGCTTGATTGTAACAGACATTGTCTTAAACATATAAGGTCGTGATTCCATGGCGTCATGGGAACACTTTCGAGTATGCCGTTATATGGCATCCACAATGAATTAAGGAATTTTACAAGAAAGTGGTTATCAAAATGAAAATTAGTTCATTACCAGTCATTCCAAAAACAAGAAAAGTTCTAACCGGATTAAAATCATATTCTTTGACCCGCCCACCTCGATCACTGCAGGATCTAAAGTAACCCAATAGATGTGTCATGTCCAAAGGAACTCTAAAATATCAAATCAGATGTTCGCAAGATTTTCATCAGTGGTTTTAGATTTTATGTTTTTTTTTTAACTAAGAGAGTCCTTTATGGTGGAATAATTCTGCCACGACTTGTTGAAAATTATGTAGACTTTTCAGATCTTTATGTCGACACGCGTCTCAAAATGTAAAACAAAAAACGCGTAAATTCCCAAATTGTGTCATCCTCCAATCATCATTTTACTAACATAACGATCTGACAAGACAACGTATACAAATCTGAAAAACAATCGTCACTTTCTTGAAAGTCGTCATAATGCTCAATAAGTCGACATTATGTTTACTTGTTGGACACTTATGTCGACTTGTCAGATATTATGATACCGAAAAAAAATTAATAATAATCTTTAATTGATAAGTCGACTTGTCAGATCTTTATGCTGTCCTATCAAATCTTTATGTCGACTTGTCAAATATTATGATGACAGTTAGTGGCAAAAACATATCAAATTTGGGTTCCTAGTCATGATGATATTAAGCTCTGCCAAGATGGCATAAATATATGAAAGGTCCACTAAAAATTCGGATATGTCAACATGCTTATCTGACAAGTGGTAGCAGAGCTATGCCACTATAGTCTTTGGATTTCCGAACCGGAGCGATATTTGCAAAGGAAAAATCAAAAATCACCACAGTTCCAATAAAAAAATTGCAATATAAAACAAGAGGCATTGCCATAACCTGTCGATAATACTGCTATAAAATCTAGTTCTTGTAGCTGAACATCTAACATTTGCATGCACTCTTTATTCCTTATTAATGCACAAATAAGACCACACTTTTTGAATGGTAATGTTTTTCTCCGTGAATTTTTACTTAAGGTAGTGGAATACTCACTCATTGTTAGATTTAGAACCGTTTTAACAAGAGCTTGACTTTGGGCAGAACGTGACAAACTCCGATTTGATAAAGGCGGAGTCTGCTTATGGTTAACTGTCCAGTCTTTGGCTAATGGACATGAATACATGAATAGATTGAACGCAATGACACGACACTCGTCCGACTTCATCCAGGGATGTATATTTCGTTGAAACAGCGTCAATTTCACACAACAGAGCAGCTCTCCGCTTTGACAGTCTATGAATAATAACGAGCTTTTCTTAGCGAATTAGAAGAAAGGAGATCAATATTGACAGCTTGTTTTGATGAGACCTTTTTAAATCGGAAAACAATTATACGATTTATTTTTTAAAGTCAATCTATTTCCACTCTCTTATATGATCCCTCATTTGAACAGGTTTCTCCTTTTTCCTTTACCGAAGGATGCTTTTAACAAAATGTTATCAA
Organism: Magallana hongkongensis; assembly: GCA_016163765.1. NCBI lineage: Eukaryota > Metazoa > Mollusca > Bivalvia > Ostreida > Ostreidae > Magallana > Magallana hongkongensis. The sequence continues at coordinate 10,786,834 of WFKH01011581.1, read as the reverse complement.
TCTTTTACTTTGTCTGAAGCCCTCGTTTTTAGCAACTACATTCTCCCATCCGTCTATTATCTGTTTGCTTCTCTAGCTGCGCTGTCACCATTTTTCCACAGGGACCGTACTAACTCCACATTATTATGCCTGTGGTGCAAGATACATCCATGGCCCTTACCGTAGTATAAAACCCGAAAATTTGGTCAAGCCGACCAGGTCCCACCGTCACAACAATTTTCAATTCACTCAATTCAGTCCTCAAGTCAAATCTTTAAAGGAAAAGTACATAAATTTTGAGGTAAAAACTCAGACTTGAGGCTGAGTATTGACCTTAGGAAAGTTGGTGACGGCCGGGCCAGGTGTTAATATCTCATAGGCGTACGTATACTTTCCTTCGCTCCTTTCCAAGCTACCTGAAATACCCACTAGAACACCAATGCCTCTCGTGAACTTGAACATTACGATATCGAACAACTCTCGAATGTACAATCATTAGCTCTTTGGACTTGGTCAAACCGTGCGGTTTCCCAAAGCACCACGTCCGCTTAGAGTTCCTAGCGGCGACATCAACCATGTAGTTTCATTGAAAAATCACGTTCGTAATATGGTATTAAATTGTATAGTGATATAGATTTAAACTGGTACAATTTACAAGAACAAGTGGTAAACAATAACCTAGGCCCATTAAAAGAAAAACAGTGAAGAACCTTGGACCATAAATCCGATCCTATTTAACACACATAAAATATATTCAAATAGGGATAATGACGTATGTTTGGATAATAATTAAAGTGTCATGGTTGCACTTTTACCACCCGTGTAAGGACCGATGACCATAAAAGTTTAAAAATGTTTTATGTTAGAACAATGTATAAAGAGGTTTGTTCTTGATTTATCTTACCTGTTAAGTGATATATTATCCTAAAATTTTATATTTTTATATACTCAATTAATAATTACTCTTCCAGGAATTATGGTTTTCCAATTAGAAATGAGAATTTCCCACTGGAATTTGATTTTCGGATTGAATTTGAACAAAAGCGTAGATTTTTTTAAATCCGATCGAAAAATAAATTTCCGAAATTGTTTTAATTAACAGGTCTACTAACAAATATCACACTGACTGGCATTAATGCCAAAAGGAACGAGGGGAGATTGGAGGTGCTGTGTAATGGTATCTGGGGAACGGTGTGTGATGACATGTTTGACTCCAGAGCTGCAGCGGTCGCCTGTAGAATGCTTGGATTTAAGTAAGTTTAACTAATTCTGGAAACGATGATGTACTAGTTCATCATCAAAAACAAATTTAAAATCCCTCCAAACAATCCTAGTTAAACGATATTTTAGTGCAGGTAAGTTTACTCGTTATAATGAGAATATGTGCTATCGCGCTTTATCATCCTGTTTTGATACTCTAGCGAAGGTGGAAGACCCATTTCAGTGAAAGATACATACGGAGTTGGAACAGGGCAGATTTGGATGGATGATGTGATCTGTGATGGTACGGAGCGGTCGCTTGATCAGTGCCAGTTCCTGGGGTGGGGCAACTCAAACTGTGGTCACAGCGAAGACGTTGGGGTGCATTGTATCGTACCTAGTGATCCGACCAGCCAATGCTGCGGATCAACGACCCAAGCCCCGGTCACTGTTCAGCCTGATAACTGTACAAGTAAGTCACGTCTTTCATAACTTCTATAACTTTCAAAAAGTTAAAGGTCAGATTGTAGTCACATTAAGTATTTTAAAATATTTTCGTACGTAGCTCAACCTAACTACCCGATGGACTGGGACGTTCGATTAGTTGGACCCAACAATTATCTAGGCCTGGGGTTCGTGGAGGTGTACCTCAACAACCAGTGGAGGGCCGTCTGTGACGACCTCTGGGGGACAGCCGACGCTCAGGTGGTCTGCAGGAAACTTTGTTTCAAGTAATGCACATAAAGGTGTTATATCCTTAAATTCTTTATAACCGAGTTCGTAATTAACGTAAAATTTTACAAGGTTTTGTAAAGAATCTGAGATTCGCTATATTTGTGTTCGTACTTAACGAGCTTTACTGTATACAATGTTTCATGCGTTGGTGTATCATGAAAGAAAATGCATGCTTTTTCCAGAATATTAGCATTATGTTTAATTAAACAGGAAATTGATTGCTTTAGAAAGGTCAATTGTAAGAGCGCATTTCTTTGTTGAAGTCACGCAAATAAGAAAAGTGTCAAATGTTTTGATGTATATAGGTCAATGTATGCCAATCTGATATGTAAAAATAATCATAGCAGTGAAAATATTTTGTTCTAGATACAAAAGTATGGAGATACACCAAATTACTTAGGCTAAACCATTGACTGATACATGAAACGCGTGCTCAAATTTGAAAATATGATTTTTAGAAAGAAATTCTCAGAGATATTAAAAAATACATTTTTTCTTCTTTGCTCTAAAAATAACCATTGGCAAAGTAAAATTTACTATGTTATACTTGGGTAATATAAAGACATGGGTAATATAATTTTCAAATATAACGTGTTTAAACAACACAAATTCGATTTTAGTACTCAACACTTTCCTCAATTTTAAACATTTGTTGGATAAGGAATATTTTTCAGTGTTATTGTTTGTAGTCCCTTAAATCATCTTGTTGTTTGATTATTATCTATATGGAATCGAATGTTAAATGCTCGTCTCTCATATTTTAGCGAAGTGCAGGCTCGTGCTGGCTCCATTATTGACATAAACTACGTTCGTCAAAACGTAAGTTCTGTGTATGGCATTGATAACGTGGAGTGTAGGGGGACAGAGAACTCTCTCAGAGACTGTTCCTACAGTTCTGGGGCCAATATTGACTGTAGTGGCATTGATGAATACGCCAGTGTGACGTGTACCATACTTAACAACGCACCACCAAGCCGTACGTCCCCGATCTCTCTCTCTCTCTCTCTCTCTCTCTCATTCTCTCTCTCTCATAATTTCATATATTTACGCTATTTTTTATTAACTATAATTTATATCAATGAAAAGACAATAAGAATGAACATATCCGACAAGAAACAAGCTTCTCTATTGTGTATTACTTACTATTCCAGCACCTATCCCCACCTTGCAGTGTGATAATAGACGCATAGAGGCATCTTTTAGTCGTGTGCATGATAAAAACCTGGAAGAGAAGTTTCTGTCGATTTTTGAACTGACTCCTGGTGTTGTTTGTTATGTTCAGAAGTCGACCAATACATCCTATGTGTCTATCAGTATACCATTTGACCAATGTGGAACAAATGTTTCTGTAAGTTAATATTTTATCTTATGGCATTTAAAAAATGACCTTACTGTTTGCACTATTTACCAATTTTATGTACTCATTTTTTTTTTTCAGAGAAATGCTACGCATATTATCTATTCCAATGTTATTCGGTATGGTTACACGACCATTGAAGGCAACATCCACAGAGTAAACTCTTACAGAGTGGAAGTCTCGTGTGACTTTCCGCGAGACTTGTATGCCAGTCAGGGGATGATTCCTCAAACAGAGAGTGTTACACAGAGAGCCCCTGGATCATACCATATCAGAATGGACTTCTTTAGGAATAATTCCTTTATTTACCCGGCGGTGAACTATCCATTAGTTTTGATACTTGGAGAGTGGCTTTACGTTGCTCTTACATTAGAAGAGGTGGACTCGAATATCAAACTGGTTGTCCCCGACTGTGTAGCCACGCCTACTACACAAGCAAATCATCCTACTAGTTATCCACTATTTGTAGACAAGTCAGTATAAGTCTTTATATCAAATTAAAAACAATTCCCCAACATACTGTTCAAATGTTTTTGGCATAAATTACAATAAATATATAAATCATAATTAATGTCAAAGATTAATCCCAGAACTTATGTCTTTTTCAGATGTCAACGCGACCCCACCCTTGGGTTCTTTCCACTAAATGCAACCTCCTTTGGGTTTCGGTACCAAACATTCAAGTTTGTTCATTTTGATCAAGTCTACATTCACTGCAGGGCTTTCGTGTGTCTGTTGACCGAGAAAAACGAGGAATGTGACAGAAGCTGTAACTCGACATTACACTCAACTCCCCTTCCTCTAAAACGGGACAGGCGGCAGGCCATAACGAGGACGTCATACTCCAAAGAAATATATCACATTCAGAGTCCAGCCATTTTCATTTTTAAGACAAGTGGTGTTGGTTCAGGGGGCAGGGAACTTGATATCCCGACCGGTACGTTTCATTTAGAACTGTTCCGTCTTTTTTGTTGTTGATTTTTATTTCCAATATTAGATGTCTCCATAACGTTTGAATTATTCATTAAAGACCTTTTTTATTGTGAATTTAGATTCCTTTACAATTCCACTAACAACACGTGGCTTTGAGCCATCGGCGACCATAGATCGACGAGCAACAGGAACAACACAGTTATCGACAACACAGTCACCAACCGTCAAAGCATCAGCAGTACCCTCTACAAATACAAGCACACTGACAACCACTTCAACCACTCAAAAACAAACAGCACAAATTTTTACAACAATAACCACAACACCGCAGATACTTTCTACAACACGGAGAACAGATATCAAAACAAAACCATCATACGACCCTTTCAAAACAACAACTATTACAGAAAACCCTATAACGACAAAAACGAAAGCAACACATATAATAACGACAACAATAACACAACGACCATCTTCAGCAACAGAACAAGTATCACAAACCACCACAACAACACAAAGACCTGCCAATACAACAACTCCAATACATACAACA
>WFKH01011581.1:10754855-10782067 GCA_016163765.1 Magallana hongkongensis | reverse complement strand
ACAAAGACCTGCCAATACAACAACTCCAATACATACAACATCAACAAAAACAGCTGAAAAAGTAAAGCCCGATTATGAAACAGAAGTCATAATTGTGAAAGTGACGGATGCTCCCACAACACCCACTGAGAAAGTCCCCCCAAAGACTCACTCTAATGGTGACAAAATTAATAAGTTTCCAGATTATCCCTTATCCGATTCCTCTAATAAACCGAAAGCTACTAACTCTTGCAAGAAGCTTTTTGACGGTTTTCAATTCATTTTCTATCAAGTTATAGATCTTATTTTAGTCTGCGCTTTTCTGAATTGTTAAGCAAGAAGTCAATATTTTAAACTGCATATATGGAAAACTGCGTTTGAAAAGTTTACTCTCTACTTTCTTTTTGTGTTGATTTTTATTGTCTTTTCTATGCATAGATTTATTTTTTTTATTAGAAATAGTTGCTAGGTTTACCGAAAAATGCTTTCTTTTAATCTAAATTTCAAGCATTCTTTTAGATTTCAACATAATTAGTCAAACAAAAAACCAGTTATGAATCATTAATAGACAGCACTTGAATACTTTACTGTTTAAATAACGACGTCTTCTAAGTGCTTTAGTAGTCATAAACGGTTGTTCGCGAGCATTTTGCGCCGTTTATAAAAATGAGGGGGCCGAACCTGTCCTTAAACATGCATATAGTGGGGATGAGACACTTAGCTCGCCTAACTTTAAATTCAGTAAGCTCGTATCTTTATTAGTCCTACTTATCATTATTTCGAAATTTCTATATATTTATGTAAACAATACTGCAAATACTACAGATTTTTTTCTGAACGAACAAAAAAACCCAGAACCAACTCACAAACAACATCACAGAAACCAACTACCTTATAGATAAAACAAACACAAGATGTGTCCTTATACCATCACAAACACTGTAGAAACCTTTTACACCAACATAAATTGCAGCTTAAAATAAATCAACAGAAATATCTTGATACTGGTTGTCCTTGCAGCATAAGAAAGCGATGTTTAAGGGACAGAAAAGGTCATTGAACATGTTTTTGGATGATTCTGTTTCTTTCAAACTTTCTGGTAAATAAAAAAAAATATCCCTCTTGTTACAGAAACGTTTTATACTTAATTTATGTTTATCTATTTATTATTTACTGTTTTATTTATATGATTCAAGAAATATTTTTATTGCATATTCTTTTTAATCAATATAACTTAAAATATTTGAAATATGTAACATAGTATTTTTTACTAAATCAATGTGATTTATATAATAAGGTATTTGTTCTGTGTACTTTCTTTTTACGTTGAATTATACTTCTACCAATTTACTAATATCCGAAAGGATTTACGATCAATCAATAAGGAGATAACACTTACGAAACATTTCAGGGTTTTGTTCAAGTCTTTGCTTTCAAGGGTTAAGCCTGTTTATACAATCCAAACTTGAAAGGGCTGCAATCTATTATCATGGTAATGCCCTGATTCATAAAATATGTAAATGGCCATAGAACGGAAATAACCAGGTGCATAAAACCTCACCATCTCTTTTCCAGATACGTTCCGATTGAAACTTTAAATACTAGTACTCGATCTGGCGTATTTTTATAATAAAAATTTCTTTTAACTTCTGAGTACGAGTTGGAAAGGATTTATTTTATAAAATAATAATAATTGTAATATTCAATGTCACAAACATTCTCAATATTATGAAATCGAAACATCAATTGCAATAATCATATTAAATAAAGTAAATGATTTTCAATACACCAATAAATAAATTACCAACATAACAAGCATGGTTTCTAGCGAACAGATAATTATTGCGTGTTTACATAACAATCCATTTTACCTTTCGCTTTAGATTCCGAAATAGGTAATACAGGGTTAGTCTGGGTCCTCTGGAAATTGGTCAAGGATACTCTTCCTCCATTAATGTATCTCAATACATGACCATTTCTCTTAGCATTGCATTGATGGAATGCATACTAAGGGTTGGCTTCGTAATGTACAACAAGGATACTAAAGGCAATTTCAAATATAATTTTACGGTTTTACTACATTATTAAACAAAAGTGTTTACTTGTTCAATTATATAAAGGTTGACTTTTCTGTGAAAAAATTATAATAATCATTTATAATAATGATAGCCAACCAAAAAAAGTGGTTATAAACACAATATATTTGACAATTCTATGTAAAATTAAAACTCCCAATTACTCCACAACTCCTTTTCATATTAAGCTGGTCGTCACCATGAACAAATATTTTTTGGAAGAATTCTTTCAACGATGTAATATTTTATATACTGCAAAAGGTCAAATGCTAAATTCATAGCGTAAAAAATATTCCAGGAAGTTTAGAAAAGGACAGAATAGGGTAAATACTAACAATATAAACTCATGAAGTTTCATCTCCCACACTTCCTCTGTTACAAATGAATAAAACTATGTTTTGCATTAAAACCAATCATTGCATACAAGTACAAAGGCTTTTTACACATTTATATTTACGGTTACGATTCATATTTATGTAAACAGTGTACACATCTATACATATTAGTACACTTGAATGTCTACACAGTGTGCTTTGGATATATTCATGTACAAATTTACAAATCTATGTACACTCAAATACATTTCATTTTGCTGACCAAGGTAAACATATGTACACATGTATACAATTAGCTACATATAGGAACACTTTTTATCACATTATGATCATAAATAGATGTTACCCTTCCACACATTCTCGCAGTATCAGTGTCGTGGTTAATTTAGTTTATAATAAAGTGGCGGAAACAAACATCATATTTACTCTGGTTACCCCTACCACACATACTCGTACTTTCAAAGTCATGGTTGCTCTGGTTTTGGAATAAAGATATGGGAATTAGAATAATGATATCAATGGGTTTGCATTCGTTGTCTTGCATCACGAATGTCTCACGGTTCCTCCTCAGATGTCAGCCCTGACCCTGGGGCTGCGCCATGTCGTAGAGTGTTAGGGCCTGAATGATGGTGGGGTCTTTCTTTGAACCTTCTAAAAACTCTTCAAAGGTAAGTTTATCATCACGATTCTAAAAGAGAAAAGTAAAATGACGCAAAATATTTTACTAATACATTTTAACGCAAAATCAACAAACAAGAACAAGTCGGGATGAATTACTTCGACTATGATACTCTCTCGCATGCATTCACCACTTATCCCCCTTTTTCTGTAGCATACGTTATACAAACAATTAGTAACCGTAATACCAAGCAATCGCCGTTAATGAATTAATGAGTTTATGTTTACCTTATCCATGATGTCAAATATTTTGTTTACTCTCTTCTCAGGAGTATTCTCTTCTTCTGGGAGGTTTACCATGCTTCCCTGCATCAAATAACACACACAACTTAACTATAAAAATAAACCGTTTGACAATCCATCTATAACAACAAAAACTTTAAAAAACCAACTTTTCAAATAATTATTTCACATTCTTAAGGAGAAAGAATATTAAACAATCTTACTCCAACTGCATTAACATGTTAAAAAAAATACTAACCACCATCTTGTATATGGCGTCCACGATATCCAGTAGTTCTTGCCTGGTAATGTAACCGTCATTGTCTAAATCGTACAATTTGAAAGCCCCTACGGAAAAAAAGATAAAGTCATAAATGGAATGCCTTATAAGATTTAATTTGAAAATCCATTTAATTATAAAATTTTCAAAGGTATACATCACTTTTGTTTATTCAAGTATAAAAAGAAGTATAGTACACCATTTAATCTCCGTGTATATGATTACTAAGTATAAAATTGTTAAAAAAAAAAAAAAAAAAAAAATTCACTTGATTTTACAACTGTTATATGCAGTTGATCACATAAACATTAGTATATAAAATATGTGAATTTGAGAAGACAAAAGACTATACTATTGTTCTTTTAAAATACATGTGAGATGTAGAAAACAAGACTACTATAAAGTACTTCTCTTTTTATCATCGTTAGATTACTGCTGTTTTGATATGAGATAAGATCGCCGACATATAGCATTGCAAGACCAATGTGACGTAATATTTGTAAAAACAGTGCATTAGCATTAAATCATAGCAATATCGTAACATCATTGGTCTTGTGTTTTAAATGCAATACAGCTAACTCATGGAAATAGAGAAATACACGTATCATGGAAATAATCTAAAACATTGCCATACTGCAAGAACATAGCTATATTCTCTGAATATTCTCCATCAATGCAATATTGTAAAATTGTTATACTCAAAGATCGACGTAGTATGGTTAAGGCATAGCTTATTTATTTGATAATATAATAACATTCAAATACACATTTTTTATAAAATAGCTTTTTAAAATACTGTTCATAATAATTTTGGAGCAATTCACGAAGACTACTTTAATCTTAAAGCATTTGTATATTTTCTTAGTTTTTTTTATTACATGGATGAATATTTTTAGAATTGATTGAATGTCACTTTACTGGTTCCAAACAAGTTGTAACCTAATTTTTATTTTGGTTTTAATTTACTATGAACACGGGTGTAACTGTATTAATTTAATTAATGTATTAATTAGTCAATTATTTTTATTTCATCACAGGGCCATAAACATTTATATTATTGGATATTGCATTCTTCTTACATTTACATGTTACAAGACAGTTGCTTATTCTGGTCAAGCAAAATACTCCTTAAGACTCTACTGTTTTTTGATATATTCTAAATATTCTTTTCCTTGAGCCTTATTGTCTTATTTAGCACAGATAATAAATATTTGATTATCAAAGTGCTCCGTGCAGAATCCACGTATACTTTTTAATTGATTGATCCATTGTTTCCGTCGGTTTCAAAAAGTGATGACGTAGATGTCAAAACAATCATGTCAGTTTCTATCTTTTTTATACATGGCATGAATCAACCAATTATCTGTTAAAACGTCTGTGTCCGGAAAAATCGGTGGTTTATTCGGTTTGCTGGCAAAATTTTCCATTCTGGTTTTTGTTTTCCTCCTCCCCTGACTACGCATGTTCATTCAAAATACGTTCACCAGCTTTTTTTTCTTCCTGTGAGTGCAATAAGAACATTACCATACTTCAATCTTTCGATCCAAGATTTATTACATGGGTTACACCATTTTAAACAGGATAGTAAATAGTAATATTTTTGTTCCTTTTAAGTTCAATTTCAAAATGTTTGATTATGTTTATTATTTAGAAGAATAGAAAGTGTGTTTAGGAAAACAAAATTTTAAGTTTGAATGCAACCAATTTCTATTCAATCGAAGTGTTCCTCCTTATAAAGAGCTACAGAGTGCATTGTCTATGTATTTTTGACTAAATAAGTGGTGAATCCTTAAATACCTTTTTTACCAGAGGAATATTCTGTTACACAATCTTGCATTAACTCATATGATGCATTAGTTCTACTTTAAAGTAAATCGTTCCTTTCTTAAATAATCTTGAAATCATCGAATGTAGTAAATTCAAAGGTTTGTGTAATGTACAATATGAAGACCACATACGTCATCAAAATAATTTGAACAGAATTGATTGCAGCGATACCTATATTAAACGGAAGATTTTCTTTTCAGATTTGTTGCAACAGTTAGTCCATGTTAAGGTGTATGTATCTCAAAATTCTCTATAAGTTCCATGCAAACATTTGTTTTCTTTTTTATCACATAGGAGTGCATTGGCATTTCAGAGACGTTGTTTGTAAATTGATTTTGCAATTTGCATATGTAAGACTGTATGACATTAGCATGAAAATGTAGTTCAGAAGTTACTATTAATACAGACGAAAATCTACCAAATGCGCCTTGTCTTTTTACAATGTTCTACAAAAGCACCGCTTTGGTTTGATGAACGATGTGAAAACGGAGGAGGAGGTTGAATAGCACGAATATATATATCTTTATCTGAAGTTGAAAGCCAAATTCATATTATACAATGGTTTGATTTACTAAATAAGTATTTCAAAAGACATTTCGATACACATTTGATTTAATCATTGCTCTGAAAGTTCCCGTACGCTAAAACCGCCATTTGCATATGATACCAAAGTCTGTTTATTTGATTTTATTGCGATTCATTGCTAATGGCATTACTATTAATCATTCGATACAATAAAGATACAGAAAACAACCTAAAAGCTGAGGCATAGTAAGCGCCATAGACTTCATAATAAAAATAACAGCATTTTCGACAGCCTCCCTGCACATCACCAGCACCCAAGACACGATGTCGGAGAAAGTGTCAAATATAACTGCCCAGAAGCGAGAAATCCGATAAACGGTCATAATGCAGAGTTTGTGGTGAGAGACGGAGGAGTACCAGAGCAGCCAACGTGATGGTAATCTACGGTAATGAAGAAACATCACTGTCTCATCATACGTCAGACAAACCGTCAGAAAACACCAAATGGCAATTTCATTGGGATGTAACCTAAGTCGACACTTACGATCTGTTTTATTTTTCGGCAAATGCCAATGATCAACTACAGCTTAACAATTCATCAGCAGTCATAAATATACATATATCAAGGCGGACCAAATAAACTTGCCAGTAAGTGTATTAAATAGCCAAAGTATATACTTGTCCAGTACCGCCATGTATCCAGTGGTGTTCATAGCTAAGTATTTACATTTTCCGGTGTCTTTCTTCGTGATAACACTACGAATCAAATTTGCAACGTACAGTCCAATACATTTCAAATCTACCAAAAAGTCCTTTGGGCCTAATTGGATTTGATCACGCCCCGACCAAAATTATCACCTCATAATACTCAAAGAATGATTCCTTATTCCTTAGATATATAACCAGTCACCTAATCATCAGTTTTATGTATGGGCTACATGTATAGTACAGGTGTCTATCAGCTGAACATATATGATACTCAGCAGAGTTTATTGCATTATTTAGGAAATATAGTCGTATATGTACATGTATATGGCACGTCAAACAGATCTGCAGAATTGCAAATCCATGAATGTACTTGAGAAAACTTGTATGCAATGATATGTTTCTCAATTATGAAGAACTTTATTCCACTTTTTTACATGTATTGTAATATATAAATTTTAAAAATGGGTATAAGTATCTGGAGGGTTTTAGATCTGTGCAGATTAAGCCAAAAAAAAGTTAAATTGGGAAATGTAATCTTACCATGGTAGGGTTTGCTTTTTAATTTTTCACAAATACAAGATATTCAATTTAATATGATTATGACTTGATACAATTTATACGTATGTCATGGACTGTCACCTATGGCCACTAAACACTAGATCAATAGATCAATAGATCAATTCGATTGTTCCAAGATATTTTCGGGGCTAGATAACAGGCAGTCTAGAACGTCTTCGCAGATTTTTATAAGAATGTTTGTGACTTTTATTGGCGATTATACTTACATTTAAGTTTCTCCTGCACACTTCCTCTAGATGTTACAGATAAGGCCGTTAAAAATTCGTGAAACTCTATATATCCATCTCTATTCTCATCGAATACATTGAACACAAAGGATGCAAATTTACTGGGATCTCCAAAGGGAAAGAACTGTTTGTATATCTTGGTGAATCCCTGAAAAAGAAAATAAACGAATTTCGTCATCAAAATGTTTCAGCTTATACAAGTTTTCTATGAATATAGGTTACTGACTTACTAAAGAATTAATATTACCACAATACTTAGATCTAATGACATGAACCTGTTGGGAAAAATGAAATTGTATTAACTTATGATATTAACACCTAACATCTAACTGAGATACAGGGATTGTTTTACTTCTTAATTTTGGTTATTTTGTTAAGTATTATTTCTTGGTAGAGAAGATATTCGACCATATGTTAAACAATTATTCCCAAAATCACCAGAAAGATGTGTTATTGAAGACATAAAAAACAAAGCTTTTTCTTTGAATCCTAGTTCTTTTGAAATGATGTTAGGACAAAGTAACAGTATTCATAGACATTGCTCGTGTTTCCATACTTTGTTCTCTGTGAAAATTGTTTGATCAAAAGACTGAAATTCCGTCTCTTGAGAAAAAAAATGTTCGCTTTTAGAATTGAGGGAATTTTATCGTTCATACTTGTTGAAAGGTGAACATATTTTCACCGTGTGATATCTTGTTGGTCTCTTTACAAACAAAACAAAAGAAGCAAAAATGGGTTAAATAAACAATTATACCCAAGTTAAACCAATCGTTTTAACTAAAGTACAAAAGTCTGCATGAGCAATAATTGTCATTCTTGGAGCAGAATTGTTACTTCTGTCCATTCTATTTTCCTGTGTTAGACATCACAAGTTTATGCCGAGATATGCCAGCAGTGAAACTGACATAGCACACGTGGCTCCCCCAGACAGGAGAAGCTGGCGGGCCGTGATAAGGAGATCAATTGCTTATGACATATTTGCAATATACGTGTGCTGTTATGAAGATTGCTATAAAATTGGTTTAACGGGGATTCGCCTATCAACTGTCACTCCGGTCCAATTTCGCCGGAGCTTAACTGGTAATCATGGAACAATACTGTCGTGGGATTCCCAAGCTTATAGAAATTTGACTGGAGTATAATTCAAAATCGCTTTATGCTTTAGATCCAAATCTTTAAAATACGATCGGGACGTTTGGACAGAATTAAGTTCATGGTGGCGCAGGGATCAAGAACAATAACATCAATACAGCTCATTATACGTGTGCAGGGCTCCTTCCTAAGGCATTTAGTTTTTCTATAGCGAGGTAATAGGTAAATAAAAAAAATTATGTTGTTAATTTCAACACTTGCAATAAATATGCATAAACATGGTGTAAGGACGAAAAGTCTCATTTAAAACATTTTCTCCAGTTAAAAATATCATTTCGTTATATAAATACAATGTAACCCAATGAAAAAAAAATCTATAACCAAGGCCCAAAGATGAAAGATTTTAGAAATTTAGTATAATTTCTTACATATTTATTTAAACAAATCAGCAACGTCCAATTGCTGGCAAAGGAAATTTTGAATTTAAGATATGATTCTAAAAAGTTCGGGAATAGGGTTGTTATCCGGTCCGTCTGTCTGTCACACTCTAACCTGTTAATTAATAAGTCAAGACCGAGTATGTGGTGTCTTGTTGAAATAAGTTTTCCGGAAGTTTGGATCGATTGGATATTATGAAATCTAGTTTTCGGTATTTTTTTAATACGCAAAATGTCTAGAGAACGTCATAGATCCGTTAAGTATTCTATGATCTTTTTCTGAATGTACGGTATGCATATTTCACATGAACTGTATACGTAAATATACATATCCTCCATAGATCTGCAAATCATACAGAAACCCATAATATGTTGCTTTTACTCTGCGGTTTTCTGGTAGATTAATAGAAAATACAATGTTTCTATACATGATTAAAACCGAATGTTGCTATTATTGTGTTATCGGCGAGAACTTTCGTTGAGAGCGTTATCGCCTGTGTGTTTAGGCAGTGAACAGCCTTCCTTCTGGCTGACTTTGATGCTTTGCCGTTATCCTTTATCTATCAATACTTACCTCTAATGTTAGTTTCCCATCTGGACAATCCTTCATGAAGCCTTTGTACCTGTAACAAATATTTAGATTACTTGTATTGTCAAAAGGAACAGTATGTGTGCTCTATGACGTAAGAAAAAGAGGAAATTAAATATAAGAATCCGACGGGTTTAAGTGATTAAGATGACATATTCATGAAAATGATTATCTAAACATTTTTTCATATATATATAATACTCCAGATAGTCTTGAAGTCCTAAAAGGTTTTAATTAATTTCTTGATTAATTTCGTATACGTTTGCAGGCTACTGGAGCTGCGTCCTTGCTATTCTCTTCATTTGTAATCAACGGAACTCCGCCATCAAAGGATGTTTTATCCCAATTTATCCATTTATCCAAAAATATAATCAGTTTCCGAAGACGATCTTAGTTCAAAGAGCACAATGGTTATGGTGATTGAAAAGTATACACACACGAATCACTTCAACATAGTATATCCATTGTATAGTACAAATACAAATCCACTTTGCTCATGTTAAAGATTTGATCTTTTTGGCATCTATCTTCAATAGTATTTTACTGGATTTGTAAATTTAAACAATGCAATTTTGAAAAACTTACCAATTTTGAATTTCTTTTTCCGTAACTGTAAGAAATGATATAAAAACAAATACAGACAGTAAATATAAAATTATAAACATATATCAATATACATTGTATTTTAAAAAAATTAGCATATATATATCATGCGACAATGTGTATTACAGGTTACATAATATCTTTTTATTGAGGTTTAGGTTTCGTAATTCTTGATTATGATTGATGCACGTTTCAGCCCATATAAATGTTATTTTGTTAATAAACTATGTGATATTTAACTTATCATTGGACATATCGTTCACCTATATATATTTGTACTTCTTGTTTAAGTTGGAAAAGGATTCCTACAGACCCAAACTATCATATTTTTGGCCAGACAACCTGCTCTCAATCATCTATATTTACATTCACTGTGTATTTTCTCCTATATTTCTTAAGGAAACCGATTGCGCTGTAGAAACTGACAGGGCTGAAATCTACACGATCGATCGGCCGAAACCTTCAGCATTCTAAGAAAAATCACGGACTGAACGAAATAATCTGATTATGCCAGAATCATATTCCCATATATGAAGACTTGGTTATTTCTTTTATCTAACGTACTGATGTACATTAACAATAATTTACTTATTTTTACCTACTATTTATGATTAATTAATTTATTACAAGAAAGATGTAAATATAAACAATACAATGCTATCTTTGATGATTCATGCGGACTATGAAGGCAGCGATCATTGCAGAAAAAATTATGGGTTTTTTCCTGCAATGTCGCTACCTTCATATCCCGCATGAATTACCAAAGAAAGCATTTTATTGTATTATATTGTTTAAACATTGTAAATGTTCTAGATTATAAAATTGTAAAAAAAAAAAAAAAAAAAAAAAAAAAAAAAAAAAAAAATCCCCCAAAAACAATCAAACTATGCCTATGACTTTAAGTCAAACACATTATGCAGCTTTCAAAGATATTTTAGCAAAAATGATTTTTATTATCTATTATGGTAGATGTTTCAAAATGAATATGGAAGAGTACTAACGTGACGAAGCTCACCTCACTGCAGTATACAATGTAATATATGTAAAAAGGGGCCAATCGGCCATATCACTCATCTAAGCAACCATCTTTTACTCTAACCCAAGTAACTAACTAATTTGAAAGAAAGTCTCATCCAATGAAAATATCGCGTTTCTCAAACAGTAATTATGTAGCCTTTTCTGATTCTTTTTAAATTTGATGATTAGTTGGGTGATGGTTTGAACAAGCTTGAATGTAACATAATTTTATCTAATTTCTAGTATGTAATTGTGCTGATACTACAGGCTATTTAGCTCTGGAGAAGAAGGTTTTAAATTAATTCGCTCCATTGCTTTTATTTCTTAGTTATCTCCCCTTGAGATCTATTTTTAAAATTTTGAACGCCCTTAACCTAAGAATACTACTGTAAAATTCAGTATAAATTGACTCGTGGTTCTGGAGAAGAAAAGGAAATGTGAAAATTCTACACAATAATAACTTGACCCTTCAACTTTGTAAAGCTAAATAGAAACCTAGACAGTAGTAAAGAATAGTGTGTGGATTACAGAAAACACAGACAATACGGTAGGATGGTTGCCGCGACGGGCCACTTTTGAAGTTGAGAGCCCTGTACGGATATAATTTTTTATATTGATTTTTGTACAATTTGTTATTGTATTTACACGTTTGATAAATTTGTATTTGTAGGTATCAATATATTTCAGTTTAGCAATGTGATGTATCATACTCATGTTATTTGACAACTGAAGGTAGAACCATTTTAACAGGAGCTTGGACTTTGGGCAGTACGTGACAAAGTCCGATTTGATGAAGGCGGGGTCTACTCATGGTTATCTGTCCAGTCATTGGCTAATAGATATAAATACATTGAACGCAATGACACTTATCCGACTACATTCAGGGATGTATATTTCATTTGAAAAGGCGTTAATTTCACACAACAGAGCAGATCTTGTGGAAAAAAACTTTTCGATATTGACAGTCTATGAATATTAATGAGCTTCTCCTAGCAAATTACAAGAAAGGAGGACAGTATTTGACAGCTTGTTTTCATGAGCAAACTAGATAATAACATCCCACCGAAAGTCCAAGCTCTTGTTAAAACGGCTCTAAATTCCATTCCAGACCGGTACTCAAAGGACCTTATCGTAATCGTATTCGCTAATAAGAAAATGATTTTTAAAAACTTGAAGTGCATGCATTCAGACGGAGAGGAGTGATTTAAAAAAAAATGCAATTTGTTGGTCGTACAAGTGTAGGTATATTTATGAGCAAACAAAATAGTTAGAAACGTTCTAGGTGGTGAGATTAAGTCTCTTTAGCTTTTCTTATACATATCATATAATATAGTTTCATCATATGCTTAAACGAATAATATTCCATTATATAGGCTTCTAGGACAGATAGGATCCACGAATAAAGTAAAATTATGTTCAATTAATTTCATTTGTGAATCTTTGGTCAGATGGTTGGTTGTATAATATCCTAAGTTAATGTCTAAGAAGTTCCCGCTTTATGCCTGGAAGTATGTAGTCCAATATAAGTAATCGGATGATATGACTGTTGTTTAAGGTTACGTCCATCTACTGGTATTGCAGCAAAAGTGAGATGTCATCAATGCAGTTTTGGTGCGCGGTGAATGATTTATTGCAGTATATATATGGGAGAAATCGTCATCTCTCCAAGACTAGGAGTCGTTGATTGTGTAATAGAACGTTTCTATGACGCTTTCTTTGACGTCTATTAAAGAGGTTAGCTCCTCTCTTTTTGGGTAGCTATTTTATGTCACATCTTGTCTTAAAATTCTGCATCATATATTAATTCTATTTGTATATTTATATTTAACAATGCCAATTAAACCATATTGAATAAAATTGTTAAAATAAAATTATATATTTAGAGAGTTTAGTAAGGGACTTTATTTTGTGGCGGAAGGTTTTTAAGAAGAAAATGAACAATTTTCATAACTCAAAAGTTTTAGAGTACTGTTACTTTAGCCTCCTAATTTTCAGCGCAGACTAAACTTCCAGATAGTTTGTGCATTGCGATATATTTATGTTGTTCTGAAAAACATATTTGAACAATATTTTGATATTTCTATCGATATATTTTGGCATATTTAGCTTATATTTTATAGAAGTCAAGAAAAAATTACCTCCATTTTTTGCCTAAAATTAGCTTATCTCATGTCATATCTCAATTTTTGAGATGTGACCCCTACTTCTTTTACTTGTATATGAGACATTAAATGTATATCTATTTGTATGCAAAGTTTTGGAAAGATGGCATTACCATTATTTTTTTATTTGCGTTATAATTTGGTTACTCCAAAATTTTGTAACAATCTTTACATTTGCTGTTGTATTCATTATTTACTGGCATTTGAAGCCATCAGTAAAGCAAGGTTTTTGAAACTTTAACTTGGATATTACTTTTATAGTCACTATATGTGTTCAACTTCATACTGTATTGAAATCATAACTAAATAATAGTTCAAACTATAAATATTTGTTTGATTTCTTCATATAATCAATTTCCATACCAAACTTTAGCATTAATTTCAGGAAAATTATCGTTTTTGTTTGGGGCCCAATATTTAAAAAAAATGGCATGTAACATAGGTCACAAATAAATTAAATGAACCCCATCTTTATATCCAAGATTTTTGGATGATTGACATTACTAGTATTTCAGGTGCCAACCTCCTTAAAGAAAAGTAGCCTGCCACTAAGGGTTAAACGTTAAAAACTTTTTTTTTACAAAAGCATTAGCTTACAACCGAACGTTTTCATATACTAACAAATGTTTTCACTCAGTATTTAAAAAAAAATAGGATTAAAGAAGATTAAAATGAATCATAAAAGAAAGTACTTTAGTGTTTAAATTCATATCTCTCATTAGATCTTTCTACAATTTCCATGTAAAAAAAGTAAAGTACTTTAAAATACTGCTTTAACAGTATGTGTGGTAAATAAGTTATAAAGAATAGACTGTCGTTAGTCTGTTCAATCCGGGTTTTTTTTTTCAATGTTACTAAAATCACATCGATCTATCTCGAAACAAATTATGTTTTATAACGCCTGTTAATTTTTCCTATTGGTAAATCGGTCTGATATTCATACGCGGGCAAATTACGCAATGATATCGACCAATCAGGATTGAACTCTTTTTGTCATTTGTTCATTTAATGTGGAACAGACGTACCAAACTTGAAGAGTTTACCTGCTACATTGCAAAAGTTAATGCCAAATATTTAAGTTTTCGCAAAAGGAGACGGAAGGAGAGACAGGATAAATAATTATGCCCCCAATATTCGATCTCGGGGACTTAAAAAAATTCAGGTCAATAATATATTTCTATGTACCGGAATCGACAGGTGATCTATTGGTATGTCTGAGAGAGAGAGAGCTGCACGCGACCCCAATCCATTACCCCGGAGACCGCTTACAAGCTGCAGTAAGCCGGGATTACGTTAAAGGAAAACACGTGTGTGCGTGCTTCACAAAATACTAGTCGAAAGCTTAATCTAAAACAACAGTTCATGACGAGTGATGTTTTAAAGGCTATTGATTGATTTTAGAACCGTTTTAACAAGAGCTTGGACTTTGGGTAGTACGTGACAAACTCCAATTTGATGAAGGCGGGGTCTACTCATGGTTAACTGTCCAGTCATTGGCTAATAGATATGAATACATTGAAAGCAATGACACTCGTCCGACTTCATCCAGGGATGTATATTTCTCTGAAACAGCGTCAATTTCACACAACAGAGCAGATCTCGGCAAACAACTTTCCGGTTTTGACAGTCTATGAATATTAATGAGCTTCTCTTAGCGAATTAGAAGAAAGAAGGTCAATTATTTGAAAGCTTGTTTTGATGAGCAAACTAGATAGTAACATCCCACCGAAAGTCCAAGCTCTTGTTAAAACGGTTCTAATTCAATTACCTTAAAGATGTAAAATTGTTATACATCTACATGTATATATGATACAATGACGTTGCACAATTGCAGATTTCCAGTACGTCGATATGTTTGGCCTTTATAATGCACACTTTGCATGACTTTGACGATTTTTCCAGTGCTGATAAATGATTCCTATAGTGTTTTTTGTTTGTTTTTGTTTTGGATTAGGATGCAAACGGAAGCTAGCTAGACGCCTTGTGCGTCACGAAAACAATGACGTAATCAGGAAGCAAATTATGAAGTTTGGTAATTGCTTAACGGTATCGAGGTTAGGATCAAGTGTCACCGACTTATTTACTGTTACAGATTAGTTTTCCCTCCATTTTAATTTGGTAGATTGGTTTGGAGTCCTAAGTCGTGCACAAAAAATTGAATTACTAAAACGTTGTTATTCTGTCTGACCGCTGCTGGTTACAATGGGGTAATTTAGTGATCGATTGTGAAGGTTACATTATTGCTGATATAATGCGGTAATGTGTAAGAGAGAGAAAAAAACTTACAACGTCATAATATAAGACTGCTAGACTAATTGAGTTATACTACTAGTATTCATAAGAACAATTCTCGTGTAAAATGCAGCCTAATAGTTTCCATTTGTTTTCTTTTTTGTTTTCAAAATTACTGTGTTCAACAACGCGACTTCCGTCTCGTTCAATTTTGTTTATTGAAATAATTTGCTTGTCAATTTTTATGAATGTCTGCTTTTTTCGACTTTAAAACTTGGAATGAATAGGGGAAAATATTAAATATACAATGCCACAAAGATAACTTCTAATATAAAGGAGGGGGGGGGTAGCTGCAGGTCTGTAGCTCCCAGTTTTTCCGACCGGGAGCTACAGACGTGCTGCTAGAGGAGGGGGGTAATCAGTGTCTCGTAAAATACATTGAATAACGAACATCTGATATTAGTATTATGTATTGTAATTTATAAAATGGGGAACATTGTTGTTAAAAGCATTGCCAAATGTGAAAATATCGTTACTTAAGTTTGTCAATGCAGTTTAGAATTTCCAAGAAAATAGCAATCGCCTTGTTATTGACTAAAATATTGAACGACAGACTAACAAAAAGACAGACGGACAGACATGTTCCAATCACTGATTGCAAAGAATAGAATTGCAAGAGTAGAACGTAGAGATCTTTGTGGACTTTTTAACATGCTGTTTTCCATCAATCACCTCGTGATATTTTGTACTTTCTTTAAGTGATGACTCGGCGAAATAAAACATGCATATTGTTTTGTCTGTGCGTAGAAAACCGGTTTAATTCAATTAAACAGTTCAAAATAGATCAGATCTTGCTCTGCTAGGAAATGCACTGATGGTAATCGCCATACGTGGCTCCAAAGAGGTCGGCATTATTGGTTTGGCAGACGACAAACTTTGACGAATTAACTACATGCCTGCACGCGCATTCCATCAGTTTGCATGCTCTACATTCATCATCTGTTACCTGACCAGCATTAGCATCCTGCGCTGTGCTAGCAGTCTAAGAAGCACAATTCCGCCGAGTTCATGGCGGGTTCTTGACCACGGTAGCCATGATACAACGTCATGTTACGTCACGCAATCTCACGCCATGGGTCTCTCACAATTATTTACATACCGGTAATGTCGACTGATA
The DNA here is from genome assembly GCA_016163765.1 of Magallana hongkongensis. Classification (NCBI taxonomy): domain Eukaryota; kingdom Metazoa; phylum Mollusca; class Bivalvia; order Ostreida; family Ostreidae; genus Magallana; species Magallana hongkongensis. Next base: position 10,765,323 of record WFKH01011581.1, on the reverse strand, counting down.
TCTTTTAATTAATTTCTGCGAAGCCGTGTAACAACTTTTTAACACAGAATATTTAATAAAATATGCAGCATACCAGGTAGATGTACACATCATGTTTTGTTTTTACTTGTTACCAACAGTGCAAATGATCTAGCGAAATCTTTACAGACTGTATGTATATTGATATGTGAGAATATATGAGAATTGAAGTCAGTAGAATTACACGCGAAGTAAATTTAGAAGCAAACAAACCCAGGTCAAAACGAGGGAAAATCCAGTATCAACAGATATCTAATAAATGCTGTAAAATCGATATTCTGGCACCAACAGGAGCAGAGATGCATTTGATTTTCTATTACAAGGGAATCCCAGTCACACACGCTGTTGTTTTATGCAGGAAATTCATCTCCATTGATCAGTGATGGACGAGGGCAAAACGTAAAGCAGATATATGTGTGTGATATACGCACTCTTTAGATAATAGATAATTGTGATATACTCACAGTAGGTTCGTTTCTTTAGGTCCTCCACCTCCTCCTGTTTTAATTTGCTGTTTTTCTTCCCCATGGTGGATTTATCATACAAAAACGCATAAGTCAACGTACAATTTTCCTAAGCTTAAATCCTTAGGTCCAAACCATAATGCGAGTACCTTTTTCGAAATCACGGTAGCTGATAGTTTACATCCCTGCTGCTACATGTAGGCACAATAAACATTACAATAGGCACGAGAAGTTGTGGGAGCTCTTGCTGTAAGCTCTACTGTATATCTATTGGCAAAAACACAGATTCCGTCAATTCATTCCGAAAGTCAAGTTGCTGCAGCTGTATATATAGAACAGCTCTTTGTGTACAATCCCGAGGGGTTATGAAAGGCAATAAACTCCGCGCCAATTAATGTGGAATTTCTTCTATAGAAGGAGAATTTTCGATCGATCGAAACGGCCTGTATTATTATTTAATCACGATTATCTCGAAAAATGATGTCAATGCATGCACAACAAATTGACCGAGCCAATGGTTAAATTCAATTTACAGATTAACGCGGTTGATTTTTGAAATGAATGAACAAATCACACAATGCATGAGGATGCGTGGATCGAATTGGGATTTAGAAAAAATATAATTATATTATTTTACTTAATAAGAATTAAGGGTTTAACGGTAAAATAATGATCTGGCAAGGTGTTTAAAGTTTAAATCAATATGCAAAATTGTTTAAATTGCAATGAATAAAAGAGCCTATAGTATTAATATCAAGACTTAAGCAAGCTGAATTAATTATTGGTTTACACTTTTTGGATAAGATGTGAGAAAACAAAAACGCCACAATAAACAGCTTAGACCTTGGCCAACAAAACGTATTACAACCCTACTGAGCGCGCCTGTGAGTGCTCGTATTTTGTGGGGTAATGGGAAAGTTTTATGTATAGCAGATGTGTACGCCCTTCTTGTCACGCCTGCCAAAGCATACCGCACGTCTGTAGCCATAGCGCAGATACCAAGTCCTGAATCACACTTTACAAGCAATGAGGAAAGTACGTACAGTACTAGAGAGCAGAGGAAAAAATCCTCCCGATTTCTTAATCCGAATTCTCTCTCTCTCTCTCTCTCTCTCTCTCTCTTAGATGTATGCTAAGTATCTTTATATTTTGAACAATTTCAATATTTTTGTATATTCTCAGAGATGTGTAACGTGTATGAAACCTTTTTATAAAAATGAATATTGTTTATTTAAAAGTGCATGTACTTGTATTGCGGTATGACAAACAATCATGAAATCAACCTGATGAAGCTATGATACGAAAACGAAGTACGTGTAGACATTGTAAGAACCCGTCTTTGATTATTCCTTGTATGCGTCTCAAACCAAGACACATCTTTACATCTATTTATGCATTATTTAACCATAAGAGATAGAAACGACTTTCATCACGGAATCTGTGATCTTTCAAAGCTCTAACAAAACCAGGTCAAAGTGGTTACCGGGGACATTAATGATACATGTTTCCTCTAATTATAGGTCTCCTGCGTAGGTGATGGACTTTCTGGTCTCTATATTTGTCCAGAAATAGCAACAGACCACGCATTTGAATTTCGAACGCGAGCTGTCGTGATTCAAGATTGATTCCAGTTCATAATTATAGCAAAGTAACAAACAGTCGCTTGTTTGAAGTGTTCAAACGCACTTTCTTCGAGAATACCTCATATCATTACGTTTTCGTTAAGTTTTGATATGTCATTCTTGATATTATGATAAAAATATCTTTAAAAAATCAACAACAATATTGCGTTTTAAGTCACAAATTGAGCCCTCAAGAGAGAACAAATCTATATTTACAGCATCATTATCTTTCCCCCTCCCTAAAACATGGTCTTATATTAACAAGAAAAATACTATTTTGTTGTTTCATACGGGTCTCATGGTTGCAAATAAATACGTTACATGCTTCGAGTGATTGCAACATCTATATCATATGTAGGTTAAATGACACGCGATATGGATGATATTATAATCTACTAATATTAAAATACATTTACCTCCATTAAGTACTGTTTGTTTAAACCAAATTACGATCAGCTATAGCTGCAGGTCTGTAGCTCCCGGTCTGAAAAAATTCGGATGGACGACCTGGGAGCTACAGTGCCTCCCATAGTAAAAACTGCAATTTACGGCGCACAAAAAATTGCGCTAGTTTTAGACTGAATTTTTTCAGATCGGGAGCTACAGACCTGCAGCTAGATCAGCTACTGCTTAAACCAAATTACGATTAGCTACTGCTTAAACCGAATTACGATCAGCTACTGATTAAACCGAATTACGATCAGCTACTGATTAAACCGAATTGCGATCAGCTACTGCTTAAACCGAATTACGATCAGCTACTGCTTCCACCGAATTGCGATCAGTTACTGATTAAACCGAATTACGATCAGCTAGTGATTAAACCGAATTACGATCAGCTACCGCTTAAACCAAATTACGATCAGCTACTGCTTAAACCGAATTACGATCAGCTAATGATTAAACCGAATTGCGATCAGCTACTGATTAAAGCGAATTGCGATCAGCTACTGATTAAACCGAATTACGATAAGCTACTGCTTAAACCGAATTACGATCAGCTACTGGTTAAACAGACTTACGATCAGTTACTGATTTAACCGACTTACGATCACCTACTTATTATCCGAATTACGATCAAACCAGTTTCAATCAATTGGCCTGTGTACGCATTCATTGAACATGAAACTGCCTTCAAACGCATTATCAATCAGTGTTCAGTTCATCAAATGAGAACGTTCATTCAAGTTTATCAAATAATTATTGTGTGCACTGTTAAATAGTCTCCAATTTTAAACTTTTTAGGTTGAAAATGCTTGGACTATTTCGTAATCGATCGAAACTTTAGCTACATTGAGAGCAGGGTCTTTCAGACTTCAAAATAGTTGTAGCTACATTCCTTGTATGGAAGAATTTGCCGGGGTTTTTTCTATGTAACGTATCGATCAACGATAATGATAATTAAATTACATACTTTGTAATAAATATGGATAATACAAGAGAAGTCAAAGAAAGATGTAAATATAAAGTAAAAAGGAAAATGCTTTCTTTGATGGTTCGTCATGTTCACACGGGCTATGAAAGAAGCGAGATTGCAGAAAAATTAACAAAACACGAGGGTTATGGGTTTTTTCCTGCAATGTCCAAAGCTAACAGATCTAGAAATGCATGTTCTTTTTCAACTTTTAGCTTCAAAGAGGCAGGCCTTTGGTTTTCTTTTAATGAAAATTATAAATTTTGACAAATATAAAATAACAAATTCAGACCCAAAATACAACAAATATTGTAATACTCACTATATATATTAAATGTATTTCTTACAAACAAATCAAAGTTCTACATTTTAGAACACAACTAAAACTTCTACATCGAAATTATCCATGGGAGAAACAGTGGATACTTTCTGCGCAGAGTTTCTCATAGATGGCAAACTACAGATTTTTAAATACTAAAAAATAATTCAATCGTTTAGAGTCATCCATATCAATGGGAAAAAATAACATGTATAGACTGACTGGAAATGTTAGCTACCAGATCATAGTGTACTATCAAATGATTTAGATGGACACTTTGCATATACATGTATCTACAAACAGATAGCTAATAAGGTAAAAAATAAAATAAACTGTACAACTTTTTCTTAATTTGCAAGAGAATCCAATAACATTCTCATGAACAGTTCTTCAATACTTTAACAAAACCCCCTGAACTTAAAAAAGATGCATAGATGAATAAGAACATGTACAGATGCAAATACCTGTATAAGCTGTATTTCAAAATACAATGCACCTGAAAGAAATACAAGTGTGCATGTGTGTTGGGAAGGATACATATGGATAGGACATGAATGAAATGTATGAACCTTTAACTATAAATTAATAAATTGGCATGTATATAACTCATTTCCTTCCTCTAATTTTGTGTTGACTTTGGTGTTATAAATATTGGATTGCATAGGAAACTTTAAAGTAATAGTATTATTATATAAAAATCACTCTCTAAAATACATAGTGATTTAAACACAACACTAAAGAATGTCTCATGTCAAAACAAAGATTCAAAGTTTGGAAACCCTGTAATATCCATAACAATATATAGATACATGTACATGCATTTACTTCTCTTTCAAAAAATTACATGAAAAAACGAAAAATGTCCAACTATTAAAATGACAAAGGCACATTTTACAAAAGTAAGGACACTGCCATATTCAGTGAAAAGGTAAGTACAATCTAAATCACCAAATCTAAAAATTGTACAAATTCTTGCACACAGAACATAAAAGTACTAGTAAGATATCCTGAACAGTTTGTAAGGTATCAATGAGCATGACGGAGCCTCTTTATGAGTCGTACAATGGTGGAATGAGTTCGTACTTGTGTGTGGCACCTCCTTCTTCCATGATATGATCAAACAGCTGGGACACACTCCTCTTACGACTTATGGTCAGGTACCTCTCACTTCCCGTGCCCCTACTTTGGGTTTTTAGTCCAAGTTTTTGAGAATGCTGATGAATGAAGGCCCTTTCCTCTTTGCTAAATTCTGGAGAAAAGGCCAGATCCTCTTGTTTTTCAGACTTTGCATAGTTGTCAATCACTTCTGTAATTTTCTTTTTGAAGTCCACCATAGCCTTGGCATGGTCACCATGTAATCCCAGTCCTTCTCTGTTCAAAAGAACATGATTGGTCATCGTCACGGCAACTGGTTCAGCTAATCCTTTGTTTCCTCTTGCTCCTACTCCTCCCCCTGTCCATCCCATCTTTTTTAACAGTCGGCTGCCTATATTATCATCGGATATTGCTGACACCTAGCAAAAAAGAGAGTTATGTCATACTACCAGCTTTCAAAACTTCCAATCATGTTATTTACATGTAACAGTAGTTCAAAATTATAAATGAAAATGCTACTTTCTGTTTGATTTTTAAATATATTTTGACTTAATAGAATAACTGTGTACCTGTTTTTGAATTTCCCCCATGACTTTATCTCTGCTGACTTCAGACTCATTGGCATCAACAGCCTGTTTGATCTTGATTGTCCAGCAGATCTGTTTTAATCTCTCTAGGGCCTTTTCTGATGCCACTGACTTTGATGAGGCTTTTGTTGTCCCCATATACTCTACCAGATTGTGTCCATCTAAAAGGACTCTGCACCGCGTACCCGACATATCAGGATGAAAATCGTACTCCAAGTCAGCGTGATTCATATCAGCACTAGTTTTGAGAACAGATATGGCATTCTGAGTTGTATTTGCTGTCTCAAAGATGATAAATCTAGTTAGATCGCCATGTAACTCACTTTCCTTCCTTTTGACAGGCTTGGTTTTGGGGGCTGGTATCTCTTCAACTTCTGTTTTTATGAAGCCGGGATCATTTTTCGGTTCTTCATCAAAGGCCTGCAGTTCCTGCTTTTCGGGATTGACTCTCACTACTTTGATATATTTTCGTGACAATTTCTCCTGTCCAATTTCAAAAGCTTTATTTTTAGCCCCTTTCTTATTTGAATCCTCAGCTGTTGCTATGTCCACATTGTCAATGACAACAGTACAAGTGAATTTATTCTGCCCTTTTACCGAAACATCATTGAACTGAGTATCAATCTTCATTCTGGTTTTCATGGCAACCATATGAAAAATGTCTATGGGAGATCTCTGTGGATGTTTCTTTTTATATGTAGCATAATGATTAGAAAATGCATGAAATTGATTGTCGATTTCACTTATGAATGAGTTTGTTGGCATTTCAGGACCAACAGCATCCGTTAATTTTTCTTTTTTAACAAAACCTAATCCAGATTTCTGGTTCGGGTTCTGAGCTGACAAATGATCAACAACAGGCTGTGGTTGACAACTTGCCATGAATTCTTCTTTCATTAATTTCTGTTTGATACTTTCAGTGGCAACATCTGTACTATGAAAATCTGAACTGGCTTTTACAAAGTGAAAGTTTGGTTTTGTGGTAGTCTTCTTAGCTTCTTGTGAGTTTTTAGAGACAGTAGATGGCTTAACAGAACTGGACAAATTTGTAGAAATGGATGTTTCCTTCTGCTCTTTTGCTGTTTCTTTGTCTGACTGCCTCACAAACTGAACAGTCTCCATCCCCTTCATTCTCTTTGGCAGATTTTCTGTTTTACTGGTACATGGATTTAATCTCTGGGTGTTTAGACTACTGCTCATTTCTCGGATCTGTCCCATAACCAATGCAGGATACCTACATCCATACATCTCCACGTTCAAGTAACAGTTCGCAAGGCATACCAGAGATTCCATGTTCACTCTTCTGTAGTTGGCTATCATGAAATCTCGTCTGAGATCCCATTCTGTCTGGCTTTCATAAGGACTCCTATATCCCTCCACAATAGAGGATATTTCCTCCTCTGAAGTGTGGGTAGATGTCATCATCTGAAATATATGTTAAAGATTCTATATACAAAAGTAATTATGTAACTTATGGATATACATTAAGTATTCAAAAATTATATGCTCTTATTATGATTTTTCAAGAAGCAACATAAATTCATTGATGATTTTTGAGAAACTAGAAAACTCAAACGTCACAGCTACTTAGCAAGGCATATCACAATATAGTACAACAATCAGCATAATAATAACAATAGTGTTGGGTTGTGCATGTACTGTGCCTAAATAGTAGTCAGGGTTTGATACATAGTGACTATGTATCAAACTCTGACTACTATTTATGCCTGTATTCAAATTTAGTTAATAACTAAAACTAGCCTGTAGCATTTTAGTAAATATAATGGGCATTTTGATTTGGTTTTTATTTCAATAGCCATGGTACATACAGAGCATTCTGGTAATTCTAGTTATCCACTACACTTAGTTACTCCTCAAGATAAATGAAATAGGGGTATGTTTTTAAAGTCTGGAGATGCTGCTTATAGACTACAATTTCTATTGAATTCTAAACCATTATCAACAAAATTGAAAAGTAAAATCAATAAGCAGGGGACTAACTTTTTCTTTCTTTTTTTTTTTTTTTAAATATATAGCATAATATTTTGCAAAAGAGTTATATACAAGTGATAGAGAGAAAAAAAGAGAGAAAAATACAGACAGGCAAACACATCATGTATATCAAAACATAAAACAGCTATGTATATTTTACTTATAGTTATAATTGTAATGGATATTAGGTTCCTAGGTAGCATAATCATGATAATAGCTAGTATATATGCTACTTACAGTAAATCACAAATTGCTTTCCAATCGCTTTCATATTCTGAATATTTGCAGTTTTTTAACAGTATAAATTTCTGAATAAGGAATCTGTCAGCAATTATATTACTTAAAATAAAAAAGTCTAATTTTTGGACAGGTTTGAATTTACATGAAAAAATGTATTGTTTTACAATTAGTATCAACAAGTTAAGAACTTTGTATAATTTTTTATTGCTATATTTACCAAAAAGGATGCTACTTTTATCCAAAACAATAGAAACATATTTTTTTAAGAACAGCTCTTCAATTCTATACCATATATCTTTAACCTCAGGACATTCTGTAAATAAATGTTCTATTGTTTCAATGTTTAATTTACAGAAGTCACAAAGAGGAGAGTCTTTAAGCTTAATTTTATAGAGATAATTATTTGTAGGAACTATTCTATGTAATATTTGATATTGCATCCATTGGAGTTTAGATTCTAGAGTAACTTTAAATGGAAGTTCAAAAATTTTTCCCCAAATTCATTCATATCATATCCTTTTTCTCTCCACTTTATTACAGAGGTAATTTGCTTTTTCTTTTCTTTAATAAGTAAATTGTACATATCTTTACATCCTTTTTTACTTTTGTAAAACACATTTAAGGGCATTGGTATATATGGCTGAATCTTTTGTCTTACTTGTGTCATATTATATGTCCCTATATGTATTTAAAAATTGCTTTTCTCAGTCCTACATATTCTAAATAATTAGTTTTTACATTTAATAATTGATTCATAAGTTACAAAATTACCATTTGGATCAAAAAGGTCAATAATACAGATCATACCATTATTAAAATATTGTTTTAAAAATACAGATGCCTTGTTTATTCTAATTCTTGGATTATACCATATATGTTCAAATGGAATTAATTCTTTTATAGCTATCTGGCAATCAGTTATTTTAGTCCAGCTCAGGAGTACTTCTTTCCAGAAACTGTTATGTATTAATTTACATATTTTGAGAGTATATTCAGTACCATTCTTGACCATAAGTTGCTAACACTTGTATTCATTTCAGATTCTAAAATATGTATCCATTTAGGTGAGGGTTGAAGAAGTCTTCTTATCCAGGTTGATTTAAGTGCTAACATAAATTCTTTGTAATCTATCATTTTTAGCCCTCCCTGACTGTAGTCTTGAATTATTGTATTTTTCTTAATTTTGTGATATCTGACCCCCAGAGGTAATTGAATAGTGCTTTATCAAACTTTTGTATAAATTCATGGTTAGGTTTGGTAAAGTTAAAATCAGATGATTCATTTTGGGTAAAATTAATGTTTTTAGTACAACTATTCTTCCAATTGGAGTTAATTTTGTTGATTTCCATTGTTTAATTGTTTGTTCAATTTCCAAAAATTTACTTTTATATATAGTTAAGTTCTGGCATTTCATGCAAGTTAACTGAAAATTTAATTCCTAGCAGATCAAAAGTTTTATTATTCCTGGTCAGTTTCCATCTCGAGTGATGAAAAACATCTTTTAAACATTTTTTACTGCCTATCCAGACCATTTTTCTTTTCGTAAAGTTAATTCTAAGACCTGAATTATTCGCAAAATTATCTAATTCTATAAGAATTCCATTTAAAGATTCTGGTGATCCATTTGTTACAAGAGATGTATCGTCTGCATATTGAGAGATTTTGTATTCTTCCCCATCTATTGTTAAAATTCCTAATATTTCAGCACATAATAAAAACAAATAGGGTGAAATTGGGTCTCCCTGCCTACAGCCTCTTTGAGGTTTAAAATATTTTGAAGAGAATCCATTTTGTAAGACACATGAATTTGTATTATTATAAAATGTTTTAACCCAATCTTTGATAGGTTGACCAAAATTGAATATGTCAAGTGTCTGATATATAAAATCCCATGATATCGAATTAAAAGCGTTTTCAAAATCTATCATCATTAGTAGACCAGGTATTGAATTTCGTTCTGTATAGTTCATAATGTCATATATAATCCTAACGTTTTCCCCTATAAATCTCCCTTAATAAAACCTGTTTGATCTTTACTTATTAATTTGTCTAGAAATTTTTTAATGCGTTCTGCAATACATCCTGAACAGGGTTCGACACTAACTTTTTTATGCATTAGTCCAGCCGGACTAGTTCCTGTTTATTTTAACTAGTCCGCATGCAATTTTATGTGCCCGTCAAAAATAAATTAAAATGCATTACCGTTTTTGCCTTATATATAGTACAGACTTTTAAAATAGAAATTGTAAGACAGGGGTGCATAATAGACAGCATAATGTTTTTCTTACAGGTGTTGCACTTGTCTAGTTGTATTGTGCTATGCAGTACGTAGCAGTGAGCTGCGTATTCACTATCTCCTATACTTGGTGTATGTCGCCATTACAGATGTTATAAATAGATCTGTGCAATAGATCCGGGCTATGAGCTATCTTTTCTTTTCACTATCTAGGTTCTTTAAAAATCTGTTTAAAGTAATAAGCAATTTATGACAAATGATTTAAAGTAAAACACAATTCATTTAAATTAAACAACTCACAGAAGATTCCTTTCACCTTTATTTTTTTAAAACTCATAAGCGACCCTATCGAAGCTGTTGTTGTGAACACGTGCGCTTGTCACTTATTTTCTCGGACATCCCCTTAGGGCAAAGAAATAATCAAGTCACCCATAACATCCTGCATACCTCTGTTGTTTTCGCTCGGTAACTCTATAATCAC
>WFKH01011581.1:10745784-10754845 GCA_016163765.1 Magallana hongkongensis | reverse complement strand
GTGATTATAGAGTTACCGAGCGAAAACAACAGAGGTATGCAGGATGTTATGGGTGACTTGATTATTTCTTTGCCCTAAGGGGATGTCCGAGAAAATAGGTGACAAGCGCACGTGTTCACAACAACAGCTTCGTTAGGGACGCTAATGTGTTTTAAAAAAATAAAGGTGAAACGAATCTTCTGCAAGTTGTTTAATTTAAATGAATTGTGTTTTCTTTAAATCATTTGTGATAAATTGCTTATTATTTTAAACAGATTTTTAAAGAACTTAGATAGCACAGATCTATTTATAACATCTGTAATGGCGGCATACACCAACTACACGGAGATAGTGAATATGCAGCTCATTGCTATGTACTGCATAGCACAATACAACTAAACAAGTGCAACACCTAGAAGGAAAACATTATAGTGTATATTATGCACCCCTTTCTTACAAATTCTATTTAAAAACTCCGTACTATATTTAAGGCAAATACGGTAATGCATTTTAATTTATTTTTGACGGGCACATAAAATTGCCTGTGGACTAGTTAAAATAAACAGGCACTAGTCCGGCTGGACTAATGCATAAAAAAGTTAGTGTCGAACCCTGTGATTTAGTAATTTTCCTTTTCTTGTATAAGTTCTCATAAAATGATTTTGTTTCATCTAAAATTTTAAACTGGTCAGATACAACTTGTCCATCAACCTTAACCACTTGAGGTATTTGTTTATTTATGTAATTTCTTGATTCAAGTGAAGTGAAATATTTAGAGGGTTTCTCTCCATCTTCTATCCATTTAATCTTTGCCCTAATACACTGACCCTGCATCTTTTTCTTTCTGATAGTTTCAAGCTCCGTTTGTTTATTTGTTAGCTCTTCTGTGGAATAATTTACTAAGTTTTGTTCTATGTTTGTTATCTCTTTTTCAAGAGCTGACTCTTTTTCTCTTATTTTCTGTTTTTTAAAGGTTGCATAAGAAATTGTTTTTCCTCTAATTTCTGTTAATAAAATATCCATGAAAGTTTGATCTTTGATAGTAAATTGTATTGTATCATTGTCTATATTTAATAAGTTTTCTGCATTATAAACTGGACATGAATATTGTATTTTAACATCATCTATTGTTTTCTTAACTATATTTACACAGCAGGGGACTAACTTGATCAAAGGGAAAGTTATCAATTTTTTATGTTATTTGCGAAGATGTTTTATCAAAAGTGAAACTAGATAAACTGCAATTTTAAAGTTTCGTTTTAAACATTCAAATTATGTGCGTTATCAAATTGATCGATGAAATATGTATCTATGTAGATATTACTACTTGAGACTTCAGATTTCATAGACATTCAAACTTACCAATCTGTTAACGCATCACCAGCACACAAAATTGAAGAAAAACAGTAAAGTATTTCAGACTTTCTCGCTCGATTTTTTTTTAGAGGAAATCGTGAACGCTGGGAAAATTATGAAACCAACGTCGAACAAATAATAAAATTCCGAATTCGAATAAAATCGTTTTCTTACCCTTAACTTTTCTTAAACATTATCATAGCAGGTACACAAATGAAAAAATAATTAATTTTTTTGTAAAACCTGTAGCAATTATACTTAAACACTGATAGTGCATGACTAGGTTATGTTAGATTTTTACCCTTAGGCCTAATTACTCACTGAATAAAAAAAGGCAAAGATTTATTCGTTAATTAAGACTATGGTAACCATGCATACATTGAATTAAAAAATCTCGTATTCATTTATTATAAACTGGAATAGAACTTGTCTCTTATTCAGACGTACAATGTCATATACACGTATGGAGAATGGTGTACACTTAATCAGTACTTACATAGCTCGACCATATCTTATTATCAGTATGGCGTTTTTAAGAACAATGGAATATACAGAAAGGATAGAGAAAACTAACAATTTTTCATACGGATCTTTTTTTTTTTCTATTTAGAAGTTTACCAGCGAATCTGACATGCAATTAAGGCAATATTTTGTCGCGAGTTTGATGAAAACAATTTTCTAAGTAATAAGTCAATGACGGTTATATATTACAATTGTTATGTGTTTTGGATTTTAAACTGAGAGTAATTTTATTCTGCTCGTCTCCACATTCGAGTGGTTTCTTTTTCTTTCAATGTTACATGACCTTAATCAATAGAAATTAACGAACCCTTGTACAGACCACTTAAATGTCACATATCAATAAGAATGATCTCGTTTTAAAATTCTTCGCACTATAAAATACATGAAGTTTATAATGACTAATTCTTGGAATTTCCATTGGATATTTTTTAGTGTTACAGCGATTTGTTCACATCCTACTTCTCCAGTTTTGGGTAAGAGAGAGAGAGAGAGAGAGAGAGAGAGAGAGAGAGAGAGAGAGAGAGAGAGAGAGAGAGAGTTCTGTACTTCGAACGTATTATTGTCCAATTATCCTGAGTTTATGATATTGGTGTCCTTTGTAGCCTGTCCAGAGGGTCTGTACGGAGAGAACTGCTCGCGGCCCTGTAACTGTAAAGACAACACCACGTGTAACGCCGTCAATGGCGCCTGTAGGTATGGCTGTCCTTATGGATTTACCGGACTCTCCTGTTCCATTGGTAAGATCTTCCAAAAGTGTACATCCCGAGAAGACACTTGCATACTTTTTGTAGCAATGTCATGTACCTCTAAATAGTGTGGAATACATTTCGACTCATCGAATGTGACAATTGTCTCTTTTCAGTCTTGCCTACCCTGACTCTGTCTCCAACGGCCTTCACTGGGGAGGAGTGTGGTACGACAACGATCACGTGGACACGCGGAGACTTCAGTGACCTCAACAGCAGGATAATCCTCGATTCGTACCAGTGTGTAAAATATATTAATTTTAATAAACCTTAATCCGGATACATGAATCTCATCGGTGTCATATTTAAAAATTTAGATTTGGTTTTTCTGGGTACAAATAACTCATTTCCAGTCAATAAAAATTAACAATATTGACACTAACCATCTTTCAAACATAATTAACGTCTATATAACATTACAGTACTAAACATATATATGTTATTATATTTTATTGCAGAATAGATTTCAAGAAAACCAGTGAAATGAAATGGTCTACACACAAGGAGCTGATCAAACACAATGATTCCGTCGACCAGTATTCTTGGGTTGTATCCCATTTGGCTGATGGGGCCGAGTTCCTGTTCCGAGTCAACATCCGGGTGTCTGAATATGGCGAGATTTTACCAGAATACACATTTGGACCAATATCAGGCCCAGTCATTATTCAATGCAAAAGTTAGTGATGTTTGTAGACAATTGAGCGGAGACAACCCTGACAATGCTACTTACATAAAGAAACATTACGGTAACTGATGATGCTTTTATCATTCTTTTCAGAATTCACTGCTGAGAATACATCGTCATACACAAGAGATGCAACATCATATACAACACCAGGTCCTTTCATGACAACAACAACAACAACAGCAACAGAACAAAAACCATCAAAAACACAATATAAAACGACAACAACACAACACCCAATGACTATATCAGCTTTTGAGACAATAACAGCACAGCAACACGCAACAGCAAGACAACAAACTAACACAGTAACAACACAAACATTGACAGCAATAACACAGATTACAACAACAACTAAAACAACACAAATCAAAACGACAACACCAAAAACACAAGCCAACACGACAACAGCACCTTACTTAACAACACATTCCAGAACAACACGACCTACTGTGATGACAACTAAGCCGACGGCAACAACACAGCCCTCAACGACATCAAAACAGTCGTCGACAGGAGCAACAATTACTACGACTGATGAATTGACGCATTTAAACGGAGAGCTAGGTACCTGATCATGACGTCATTGATTTAGCAATATTTGTGCGATTTAGTGTGGTATTAGTACGATCATCTTTTTATACTTTGCTATAACTAGTAATACTCAAATATTTAAGTGTATCCAAATTAAGCAAAACATGCCGGATATAGATCAAGTTTAAATTTCGTTAAGTTTGATTTATGTCATATCCAAAATCAACCTTTTGAGATGTTAAGTTAAACAGTTTAAAGATGTTCTGTAATATTGATACAGGGCTGATGATACAAAACCTGTCTATCAAGCTGGAACCACGACTCCGCTCTCTGTTCATCACGTGGCAGTTGGATGATAGGTACCTGTATCTGATGAAGTCAGGTGCTCTCTTCTTTGGAATGATAGGGATCGGAGATTGCTCTGTCAGTCCTGTCATAGACTGGACACTCTACCCACTCTCAATGCAAGTGGCCGGGTTTATATTTATGTCGATTGGAATTGAAAGAAAAATGTACAATTTTTAAAAGATATTCTATGTGGTTTATGCAAAATTTCTTACAGGTATGTACGACATATCCGGATTCCTGGTGGGGAAGACTGGCGGATCTACAACATCCGGATTGAGTACTATCAGTACACCTCTAATGGTTTTATACCATCTGCAGCGCTGAACTTTACTATGCCTAAACATGGTTGATATTAAATAAGTTTTGATAAACAATAAAATTAGATAGTCGTTTCAAAATAATTGATGATAGCTGTATTCTAAAAACTTTTTTCTTCTTTTAAGAACCAACGGAATCTGTTGGAAACGTCACCATTAGTTCGATTACATCGACTTCCGTCTACATCAAATGGATCACTCCCAAGTGCATGCATCGAGGAAGTGACGTCATCTCTTACACCTGCACAATTTCTGAGACAAAAACTGCAAATAAAATCAAATTAGAGACACAACTTACTTTATTTCAAATCGATCGTCTAAAGCCATTCACAAATTACTCAACGGTTGTTACAATTAAAAACGATATTGGATCAGGACCTTCCAGTTCTCCAATAGCTTTCCGAACGCTGGAGGATGGTAAAATCCTTATTACTGATGGCCATCATCATCATCATCATCATCATCATTATCATCATCACCATCATATCTAAGGATATTTTATGCATACCATATAAGACTTATTGATACATGTATTACCATGACCATAAATCATAAAATTTGATATAGTTCCAGGTCCACCGACTATTATCAAGTTGAGACCCCTGCTAAACACCGCCATTGTCGTTGACTTTGCCCCTCCAATAGATACAAATGGTTTGATTACGAAGTACAGGCTGTCCGTGGAGGAGGAAATGACATCATATCAAATAGAAATCGACACCGACGTCACATCCGCGACCATCAAGGACCTTTCCGCCTACACCTCATATCATGTTAAGGTACAATGGTTCCAGATACTTTTATAAGACATCTATTATAATGTGTATATTGTTGTTTAGATAATAATTATATATATATGATAGTTTTTAATGTAAATATAAAGGGGGTAAATTTCAATGTACAGGTCAAAGCGAGAACAAGCATCGGCTGGGGGAGCTTTAGTAGCGTTAGAACAGTTAGGACCTTAGAAGATGTACCTGGTAGTCCAGAAAACTTCTCAGTGATATTCCAAGACGAGACAACAATAGGACTACAATGGACCTCTCCTAATTTTACCGCAGGAACAATTCACGGATACAAGGTTTAACACACGTACCATAGTAGGAATTATTAGTATGAAGTAATTCTCATTTTCCCTCATTTATTAAAGACTTTAAATTCTTTTCAGCTGTCCTATCACAGAGGAACCGACGATTCTAAGAGGGTCGTGATGTACGGATCTCACTCCGCCCTCAGTCAGGTTAATGTCACGGACTTGGATTCCGGGGAATACTATCACTTCCGGGTACAGACTCGATCTGGTGCAGGGTACGGCCCCAGTGTCAACAAAACGTCCTTCACACTTCCGGCTAGACCTGCAAAACCAACAGTGCCTATTATATCGTATAGCAATCAACAACTCACACTGAAGCTGTTTCCTAATATCGTGGATGAAAAACACTTTTATATGGCAAGAGTTTATGCTGATGATGTTAGTCTTACAAAGGCAAAAATTCCCCCGGAAGAGGAAAACGAGCCAACAGGAACTGTTATTCTTATTTTGGACAAAACGGATATAACACAAAATGTCATTTATATTCTGGGAGATAATTCCACCAGGCATGGCATTCACAATCCAGAGCTTCATTTCAATCATACTTACGTCTTCTATCAGGAAATTGTTACTAGATTTGAAAATATTATTCGATTCAACTTTGTGAAACACCCCGAATATTTTACCATAAGTTTGATAAATACTCCTGTAGAAGGTTCTTCGGACGACGAGAATGGTTCGGGTCTCTCGGGCATTGCCGTTGGAATTGTATTTGGGATCATCTTTATCCCCGCCGCAGCTTTAATTTGCATTGCAACAAAAAGATCGGACAAAGATACATGTACTAGTACTACTACGACAAAATCGAAATACAATGGAAACAGAGAGACAAATTTTTGGCTGAAAAATGGAAATCTCGGTAGATCAAACTCGATGCAGTCAACAGATTTCAGGCAAATTCAAGATTTAGGGAATAATTCGAATGTTATAAACACCTTTCCTCTAATAAAACTAACCCAACAGAATGAAAATATCAATCGCTCGACATCTTTTCAAAGAACACATTCGAAAAATGATTGTCGTCAAAACACAATTAGAGGAAACATTAAGAGGTCTCTGTCTGACACCGAAATGAACCAGAAGAATAACCTTTATCGAGAGTATGGCGTCACCATATCAAAATCAATCACCGCAAGCGCTCAAGAGGCACAAACATGGCACATTAAGAACGATATTGTAAATGATGATGACATAATTGAGAGAGAGTCAAATTCGACGGCCCCTCCTAAGCCTCCCCGCCACCGGCTTCGTAGAAGCAATACTGGTAGTAAATTTGAGGAGTTAAAACGACGTACATGCAGTCCTATACCAGAAGAAGCTGTGCCTGAAGTGACGCAAAGAACTGGGTTTGATCGCTTCTGTTCCAAAAAGGCACACCGTCCGAAATATCAACCTGAACTTCATGGCAGTTCTACTAGAGATATTGAGTACAACACAAATCGGGTAGGTGCATCCAATTTTAATGTAAAGGAGATTGGGACCCAAACTTTAACGGAAGATGATGTTGCCAATAGGAAAAGAATAAAAAGGAAAAGAAGAATACTTGCCTCTAAAGCAATGTCAGAAAACAGAAGGAATGAAATCACTACCGATGGAAGAAGAGCGAAACAGTCCATTGACGAAAAAGGTTTAGCAGAATATCAATCACAAGATGCAATCCAATCTGAAAACTACTGTTATGAAGTAAATAAAAGTAGAAAAAGAAAACGGCCATTAAAGCGGAAATCAGAATCAATGAGGGAAAACAAAACGTTTGAGCATGCTCATTCATTACGGTCATTGTCTTTTAGTGAAGGACCAATATCACAATATAGAAATAGTGGAGTCGAAATGAATACTTTCCCCGATGCAATGGACATTAAAGATTATCATGATCAGATGGAAGATGTTACCAATGTCAACAGTGTTAATACAAGTTTTGGTATGAGAAAAAAATCGCGATCATTCTGTGCAACGGAAAGTTCGATTCGTGGTGAATTTCGCGACCAAGAGGTCTTAAAATTCTGGAGCAAAACATATTCATTTCTTGATGAGAGAAAAATAATACCCCACGATGAAGAGTTCGAAGAACACAAAGTGACCAGTTTCTTTGAAAGTGATCGGCCACAGACAGTGTCTCTAGAACTGGAATTTAGGTCTTTACCTACCGGTGTACTGGGAACGACAAACGTCGCGAGACAGAAGGCGGGAGTCCCTAATCACAAGCTCTGTCACGAGTCTTACGATCATTCCCGAGT
This sequence comes from Magallana hongkongensis, assembly GCA_016163765.1. Lineage (NCBI taxonomy): Eukaryota > Metazoa > Mollusca > Bivalvia > Ostreida > Ostreidae > Magallana > Magallana hongkongensis. The sequence goes on along the minus strand of WFKH01011581.1, from coordinate 10,747,028 downwards.
CGTTCTGAAACCCGATGGGCCGGATGACTATATCAACGCAAGTTATATCAAAGACCGAATCAGAGACGGATCTCCTCGGTATATTGTAGCCCAAACGCCACATGATGCAGTATCTGCCATGAAATTCTGGCGCATGGTTCTGCAAGAACGGACAAGGGTCATTGTCAAGTTGTCCCAACAACCAGACATTTTCCCGTCTGTGATCAATCGGACTTCCGGTCTGGTCACTGAGAGATTCCAGTTATCTCATTCCGAGGATATATCTCTTAACGGGTGTATGGTCCGATATATTAAGATCACAAACGTATTGGACCATACTTCACGGGGGGTTTATATCGTCCACGATTTAATGTGGCCTGATGACGACCGCTTTTACTTACCTCAAGACACAAAAGAGTTCATCTCTATGAGGAATGTTGTCCGGAGGTGCTCTGGCACCTGCTCGGCCCCGGTGATTGTTCACTGTAGTCAGGAAGACGGGAGAAGTGGGGTGTTTATTTCTGCCGACGCCCTCTTATTGGAATACGAAAAACAACGGGAAGTGAACATTTTCTCCTTCGTAAGAAACATGCTGAAAGACAGGTACGGCATGGTCAAGACAATCTGGCAGTATCGATTCATTTACGAAGCGCTTCTGGAGGCCAATTCACAAAGTTAATTTCATTGGTCTAATTCGCAAATGCGACAATATCAAGCGCTGTTGATGCTCACATGATGCGTATAATCTGAATTCATCAGTAGTAGATTGCTTAAATGAATTTTGTTGTGGAAAAAAATGTAAAAAAAAAAAAATTAAAAAGGAAATTTCCTTGAAATATGTTAAATAATTACATACATGCAAGATGATTTTGTTGTCTGAGACGGAATAGTGTATATCGAATGAGAGTTATCTTTCCTCGTGTACAACGTAGAACCACGAACGAAAGTCCCTGAATGGGTGTATTTTTTTTTAATTCTTGGTGAAACGTAGAAAGGCAAACATGACTCGCAGTGAAAAATTCACAGTATGAGTATCATAAGTATCTTTTTTTATAAAATATATTGGACAACACAGTGACAGACGACATTTTAAAGCTTTTATATTTATTTGACTTAGAGATACAATTATTTGACGATTTGAGATTGTGATTTTGGTATTTCCACCCATCCAGTGAATTCTACAACAAAGAAATATGGCAGTGCTGCGTGATCTTTTGAGTGACTCTAAATTGAAAATGTTATTAGAAATATTTATCAATGCTACT
>WFKH01011581.1:10718284-10740784 GCA_016163765.1 Magallana hongkongensis | reverse complement strand
GGTTGTCGCGTCTAATTGCCGTTTCCATCATATTTTATTTTTCAAAACAAATCGCCTGAGTCATGCTGAAAACATTGCTGCGAAGAGTCGGGCTTGGTTCATAGATAGATAACTCTCGCCGAATCATCAGCGATTATCTTAGGTGTACATTTTCCATACCTTTAATAAGAATAATTTAGGAGGGAAACGTGTTTTAAAAGAAAAAAAAGAGAACGTATATCGTTGCAGCAATGAAACGTCAGATTTCGCTTTGTTTACATCCTGAATATCGTGCCTTCTTTGTCCGTGCGGGTAGAGGAATTAGGTCAGATGATCCCTCGTGGGACGGATTAGGGAAATCTCACGCCGAGGTTAGCTTCCGTGTCAAATGGCAAAGCAAACACATGTGAGGGTATCACATTTATTGATAGAAAACATGTGTAAAAAAACAAATAAACAAATCACCACGTCGTCTCCCCGCTCTCAGCATGGGGTGTGACGACATCCGCCTCGTATAGAGTGGTACCAACGCTGGCGATCGGTTACATAACATGTAGGTGATATATCGTCTAATCTGCATTCATTGAATGTTGGATTGCATCCGGTATTCCTGATTTGGGTGTAAAACAAGGATGTTTCATGTACATGATGTAAAATAAGCCATTTTGACTCGTATGTTTTGGGTTCTTTTTCTATTTTTCAACAATACGCGTTTTGCAAAACTGTCATGTTGTTTTGAATTTACCGGGTGGCAGTAAATACAAAAAATACAACATGACAATTGTATTTATTGTCACCCGGTAAATTCAAAATTTACAACATCTCAAAACAATTGAAGCATTAGATACTAATTTGTGAGAATAAAAAGCTGGCAACATACGTATATATATAAACATGCTAACAGTGTATATACGTGTGTTTTATTGATATATGTTGGGTTCTAGTTATTATGTTCATGCATTCTTTTAGATTTCTTGAATAAAAAATCAAATATCATCACAAATGTAGAATGACGCCCCCAAAATGTTTATTATAATAAGTTTCAAATATCAGTTAAATTATTTACGATACTTAAATATCTTTTAAATGAAACAATAAATCGAGAATTTCGAAGTATTACTTCAAGAAAATCATGAACCGCACGTGCTTTGAGCATGCAGTTACATACTAATCTATATAACAATGTCAATGCTTGCTTCTTGTATGTACAAATCGCCCATCTGGTAATATCTGAGATGAGCAGAATAAATTAATGTATATAGATAGTACTATTTCCGGAACAGATCTCTAACTCTGGCATCTGATTTCTTGCTTGAGTTATAGACATTTATAATTCCCGAAAACAAAGGAAACGTGAGTCCACATTCCTCTCATTCCTAGCTGCAGAGAAAAATTCAAAAGTTGTGAGATCTCAAGAGATGACTACCAATGAGTTTTACTCTGTGTGTGTGTGTGTGTGTGTGTGTGAGTCAAAGAAATGTGTTTAAACGATCGCGCGAATTGCACACGTGTAATGTGGATTTATTTATTATTGATTTTATCAAAAAGTAATTATAGATTCGATTTCTTCAAACTTTTTTATTTAAAAAAGTTGATGCAGCTCATGCCCATGTGGATTGATATTTGTCTCTGACCGAGATTTCTCAGACTTTGCAGACAGCCACTAGAGACCCAATTAGCAGCAAAGTCACCGTCGATAGGGCATCCTCTGTTTATGCAATAAAACATGCAGTATGACTTGTACTTTCCTTTAATATTAAAAAAGAATAGAAAGGAATTACTAATAATTTATGAATTTGTCGTCCAAAACTAAATGAATTACACAGTATACGTGTAGCTGATGTGTTTAACATATTTTATGGGAAGCTAGAGTTGCATGTAGTGGCGAAACTTTGAGATGCCAATCAATTCTCTTCCAAAACAAATCTGTATAGCTACAGCTCTGCAGCTATACTTATTCACCCTATTCACAGCTAATCGCCGGCTGTGTAAAGTTGACGTTGCACCTGGCACGTGCTTTTCCAAAACCTGTCTGAAGCGGATTCAAGCACAGGCACCTGACGTTATACATTTTTCTCAATATAAAAATACCCTCTACCTAATGTGTTTTATTAGGTAGAGGGTCTTTATTTTTTATTATGAGAAAAATTTATACCGTCAGATGCCTGTGGATTCAAGATATGCAGGAGAGGGCTCAATAGAAATGAGGTCTGGGGATACATAGAACCGTTTTAACAAGAGCTTGGACTTTGGGCAGTACGTGACAAACTCCAATTTGATGAAGGCGGAGTCTACTCATGGTTAACTGTCCAGTCAATGGCTAATAGATATGAATGCATTGAACGCAATGCCACTCGTTAGACTTCATCCAGGGTTGTATATTTCGTTGAAATAGCGTCAATTTCACACAACAGAGCAGATCTTGGCAAACAACTTTCCGGTTTTGACAGTCTATGAATATTAATGAGCTTCTCTTAGCGAATTAGAAGAAAGGAGGTCAATATTTGAAAGCTTGTTTTGATAAGCAAACTAGATAGTAACATCCCACCGAAAGTCCAAGCTCTTGTTAAAACGGTTCTATATCTTTCAATTTACATGACATTTCTTTAAAAGTGAATTTAACAATCTCAACATAAAAAACACAATCCTTCGAAATATCTACAGTTAGAACCATTTTAACAAGAGCTTGGACTTTGGGTAGTTGTGTCAAACAGCAATGTGACGTAGGCCTGTCTATTTCATCGCTGGCCACTCAGCCATGGCTCTTTGAAATCAACAAGATTTGTCTGGCTTTTGAGCTAAGACTACGCAAATAGTGCATATTTCGCTTGAAACCGCGTCATATTTAACTTGTGTTGACGCAAGGAATAGATAGCTACGCCCTACTGAAAGTCCAAGGTCTTGTTAAAATGGTTCTATATGTTATATTTTATATGTATTTACATTTATATATACAGGACCACTCACGATCTCGCTTATAAAGGCATCATTTTTATAGTACATGTATATAGGGGTGGTCACTTAGATCGGGACGAGCCCCTTAAATAGCAAAATATGCGGGTATGGTCGGCTCTTCTGTGTTATATGAATATATTTTTTTATACACTTTAACCGTCCTTGTTTTATCTTTTTTTATTATATATTTTATGTTATATTATCTAATTTTTCAATATATTCATTTATCTAATCAACTCTTTGTACAATTATATCGCCGTAACATGAGAAAATGCTAGCTGATGAGCATGAAACAAGTCTAAGAAACGTTTTCCTTTTGAATGTTAATAAGTTTATTTGATAGCTTACTTGTTATGTAAAGATAGTCAAATCACTCGAACCACAGCCACCCGATACTACTCCAACCCCACCACCCACCCCCTAGGGTTACGATACCATGGGGCACAATGTGTTGGGGGTATCGGTATCGATGACCTGCAGGGCAGCAATTAACCCATGTACCTACCTAAAAAACACATGTATATTGATCTATAATCTCACATATCATTTTTCTAATATGGTATACATGTACTCATTTTAGCCATATATTTATGATGTGGTTTTGGGGTTGTTTTTTTAAAGGAATTTTATAATTTTTTACTACAAGTAAACAACAAAATAAATAGAAAGTTTATTGATATAATTCTGTTATCTGCAATTGATTGGGAGAAACTAGCTAGCTGCTAGTATTTAGAATATATCAGATTGAAGAAATAACATTGTAATGATGTAAAAAAAAAAATAACTTGTGTTAATAAACTTAAGTAGTAAGTATCCATCTTCCACAGTAAAGAAATCTTAAATTTCTTCTCATACACGCTTAGTTTATTAGTCTTACCTACCACATAGCTCTACACGTGTAAATCACATTACAGAATTATCATAAAAGCGCGTTTTTACAGAAAATGGTTTCTGAAATATGTTTGCTCATTGTAAAATGTAATTCAAGGTTTTTGGGTCGGTAGAGGCACATGCACTTGGGAATGGGTGCGGGGCATGGACCCCCCCCCCCCCCCCCCCCCCCATTTTCACATTTGTTTTAATTTCTAAAAATTCTGATGCCGATACTCACTTTCTTCCTATGAAAACATCCTGGTTTGCACATTATTTTTATAGAAAATGAAACCATTTCGACTCTATGAGCTATTTTTAAAAATCGCTCTTTTCGACTGACATATAAAAAGAGAGAAGGTACGCTTTTTAAGTACCTGTAACAGATTAATATAAATATTTAGGACTAGTATTTACATCAAATGAAAAGACTAAGTTTGCTTTTGAACAACTTTCAGAAATAGCTATAAAAAAAAAGAAAAAAAAAGGCATATTATGCACTAAAATCAAGTATACCTGGAAATAATAACCTTTCAGTTCAAGTGTTACTTAAACTATACCATTCAATGATTGTATCAATTATAACATATGGATCTGAAGTATGGATCACAGACTATAAATTAGATATAAAATCCTCAGAATGTTTTCCATTTGAAAAAATTCAAAATAATATTTTCAAATTTATTTTAAGTGTACATAGAAAAACATCAAATTTAGCAGTCAATGCTGAACTAGGTTCTTATCCAATTTACAACTTATGTTATGAAAAGATGTTTAAATACTACATCAGACTAAGAAATATGGAATCAAATACCACATATAATAATGCACTTTTAGTATCAGTTTTCAAAGAAGACAAAGAGTTAGCTTTGAAAAAGAGTTATACTTCATGGCAAAGCAAGATTTTTAATCTTCGACAAAAACTAAACTTGACATCTTTAGATATTTCCCATAAGGATTTGAGGTTTAAGTTAAATAAAACTTTTGTTGATATGATCTTTGAACATTTGAACAAAATCTCATCTTCTCTAACTCAGGAAAACTTTATTTCTACAGTAAAATATTAAATTCTACCGAGTATAAATTGCAAGATTACTTAAAGTCTCCCTTGAAAAAGCATGAAAGATCCCAGCTAACAAGATCAAGAATAAGTGCACATTCACTACTTATTGAAACAGGTAGATATTGTAAACCAATTATCCCTAAGGAAAAACGTTTATGCTATGCTTCTAAATTATTAGTCGAAAATGAAAAAAACATTTTGTGCTTTACTGTCCTGTGTATGACAATCTTCGATTTCAATATTGTGTTATTTTTAATGATAAATTATACTGTGGTAGTGACCCCATTAAAGAAATTGTTAATCCATGTGATTATAATACTACATACAAAATGTCTATGTGTCCACTTAGATAAATGCTTTATGCAGAGAAAACAGTTCCAGGGACTATAAAGAATTGTATAAAATTGTCTTGCATTCTATAGCTTAGATAAATGCTTTATGCAGAGAAAACAGTTCCAGGGACTATAAAGAATTGTATAAAATTGTCTTGCATTCTATAGCCTTTATGTTATAATATTCTTTTGTCTGTCATTTGATTTCATTTTGACTGAATGCGAACATGGTGATGTCAATAAATTAAATTGAATTAAGTGTCGGTCGAAAAACGCTATTTTTAAAACAAGCTTAAAAAGACGATTAAGTTACATTATCGATAAAGTATTATGCATATAAAACATAAGTAAGAATAATGTGTGAGTTCGCCTCGGAATTTTTTTTTATAACTTTCAATAGATAGGATGGGGGTGGGGTATCCATGCCCCAAGTGCCTGTGGGTAGAAGGGGATTTTCGCTCAAAAATATTTATTCAAAATTTTCATGACGAGGTTAAAATTGAAAACTTTTACATTTTGGAATTTTTGTTCATCTTACAAACAATTATAGAATAAAAATAATGATATTTTGGCCTCAATGTTTGTATGTCTATTGACATGAAATTACACATGTAAGTTTCAATGATAAAAAAGAGAGACAACCCTTTCGGTAAAAGACGACCTATTCTGTATTATTTTTGGAAAATAAAGCACTATAACACAATGAAGACTTACCAGCGATTTAAAGTTTACATATACACTTTTGGTTCTTCATAAATATAAAGCACAAACCTCGACATCTTGTTTGAAGAATTTAAGTTATATTTTAATTTTTATTTAAAATGTATAGTTCTGACAGGAAAAAAAATATATAGATGAATATAGATAAAAATAATAATAAAAAAACCCACAATACATATACAACTATTCCCCTTCCCACAAAAAAAAACACCAAACAAACAAACGTAAATTGTATCAACATTTCCAGTGCATGTATTTATCAAGTTTTATAGTCTTGTTAATTTCGTTGATCTCAAAATAACATCCATACAGGCATGTCTAATCCTCTAACCACGTTTTCTTTTTAAACCGTACCCTGCCACAATTTCACCTGTATCGAGATAAACTTTTCTTTTCTTTTTTATTTCCGCATCATGTTTAACAAAATATATTAACTTCCCTATTTCCACAATATTGTAAAGAAAACAATGTATTTCACCGAGAACACTTGAAGATTTATTCAATAGACTTATATAACAGATGATATTTACAATTTTATATCTGTTAACCAGCCTGCTTTGGTGATATGCATGAGAGTTTACAATAAAGAATATTTCGTGAAAGAGTTTGGATCCGTGCCCCCTACTGCTTCGACAAACGAAAGTAGGTCTCAAGTCATTAGGAAGTCCTCGGGAATGTTCCGTGTTTGTAATTACTACTGTTAAGCCTGAAATGGTTCGAAATGTAACTCTGTGTGTTTTCCTTGTATTTATCCAAGTTGTTTTGGGTCTGAAGTGTAAGTCTCATACCGGGAAACCTGTTGATTGGTAAGACATATATCTTTTACATAAAACTAGCTCTCTCTCTCTCTCTCTCTCTCTCTCTCTCTCTCTCTCTCTGAACATTTGTACTGTTTTGTTTATGTTAAAATAAGCATTTGTTCCCTTTTCTCCTAGTTTCAAATATGAATTTTCATGTCTATTTTAAACACACAATGTTAATATAAATTCTAATTTTAAGAATGGGCCACCGATTCCAAATGGTCGGTTCACTATATACATGAAACTGTTGAAGGAAGCACGGTTACCTGTATCCGTTTAACCCCTTAGTATATATCTGTTTATCTGAGGGAGTGACTTTAAATACAGAAATAGATGAAACAGAAACTGTTTATGATTTGCCAGAAAAGGTATAGGTTCATGCATATACATATGTAGTATTATAAATGTCGTATTATAAGTGTCACAAGTGCTCTATACATGTACGTTAGGTATTTGTCAAAGATGCGGTCATAACTTGGAACACATCTTGAAGTTTGAATTCTGTAGCCGCATTATGTCTATCACAAGTTCGTTCGAAGTATCAAAACACGCAGTGGACTTCTTTGAAAATAACTCTACATAATGTTTTGATGTAAATCCAATCTATAGTCGTAATTAAAACATTTTTGTTACGTATCCTTTGTTCTTTTTGGCTTTTATACAAGATAAAATACTTCTAAATTTTAAAACAATCCAATAAGTTACCTATAGTTGTCCATTCTTAAAAATAATGGATAGAAAAATGTCCATTCTTAAAAAAAATGGACAGAGACAATTAAAACTGTTAACTTATTGGACGGCTACAGGTAAGTCGGAAACGAGAATAAAGGCATCACATTTGCAAATAAAGAAACAGATTTGATGTTTAACACCTTGAGAATGAGACAGGTACTAGCATGATACAGCGAAGAAACACTAAAAATTAGTAAATATTATCCAGTATGATATATATCTACTCCATTTTACAGAATCACGAATCAAAATTAATCCACTCTATCATATTAATAACTTGTAACCACAAATCACATCAGCTATGATCAGAACGTAGACTGAGACAAATATGAAAATCACATTCTTCACATATCGAAAAGTTAATTCTCGATCATCCGGACTACATTCTTCCTGGAAAAAGTTCATAAAACTAAACCTTGAACGTCAACCTCCTCCACACCCCTGGAAAAATTTCTGCATCTGAGCCGGTCAATGCATTCTTTGTTTTGGTTGGCTTAATCATTTCATCTAATGATTTTGTAAGTCATATCAAAATTTGGCACAGCATTCCCACCCTCCATATCCAGAATATCACTTAGAACAGTGTCAATATATGCAGTACCTCTTTTACATCCTTAAATATTGTTAAATAGGAAATGCTTTCCCCAATAGAGAATGAGATGGTGTTGCTTAGTAGAAGAGTGAATGAAAATGAAATTTTCACAGCACAGCTTTATAAACCCCTTGCACATACCTGAAACTGTCCATTAAGTGAACAACAGAAAGTTCTATGCAAAACTGTTTTTATTGTTCAAATTTTAAAAATATATTTATCAGCATTGTCAACGGGTTTACCTGATACTGTCCATTCTTAAAACAAAGAAGGTAATGTTTTAAGTTGGATATTAACCTCAAACTGTCCATTCTGTGAGAGAAAGAACTAGTCTCGGCCCTACGGGCCTCGATCAGTTCTTTCTCTCACAGAATGGACAGTTTTCGGCTTATACCCTTTACATAGTGAACAAATTAAGCCTTCAATATAACTTTATAAGGGAACTCCGTACCCGAATTTTAAATGTAATAAACATTAATTTATTACACCCATTTTATTACTTTAGATCACAGCCAACTATGAATGTAACATTACCTCAGTACGTCAAGAGGCTGTTTACATGCATGCTCCTCTAAATGATGATTAAGTCTGTCACTCACAAATCACGAGCCATTTATCCCATATACCTCATCAAACCTCAGTCTAACTCTCACTTAGACATTTATTTTAAATATATTAAGATAATATATGATAAATAAATATAATTATGTAAAGACGTATATAATGTACATGTACCTTAAATTGAAGGTTATGTGTAAGAGGTAGAGTGATCGGATACCGATACGTACATGTACTTATCTAGGGTAGAGGAACAAGAATGGCAGTACATGCACGGGAACTCGAAGTTAATGTAAATATTTGCATGTGCATGTGTAAAAAAAAAATGATACATGCACATCGAATATATTTACATTAGCCTAACTTCCAGTGTTTGTGAGTACATGTTCAGTACCAGTAAAACCACGTGCAGAGTTATCAACTTATAAATAAAATCTAAAAGAAATGCACTGCTTCAATATTTCTGGCCAATTTCTTCAGGTTTAACTTAGGTTAAAAGTTTTTTAAAAAGAGTGTCTTAATTAAACGTTGTGCGGGTCTAACAGATACCTTGTTAGACTACTATATATTTTCATGTATGTACATTGCTTTCGGGTTTAAGAGTTATCTCAGGGCGGAAATATATATTGTTCTGGGATATACATCTTGTAGGTATCAAACCTACCTATAGGACGTCGTGCTGCTGTGTAATGAAATAAAAGTAAAAAGATCGTGTTTACTTTTAAAAGTAAACACGATCTTATAGTATAAGTTTACGTATAGAGTTTTTATAACTTAATCAATATTTTACTCCCATAATCAATTTCCATACTTAATATTTTCCTCAATTATCCTACGAAACACTTCCTTTAATGGTTTGATATTACAGTACAGTACTACTAGGCATCTAACATACATACTGAATCTATGTTTTGGAGCACGGAAGCTTTGACTCTATTGGTCAATGTCGATAATGCGTTATTAAAGGCAAACTGAAATTCATAGTCATCGGGTCAGAGTTGGGTTTTTTGGGGGGATTTTTTGTTAAAAATTTAAGAACTGCTATATGGCTGTCCGATGTGTTATCAACCATAACCCATGCATTAGTCAGATTCTATCGCAAAGAATATCGTCTTTAGAATTCAAATTCATTTTATTAAATAATAAATGCATATAAGAGTAACAATATTTGTAGATCCGTGCCTTCATTGCTTCTGATAGAAAGCGAAAGTGTTGATCATGTGTAAGTATTTAGTAAGGTCACGGTTTGTTCAGTGTTCAGAAGATAACACTCTGCGATGGTTCGGGATGGTTTAGTGTGTGTGCTTCTGGTGTTTGTCTGGGTTTCTGAGGGACTCAAATGCAAGTCCCACACTGGAGAACCCGTCGACTGGTTGGTTTAATTTCGATTTTTTCATTTGTTCATCATTTGTTAAAATTTGTAAAAGAATTTGCTTACTGCATTAATCAACTTCGTCATTCATCCTCATAGGTCAAGTGAAAATATTAATATTTTTTTTCTTGATAATTGTTTCGTACAAAGATTGGATGATGTTTACATGGTAAACAACCAAATATACATAATGATTTTTTAATTTCATTTCTTTTTCTTTCTTTTAAAAATACGATACTTTGTTATATATAGGATCTCAACAAAAACAAAATCAGAATAACCCGATTTAGTTTATACTTGGCGTATTTTGAAATAAAGGTGTGTAGATTTTTTTGTTAGACACAACTTCATCTATATTCATCATTTGTTTGCATGATTTTATTTTTTTTCTGGATGACGTCTCTTGAAATAAATTAGGTTTTAAAAAGTTTAAGAAATGAAAAAAAAACCTGTTTGTATCGAATAAATTTTTTGGACGGTTATATGCAAATGTACGCAGTTCGCAAATTATGTTCAGACATTTGCATTCAGTTGGGCGCGTTATGCCTCTGTTTTGACTTTACTACACGTATAGTACCGATTAGAACTAGTTACAGCTAAATACAAACCATCTCAGTGCACTGGCACCTGTTCCGTGTATTATACAATCTACTAAGGACTATTCTGAAAACCCATTGTCCAACCTTTAAGAGGGCTCGATGGTCATGGCCATTTTTAGACTATTTTAATCTCCTTGAGAAGAAGAGTTCTGTATAAAGATATAGGAAAATGTTCCAGTTTTAAAGCTAAATTGTATGGAATTTTTTTTTTACTATATAATAGTTTATAGATTAAAAAATCATATTTATAAAAATTAAAGGTAGATCTGATGGTTGATTTGTTGACCACCCAGCCTCCTTAGATAGAATTTATACCTGACTCACTATTTGTGTGTATGGTGCCAATTTAAATGATTTGAACATATTTTTATTGTACAAAATTACAACTGGGATTGGGCACAAGTTCAAAAACTTAGACCGCCCTTTCCCAATACAAGTATATAATACAGTAAAATTAATGTATACACAACATGTAAGGTCAACAGATCATATGACAGTTATATATAAATTTTTAATGGTGTACAAACATCAACTAAATCTTTTTGTATCTTTCATATAACGATAAACTAAAGAAAATAACTGTTTGTTTTCGCTGACACTGATTGCGTTGTCGCCCCAAAGTAGGATATAAGTATTAACAATATTTAAATTTACAATATTGAAAATTTCATTCAGCAGAATATTTCTGGCCTCTTTATATTTATTACAAGTGAAAAAAATAATGGTAAGTTATTTAAATTAATTTAAATACGTCATCAGTCTTGTGCAATAAAATCATATATGAAATATTGTTGACAATATGTGTCATATCGAGTCACCTTATAGATCACTTCAGATCAAGGATTATCTGTTTTTGTTTTTTAGCTCACCTGATCTGAAAGCTCAAGTGAGCTATTCTGATCACATTTTGTCCGTCGTCCGTCTGTCCGTCCGTCCGTCTGTAAACTTTTCACATTTTGAACTTCTTCTCTAAAACCACTGGGCCAATTTCAACCAAATTTGGCACAAAGCATCCCTATGGAAAGGTGAATATAAATTGCAGAAATGAAACGCCAGTTTTCATTCAAAGCGGAGAAAAACCTCGAAACTGTAAGAAAAAAAAGGGGGTGCGTTTTTTAAAATCTTCTTCTCAAGAACTAATGAGTCAAATTTAACGTAATTTAGAATAAATCATCCTTATGGAAAGGAAAATATAAATTGCAAAAATTAAGGGCCAATCTTTTTCCAAATTTGAGTTAATACGAAAATAATAATAATGGGAAGGGGTGGGCTTCAATCAGTTTATAACTTCGGGTTCGGTATTCCATATCTCGAAAACCTCTTTGAAGCGGCCATGTTGGACGTATGATAAACGGGTCAATTTGACAAAGATTAATTTGGTTGTTGTAGAACAGTTCGCGCGCGAAGGGAATCTTTTAAACACGCAAGATACATTAGTGCCGATTTTGTGAAGTAAATTGTGAAAATGCGTTGACATTTTCACCTTTGACGGTGTTTTTAGCTTGTTTTGATTTTCGTTTCATTTTCATGAATTACGTTTTGTAACTTGGGGAACTATCGCCTGTTTTTTGTAATTTTTACGCATCAATCAAACATAGACATCAGTAAATAAGACAGCTGACTGTTTACTTCCGCAAAATAAGATGCATTAACGGGTACCGTCCATTAACAACTTACTAAAATACAAATTGTATGGGTAATACGGTATGATCTTTGCGTAATGGTTGATTAATGCAATGTGTTTTGTTAGTTGCTCAGTATTTTCTCGAATCTATTTAGTCTAAACAGAGATTAATTTCGCTGATGGAAATATGTACATATAGCAGAGACATAAATAATTGTTATGTGATTCATTTAAAAAAAAATGTGCTCATTGTTTTAGTGCAATTTTACTCTGTTTTAATTGTTTACAATTTTCTATTTACTAACCATATTTGAGTGTCAAGCTTCGAGTTATAAGCAAGATACAGAGCTTTGCTCACAATTCTATGTTTGCACACATCTGCATTTTCGCTAACCATGGGGAGCGAAGTGGACCGAAAACCCTTGGCTAGCGAAGATGACACAGCTGAGGCCTTGCTTTTGTTTGTTTACATTTTAAATGCTGAAAGGAAATACCAAGTTTAAAAATCTTAATTTGAATGTAATAAACTCATGTGAACAAAAACATAACTCAAACCTTGCAGAATTGTGAGCTCTGCATCTTGCTTATAATTCTACGATTGACGCTGAAATTTTAGTTGATCATTAGAAATGGCTCGTTAAATATTAAATCCTTGTACAGAATAATAAATAGGATGATATGCTGTAACTACATTTTGCACCCCCTTTTTATACGATGAATTGTATGAGATCTACACCATTTTGATAGTTTTTCAGACATGAGTAAATAAAAAAGACGTCTTTAAATCATAAATCATTTCCATAGTTCTGACACAATATTGTTATGAGGATAATTAAATGCATTATCGCTGTTCTTAAGTAAATATTACAGCGGAAAATCATCTTTGGTTTGTAGCCATTTGTTGTTTTTCAATAAAAATGAAATTAATGGGTGGGCCTTAGTACAATAGAGTGATATGCCTGTCAATACATTGATAAGAATTGCTCTTTGACCTATCACGTGACAACATGTTTCATTCGAGTGTATTCATCGATCAAGTGAGTAAAGTTTTAAAACGTCACACAAGTTCACGCCAGGTAAACAACAATCGTTTATAATGGGGAAGACCAATTAAATTTTTGAATGTTTTTAATTTGATGCATTGAAGTACAAATTTCTTCATTCACATATAGGATTTTTTAAAATAAAATACAATAGTTAGTAAGAAGTTGAGGAAGAAAATTTACCTATATGATGTCATATATTTTGATCACTTTATAAAGTGTGTGTAGGGGGGGGGGGGGGTATAACTAAAATAAAGGGAATTTGAAGTTAACAGTGTACCCCTGCCGAAAATTTAGTTATATATCTTGCATAGGATTTTCTTATTTTCGGTAAAAATTGTATTCCATAAAGGTACATATGTCAAAGATTAAGTGTATGCATAAATAAGTGTAAAATTCGGATATTTATTTTTTGTTATTTTACCGAAGGGCCATATATCATTTGAACGCCCATATAAAGCCATTGTTACTCAGGTGAGCGATGTGGCCCATGGGCGTCTTGTTTCAGTGTGATGACGGTATTATACTAGACTAAGCATAATCCACCATGATACTTTTGTCGTGAGATGATATACATGTACTTTATGATTGAAGAGCAATACTTTGGAAGTCACGACTCTCAAATACTTACACCAACAATATTGGTGATATGTATTTAAAAAAAATGAATTCTGTGTTCAAGTACTAGTGTATTTGTGCATTTTAATTACAAAATGTTTATGACAATTTTATTTTTTAAATATTAATGTGGATGTACTACGTCTTAAGGTGGATGAACAAGGATATAAAACAGGAAACGTGGGACTTAGGCCCATGGTGAATAGACTCTGTACTCTGTCAAAGTCCCCTGACGATGATGGTCTCTGACTAGTACAAAGTCAATGAGATAAGGAAAGCCGTGTGTCATGAATTCAGAATTTACAACAATATTCTACAATATGACTTATCTATTTTGATTTGATACACTTGTACTTGGACATTTTATTGTTTAACAATAGTTACAGCATCCATAATCTGGGTCATATTAGCTATTTGATTGATGTGTGACACATGCACACAACAAATCAAGTAATTAAATAATAGTTTTTTCAACTAGCTTGCCGGATAAACTGCCCGGATGATTTCACGTTAAAACCACTCAACGCCAAATTTCTGCAGCATTCGAAATACTGGTAAACCCAAAACCAATCCCCAAATTTTACTCGCGCAATAATGAATATCCTTAGAACACCCTCAACACAGCTTTAGCAAAAATTGTTCAATCCCCCAATCAACCGGTGAAACAAACTTTCTTCACATTTATTCTTTGTTGTTGTTGTTGTTGTTGTTGTTGTTGTTGTTGTTGTTGTTGTTGTACAGTCTACCGATGCTTCTAAAGATACATAGAGTACAGTCTGATAATATGACGCCTGTTCATTTTTTAGGTTCACTGTGTACAAGCTACCGGAGATCCATGAGATCGGCATAGACCCCCTGTCATATGATGGAGTAGGCTTCTATTACATGGACGCCGTGACACCGTCATGGAAGCTCTCACAAGTCGGGTTCAACGACACGGGACATTCTGTGGAGTATACGCTGAGACAAATCTACAAAAATGTCAGCCTAAAGGGGTTTCTTTTTAATCTTTGAATTAATCTTATTATATCTTCTGCAGTTAATAGGAATAAAGACTGTTCAATTGAATTTTGAAAAATATAAATTTACCATGAAATAACATAGTTTAAAAATTGATGTAACATTGTGGATGTAGATTGTATTACTTAATGTCTGTTGTGGTATATGAAATGAATAAATAAGTTGTTCAATCTTTGTATGACTTTTTCAGACTACCAGTAATTACATGTACGCTATGTACAATGACCAGCCTCCTGATGGACACACATCGCTGAACCACGGCCACACAAAAGGTAAGGAGACAGCCCCGAACCACTGTACCACGTACAGCACAGAAACTGTACCTTAACCACAACCACTGACGTAAAGTCTATAAAATTGACTGTCATTACAACTGCTGACGTGCTACACAAAAACTGTACCGTCATCATAAACAAGACATAGAACACATACATGTAATCTTTATTGTAACCAAAAATACAGATGTACAGCACAGATTTTGTACACCATTACAATACATGTATATAACTGACGACGAAGAGCCCAAAATCCGAACCATCATCACAACCACAGACTACTTCACAGACACCGTACGGTCTTCATAGCCACTGACGCACAGCACAGATACTTTACTGTCATCAAACCAATGACGTATAGCTCAACAATTTTAACATTTACCTAAACACTAAAAAACGTTCTAGATACCGTCTGCTAAATCACTTATGCAAAGTACTCAAACTGTACGTCATCATGTTCCAGCTTATGATTGTTTTCTGTTTGTGTCAGGTGTTTTTGCCTTTGATAAGACGGAGGGATTCTGGCTGATTATGAGTGTCCCCCACTTTCCTCCCGCCAGACATTCGGGGTTTTCCTACCCACACAGCGGAATAGTGTACGGACAATCCATTTTCTGCATTAGCCTACCATATACATCCATTGAAGATGTCGGTAAAGTGGCCCCAAGTTTTTCTTCACTTTCCTTTCATTTAAAGTCAAATTACAGCTTTCAAAGTTTAAAATAATATGCAAAGAATATATTATAAAACATTACATTGTGGCTTTATATTTGGCTGCCTCGGGTATGTCTAAGGCATGAAGCCAAGTTTCAAAGGCATTTAAAAGATTTTTTTTAAAGTTTCTGTTATTTATGTTACAGCTAAAATTATGACGTTCACCTATCCAAAGTTCTATGATTTTTATCTCCCTCCAACTTTCTCATCGGAAAATCCCATCATGACCGGCATTTTATCCAATCAACAAAAACACGTGACCTCGCCTCCATTTCAACTTGAAACCACCCTTCACACAACAGACGGCGTTGTTCTTCATAACTTTGCTAAATCAAATGATTTTCACAAAGGTAAATTATTGATAATTTTTCAGGCTACATGTATTTATCAATTCATCTGTCGGAATATCAGTTAACAATTGGCTGTTTTTTGAACCCTTTTATTACTTTTTTATTACTGTAAATATACCTTGATTAAACCTTGTGAAAAGCTCATATATTTGTTAATATGATAACCCTAGGCAAGTTATGAATCGTATTTATTTATTATGAATTTTCAGATTTATATGATGCATATTTGGCACCAATTTTGCAAGAAACTTTGTTTGTCGAAACTTGGCAAAATGGACCCGATAGTGATACATTACCCTCAAATTGTTCTATCAAGTTCCAGGTATTATAGATAAGAGAGTTGCATGTATGCACTATGTACTAACACGATTTGCATGCATAACTCTGTACAGCCCGCTTCCTGTTCTTGTAGATTCTTCTAGATTACTAACTCTTGTGTAACCAGTCGAACTTTATGTTGGCCGATCGTGATACACCGAATTAAGTACAAGTTATAGTACATTCAGTTGATAAAAAATAGATTGACATTGACGAAATAAGAAAAATTACTAGTCGTATGAAGATTCCGTCCGATATCTGGTGGTATCAGGACATTTTTAAAGATTTTGCAAACTGGCGTCCTTACACATACACAAAGTAAGAGATGTCCTCTCGTGGTATTCTGGCTGATCCATTGTGAATTGAACTTTACAGATCTGTACGATGCGTGGATCAACGAGAGAATTAACCACGACTTATTCGTAGAAACTTGGCAAAACGGCCGAGGTACTCTGGAATCTAATTGCACAGAGCATTATAAGGTACCCGTTCTTTACAGCGCAAAACTAACAGAGGTATTCCGTACGAAA
Organism: Magallana hongkongensis; assembly: GCA_016163765.1. NCBI lineage: Eukaryota > Metazoa > Mollusca > Bivalvia > Ostreida > Ostreidae > Magallana > Magallana hongkongensis. The sequence goes on along the minus strand of WFKH01011581.1, from coordinate 10,723,720 downwards.
GCCCAATATGACAAAGATTTTTGGTGAATTTGTATTGTAAAAAAAAACCCAGCTTTGATTCCGGTAGTACGGTATAAGTATTTTGACATTATTAAAAACATTTGACCGCGTGCGTAATTAACATTTAAAAACGCAGAGAAATAGTTTATACCGCGAATACGGAGACATGTCAGATATAGGCTCTTTTTTATTCTGTTTCTCTAACACTGCTTCAAACGCATTATTTTAGCTTGGTTGTGATCACTGTAAATTTATTTCCGTTTGTATAATCTTATGTTAATGGTCTACATAACAATAATTTTAATGTTTTATTTCAGATTTAAATTTAGTTTTCTAACAATTACTTGCATGTACTAGCTCTGTATGATTTTGTGAATTGAAGATCATGAGTTCCAATTGAACATGGCTTTTTAATAGCTTTCTTTTTACGTGCTACGCCTGTATAAATAAATCTTAAAAATCTAACCAGAATTTACTGACTAAGAAAAAACTCTGATATAATAAATATGTATAGAAATTACTGGTTCTAAGCATGTATAACTGATAAACTTGATTCTTTTTCTCACCGTTAGGTTTACAACATACAAATGATCCGATTCCCGAACGGAGATTTCAAAGAGACCAAAGATCATTCGAAGTGGGCAGTGTCCAGAACAGGAACATGGATTTGTATTGGGGACATTAATAGACAGGTAATTATAGACAAAAGACAAAAAAGACATTAATAGACAGGTTATTTTAGACAGCATTGAATCAATAGACAAGTAATTATAGACAACAAACAAAAGTGGACAATAATGGACATGTAATTATAAACAGCAAAATCTGTAGACATTTACGAACAGATAATTTTAGACAGCAGACAATGGAGACATTAAAAGACAATTAATTATAGACAGGATACATTATTAGACAGGTAATTCTAGATATCAAACAAAAGGGGGCAAAAATAGACAGGTAATCAAAGACATGAAAAATAGGAAACATTAATAGACAGGTAATTATAGACATAAAAATAGGGGGCATAAACACAAGGTAATTATAGACAGAAAAGTGGGGACTTTAATAGACAGGTAATTATAGACAGTCTTGAATTAATAGACAAGTATTTTTAGACAACAAAAATCATAGACATTTATGGACAGGTCATTGTAGACACCAAAAATGATTATTGAAGAATTAGATATTTCTGCAGCTGTCCTGCAGGATGAGCTTATTGGCATTATTACAAACATGTACATGTATTTATGCTATTGATACTCAATTCCATTGTCATTCGACATTCATATTGTAACTTTAATAATAATTGATGATCAATCTATGTATGACTAAAACATTTAATCTTTTAGTATGTTTTCATTTTACAAGAAACAGTTATCGTTCTTAGCCCATCGCCTTTATTCTGGCATTATTAAAAATAATAAGGCCCTACCAATATTAATTGATAATTTCAAAAGTTTCTTAATAGGTCTAACCCTAAATAATACTTAACCGATAAAGTTCGAAGTTTTTCCGTAGTTTATTCATGAATTAGATATGAAAAAGCCCAACAATTTATTTACTGTTTAAACTGACCTAATTCTATAAATTAGTTATTTAAAAATGCCTAATACGAGAGTTCTTCTCTATTCCTTTTAATTCAGCTTTATACTGGCCCTGATTGACAATGTGTACTTAACAATGTACATGACATTAACATGGCCTGGACACGTTAAAGTTGTGTCATTCCGAACCCTGACTAAAAATTTAGGTACAACCACTTTCCAGCACCGCAATTATTTCCGAAGTCAGATCGTTAGATTTTGATGGTACTGGTATGCTTGTTTCCCTTACTATACTACATGAACTTGTATAGTTTCTTTCTTTTCTTAATCACAGAGCACCCAGTTTCACCGCGGGGGAGGGACCATGTGTATGTCTGACCCACACGTCTGGAAGGAGTACACCAACATCATTCGGGACATCGAGACCTGCGGACCCGTATTTGGATAAATCCGAGCATGGAAGACAGCGAAATGAAATATTTTTGTAGCAACGATTGACTTTATATTAAAACTTAACATTATTTTCTCAGGCTATTTTGGACTATACTTTTTTAGTATGCCGTGAAGATATTAAAACTAGTTTTGTATGAAATAGTTTGTTAACGTGATTTTGAACATTTTTATATTAAAACTTATCATTATTTACCAGGCTACTTTGGATCATACTTTTTTTAATATGCCGTGAAGGTATTAAACAAACTAGTCAAAGGCGGATCCAGCGCCGGGCCGCCCCCGGCGCCCCCGGCGCCCCCCCCCCCCCCCCATTTGATTTTTTTTCTGCTTTTGTAAATTTTGTTTATTTTAATATAGTTCATACTTTTAACTAAGTCTATGTGAAATGTTTACATTATTCATTAATTTGAATTTATACACATATAGTGCCATTAGCGAATTTCGTAGGGGGACGGAGGGACAAAGTAATGTTACGGATCTATAATCTATAACTCTGGGCACGGAAAAGAAAAGTAAATAAGTAAGTAGTTATGATATCTTGGGAAATCAGCATGGTTTGTACTTTAAAAATTATTAAAGAAGTATTAAAAAAGCAACACGATGTATTAGAAGAAATGATAGTTTTGAGGTGGTATTTGACATTTTGCGATTTCAATGTAACCGAAAGAACATCATGTAATAACATGTTTAAATTTTTGCTTGTTTTGATCATTTATATTTATAAGATAACATTTGTGAAGTCCCCAACCAGTTTCAAACTATTGATTTACAGATTAAAAGTTGACACTGTACAAATTTTGTAACTTGTGAAAAACCTAGTTTCTTGGTTTTCCTAATTATTTCTTCAAAATAATTTCCAAACTTTTGATTTTTATGTGAATTGAACAAAAATATTAAGGTTAATATTACCGCTTCGTTATTTTTTTAAAATCTCTAAAATTCAGGAGCTTCCGGGGCGACCCCTACATTGATCTATATAGGAGGCCTCTCAGGCACGTAGGAACAGGGGGCCTTATTTCCCCTTTCTATTTTTCAAAAACAAAATTTATCGACCTTTTTTCTTTTTCTCACTTTGTTGCCCCCAAATCACCTGAAAATATTTTTCGCCCCCTCCCCCTGTCGGAAATTTCTGGATCCGCCCCTGATAGTTTCGCATGAATAGTTTGTTAACATGATTTTGAGCTACGCTTTAGATACAAAAGCAGGTCTTGTTACGTATATTGGAACTGAGTTTTCAAGAAAAGCCACAACTAACAATATAGGTCTATGATTTAAAAAATTAGCGAATGGCAATACAGATGCGTTAGCGGGTTATGTTAATTTTTTCTGCAATGATCGCTATCTTTATAGCCCGCATGTATAATCAAAGAAAGCATTTTATTGTTTATATTTACATCTTTTTTTAAGTATTGTTGAATTAATTATAAAGAGTAAGTAAAAGTAACTTATTTTTGTTAATGGACATCGGTACGTTAGATAGAAGAAGTAGCCAATTCTTCTCATAGAGGATTATGAGTTTGACTCAACATGATTATTTCGTGCAGTCCGTGATTTTTCTTAAGTTGCTGAAGGTTTTGACCGATCGATAAACTGGTTAGAACTGGGTCGTGTAGATTTCAGCCGCGTCAGTTTTTATAGAGCTATGAATCACAATCGGTTTGCTCAAGAAATAGAGGAGAAAATACTCAGTGAATGTAAACATATAACAATGACAACTACGACAAAGACCATGGTATATACCTCCATTTTCCAGTCGAGACTTCAGGAACAACGACATTACATTTATGAGAATATAAGAGAAGATATAAATGGAAGAAGAAAAGTGTCTTTTTTGTAAATGTATCTTTTTAGCTTCATGAAAACGTTACATTGAAATTCATTCCCCAGAGGCTCCATAGACCTTGAACGAAGTGTAAAATTTGATTCTTGCGTGTTATGTAGTTTCCTAAGTATCATTGTTGGACAACACGAAAAAGTTCCACTCATTTCCTGAAAATGTATCAACACCTCAAACAATATACCCCATTCGTTTTACACTTAGAAAGCAGGATTATAATATTTCTCTATCTTTGTTTGGTGCTCAGGGTCGATGCCTTTTAAAAGGAGGGCTCGGTATTTCTCTCATTTAATTAATTAAAAGTTATAAAACATAAATATACGTATAAACCGGATAATTAATGAAGATCGAGAACTGTATAAAAGTGTAGTTATAAATAATTTATCAGTATAATAGTTATCCGGTATCTTAAGTTTCCTTATTGATAATTTCCAAATACATTACACTCGGCGCTCTGCGGTTGTGTCATCACATGTTGTCAACATTCCAATAGTGACCATGTTCTGCTTTGGCTGGTCTGTCTTGTGCAGTGTGTTTCTGGTGTATCTTGCGGTGGACCATGGCGAGGCATACACCAATGGAATAGGGTGTCTAAACCCCGGAAACAAGCCCGTGGACTGGTAATGACCTTATAATTATTTTGTGTTGCGGCTATATTTTTCAATTTTAGGTATATATTTTTATTCAAAAAATATATTTCAAATACATTATGACGTACAAATTTCCAAAATAGACATGAAACCAAAAATATTGACCCTCCTATCTGGTTTCTTTTACTGAATTCTCATAACAAGTTCTGTAGTGACTTTGTTCTTTCTGATGTTTCCTTTCAGGTTTTTGGCTTACAAAACTCCCCAGGACCCTCAGGATAAAAATGAGTTTATTGCGAAGGGCGTGGGGTTTTATTACATGGACTCCCGTCAACAAGCGCTGACCTTGTCACCCACACCCATCAACGGGAAAGACCACGCCCTCTACAACACACTACAACAGATATATCTCAATGTAAGTATCTAAGACACTCTACAACAGATATATCTCAATGTAAGTATCTACAACACACTACAACAGATATATCTCAATGTAGGTATCTAAGACACTCTACAACAGATATATCTCAATGTAAGTATCTAAGACACTCTACAACAGATATATCTCAATGTAAGTATCTAAGACACTCTACAACAGATATATCTCAATGTAAGTAACTAAGACACTCTCCAACAGATATTTCTCAATGTAAGTATCTAAGACACTCTACAACATATATATCTCAATGTAAGTATCTACAACACACTACAGCAGATATATCTCAATGTAAGTATCTAAGACACACTACAACAGATATCTCAATGTAAGTATCTAAGACACTCTACAACAGATATATCTCAATGTAAGTATCTACAACACACTACAACAGATATATCTCAATGTAAGTATCTACAACACACTACAACAGATATATCTCAATGTAAGTATCTAAGACACTCTCCAACAGATATATCTCAATGTAAGTATCTAAAATACTCTCCAACAGATATATCTCAATGTAAGTACCTACAACACACTACAACAGATATATCTCAATGTAAGTATCTAAGA
>WFKH01011581.1:10690273-10718274 GCA_016163765.1 Magallana hongkongensis | reverse complement strand
ATGTTTACAAATGTTACAAATGTTTAGTATGATATTTCTAATAGTCAACCAAAATTTGAGTGTCAGTCATCGAGTTATAAGCGAGATACATAGCTCATAATTCTTTGTTATGTAAACAAAGCTCAGGTCATTTTTTTGTTTACATTTTGAACGTGAAAAAAAATCCAGGTTTAGACCTAAAATGAATGTGACAAATGCTAGGAACTGTTTATTTATGTTCAAAACAAATAAGCAGATAGAAAAATCAGCTTGAAAAAGAACTTTTACAAATATATTGAACCAATGTAAACAAAAACATGGCACGAGTCTTGTTTACTTAACAAAGAATTATGAGCTTTGTATCTTGCTTTCAACTCTACGACTAACACTTAAATTTTGGTTGATCATTAGAAATGCATTACTAAAGCATTATAAACCAGAAAATTAGAAAAATAAAATTTGACCAAAATCGTGACCATGCCCCTTTAACACTATACAATCCAGGTAACTACGACACAAGACCAAACTTATCTAACGCGTATCTGTATCTATAGCAACCAAAAGATAAAATGTATCAAGGATAAATCTACTTTGACATAGTTTAGAATCTAAACGCAGGAAATACATGTAGTTAAGAAAAGGACCAATCGATTTTAGGAAAGGTTTTTATATGATCGTGAAATTTAATAATGGGTGATGGTTTTGATTTTACTAACAAAAAATTGCCATTCCCATCTGTTTTCAGTATTTTGTTGTCGAATATGGCATGTACAACGATGAACCACCAGATATGTTCAACAAATATTGGAACGGAAACGCTACCTCCGGTATTTCTAAAGGTATGCATAAGCGCATCAAATTTCATAACAGTCAATTTGTTTCAATACAAGCGTTGAGTACATGATAATTGCTGACGTTTACAGGGGTGTACGCCTTTGACAAACGGACCGGGTTCTGGTTGATTACCAGCATCCCGAAGTTTCCCCCTCCCAAAAGCAAGGGCTACGCCTATAACATGGCGGCCGTGCAGGACGGTCACATGGCGCTCTGTCTGACCTTGAACTCCGACAGTGTGATTGACCTGCGTACGTATGAATGCTAATTTGCGCTTGCGTGATATAACAGTTTAATCTTGATAACAACTAGTCTTTAAATAACCATAAATGATTTAATTGGCGATTCTAATGACCATTTTTTCATATTTTGAAGATAAAATTTTCCAAATCACACAGCCACACCTCTATGATGGGAAAAGAAATAATGCACAAATAGCGAGACAGCCACTCTTGAATAGCACTCTGGAAATCGAAATGTATACACACGACAACATTGAACTGAAGGGTTTGGCAAAAGGAACGTCATATGGAAAGGGTTTGGAAAAATATAAAACTATTTCCTTCTCAATATCCAGTATGGAAGTATTTAAACATCATGTTATTAATTGATTAACTTGTTATTAACTATGTAAATGATTTCCCCCTAAATCTAGATCTGTACACATCAATGGTTGCCCCACGTCTACGGATGAATCTCCTTGTCCAGACCTACCGACCAGACGGCGGGTCACCCTCCAAAAGCTCCCCGTACCAGGTCTGCAGGGCTCCATTCTTGGGGTTTTCTCTTTCTGGTTCACGTAATCATTTCTAAATGTTCAAAACTGTCTTGGTTCTGAAAATCTGCTCTAAAAAGTCGCCGATTATGAACAAAACATTTAAACAGAACATAGCTTTGGCAGCACCATCTTCATTTGAAAGAAAACGAATTCCAGCTGTACCAGATTTAAATGAAAAGTTCAAGTTTTTCTAAAAATATCTGTAAAAAAAATATGACATTTTTTGGGGAGAGCTAAAAAAATTTTTAAAAGTTAACTGAATGACATGATTGAATGATTGATAAACTACAGGTACTCAACATCTCCAAGGTCAAATTCCCTGATACTGCCGTGTTCCCCTCGCTGACCAGGGACCGCGCAAAGTGGGCGGTAACCAAGAAGTTGGGCAGGTGGATCTGTGTAGGCGACCACGACAGGGGCGTAAGCAATCGATTTTATATTTAGTGAACAAATCAGGGAAACTGTATTTTTCCCTCAAATATTTAGTTGTGGGCGTCATTAATTTGTTTCCTTAATATTTGTTTCCTTGCTATTTCCTTTTTTTTTTTTAGACAAGCACCCTCTCTAGAGGTGGGGGAGTCCTTTGTATGGTCAACTACCCGGCGTGGAAAGCGCTCCATAATATCACGGAATCTGCCGCCAAGTGCTAAGTTATCATACCAAAAAACATATGAATGTTTATCAAAATATTTTATTGTGGAATCAGACTTCATTTTTTCCATTAAAATTACTCTGATACTCATTTGAGTATCAACACTGAAATCTTTTTGTTGTAATTATTAATAATTAAAACGGATCTTGTTGAATCAATATTATTACTAGGGATGTCAATGAGTACTCGAGTTCTCGACTATCGCTCGGTCACACCGATCATCGACTAAAATTTTCTTAGTCGACTACTCGTAATAAAAAGAATGTAATTCGAAACATCTGATTTTTCATAACGCATCAGTGTTTAGGGCTACGAATGAAAATTGCGGCACAGTCTGTTCCAGGCATCGTCGACCCTGTTATATTTTTATCCGTCTAGTATATAGTTGTCCAAGATCTTTTGAGATTTTGGAGATCAAAGTTTAGTTTTTAGGTCACCTGAGTCACTTAGGTGACCTATTGCAATTGGTCTTCGTCCGTCGTCGTGCGTCGTGCGCCATGCGTCGTGCGTCGTCCTTCGTGCGTTAACAATTTTACATTTTTAAATTCTTCTTGAAGACTACAAGGCCAATTGTTACCATTTATGGTGTGAAGTATCTCTATGGTAAGAGGAATCTAAATTGTGAAATTCATGGCTTTACCACCCCCGGGGCCTCATAGGCGGGGCCAAATATGCAAAAAAGGCCAAATTTTCAAAAATCTTCTTCTGTACTCCCACACGTGTGGGGAAAAACTAAATGCATGGTTGTGATGTCCATGAAGCCTTCTACCTAAATTGTGAAATTCATGACCCCGTAGGGTGGGACCAATATAGCCATATAGTGAAAATGTATTAAGTCTTGGAAAATATTCTTTACTCCCATACATGTTTGTAAAAAACTAAATACATGGTAACGATGTCCACATGCAAAGTCCTTTACCTAAATTGTGAAATTCATGACCCCTGGAACAGGGGTTCAGGCCCTAGGGCGGGGCCAATATGGCCATATAGTAAAAGTGTATAAAATATTCTTCTCTACTCCCATATATAATTGAGAAAAACTAAATACATGGTTATGATGTTCATGAAATCCTCTACCTAAATTGTGAAATTCAGGGTCCCTGGTTCAGGGGTTCAGGCCCTAGGGCGAGGCCAATATGGCCACATAGTGGAAATGTATTGATTTAATAATATTTTCTTTTGTACTGTCACAGTCGTGGGAGATAAAGTCAGGCATTGTTATTATGGTCATAATATCCTGATCTTAAATTGTGAAATTCATTGCTCAGGCCATGGGGCAGAAGTTGAGGCTTTTTATTAGGGGGGAGGGGTATAAATATGGCCATATATTGAACATGTATTTTTACGTAGGGTAATTGCTGTATGTCACCCATTAACAATTTTAACTTCATCTGGAAAACTACATGGTAAATTGTCACTTGGCAACATTGAATTAAATATGTGCTCTATTTTAGGAAATCTACTTTAATATCATGTGCATTGTATACTTGTAGAATTAAGCTGTATGCATTTTGTGTGTATTATAAATGAAACTGTGAATATTATAAAAGATTGACTATTAAAGGTCTGCAGGTCTCTTATTACCAAAAGTTCACAATGTTTGGCCCCTGGAGCTAAGGTAAAGATAATCCGAGATTGCTCCGACTCTTGAACTCCACCCCACACCCACATTTTCATGAATGAATGTTTTTCAAACATCAAAAAATAAAAGCGGGGTAACAGTCAGAGGAGTCTCAGATTAGGGTTTAGAAATCAAAATGAAGATTAAAATGCAAACATGAGACTCTCTGACATGTCAATCTAAGGGCTATGGTACTCAGGTGACCGTCAAGGCCTGTGGGCCTCTTGTATAAAATTCCATTCTTGAGAAATTCTATAGACAATAACCAGGGATATATGAGAATTCTTTTTGAAGAATATTTCTAAATAAAAATATTTGATCTAGTCAGTATTGCAACTATCGTGTATTTCATTGTCTGTCCTATGATATTTTCTCCATTTGAAGGAATGTGTGTGCGTATCTGTAATTTGAAAAAAAAAAATTAACAAGGAAAAATTATAATATGGCTATGATCACTTCAATCACTTCCTTGGGCTAAAAAATCAAAGCATTTTTAATTCTCGAAAAAAAAAATTCTTCCGTTCATATGATGTTTTTGAAACTCTTTTAAACGTAATGACAGGAAATTGACTTAATTAATTGTTTTCAATGTATGTCAATGAGATAAATATTCCCGTTATAGAACATGGAAATGTCGCGCAATAGTATTTACGAGTGGTCGATAATACAAGACAAAAACTAAATATTTCCCTCTGCATTTAAAACAGAAACACTTATTATTTACGAACAATTTCAACGTTGTTATAGTGTTTAATTCATTAACAAAACGAATAATTCAATTAAATTTTACCAAATACAGTACAACTTGTCTATAAACGTAACTTGAAACGAAAAACCTGTATCAAATCCAATTGTTCGGAAATAAATGAAGACCTCAGTTGGTAGAAGAAAGGCAATTTACTCTCAGCCGGCCTCAGAAGTATATTTCTTCAGGTTCAGTTTATTCGCTCAAACCAAATAATTTGGTACAAGAGGAACATATAAATAGAATACAAAAAAATACAAATCGTCATAGGTATACACACATGTACAATTTCATACAGGAAAAAATATGAGTAAAAAAGGACATACAATAGAATCAATACTTGAGTAAGACTATGGTATAAAGGATCAGAATAGGAAAACAACTAAGGAGAACAGACAGTATCGACGATATTTGAAATAAATACACACAATTTTCTTAGAGATTTAGTCTCTCATTTAAAGGTGCCTGTCTCTACAGGAAGACGATGGTTTGATGTACGAAATTTTATTAATTTTTTTCTTAGTTTAACAGGGAAAATATCGAGATTCTTCTCAAAGACAAAATTAGGTATCATAATCTTATACACGTGACCTGTGGAAGAACAATTTACATCATTGGACCATATTTGGACAAATTGGTCTTTTAATCTTTGATTTACAGTAGCAGCTAACCATTTTATATTGACAAAATCATGGTTGTGCCAGACATATTGAAGCCCGCACATGTTCAAATTTCTTTGAATACAATCTATCCATGGACTTTTACAATTGTTATTAAAATGTTGTGAAAATAAATATCTGTACACTGTATATACAATTTTGTTCTCATAGCTTATGAGCATTTTTCCCCAATATGTAATTATTCTTGTAAAAACATTTGGTGTTGTGTTTCTTAAATTAAAAATTGTTTTCAAATATTTCAAATGTACACGTTCAATAATATCGAGATTTTCAAAACCCCAAATTTCACAGCCGTATAGAAGAACTGGTAAAACAACCTTATCAAACAAATCAAATTGACAATTTACTGGTAAATTAAAATTTTTAATAGGTATAGCGGTATCGGTGTTTGAGGAAATATTCCAAAACACTGTATCTGTGTCATAGCCATGACTTCCTTCTGCTGATAACACAGAAACACTGCAAATTAAAGTACAAACAACTAGGGGCAAAAAGTACTAAAATTGGCCAGGATTAAAAATTATTTTTTTTGGCTGCTTAAAACAAAAACATTTTGAAACTTTTAATTGTGAAGCTATCATCCTTTTTTTATATCTTCAATATACTAGTATCATCCGAAAATGGTGTTCTAAGTACGCATAAGCACCGCTATAATACTTCGTAAGAAACACAATTCAAATATAACGTCATATGTAGCATTCGCTTGATATAATCTAGGCCTTATTAAAAAGTACAGGTCTACAAAAGAAGAGTTAAATCATATCAAATGAAATATTCCGTTCATTGTACACGCCTTATTCCCCCATCTTCTATCAATCATGGTGAACCTTTTTTACAACGGTTCCTTAAAATCCACAACAATTCTGGTCGAGTTGGATTAAATCAGCCTGTCTTCCGATGAAAACCTTATAATTCTAACTACACTGGAAAAAGAAATGAACAAGTCATCAGGCATAATATTGATTTATATTGAGTTATAAACATTTAAAAGGATTCCTTCAGAGAATCATATGAGTAATAATAAAGATTTGGCATGCATATTGTTTGCAGAGAAAAGTATTATCCATTGCTAGAACCACTGGGAACCATAAATGAAAAAATGATATTATGACGTAATCAGAATTATTCATTTTATCTCTAAAATGTACTTTTTATTCTTAATTACACGTTAATTCATGGAATGCCAATTAAATTATGCAAAATTAATAAACGCTTTTGCATTAAAAATAAAATGAATATGGGTCAAATGAAAATTTTTGTCTAAAGCACATATAAAATTGTGTCAAAAAAGCACAACACAGAGCAGATGCTTTAACAATCTTCTTCATGCGGTTCCATCATACCCAAACCTATTTCATGAACTTAACCCCAAACCCCAAATATATCAAGCCATGTAAAAGGCCTTCTCAAAATTTGTGTGCACAAGTATTTTAAAAAATTGTAGGGTCTAATTAATCAATTCGTGTTTCTAATAACAATTTGTTTGTTCTGTTTTTAATCCGTTTGTTTTTTGTGTACCTGATTGTGTGTATTCAGAGATATATATTGAAATTATTATAAATTAAGATCAAGATCTAGTAAATGATTTCAGAGTGTGTTTTTGGTGCTAAAACCATAATGACGTCATAATTGATTTGTTAAATCTTTTCCCCGTACTTTACGGCTTTAAAGGAATTAGCAATCTAGATATATTTCATAAGTCAAAAATAGACAAAACTCGACCTTTCGCGTCTCGTTTGATCTGATGATCCGCGCCTGACAACGAGACGTGATCCGGCTCTTTGAATCAAGTTACTGTTATAATGATAAATTTATTATATACCCTTGTCCATTTAAAAGTTTTAATTACAAAACTATCTTTTTAAGATCAACTGTATGACATTTACTTATATAACAAAGCTATTTTGAAAGAAACTCTTTTAAAACGCGCTAAAATACAGACGTTTTTTAATGCGTACTACGTCATCAGTTTCAGAGAGTGGTGATACGGAATAGGAAAACCACAGTGTGGTGACCCGGAAAATCGGATCACACCCTGTAAAATTGACAGTATCAAGAAGGGAAAATTGATGGGTATATAATAAAAACATGATATTTCATTGTGTTACCAAAAATTTAAGCCCCGGTACATCCTGTGAAACTTGTTATTAAACCAGCTATTGTTATGAAGCATCATTAAAAGAACTTATATACTGAATTTCATAAACCTGTAGGCATCTTTCATTTACTAGATCTTGACCTTAAATATGCACCATTGAGTCTACAATTCCTTAGCTGCAGAACTTTAGCTCCACGGGAAATTCAGGTTGACGGACCGTGTCAACCCGAATTTCCGGTTGAGCTACAGTTCTGCAGCTAACAACTCCTAAGCTATACCGATAATCAACGGAAACTATCGAAAGTTACGAACATATTTTCACTCAAACAACATTGTCCTTAAGAGGGCTGAATGGCTGTGACCATTTTTAGACTATATTTAATCTCCTTTAGAAGGAGAGTTTTGAATAAGATATAGAAAAATGTTAAAATTTTAAAACTAAAATATTTTTTCTGTACTAAACGATAGATAATAGCGAAACAAGTCATATCTGCATATATTAAAATTAAGATGAAGAAACCAATGGTAAAAAAAAATACAGTTCGAACGACTCAGACCATTATGGGTAATAAATATTCAATTGATCAGATAATCTTTGTTTGCGCTCTCTCTCTCTCTTCTCTCTCTCTCTCTCTCTCTCTCTCTCTCTCTCTCTCTCTGTGCAGTGATTTGCACCACAGCCGCCAACTCGACACGTAAATGATATTTAATCGGTTCATTATATTATTGCAGAAACCCGAGAAGTATGGTATGTACAATGATGACCCCCCCCCCCCCAATCCTCTGTCTCAATGGACACAAATCAGGGAGCCTCTGGAGGCCACATGAAAGGTCTACAAACATTGATTTTTACAACAATCTTTGTGCTTTATTATTATTTTTTTCAAGTTAGTATGCATTTAACTTTCTACATAAAGTTTAATGAATTTTTCATGTGCCTTTACTTTTGATAAAGGCTCTGGATTTTGGCTAATCTTGAATGTTCCAAAATCCCGGTATCTCATGATCAGTTCTAAACATAAGTATAGTTATGGACATTATCAGTTAAGTAACGACCAGAACATCCTGTGCATCAGTCTTAACCGAAGTATATGAAGGAAATAGATAATTTTTCATTATCATCAAAGGAAGTATCAGTCTCTCTCTCTCTCTCTCTCTCTCTCTCTCTCTCTCTCTCTCTCCATACTACATACCCACCAAATGTTTGCTTTATTATAGATAAAAGTGTAAATATAGCAATATTATTTCCGACATAGACCTTATGCACGTAAAACGGAAGTTACATGAGTAAGGGCACAGCTGTACCTGAATGCTGAATATTGCACATAAGTTACGTACTACACTTCTTCCTTATGACACGAGATTTCCGCCAAGTCCAAAGTCGCTTTTTACGGATATATTTGAAAATGTGGACATACAGGTGTACTGTCCCAATCAACAAACGTAGGTGTTCATGGTGAGCCGATGTCTTGTTCTTGGATCTGTTGATTCTATAAGGAGGCGCAATGAGTCCAACCATGTTTACGTTTACAGGTGTGCTGCTGGCTGTGGGTGCGGAATTCTGTTATTGTTTTAACTGTATATCCCCGTTGGGAGATTCTGTCGATTGGTAAGGCTTCTTTGATCCCTAATAGTCCCTACGCAAGGCATTCACATGAAGTATTGATATACATTGTATTGTATGTGAAGATTATTTGTCAAGGTTTATGATGTACAAAGTTCCAAAGGCCACCCAACCAATGCCAAAAAAGACAAAAGGAAAAGAATTTTACTATTTGGATGCCAACAATCCGACGTGGTCTTTTATGGATGTCAACATTCAGGAACCTGACAAGAACCCTTTATACTACACATTGCAGCAAATCTACCAGAAAGCAAGTCTTTCTATTTCTCTCTCTCTCTCTCTCTCTCTCTCTCTCTCTCTCTCTCTCTCTTCTACTTTTTAATGATTAGAATGCTATTTCAGACATAGTAGTGATTACATAATATTTGTCAGAACCCGGAGGAGTATGGCATGTACAACGATCAACCACCTCCACACTCTGTCCCGCTGACAAGTTCCACTACAAACCAGGCATCTGGGGCCCACATGAAAGGTCTGTTATGTGTAAATTTTAATTTACCGGGTGGAAGTAAAAACAAATTTTATACCATAACATTTAGTCTGACTAACCAGGCGGCAGTAAATTAATATATTAATATAATATAAATTAATGCAAACAATTTTTTTACTGCCATCCGCTTAATTCAAAATTAACACAATGACATCTCCTAAAACCATTTTTTTTTTCAGAAATGCTATGCGTTTGAGTATCAAAAATTGATTTGATGCCAAAACATTACCTTACAATAAATATTTCAGGTGCATTTGCTTTCGGTAAAGATTCCGGATTTTGGTTAATCCTGAGTGTACCGTTTTTTCCGGCACCCCAGAAATACAACTATAGTTATGGGCCTTCTCAGTTAATAAAGGCCCAGACCATCCTGTGTATAACGCTTGACTCGAAGTATATGAAGGAAATGGGTAATTTTGGAAAAGATGTTTACATCATTTTTCTTAAATAAACAAGAAGGCGTCAAACTATTAAAGTTAGATATGCGACGCTAATCGAAAGGCTTTTCTTTTATTCCAGAGAAAATATTTGACATAACGAAACCGACGTTTTATGATGGCAATAAACCTTTCTTACGAAAATTATCTAGTGTTAACCATACCAGAAAGTCCACCAGAATTGTGGTCGACTTCAAATCGAAAGGGGGTCAGATATTCCGTGAGTACGCCAAATCAGCGTCATTTGGGGCAGGTAAATTATTAACTACGGAGAGGACATATACACGCAGTTTCTGCTGTCCCATCCATTTACGTTTTTCGTACTAAAATATTCTTTAAATCAAATTGATTAAACATGCTTAAAAAAATATCGTATTCTCATAGCATTTTGAATAAGATGTTAATACACAGCTGGTTAAATTTCAAATAGACCTTTACGACTCTTTGGTGGCTCTGGATCTGAAGGACAATCTACGTGTTGAAACTTGGTTCCCAAATTTAGGATCCAACTGTTCAACGTACAAGGTAGATTTTTTTTAATGCCACCAAATGCCTTCTAGAAGTGGACAATCTTGGGTGACTTTCCAAATACCTCATGATTTCTTAGCGTCGAAAAGTAAATAATTAAGAACTTTGCAAATAACGCTTCTTATTCTAGGTATATGATGTCAAGAAAGTGGCATTTAAAGACGGATACTGGTTCAAATCCTCGATTGACCACTCCAAGTGGGCAGTGACAGAAAACAAAGAGTGGGCGTGTATCGGCGATATAAACAGAGCGGTGGGTAGTACTTCTCCTACATAAAGATAAGTGAGTTATCTCTTTCTTATACACAGTGAGCATGGGAGTGAGTGGTATCCTTTTCCTAAATGAAAAAGGAATATAGTCCATCTCCAATACGTACACTTTTTATTGAGCGACGAGAAATTAATTCGGTGAACAATTGGGTTTTTTTTTAACGAATACGAATATTTCCATTTTTATTTCAGAAGTCCCAGTTTACACGAGGTGGGGGGACGATGTGCTTACGTCACGCTGGAATGGCCAAACAGTTTAGAAATCTAGTAAAAGAAAAACAGGAATGCTCAAAAAGACGGAATGTTTATTAACCATGTGTGCAACTCTCATTGTGTCTCGCGTCAACCTACACCCAATAATCATCTATTTTATTTTTTAAAAACATACTTAAATCACAATGGGTTATAAGAATAGTAAAATGTTATTCTGGCCCATGGATTGTAAAAATGAGCGACTACAAAAATAGAAATGGATATACATATAGCTATATGTGAGTCGCAGTAAACATGTATATACGAATAAAACTAGACATAAAAGACTGAACTGTTCCTTTGTAAATTACCAAAACAAGAGGCCCAGGGGCCACATCGCTCACCTGAGCAACAATAGCCGTAACTAATCAGCTTTGGACCGTCTTTAGGGTATCAAATAGAAAATATCTAGACAACTTAGTAGAGTATATCTTGCTTTAAATGATTTTCAAAATTTTCTCCAGATATTCTTATATTAAACATCCAGATTGTTCTACAGAAGTTTCACCTTTCTGGCCAAATGGTTTTTGAGAAGATTTTTTAAAAATGCCAACAATTTTTCAGTAATTCTAAATTATCTCCTATTGAAAGAGGGCGTGGCCCTTCATTCTAACAAACTTGAATTCCTTTCACCCATGGATGTTTTGCATGCATATGATATAAACATTCAATATATATTAAATATAAAAAGTATTGGTCAATGGACATTTTAAATTCTCCATAACTTCCAAAATTTTGTGAGAAATCTTTATATATATACTTCAATCAAGGTAAAAGAAATTCTCTTGTACAAAAACTATAGATGAAATAGAAAGAAAAACTTATTATAAGAAAATTCAACATGTATATGGAAATAAAATAATCAAAACAGTTTTTACGAGCATTAAGTACAAGAATTAATTGGCAAGAAGATTTTTAGGTCACCAGGGTTATTCTGGTAACCTATTGTCATTGTCTTTGTCCGTCGTCATGCGTCGTCCGTTAACAATTTTACATTGTTAACTTATTAAAAACTACAAGGCCAATTATTACCATTTTTTGTTTGAAGCACCTCTAGGATAAGAGGAATCTAAATTGTGACCAAAAAAAATCAAGAATTTCGCCAAAAAATCTCCCACACAAAATTTCCTTTCCCAACTGTATCTATAGCAAACAAAATTTTCCTTATTTAAGATTTCATTAGATTAACAAACCTTTATATATAACCCCAAGGCACAACAAAATTAGTAAACAGTTTTCGAATACTATTATTTCCCAACGACCACATCTTACAGTATTTGATGATGACATACGGCATGTATAACGTTGATCAAAAGGGAGCTCCAAGAAATTTGGCGTCAGGAACATCAACTGATTATTTTGTTAACGATTTTATACTAAATTTATCTTCTTTGTCTAGAACCTTCAAAAGAATCTACGTGTCGTTAAAACAGCGGGCTCCCTTGTAGGGCTTCTGGTACAAGGTCGCAAGACCTCTATTTTGTTTTTAATTTCTTAAGACTATTTTTTACTTTTTTGTGTGATATTTCTTTAAATCTGTTCTTACAAGTCTTTAGAATGGATAAGTTTTATCATATTTGATCTTTTATTATGTCATTTCAACATTTTTTTAAAATTTATTCCAAAACCAGAATCGAATAAATCGTAACCTATTGTAATTATTGTGATTATTTAAAGATTATTAAAAACATTTTCAATTCAAAAAAATCTGAATTTATGCACAATCGGTTAACGTGTTTTAGCGATCTATTTTCTTTCCAAGAATAAAATCCAGACATTGCCGTGATACTATCCCAGACAAGAGACCTCAAGGTGTTCTAGAATTAAATCAAATGAATCTGTGTAGGTGATCTAGATAGGGTGGTACAGAAACTATTTAGTGTTTTTTTTGTTAACAAACCAAGGAAATTTTACTTTTTCATGAAGCCCGAAGTCGAAATAAATGCAAAAATATAATGTATGACCAAATTGTTGATAATAAGTGTCAACTGTATTAATTCGTATTTATTTGAATATAGTGTATATATATGGACACCTTACACCATTAAGTGGTTTGATTAGATAAATAAATTAAATTGTAATAATATTCGACTAATTCTAAGTGAAACCAATTAAAAGGGTACGAATTTCCGCTCTTTAACCTTCATTCTCGATAAGAGAAGAACCAGTTGTCAAAACTAAGAGCAAAAATTAAATTCAAAGAGAATTATCAAGGCTGTAAAAGATTAGTACTAAAGAAAGTACTTAAAAATTAATGACGTGCTCAATGGATAATCAAATTAATCTGATGAGTAAAAAATGTCTAAGTTGTGTCTGTTACATCAAAGTTTTCTAATTTATAGAATTTAATACTTAACTGTAAATTATAGCGATTTTTGAACTTTAAAGTAACATATTCTCTCATGAAACAAGCGCACTTAAATTTGACATATTACATATATGTATATAATTTTGTGAAAATTTCAACATATACTTCACGATACGATACACGAAAGTATCAAAAGAATTGATTCTTCATTAAACATATACCACATACCGCATCTCATGGTACTTCCCTATATTTTTTTTTTGCCAATTTTCCTTATATAACTATTTATAATTTCCCTTTTTACTAAAATATGATTAGAGAAATCTATAAAGTAAAGGACTAGCATTCCAATAAACAGATTAATAAAGTGTAAATACGCCAGCTGTATTTTGATTCTACGAAGATCGACATGGATACATTTATGGGCGTTTTGTTTATAATGTGTGCGGAATTCTGCTTTTGTTTGAATTGTAAATCAATGTCTGGAGATCCTGTGGATTGGTAAGAAAAATTTCATTACCTATTTAAGTCATAAATTCATGATTTCACGTAAAGTGTATCGCATGTAAACAATTTATTTTAAGGTTTGTGATGTACAAAGTTCCACAGGCCACACGTGAAATGAGGAAAAAGACAACAGGAAAAGAATTCTACTATTTGGATGCCAACAATCCGATGTGGTCTTTTAAGAATGTAGACATTCAGGAACCTGACAAGAACCCTTTATACTACACATTGCAACAAATCTATCAGAAAGAAAGTCTCTCTTCCTCCCCCTCTCTCTCTCTCTCTCTCTCTCTCTCTCTCTCTCTGAAGTGATTTGCACCACAGCCGCAAACTAGACACGTGAATGCTATTTAATTGTTTATTCAAAATTGCAGAAACCAGAGGAGTATGGTATGTACAACGATGAACCACCCCAATCCTCTGTCTTAATGGACACAAAACAAGGGACACCTGGAGGCCACATGAAAGGTCTACAAACACTGATCTTCACAACAATCTTTGTGCTTTATTATTTCTCTCTTTATTTATTGAAGTTATTATACGTGTATCTTTCTAGAATCCATTTTAATTAATATTTCAGGTGCCTTTGCTTTTGATAAAGATTCTGGATTTTGGCTAATCCTGAGTGTTCCCAAATTCCCGGCACCCCAGAAACAAAAGTATAGTTATGAACATCATCAGATAATAAATGCTCAGAGCATCCTGTGCATCAGTATCGACCGGAAATATATGAAGGAAATGGGTATTTTTTCATTAATGTTTTTATAATAATTTTTGTTTGTTAAGGGTTTTTTTTGGGGGGGGGTTTAATTTTTGTTTTTCTTTTTGTGTTTTTTTTTATTTTTTGTTGTTTTTTTATGGGGTGTAATTTTTGTTTTCATTGTTTGAAAAAATAAAACAGTTAAACTCAAAATTGCACAATCAGTGAATATGATAATTTTTAAAAGAGAATCAGTGTTAACTTAGTATAGCGATCTACCATGGTAAGTATTTAGATTTTCTTGAATTATAAAACACATGCTTTTGGACTAGACCTTTACCGCCTTTAATAATTACCCATGGTGTTTGTTGTTTGAATTTAATTCAACGTTAAACTTGCTTTCAAGTCTCAAATCAAAAGAGTACAATTTATAACTGCTTTTTAAAAAATGTACAGCAATGTTAAGATATGACATAAACAATGTAAAAAAAAACCAGATGTTTCTTTATTCCAGAGAAAATATTTAATTTAACAAAGCCCATATTTTATGATGGCAGTAAACCGCTGCTTCAGAAGTTTACTACAGAAATGAATCATCACAGTGGTGGTCCTAATGGACCCATAGTGTCGGACTTTATTACGAGGAAGGGACAGTCATTTCGAGGATATGCGAAATCAGCATCATTTGGGAAAGGTAAAATTGTTTAAAGACGTAACTATTCAATTTCAGCTATTCAAAACAGATTTGCATAAAAGTTCCTTCTATTGATCTATTGAAATGTTAGATTTAAGGCGGTACTGGACACCTTGAGATATTAATGTGAATGAAAGAACATCATATTCAAAATATAGTCACCTTTTAATAATTTTCAAATTGTACAATATTTGCCCATTAAATGCATTAAGCCCCAGCAGGATTCAAACTCCTGACTTACAGATCAACAGCTAGCTGACGCTCTATCCTATTGCGTCAAACTTTCGAAAACGATCCTGATTAATCTTTCGTTCTTACATGTACATTTGAACAACTTGATATAGGAATACGTACAGTGTATTTTTATACGCAGTAATTTTGATTAACAAATATGCTTGTGTATGATATTTTTCCACACCGCTCTTTCACCAAAAATATTGCCCAAGTCAGAAATTCAAAATTCAGGCTGGGTTTAAAATCTAGCTTGGAAAATATTTTAATTAACTTGATTGAATTTTATATGAGAAGAACCCATCCTTAATAACATGAACTTTGAAATGTATGACTGAGCACTTTTAACGGATGCATGCATTTCATAGGATTCGTATGAATGAACGTCTGACTTCATTTTACACAGATCTTTACCACTCTTTGGTGGCTGTAAATTTAAAAGACAATCTATTTGTGGAAACTTGGCATCCGAATTTGACAACAGACTGTTCAATGTATAAGGTATATCAATTTTTTTCTAATACTGCATGACGCCCATACATCTAAAAGAATCAAGATCTTTGAATGCAAAAAATAATAAGCGAATATTGAATTTTAGGTGTATGACGTCAAGAAAGTAGCATTTGAAGATGAATACTGGTTCAAATCCACGATAGACCACTCCAAGTGGGCAGTGACAGAGAACAGAGATTGGGCTTGTATTGGCGATATTAACAGGAATGTAGGTATTCCCTATCTTATGCACAGTCCACGGGGGATTAAGGATGGATGGTCAACAATTTACCCATCAAATCTGCCTTAAAATTTTAAAATATGATATGTTTGACCATAAACTATTTATTTCTAAAGAAAAAATCAATGTATTTTAGATTTAAAATAGGAATTTTTATCTATCTTTTTAATGATATCTTCATCTGACGGAGATTAATATATATCGTATAAAAATGACCACGACTATACGGAACCCTTTTGAAATAATCATTCCCTAATACTCAATCAAAAAGTTGGTGAGTAGCCATTCCGTAAGTAATCATCAAGTCAGGTGATGGTCCCTCTCTTTTACCCAATCGCCAGAGCAGCAAGTAGTACACTCCATTTACACATCCAATAACGCATTGAGGGGTATTCCACTATTGAACAATCAGATGATTCTCAAAAATCATCAACTGCTATAGGACCTCTTTTTCCTCTTTGATATATTAACTTCAGCGCTGCACAGTCAAAATGTTTTTTTTCTACATTTACTAGTCAACATGGCAGTAAGAAGTTCCATATCTTACATTTACTCAAATCGAAAGTCAGTTGTACCTCTCTAATAAACAACCAAAATGGAAGTGAGAAGCACGTATATTTATAGTACACCACCAACAGAGAAGTATGTAGTATCTCTGTAGTACACAAAACCAACATAAAGTTTCTCTCTTTCTCATATTTGCCCCAAGGTGACAGGAAAGCCCTGGAGTGTTATGTCGCCCGATGCCGAGACATTTTATTTCAGTTAGATTTTATGACAGTAAGCTCTACTCTCATGTAGGGGAAAATTCTATACTGTGTGGTTTTTTCTAGGGGGAATTTGGGCTCAGGTTAATTCTTCCTATGGGTAAATTCTATGCCAGGTCCATCATTCGGGGGGAAATTCTAACCCATGCCAGTTTTTCCTGTGGGAAACTCTATGCAAGATGTGTGTGGTGTGTCTATGCTTCCCCACAGTTACTGTGAAGTCTCATACATTTGAGGGTTTTTTTAGATGTCCCAGTTTAAACGAGGTGGAGGTACTATGTGCATTCATCACGCTGTTGTTGCCAACCAGTTTAAAAAAATAGTGAAAGAAAAAAAGGAATGCCCAGGGTGACGACATGTGCACTAGCCATGTGTACAACACACTGTGTATCAAAGAAATCTTAATTGCCGAACAATTGAAAGTTTTTGTACATTTTGCTAGTTTTTATAGTTAAGACCTCATAAGTTGTTCAAACTTGTGTCTTATCATTTGTAAATTATACTATATACATGTAAAATAAAAAATACAATGTAGTATTTTCAAACACAAGTTTTTGTGAAATAAATTAGATACCTTCATGTATTTTGGTTACTGAATATTTTTTTTTGGAATCATACATAAATGTGTCTAATCTTGTTCAACCTTACAAAGACATAAACACAGATTTGTGTGTTTATAAGTCTTAAGTAATATCCCCAATAAACAAAATGAATTTGAATTACCTTATTTGTACTGGATTCAAAAGCTTCACAAAAGTCCTTACAAACAGAGATATATAGCAGGTTCCAGTAAAAGTTCTACTAAACCTCTCTCTTTACTCCTTACTAAAATTCTTACAGTAGTGAAAGAGAAACTTCAAGAGTACTGTACAACAATATACTCCAGAAGTGGTGTGAATCAGATGTGGATACTAAAAAACTCTAAAGAATTATTAGAAACTTTGAGGTCACAAAATCTTACCAAAATCAATAGCATCAAAACGTACGATTTTGCAACGCTTTATACAACCATTCCCCATGACAAATAAAAATCTCGGCTTTTTGATATCATCGACAGTTGTTTCTTCAATAAAAATGGAAGTCGTAAAAATGCTTACCTTGTCATTGGAAATGTAAAAATTTATTTCGTTAAAAACCATTCTGATTGCACGCACAAGGACTCTGAATTGGACATTAAAAAGATGCTTGAGTTTCTGATAGACAACATCTATGTAGTTTTTGGAAATAAAGTCTTCCAACAATCTGTTGGAATTCCCATGGGTACCAATTGTGCCCCATTGTTAGCAGACCTATTTTTGTATTCTTATGAAGCAGAATTTATTCAAAAACTTGTATGTGAAAAAAATAAATCACTCGCTGTGACCTTCAACTCAACATTCAGGTAAATCAACGACGTATTATCAATTAACACTGATTATTTTCATACTTACGTCGACTCGATATATCCCAGTGAACTTGAAATAAAAGATACCACTGAGTTTGCGTCATCTGTTTCATATTTGGATATTTTACTGGAAATGGACATTGATGGTAACTTAACAACAAAACTTTATGATAAACGCGATGACTTCAATTTTTCTATATTCAACTTTCCTTACTTATGTAGCAATGTACCATCATCACCTGCATATGGTGTTTTTGTCTCTCAGTTAATTCGATACGCAAGGACATGCTCTTCGTATGAACAGTTTCTAAGGCGAGGCAAGCTACTGACAAACAAGTTGATAAAACAGGACTATCAACAGTCTCGTTTGAAGTCATCTTTTCGTAAGTTCTATGGTCGATACAACGACCTTGTCAGCAAATACAATCTTCCACTGCGTCGCATGCTGACTGACGTTTTTCATACTAATTGTTAGACCATAATTAATCACCTAATTGTCTACGGACTTCTCCGGGGTTTTTTTCGGATTACGACAAAGAGCACACAGCGGGTGTGACCGGTCAGCAGAGGATGCTCACTCCTCCTAGGCACCTGATCCTACCTCTATCTTTTTGGAGGTCCGTGTTGCTCTGCTTTGAATTTGTATTTCGTTTTATGGATTTCTGAGATCGTTGACGGTTTGTTATTGTCATTTTTTCGTCTTACTGTGATTTATATACCGATATTAAATTAAAATTAAAACATATCAACAGTTACGAAAAGAATTGCACCATTATTTCGATTTAACCAACTTTGTCATAAAGCAAGTGGGGAATGGTCCACAATTTGCATGAAGTATATGATCAACAGAGATGGGATGCAATGAAAATATCACAGAGTCCTTTATTCTCCTACAGACTAGGTATGCTAGCTGAGACAGTCTAAATCATCTTCATCGTCATCGTCTGAAAACAGGAGGGGGGGGTGCTTGGTATCCTACAACAACAGAGAGGAAACACTTGTCATTCATGTACATGTAACCGTGAGGATTTCTGCTTTTTAAAGAATTGGAAATTAAATAAAATTTCACCCAATTGTGGTTAATAACAAAGATATTAAATCATTATTTTATCTTCCTCAATTTCTGATATGAGCAAAATGTATATAGGCCTAACTTGTATAGAAAGAACTTTTGCATATTCATTAGATATTCATTCTTCAAAAATCATATGGCATTTAACATTACAATCATTGTTAATACAATACTAATCTGTAAGTTAGAATGTCTTTTTTGACGTAATTTAGTTTAACGCTTACATTCTATATTAAGTCTTTGACTTTTGGTTTCTTCTTTTTATCCTCCTTCTGGTCTTTTGGCTGCGTCGTTTGGAAAGTATCACCAAATGTATCCGCTACATTGTCATCCTCCCCAAACAAAGGACAAAAACAAAAAGAAAGAAGTCATTTCTTAACCATTTATCATTTATATCATCGAAATTCCTTGAACAATTGCCTACACTTATATTATATTTTGTTGTTGAGTTGATCAACAAAATCAAATGTTCATCAAGTTTTAAAGATATTGGTTAACAGGTGTTATTTTTATCACCATTGTCTACAACTTTACATTTACTCAAACTTGAATTTGACAAAATCCTTAAAAATCAAACATGAATGAATCTGCAGCAACCATACACCCTAATACCCTAACTCTCCGAAACACTCAGGAATATGCTGGTAACTATCTGACGATGAATGTTACAATATTTTGATGAATAACTGTAGATTACTGTTATAACATATGATAAGAGAACAATTACTCATTATTTAGTTCTGTCTTTTCACTCTCTGTTGATTCCTCATCATCTGTCATTAGCGGACGCTTTCTTGAAACAATTGCCGGAACTTCAAAGTCGTCAAACTTGTTTTTCTTTCCATCCGTCCTGGCGGCCTCCTCCTTACGCCCATCAGGGGTGACAGTTCGAACGACTCACACCATTATGGATAATAAATATCCAGTTGTATTGATACTCTTTGAATGGTCTCATGCGTTTGCTCTCTCTCTCTCTCTCTCTCTCTCTCTCTCTCTCTCTCTCTCTCTCTCTCTCCTTTCACACTACATACCCATCAAATGTTTGCTTTATTATTAGATAAAAGTGTGAATATATAACTACTATTATTAATTCCTACATAGACCTTATGCACATAAAACGGAAGTTACATTAGTAAGACAACAGCTGTTCATGGATGCTAAATATTCCACGTGAGTCAAGTACCACACTTCTTCCTTATGACATGAGATTTCCGCCAAGTCCAAAGTCGCTTTTTTACGGATATATTTAAAATTGTGGACATACAGTAGTAATGTCCCAATCCACAAACGTAGGTGTTCATCGTGAGCCCATGTCTTGATCTCGGATCTATTGAATCTATAGGAAGGTGCAATGAGTCCAGACATGATTACGTTTACAAGTGTTCTCCTGGCTGTGGGTGCGGAATTCTGTTACTGTTTTCACTGTATATCCCATTTGGGAGATTCTGTCGATTGGTAAGGTTTATTCTTTCCTTTATAGTCCATATAGTCAATACGCACGGCATTCACAAGAGTATTGATACAATGTATATTGTATGTTAATAATTTTGTCAAGGTATGTGATGTACAAAGTTCCAAAGGCAACCCGACCAATGCCAAAAAACACAACAGGAAAAGAATTCTTCTATTTGGATGCCA
This sequence comes from Magallana hongkongensis, assembly GCA_016163765.1. Lineage (NCBI taxonomy): Eukaryota > Metazoa > Mollusca > Bivalvia > Ostreida > Ostreidae > Magallana > Magallana hongkongensis. The sequence continues at coordinate 10,697,252 of WFKH01011581.1, read as the reverse complement.
ACAATCCCACGAGGTGGAATGCAGAATGCAGAATGCAAGTCTCTGTCTCTCTCTCTCTCTCTCTCTCTCTCTCTCTAATCTTCTCTACTTTTTAATGATTACAATGCTATTTCGACTACAATATATTTGTCAGAACCCCGAGAAGTATGGCATGTACAACGATCAACCACCCCAACACTCTGTCCCGCTGACAAGTTCCACTACAAACCCGGCATCTGGGGCCCACATGAAAGGTCTGTCCTGTTGTAAATTTTTAATTTACCGGGTGGAAGTAAAACCAAATTTTATACCAAAACATCAAGTCTGACTTCCCAGGCGACAGTAAAATTATGCCAAAATAACTGCCACCGGTTGAATCAAAATGAACACCATGACATTTCCTAAAACCAATATTTTTCAGAAATGCTATGATTTTGAGTATGATGTTTGAGTATCAAAAATTGATTTGATGCCAAAAAATTAGCTTCCAATAAATATTTCAGGTGCATTTGCTTTCGATAAAGATTCCGGATTTTGGTTAATTCTGAGTGTACCGTTTTTTTCAGGCACCCCAGAAATTTGACTATACTTATGGGCCTTCTCAGTTAATTAAGGCCCAGACCATCCTGTGTATAACGCTTGACTCGGGGTATATGGAGGAAATTGGTAATTTTATAACAGATGTTTACATTAATTTTTTTTTGATAAACAAGAAGGTGTCAAACTATTACAGTTAGATATGCGACGCTAAACGGAAGGCTTTCCTATTATTTCAGAGAAAATATTTGACATAACGAAACCGACGTTTTATGATGGCAATAAACCTTTCTTACAAAAATTACCTAGTGTTAACCATACCAGAAGTTCCACCAATATAGTGGTTGACTTCAAATCAAAAGGGGGTCAGACATTCCGAGAGTATGCCAAATCAGCTTCATTTGGGGCAGGTAAATAGTTAACTACGGAGAGGACTTATATGTACGCAGTTTCTGCTGTTCCATCCATTTACGTTTTTCAAAGTAAATTATTGTTTAAATTATCATATTCTAATAACATTTTAAATAAGATCTAACACACGGCTGGTTTAATTTCAAATAGCCCTTTACGACTCTTTGGTGGCCCCGGATCTTAAGGACAATCTACGTGTTGAAACTTGGTCCCAAAATCTAGGATCCAACTGCTCAACGTACAAGCTGGATTATTTTATGCTGCCAAATGCCTTCTAGAAGTGGTTTTGGATTTTAAAAGATTTTAAAAAACAATTTTGGGTGACTTTCCAAATGCCTCATGATTTCTGAGCCTCGAAAAGTAAATAATCAAAAACTTTGCAATAAACGGTTTTATTCCAGGTATGTGATGTCGAGAAAGTGAAATTTGAAGGCGGATACTGGTTCAAATTCACGATAGACCACTCCAAGTGGGCAGTGACAGAGAACAAAGATTTGGCTTGTATCGGCGATATAAACAGAGCGGTGGGTAGTAGTTCTCGTACATACAGATAAGTGAGTTATCTCTTTCTTATACACAGTGAGCATGGGAGTGAGTGGTATCCTTTTCCTAAATGATAAAGGAATATAGTCCCTCTCCATTACGAACACTTTTTATTGAGCGACGAGAAATTAAATAAGTGAGCAATTGTTGTTGGGGGGGGGGGTATCGAATATGAATATTTCCATTTTTATTTCAGAAGTCACAGTTTACACGAGGTGGGGGTACGATGTGCTTAAGTCACGCTGGAGTGGCCAAACAGTTTAGAAATCTAGAAAGAAAAACAGGAATGCTCAAAAAGACGGAATGTTTATTAACCATGTGTGCAAATCCAATGTGTCTCGAGTCAACCTACACCCAATAATCATCTATTTTATATTCATAGAGTATATCTTGCTTAAAATGATTTTCAAATTTTTCTCCAGATATTCTTATATCTCCCAGTGAAAAAGGACGTGGCAATTTATTTTAACAAACTTGAATTCCCTTTACCCAAGGATGCTTTTTGTCAAGTTTGGTTGAAATTGGCCCAGTGGTTTTAGAGAAGAAGATGAAAATGTGAAAAGTTTACTATGATATCGACGACGACAACGACGACAACAGACAATGGATTATTGAAAAACATATTTTTAAAGAAATTAGTTAAGGAAAACTTTTCAGACAATTGACATGGCTCCTTCAGGGACTTTTTTTGGCATTCTAAGACTGATAATATATATCATGCATATGATATAAACATTCAATATATATTGAATATAAAAAGTATTGGTCAAAGAGACATTTTGAATTCTCCATAACTTACAAAATGTTGTGAGAAATGTTTATATATACTTCAATCAAGGTAAAAGAAGTTCTCTTGAACAAAAACTATAGATGAAATAGAAAGAAAAACTTATTATAGGAAAATTCAACATATATATGGAAATTGAATAATCAAAACAGTTTTTACGAGCATAAAGTACGAGAATTAATTTGCAAGAAGATTTTTAGGTCACCAGAGTTACACTGGTAACCTATTTTCATTGGTCTTTGTCCGTCGTCGTGCGCCGTCCGTTAACAATTTTACATTGTTAACTTATTGAAAACTACAAATACTACAAGGCCAATTATTACCATTTTTTGTTTGAAGCACCTCTAGGATAAGAGGAATCTAACTTGTGACAAAACAAAATCAAGAAATTCGCCAAAAAATCTCCCACACAAAATTTCTTTTCCCAACTGTATCTATAGCAAACTTAAGATTTTCCTTATTTAAGATTTCATTAGATTAACAAACCTTTATATGTAACACCAAGACACAAAAAAAATACTAAACAGTTTTCGAATACTATTATTTCCCAAAGACCCACATCTTACAGTATTTGATGATGACATACGGCATGTATAACGTTGATCAAAAGGGAGCACCAAGAAATTTGGCGTCAGGAACATCAACTGATTATTTTGTTAACGATTTTATTCTAAATCTTTCTTAGTTGTCTAGAACCTTCAAAAAATCTACATGTCCCTAAAACAGCGGGCTCCCTCGTAGGGCTTCTAGTACAAGGTCGCAAGAGCTCTATTTTCTTTTTGATTTCTTAAGACTATTTTTTACTTTTTTGTGTGGTATTTCTTAAAATCTGCTCTGACAAGTCTCTAGAATGGGTTAGTTTTATCATATATTGATCTTTTATTATGTCATTTCAACATTGCTTTTTAATTTATTCCAAAATCATTATTTAGAACCAGAATCGAATAAATCTTACCCTATTGTAATTGAACATGAAAAGTACGAAAGAGGGTATAATATCTGTAAATATTTGGTCAAAAGAATAAACAACGTCATCTGACGTTCAGGGTTTTTTTACAGCCAACGAAGAGACATGCGGTAAAAAAAATGAAAACTTCGAGAAACTAAATTTTGATTCTCGAACAAATGTGAACAAATTAGATGTCAAGTGATATAGTGCCGATTTCAATTGTATGGTGAAAAGCACAAAAGACCCAAAAGATTTGGTATTTCTATTAACTGTGCGTGCGTCATCTTGACGTCATTTTTCAACGTTACCGTGCGTCGTGGTGGCGAAACATATTGTTTTTAAAATCAGGTAACAAAAATACCTGTTCATCAAATGGTATGAAACTTCGTATATCAGTACAATAAGTGTTGATGCATAAATTAATCTGTTAGTTATGACTATTATGAAAAATATATGATAAACAGTCACATTGTCTTCGTTTTTTATGATTGACCCTCGTATAAGCTCTTTTTTTTAAATTTATTACTGCTTCAAGCCGCATTTCTTTGCTTACATGTCATCACTAGCTGTTAATTTATTTTTGTATGTATGATCTTGTTTTAATGGTATTTTTTACAATAGTTTTAATTGTTTGATTTCAGAATGGGTTTTTTTAAAACAATTTTTTACATGAATTAGCTAATTGGCTTAGTTTAATTTTCTGAATCGCTGATCATGAGTTCAAATCTAACATGGCTTTTATTAGCTTAATTTTAACGTGCTACACTTGTATAAATTAATCATATTTTAGTCGAACCAGAGTTTACTGACTTAGATGAAAACTCTGATACGATAAATATGTATAAAAATTTGAAAGAACATTTCTGGTTCTATGCATGTCTAACTGATTCATTTGATTTTTTCACCGTTAGGTTTACAACATACAAATGATTTGATTCACTAACAGAGACTTCAAAGAGACCAAAGATCATTCCAAATGGGCAGTGTCCAGAACAGGAACATGGATTTGTATTGGGGACATTAATAGACAGGTAATTATAGACAGTAGACAAAAGAGACATTAATAGACAGGTTATTATAGACTATAAATCAAAAGGAGACATTAATAGACGGGTAATTATAGACAATATAACAAAAGGGGACATTAATAGATAGGTAATTATAGACAATAACACAAAAGGGGACATTAATAGACCGATAATAATAGAAAATAACACAAAAGAGACATTCGTAATCCAGTAATTATAGCCTAGATCGGTAATTATAGACAATAAAGCAAAAGAGGACAATAATAGATCATTATAGACAATGAAACAAAAGGGGATATTAAAAGATAGATAATTATAGACAATAAAGCAAAAGAGGACAATAATAGGTAATTATAGAAGGGGACATTAATAGACAGGTAATTTTAGACCATAAAACAAAGGGGACATTAGTAGACCGGAAATATTGTAGACAATAACCCAAAAGGATACATTAATAGACAAGTAATCATAGACAATTAAACAAAAGGGGAAATTAATAGACAGGTAATCGTAGGCAGGAAAAATATGGGACACAAACAGAATCATGGATTTGAATTGAGGACATTAATAGACAGGTAAGTATAGACTTCAGACAAAGGATACATTAATAGACGGGTAATTATAGAGAGCAAAACAAGAGGACATTAATAGGCAGTTTTAGACAATAAAACAAAAGGGGACATTAATAGGCAATTTTAGACAATAAAACAAAAGGGGACATTGATAGACTGATAATTGTAGACAGGAAAATATGGGACATTAACAGACAGGTAAATATAGACACCAAAAATGATTATTGAAGAATGGCTATATGAAGCTGTCCTGCATAAATGGCTTACCGGTATTGGCAATATTACAAACATGCTTTCATGTCATTCGACACTCATACTGTAACTTTCATAAGTTTTTAATCAACGTTTTCATTTCAGAAGAAACACTTATCGTTCTTAGCCTAGCGCCATTATTCTGGTATTCTATATGTGATATAAGGCCCTCCTTATCTTTCTTAAAAAGATGCTATAGTTTTAACTCTAATTTATACTTTACCGCTAAATTTTATTAGTAGACGTTCGTAGTTTTTCCGTAGTGTATTCACAAATAAGATAGGGAAAAGCCTGACAATTTATTTTCTGTTTAAACAAGTAATTCTATAAACCAAAATGCAAAATACGAGAGTACTTCTCTTTTCCTTTTAATTAATTCAAATTTATAACTGCCTTGATTGACTTTGTATACTTAACAATTTACATGACATTAATATGACCCCGAACACGTAAAAATTGTGTCATTCCGGAACAATCATTAAAATTTGATGGTACTAGTATTCATGCAGTACTACATGAACTTGTATGGTTTCTTTCTTTTTATATACACATAGCACCCAGTTTCACCGCGGGGACGGGACCATGTGCATGTCCGAACCACACGTCTGGAAAGAGTACACCATGATCATCCGGGACATCAAAACCTGCGGACCCATATTTGGATAAATCCGAGCATGGAAAACAGCGAAATAAATCTTTTTGTAGCAACGATTGACTTTATTAAAACTTAGCATTATTTCCTCAGACTGTTTTGAACCATATTTTTTAATGCCGGAAAGATATTAAAACTAGTTTTGTATGAATAGTTTGTTAACGTGATTTTGAGACATTATTTATATTAAAACTTAATAAACTTAACAAGTGAGCTATTCTGATCACTTTTGGTCTGGCGTCTGTCCGTCCGTCTGTCCGTCTGTCTGTCTGTCTGTAAACTTTTTACATTTTTGACTTCTTCTCCAGAACCACTTGGCCGATTTTAACCAAACTTTGCACAAAGCATCCTTAGATAAAGGGGATTAAAGTTTGTTAAAATAAAGGGCCACACCCTCTTTCAAAGGGAGATAATTAAGAATGATTGAAAATTTGTTGGTAGCTTTCAAAAATCATTTTTAAAACCAATTGGCCAGAAAAGCTTTAACTTGTGTGGAAGCATTCTCAGGTTAGGTAGATTCAAGTTTGTTCAAGTCATGATCCCCGGGGGTAGGGTTGGGCCATAATGGGGGGTTGAATTTTTACTTTTACGTAGAAATATATAGAGAAAATTCTTTAAAAATCTATTCTCAAAACCCAATTGGCCAGAAAATCTGTGGCTTGTGTGGAAGCATTCTCAGGTTGGGTAGATTCAAGTTTGATCAAGTCATGATCCCCAGGGGTAAGGTAGGGCCACAATGTCGGAAGGGGCAATTTTTACATAGGAAAAAAATTAAATTACTTTTGTAAACTTAAATGTTATAATACATGGTTTTACTGAAATGCAAGCATCTTGACATATTATTGATTCACAGTTGCTTAGAACCTGGACAATGTTTGGGCCCCACCAGGGGCTCAAAGTTTGATGTAGGTTTATAGATATTTGTTTAAGATCTTCTTGAGAACTGTAATACTCATTATGTAACATGACTTTGAAATCACCCTGTTCAAAAGTGGCTCAATGTTCAACATGGCAATATCTGAATAAAAATTTGAAAATCTTTTTATATATCTTTATTTTACTACATTGTCCAGATATTTTGTATATGACTCCATAAATCTGATTTCATTATGGCTATTGTTGCTCAGGTGAGCGATGTGGCCCATGGGCCTCTTGTTTAATATGCCGTGCATGCCATGAAGATATTAAAACTTGCCAAAGGCGGATCTAGCCCCCCCCCCCTCTCCATTTTATTTTATTTTTTTTATTTTTTATTTTTTATTTTTTATT
>WFKH01011581.1:10650019-10688270 GCA_016163765.1 Magallana hongkongensis | reverse complement strand
CCCTCCAACAGATATATCTCAATGTAAGTATCTACAACACCCTCCAAGGATATATCTCAATGAAGGTATCTAAAATACTCTCCTCCAATAGATACATCTCAATGTAAGTATCTACAACACTCTCCAACAGATATGTCTCATAGTATGTATCTTCAACACTCTCCAAAATATATGTCTCATAGTATCTTCAACACTCTCCAACAGATATATCGCAATGTAAGTATCCACAACACTCCCCAACAGATATATCTTAATGTAAGTATCTACAATTTTCTCCAACAGATATATCTCAATGTAAGTATCTACAACATTCTCCAACAGATATATCTCAATGTAAATATCTACAACACCCTCCAACAGATATGTCTCATAGTATCTTCAACACTCTCCAACAAATATATCGCAATGTAAGTATCTATACAACAGTCTTCAATGCTGGTAACTACAACACAAGACACAAAACTTATCCAACGCGTATCTGAATCTATTGCAACCAAAAGAAGAATTAATCTAGTTTGACAAAGCCGCATGAAAAAAGAAAGTAAGAAAAGGACCAATAGATTTAAAGAAAGGTTTCTATATAATGGTGTAACTTAATAATGGGTGATAGTTTTGATTTTACTAAGACATTGCCATTCCCATCTGTTTTTAGTATTTTGTTGTCGAATATGGCATGTACAACGATGAACCACCAGATATGTTCAACAAATATTGGAACGAAAACGTTACCTCCGGTATTTCTAAAGGTATGCATTAGCATATCTTTCAAAACAGTCAATTTTTTTTCCATACAAGAGTTGGGTACATGATAATTGCTGATGTTTTACAGGGGTGTACGCCTTTGACAAACAGACAGGGTTCTGGTTGATTACTAGCATTCCGAAGTTCCCCCCACCCAAAAGCAAGGGCTACGCCTTTAACATGGCGGCCGTACAGGACGGTCACATGGCGCTCTGTCTGACCTTGAACTCCGACAGTGTGGTTGACCTGCGTACGTATATGAATGCTAATTTGCGCTTGCGTGATATAACAATTTAATCTTGGCAACAACTAGTCTTTAAACCATAAATGATTTAATTGGCAATGTGAACGACCATTTTTTCTGATTTTGAAGATAAAATTTTCCAAATCACACAGCCACATCCCTATGATGGGAAAGGAAATAATGAACAAATAGCGAGACAGCCACTCTTGAATAGCACTTTGGAAATCGAAATGTATACACACGACAACATAGAACTGAAGTGTTTGGCAAAAGGAACGTCATATGGAAAGGGTTTGAAAAATATTTAAAACAATTTCCTTCTCAAAATCCAGTACGGAAGTATTCACACATCATGTTATTAATTGATTAACTTGTTATTAACTACGTAAATGATTTCACCTTAAATCTAGATCTGTACACATCCATGGTTGCCCCAAGTCTACGGATGAATCTCCTTGTCCAGACCTACCGACCAGACGGCGGGTCCCCCTCCCAGTGCTCCCCATACCAGGTCTGCAGGGCTCAATTCTGGTCTTTTTCCCTTTCTGGTTCACGTAATCATTTCTAAATGTTCAAAACTGTTTTGGTTCTGAAAATCTGCTCTAAAAAGTCGCCGATTATGAACACAACATTTAAACAGAAGATAGTCTTTGGTAGCACCATCTTCATTTAAAGAAAACGAATTCCAGCTGTACCAGATTTTAAATGAAAAGTTAAAGTTTGTCTAAAAATATCTGTACCAAAAATATAAGACAACATTTTTGTGGAGAGCTAAAATAGTTTTTAAAAGTTAACTGAATGACATGATTGAATGATTGATAAACTACAGGTACTCAACATCTCCAAGGTCAAATTCCCCGACATTGCCGTGTACCCCTCGCTGACCAAGGACCGCGCAAAGTGGGCGGTAACCAAGAAGTTGGGCAGGTGGATCTGTGTAGGCGACCACGACAGGGGCGTAAGCAATCGATTTTATATTTATTGAACAAATCAGGGAAACTGTATTTTCCCCTCAAATATGTAGTTGTGGTCATCATTAATGTGTTTCCTTGGTGTGTGTTTCCTTGCTATTTCCATTTTTTTTTTTAGACAAGCACCCTCTCTAGAGGTGGGGGAGTCCTTTGTATGGTCAACTACCCGGCGTGGAAAGCACTCCATAATATCACGGAATCTGCCGACAAGTGCTAAGTTGTCATGCCAAAAAACATATGAATATTTATCAACATATTTCACTGTGGAAATCAGACTTCATTTTTACCATTAAAATTTCTCTAATACTCATTTGAGTATCAATACTGAAATCTTTTTGTTATCATTAATAAATAAAACGGATCATGTTGAATCAATATTATTACTAGGGATGTCAACGAGTACTGGACTATTCGAGTACTCGACTATCGCTCGGTCACACCGACCATCGAATAAAATTTTCTTAGTCGATAACTCGTAATAAAAAGAATGTAATTCGAAACATCTGATTTTTTTCATACGCATCAGTGGTTAGGGCTATGAATGAAAATTGGGGCACAGTGAGAGTCTGTTCCAGGCATCGGTGACCCTGTTACATTATTATGCGTCTAGTATATAGGTGTCCAAGATCTCTTGAGAGTTTGGAGATCAAAGTTTAGTTTTTAGGTCACCTGAGTGACTCAGGTGACCTATTGTAATTGGTCTTCGTCTGTCGTCCCTGGGTTAGGGGTTTAGGCCCTAGGGCGAGGCCAATATGGCCACATAGTAAAAATGTATTAATATATTGATTTAATAATATTTTCTTTTGTACTTTTGTACACAGTCGTGGGAGATAAAGTCACGCATTGTTATTATGTGCATAATGTCCTGATGTTAAATTGTGAAATTCCCTGCCCAGGCCATGGGTCAGAAGTTGAGGCTTTTTATTTGGGGGGGGGGGGATAAATATGGCCATACATTGAACATGTATTTTTACTTAGACTAATTGCTGTGGTTGCTAGGTCTCTACCTAAGCTTAGGACATAAACAAAATGTTCAATTAGAACCCTACGTAACGATGAACATAACCAAACCGGAACGGTCTTTGATGGCACAATTCAGATGTGGAATCCTTCCTCTCAGAGTCGAAACTATAGATGAGACTGTCAACGTAAATATTATAATGGAAAAAAATCAAAGACAAACTGCCAAATATCTCAATTTAATTTATTCAGTAAGACAAAATTATCTGTACAAATCAAAGTAAACTCATGCGCTCAACCTACTGTATTTACTATATTTGTATATTCTAAGATTTCAAAGTGGCATATAGGTCCAATGGGCCGGTGTAAAGCAGAATAATGACCCCCGTAGAATAATGACCGGGGGTCATTTTTCTACGTAAAATAATAACCCCCGGTCATTATTCTAGGTAGAAAAATGACCCTTTTGCCTGAAGAATGATTGTCATTTTCATAAAAATGAGCTCATTCTACGTGAAGAAAAGTGACTTCTGTAGAATAATGACCTCCTTAAAAAGAAGATGGGTGGATAAGGCGTGTAAAATGCCTATACACGGGCAGATAAGATACTGGAAATTTAAAATATCAACAAATCTTAAACCAAATTTAATATTTTTTAAAACAATAAATATTTAACATATCATCGATTTGTAACCTTTATATATGTTCGAAATACTTTGAATGTGTTGATTCAAACTGGCGTGTACGTATCAAAACCTCCAAATAGTGTCATTTTTTAGAACTTCAATGCCTTTTCTTTTATAGAGTGGGTCTGGGCTCCATATTTTTGTCATAATCTAAATGAGGTCTAATTGAAAACAAACCGATTTCAATCAACAGAAACGTGGAGAGATGACCCACTATACATTAAAAATATCATTTTGTATTCCAACAATTGAACGTTTTGGAAAAATAATACAAGTCCGTAAATTCGTGGCCAAAGTCACATATAGCATTTAAATAGCGTACTTAGTTGTGTCTGTTGTGGCTCATTGGTTAGAGCACCAGACATAAGCTAACCAAATATGACTAGGGTTTTTATGTTGTGGGTTCGATACCACCAAAATTTAAGGCATTTTTTTTCTTATGGTTTGTTAAATACATTTAAAACTGAATATAGTCAGAAATTGAGGTATTGCAAACTTTTATTATAATATATTTGAATAGATTTAATTTTAAAAAAAATAAATAAAAAATTGTATTTTACGACTAAAGCAAATGGACATCTTACCCCCCACCCCCTCTTCTTTAAGTTTTTCAGTATCTTTTATTGTTTTAAATCTGTAAAATAGTCTCTACGATATTGTAATTTTTATTGCAGTAAACAGAAAGTAACAAAATATATAATTCATATTCAATTAAACTTAAAATAAAAGAATGTGCATATTTTAGAAGGAAAAAAATTCTTTCGTTAAAACGAGATACTAACGGTGGCTGCTATAGGATCCTATAGCAGCCACCGTAGGATACTGTCAAAATGTACCGAAGTATATTTCTCATCACAACGAGTAACATGCATATCATTATTACGAGTGAAAACACATCAAAATTATTTCAAGATACAAGTCACTATAAAATGAAATTCTGTTTATTTGCGATGACAGAATATACTCTATATTGGTCAAGAATTGTACTTGCATTTACGTACTAAATAATTTTCCCCTACAACTAAGTTTTGGGTATACAAGTGCAGCACCAAGAATTAATTATTAAACTAAAATTATGAAAAGTCTACTCCACTATTGGGAATTACTACTGGAATGATCTATCTTTTATATATTAAACTCTAAAATACCTTTTCTGTTTCACTTAATAAAGTACATAAAAAATACACATAAAATAATTCAAAACCGATATTGGTCTGGTTTTGTGAAATCACATTTCAAAAAAGATTCTTTTATCGATCCATCAAATTTCTGTGTGTATGGTGTGTCGATGAATCTTAAATAAGATGAAAACTATGTTCAAATTTAACATGGGGAGTTTGCCTGACTGTTTATTTGATATTATTCCTAGCAAGCGGGAAAACATATCACGATACAACACACGAAACAAGGATCAGTTTAATGCTCCTAAGTGTAGGTTAGATTTACTTTCAAAAAAATCATTTGTACCAAATGCTGTCAATCAGTGGAATTCAGTAAATGTAGAAGCCAGAACAGCCACCTCATTCAATTTGTTTCGCAAACATATGCCTTATGTTACGAAACCCCCTATTTATTTTTCTTTTGGTAAACGATTTTTGGTAAATGGCGATTTTAACGCTTTGTGAAACATATTTATATCGCCAATATTTATTGTCTATCTCTGTGGCGCAATGGAGGTAGCTTCGGCCTACCAACCCGCAGGTCCCGAGTTCCAATACTGCAAGGACTTTTATTTAAAAGAGGTATAGCGCCTTTTCCCATTATTTCGCCTACACCTTGTGTTTGGACGGAAAGTACCTGTTACTAAAAATAGCTTCAGGTACCTAGCTGTTATATGCTACATGATTTTCGAAACCTAGATACTGATTTTATAATGGTGTCTGTAACAACTGATTTGTCATAAATTCGGGAAACTCTGTGTATAATGTTAGTTGATATTCTGAACCGTGACAAGTTCAAGCAAAATACAATGGATCTAAGTGTAAATATGTATAGTGTTAATGAAGATACCTGTTTATATTGGGTGTACTCATACTCAGACTGAATTAAACAAAATAAGTTTTAAAAAAAAAAAACCAGAAGATTAGATACATACAACTTAATCTCTCTTTTCTTTTCATGTTTCAATTAAGTGAAAAAAAATACTTACTACTTCGTGGATTCGATCCAGCATCCAACGACCACAAAATCAAAAATACCTCCGCGTTACCACTAGGCCACGCATTTAACATAGTATTTTCAATATATGTGGCTATATAAATGATTGTATTAGAAAAGACACTAATTGAAATATTTGTCTAATTTTCAGTATTTCATTATAAATGAAACTGTGAATATTATAAAAGATTGACTATTAACAAAGGCCTGCAGGTCATTTATTACCAAAAGTTTCGATGTTTGGCCCCTGGAGCTAAGGTATAGATAATCTGAGATTCCTCCGACTCTTGAACCCACCCCCACATTTTCAAGAATGAATGATTTTTAACATCAAATAATAAAAGCGGGGTAACAGTCAGGGGAGTCTCAGATTAGGGTTTAGACTCTCTGACATGTCAATCTAAGGGCTATGGTAATCAGGTGACCCTCAAGGCCTGTGGGCCTCTTGTTTGTAATTTTGGGGGAACCAATTTCATGTTTCTTTTAATGTTAAATATCCCGGCACCCCAGAAACAAAACTACCATTATGAGGATTCTCAGTTAAAAAATGCCCAGACCATCCTGTGTATAACACTTGACTCGAAGTATAAGGAGGAAATTGGTAATTTTTAAAAAGATGTTTAGACCAACTTTTTTATCAAACAAGGACGCGTCAAGCTATTAAAGTTAGATATGCGATGCTAATCGCAAGCTTTTTCTTTAATTACAGAAAAAATATTTGACATAACGAAACCGACGTTTTATGATGGCAATAAACCTTTCTTACGAAAATCATCTAGTGTTAACCATACCAGAGGGTCCACGAAAATTGTGGTGGACTTCAAATCGAAAGGGAGTCAGACATTCCGTGAATACGCCAAATCAGCGTCATTTGGGGCAGGTAAATGATTTCTACGGAGAGGACTTATATACGCAGTTTCTGCGGTCCCATCCATTTATTTTTCATTGTATACTACTGTGGAATTAAATTGTTTAAAAATAGTAAAATATCGTATTCTCGTTACATTTTGAATAATATCTTAATACACAGCTGGTTTAATTTCAAGAAGACCTATACGACTCTTTGGTGGCTCTGGGTCTGAAGGACAATCTACCTGTTCAAACTTGGCACCAAAATTTAGAATTTAACTGTTCAACGTACAAGGTAGATTTTTTTGATGCCGCCAAATGCCCTCTAGAAGTGGCTTTGGATTTAAAGGACAATCTTGGGTGACTTTCTAAATACCTTATGATTTCCGAGCGTCGAAAAGTAAATAATCAAGAATTTTGCAAATAACTGTTCTTATTCTAGGTATATGATGTCAAGAAAGTGGCATTTAAAGACGGATACTGGTTCAAATCCTCGATAGACCACTCCAAGTGGGCAGTGACTGAAAACAAGATATGGGCGTGTATCGGCGATATAAACAGAGCGGTGGGTTGTGTTTGTCATGTATACAGATAAGTGAGTTATCTATTTCTTATACATATTGTGAGCATGGGAGTGAGTGGTGTCATTTTCCTAAATGAAAAAGGAATATAGTCCCTCTCCAATGCACTATTTATAATTTATAAAATCAGTGAGCAGTTGGGGTTTTTTTAACGAATATGAATATTTCCATTTTTATTTCAGAAGTCCCAGTTTAGACGAGGTGGAGGTGCGATGTGCTTACGTCACTCTGGAGTGGCCAAACAGTTTAGAAATTTAGTCAAAGAAAAACAGGAATGCCCAAAAAGACGGAATGTTTATTAACCATGTGTGCAACTCTCAATGTGTCTCGCGTCAACATACACCCAATAATCATCTATTTTATATTTCAAGAACATACTTAAATGCAGATGGGTTACAAATAGTAAAATGATATTCTGGCCTATGGAATGTAAAAATGAGCGACTATGAAAGAAGAAATGGATAAATACATATAGCTACTAGTGAGTCGCAGTAAACATGCATATACGAATAAAACTACCCATTAAAGACTGAATTGTTTTACCAAAACAAGAGACCAAGGGGCCATAGCGCTCACCTGAGCAGTATAGCCATAACTAATTAGCTTTAGACCGTCTTTATAGTATCAAATACAAAATATCTAGACATCTTAGTAGAGTATATCTTCCTTAAATGATTTTCATTTTTTTCTTCTCCAGATATTCTTACATTAAACAATAAGCTCCATTGTTGTTTCAATTATAAAGAATAAGATTTTTAAAGATTGATTTTAAAGACTGTTAATCCTATGTAAAAGTTCATCCAACCACTGCCGATTGTGGCCGACCCTACCCCAGGGATGATGATTTAAATAAATTTTTATCTATACTACATGAGGATGTTTCTACACAAGTTTCGGCCTTCTGGCCAAATGGTTTTGAAAAGAAGAATTTGAAAACATATTAACAATTTTTCAATAATTCTAAATTATCTCCCATTGAATTATGGCGTGGCCCTTCATTTTAGCAAACTTGAATACCTTTACCCAATAATCCTTTGTGCCAAGTTTGGTTGAAATCGGTCCAGTGGTTTTTGTAGAAGAAGGTGAAAATGTGAAAAGTTGACTATGAAAACGACGACGACATACAACGGACAAACATTGATAAGAAAAGCTTACATGAGCCTTCGGCTCAGGTGAGCTAAAATCAAATTGTTTGTTGTTTGTTTTTAAACATCAGCCTTCTGTGTTAAATATGGGTTGACTTTATGCTGAATGATGGCTATTAATTTGTGTAAAATTAAACAATTGTACTACATGTACGTTTTATAAAACAATTATTGTAAAAAATATTTAATGAAATTAATTGAGGAAAACTTTTGAGACAATTGTTTTGGCTCCTCTCCACTCTTACACAAACCTATGGTTGTGGTACTACAAAACATTATACCAATGCAGCTGACAACTTATAAAAAAAAAAGAGTTAAACACGATACCTTAAACTGTAGAATAGAAAAATATCAGAGCATATTTAATTGTTCTGCTGCATACATAGTAAAAGTACGTGATCTTGATTATTTAATTTTCTATTGGTCATCTGAAACATCTGAATTTATTTTGAAATTATTATTTGCAGATTTTCATTTGCATTTTATATATTTATATTTTTTAAAGTACTTTTTACTCTTATAAAATGGTATTTAAGACTGGAATATACTTCCATCTGTACTGAAAGAGTATAAAGCAAAAAAGTGTCCTTCGAAACAAACTTTTCAACCGATTAGACCAAAATTTTATGGTCACAATTTTTTTTGCATTCTCAGACTGATCATGCGTATGATATAAACATTTAAAATATATCGAATATAAAAAGTATTGGTCAAAGAGACATTTTGATTTTTCCATAACTTCCAAAGTTTTGTGAAGAAATGTTTATATATATATATATACTTCAATCAAGGTAAAAGAATTTTTCTTGAACAGAAGGCGTAAAAATAATTGAATTTGAACATACACTAATTTGGAATAATAGATTTTTTTATTATTTATTAAAATGTAAAACATTAATATTTTATTTTAAGCTGGGTTGAAAAAAATGTTAAATATAAGAAAGATCTCTTTGCCGATGATGGATTCAAAACCATAGATGAAATAGAAAGGACAATTTATTAAATCGAAAATTCACTACATGTAAATGAAAATAAAATACAGTAACTAAAACAGTTTTAGGAGCATAAGGTATAAGAATTTTAGGCCACCTGAGTCATTCTCGTGACCTAATGTCATTGGTCTTCGTCCGTCGTCGTGCGTCGTCCGTTAACACTTTTAAATTTTAAACTTCTTCATGAAAACTACAAGGTGTTACCATTGTTACCATTTTTGGCTTGAAGCATCTCTAGGATTAAATGAGTCTAAATTGTGACAAAACAAAATAAAGAAATTCGCAAAAAATCTCCCACACAAGAGCCCTATTTTCTTTCTGATTTCTAAAGACTACTTTTGTGTGATTTGTCCTAAAATCTGCTCCGACAAGTCTCTAAATATAAAAAAGGTGGTACTGCTAGAATGGACTAGTTTGTTCATATTTGATATTTTATGACGCCATTTCAAGATTGTTTCAAAATTTATACTAAGAATCATTCTTTAGAACCAAGCTCGAATAAATCTTAACCTATTGTAATTATTTTGAATTTGTGAGAAAATTATTTTAAAATTGTTAAAAACATTTTAAATTCAATAAAAAAATTTGAATCTATGAACAATTGATCAATGTGTTTTAGCGATTTATTTTCTTTCCGAGAACAAAATCCAGACATTGCCGAGATCCTATCCCAGACAACAAACCGCGAGGTGTTCTAGAGTTAAATCAAATGAATCTGTGTAGTGAACAAGATAGGGTGGTATAGCAACTATTTTGATTTTGTTGCTAACAAACCAAGGAAATGTTTACTTTTTCATGAAGTCCAAAGTCGAAATAAATGCCAAATATATTATGTATGACCAAATTTGTCATAATAAGTGTCAACGGTTGACTCGAATGTATTTATTCGTATTTACATGCACCATTAAGGTGGTATGGGACACCTCCATATTGTGACGAACTTCCTGTAGAAATAAACAATAAAATCAAGTATCAATTTATTTTTTTTTTCTTTTCCTAAATTGTTACCTACCAGTGTAGCGCAATGGGTTAGGGTGTAGAAGAAAAGAGAGAGGCAAAATGAAAGAGAGAAAGGAATAAGAGGAAAAAAGAAAAAAAGGAGTATTTACAATATATATAGAATCTGTAAGTCGTGAGTTCGAATCTCGCTGGGGCTTTTATAACTTTTACCTTTCCAAAAATTTTTAAAACATTTTTTGGTCAAATATTGTTAAATTTGAAAATCTAAACCGATGAAAGTATAACAATAATAATGTACTTTTATCCACATTTCAAATATTGACAGTTGTCTCATACCACTTAAGTGGTTTGACTGAATAAATAAATTAAATTAATAAATTAATTAGACTAATTGTAAGTGAATCCAATTAAAAGAGTACAAATTTCTGCTCTTTAACCTTCATTCTCGGAAAGAGAAAAATCAGTTGTCAAAACTATAGGAGCGAAAATTAAATTCAAAGAGAATTGTCAAGGCTGTAAAAGATTAATACTAAAGAAAGTACTTATGACATGCTCAATGGATAATCAAATTAATCTGATGATTCCAAAATGTCTAAGTTGTGTCTGTTATTTCAAACCCTAATAAAACAGGCGCACTTAACTTTGACATATTACATATATGTATATAATTTTGTGAAATTTTCAACATATACTTCATGATACCATACACGGAAGTATTAAAGAATTGATTTTACATTGAACAAATACCAGATACAGCACATTTTAGCATCTCATGCTACTTCCTTATAAACTTTGATTGTCATCAAGTATAATTTCCCTTTTTACTAAAATATGATTATAGAAATCTATAAAGTAAAGGACTAGCATCCCAATAAACAGATTAATAGAGTGTAATTATGCACGCTGTATTATGATTCTACGAAGATCGACATGGATACATTTATGGGCGTTTTGTTTATAATGTGTGCGGAATTCTGCTTTTGTTTGAACTGTAAATCAATGTCTGGTGATTCTGTGGATTGGTAAGACTAATTTCATTACCCATTTAATTCATTAATTCATGATTTCACATAAAGTGTATCGCATGTAAACATTTTATTTTAAGGTTTATGATGTACAAAGTTCCAAAGGCCACGCGAGAAATGCCAAAAAAGACAACAGGAAAAGAATTTTACTATTTGGATGCCAACAATCCGACGTGGTCTTTTATGAATGTTGACATTCAGGTTCCTGACAAGAACCCTCTATACTACACATTGCAGCAAATCTACCAAAAAGCAAGTCTCTCTCTCTATCTGTGTGTGTGTGTGTGTGTGTGTGTGTGTGTGAAGTGATTTGCACCACAGCCGCAAACTAGACACGTGAATGCTATTTAATTGATTATTCAAAATTGCAGAAACCAGATGAGTATGGCATGTACAACGATGAACCACCCAAATACCCTATCCTAATGGGCACAAAACAGGGGACATCTGGAGGCCACATGAAAGGTCTACAAACACTGATTTTTACAGCAATCTTTGTGCTCTATTTTTTATTTATATATATATTGGAGTTATTATATATGTATATTTCTAGAATCCATTAAAATGAACATTTCAGGTGCCTTTGCTTTCGATAAAAATTCTGGATTTTGGCTAATCCTGAGTATTCCAAAATTCCCGGCACCCCAGACACGTCACTATAGTTACGAAGCTCATCAGTTAAGTAAGGCCCAGAGCATCCTGTGCATCAGTATCGACCGGAGATATATGAAGGAAATGGGTATTTTTTTTTCAGTTTCATTATTATTCATTTTGTTTTGTTTGTTTGTTTGTTTAGCTTTTTTTTGTGGGGGGGGGTAATTTTAATTTTCATTGTTTAAAAAAAAATCAACGGTTAAACTCAAAATTAACCGTATGTAACCTAGTATTTCGATTTACCATTGCAAAAATGAAGATTTCCTTGAATTATGCCACGGACTAGACATTTACTGCCTTTACTCTTTACCCATGGTGTTTGTTGTTTGAATTCCATTCAAATAAGAGCAGTCCATTTTTTTTTATCATACCGGTAACTGATTTTTAAAAAAATGTACAGCAATGTTTAGATATATGACATAAACAATGTATAAAGGCAGATTGTTCTTTATTCCAGAGAAAATTTTTAATCTAACAAAGCCCATATTTTATGATGGCAGCAAACCGTTGCTGCAAAAGTTTACCACAGAAATGAACCCTCACAGTAGTGTTCCTAATGGACCTATTGTGACGGAATTTATTACGAAGAAGGGACAGTCTTTCCGAGGGTATGCGAAATCAGCATCCTTTGGGAAAGGTAAAATTGATTAAAGGCCAATTTATTACAACTATTCAAAGCAGATTTGCATAAAAGTCCCCTCTATCGGGATGTTAGATTTAAGGTTGTATTCGACATCTTGAGATATTAATGTGAATGAAAGAACATGCATCATATTCAAAATATAACCACCGTTTAATAATTTTCAAACTGTACAATATTTGACCATAAAATGCATTTAGCCCCAGCAGGATTCGAACACCTGACTTGCAGATCAGCAGCTGACGCTTTATCCTATTGCGTCATACTTTCGAATACGACCCTGATTATTCTTTCATTCTTATATTTGTACAACTTGATATAGAAATACTAGTACGTACAGTGTATTTTCATACGCAGTAATTTTGATTAGCACATATGCTTATATATGCTATTTCTCCTCACCGCTCTTTCACCAAAGATATTGCCCAATTCGGAAATTCAAAGCTCAGTTGAGGTTTAAAATCTAGCTTGGACAATATTTTAATTTTATATCAGAAGAATCAATCCTTTATTTTGAAATGTGTAACTGAACAATTTTAAAAGACATGGGAATTTCAGGGGATATGTATGAATTAACGTCCGACTTCAATTTACACAGATCTTTACCACTCTTTGGTGGCTGTAAATTTAAAAGACAATCTATTTGTGGAAACTTGGCATCCGAATTTGACAACAAACTGTTTAAATTATAAGGTATATCAAGTTTTTTTTTTCTAATGTCGCATGATTTCCAAACATTCAAAAGAAAGCAGATACATGTATTTGAATGCTAAGAATAAGTAATTGATACGGGCCGAGAACTGTCTGATATTTTTTCATACAGAACTGTTTTCGGCATATATCGTACTTAAAGGGACATGGTGACGCACAAACCCATGATTTAGCAAATATCGAATTTTTACACGATTTCCACATATTTTATTTATCATATGAAAAGGTGAACTTTTGAAAAATTACGGTGTTCAAAAGTAAAAAAAATCAAATTAAAAAGAGAAAAATAGAATTACACGTTGGGCCAACACATAAATATTGAGTTTTCCTTCCGCTTCATAGCCACGCAAGCGCATGGGAATGTAAATACTGCAGCGTGGCATACATTATGTGCCAGAAGCCTCTCACTGAAACCCGATGTCTTCAAGAACTAAATATTTATGAAGATGCATTTTCTATTAATGCATATTTCTTACCATAGACATCGAATAGCTTCAAATTCAAAATCTTTTTTCAGTGTGTCAATCCCACTGTAACTATTTTTAGACAGAAATCGCAAACACGTGACACAATACCAATGTCCAAAAACAACTCGGTTAGTTTACATGTGCATTTTCCGGACGAGTTTTAATGACTTGTAAATTGATATGTGATGACTTATGATGCGTGAAACCTTTCGTAAGATGAAATTTCGAGTAGCTCTTCTTATTTCCGTTGTCATAATCAAAAAGTAAAACATATATTTTGAGTCACCGTGTCTCTTTAAAGCTGAACACCGCTCGTAAATAGGCACCATCACACAGGTACCTGGTATATAAACCCTTCGATTTCGTTACACCCGATTGCACACCTGAAACTCGTGGCCGACGTGTAGTATTCATTTTTTGGTCACTGGATTTTATGCATTTATTTCTTATAATATGTGCATATTCTGTTTGTAAATGATGCATTTAGCAATTTATTTGATGTTAGTATTATCTTGGCTTGAAAAAAGTGCATAAAATTTGATAATTTCATCGCGACCGAGTAACACAGCTAGGCAAGATGTACGTCCACACGGGCGAGACCTCTACAGCAAAATACTTTGAACTGATTAGAGGTCTGCGCCTTATATAGGGATTGTAGGGACTTCAGTGGTGAAAGAGAAATATGGCGGACAGTGCCTATTTACGACCGGTGTTCAGCTTTAAAACACTGCCATTGAATTTCATTGTTGATTTACCTGAGACAGTCCGCTTTTGAAGGATATCAGTACTGTAACGACTGGTAACGGTCTGATATTAAGAAGCTCACTAATATCGGACTGTCACAGGTGATTTTAGACTGCTGGAACAAAGGAATGACATCACAGCAGTGTTTTAATAAGCGAATATTGAATTCTAGGTATATGATGTCAAGAAAGTTGAATTTGAAGATGGATACTGGTTCAAATCCACGATAGACCATGCCAAGTGGGCAGTGACAAAGAGCAGAGATTGGGCGTGTATCGGCGATATTAACAGAAGTGTATGTATTCCCTATCTTATGCACAATCCACAGAGTATCAATCATTCAGTCATCAACTTCAAATTAAAAAACATTCATTTATTTTTTTTCCCAACCTAAAATCCTCGGTCCAGATAAATTAAGAAAATTTTAGTATTAGAATCTAAAACAGGTTTATTCCTAAAATTGTATGAAGAGTGGGAGAGCGTACTGTCATTTAGGAGGAAATTCGTGGTTTTTCCTAAGGAAAAATTGGGCTTGGGTTAATTCTTTCTAGGGGCAAATTCTATGCCAGGTCCATCATTTTGTGGGAAAATTCTAACTCGTGCCAGTTTTCCTGTGGGAAAGTCAGTGCGAGGTGGGGGGAGTCTATGCTTCCCCCCCAGTCTTATACATTTGAGTTTTGTTTTGTTTTTCTAGATGTCGCAGTTTAAACGAGGTGGAGGTACTATGTGCATTCATCACGCTGTTGTTGCCAAGCAGTTTAGAAAAATAGTAAATGAGAAAGAGGAATGCCCATGATGATAAGGTGTGCACAAGCATTGTGTACAACACATTGTGTATCAAAGAAATCAGAATTGCCGAACAATTTAAGAGGAATGCCCATGGAGATGAGGTGTGCACAAGCATTGTGTACAATACATTGTGTATCAAAGAAATCAGAATTGCCGAACAATTGAAAGTTTTTGTACAAATTGCTAGTTTTTATATTGAAGACCTCGTAAGATTTTCAAACTTGTGTCTAACCATTTGTAAATTATATAATTAAAAATAATATTTTCAAACAAGTTTTGGTGAAATAAATTATGTAAATTCATGTACTTTGGTTACTGAATATTTTTTATTGGAATCATACAATAACATCGATGTATCTAATCTTGTTCAACCTTAACATACAAACACAGATCTGTGTGCTTATAAATTTGAAGTCTAACTGTGATTTATATACCAGTATTTGAAATTAAAACATATCAACAGTTATGAAAAGAATTGCACCATTATTTCGATTCAACCAACATTGTCACAAAGCAAGTAGGGAATGGTCCACAATTTGCTTGGAGTATCTGATCAACAGAGATGGGATGAAATGAATATATCACAGAGTCCTTTATTCTCCTACAGACCAGCTATGCTAGCTGAGCCAGTCTAAATCGTCTTCATCGTCATCGTCTGGAAACAGAGGGGGAGGGGCCTGCTTGGTGTCCTACAACAACAGAAAAAATAACCACTTGTCATTCGTGTAACCGTGAGGATTTCTGCTTTTGAATTTTCTGTATCTCGTGAAATTTTTCTCTCTTAAAGAGGAATGAGACACCTCCTTACCAGAAAAAACAATAAGATTCACTCTACCAGGTAACTTTATACTTTTTATCTTCATAATTTTTCATATATGCAAAATTTATATATAGGTTTACCGGTACAAGCAGCTGAATCAACTAGAAGACACCAGTTTTCCACATAAATTGAGCATGCACTGTTGAAGTGTCCATATGACATTTAACATTCTGTTCATTGTTAATACAAATTAATTTATAAGTCAGAATGTCTCCTTTGACGTAATTCAGTTTAATGCTTACATCCTCCATTAAGTCTTTGACTTCTGGTTTCTTCTTTTTATCCTCCTTCTGGTCTTTTGGCTCCGTTGTTTGGAAAGTACCACCAAATGTATCCGCTACATTGTCATCCTCCCCAAACAAAGGACTACAACAAAGAGGAAGGGGTCATTTCTCAACAATTTATATCATTTATATTCCTTCAACACCGATTTTATCAGATTTTGTTGTTGAGTTGATAAGAAAATCAAAAATTTAATTTAAAATTCCTCAAAACAGAATTTGTGTTGACCAAATCCTTGAAAATTGATTCAAACAAACATGAATGATACTGCAGCAACCAAACACCCTCACACAGTGAAACATTCAGGAATATGCTGATAACTATCTAACAATTAATGGTACAATATTTTGATGAATAACTGTAGATTCCTGTTATACAGTAAATTATAATAAGAGATCAATTACTCATTATTTTGTTCTGTCTTTTCACTCTCTGTAGAATCCTCCTCATCAGTCATTGGTGGGGGTTCTCTTGAAACAATTGCAGGAACTTCAAAGTCGTCAAACTTGTTTTTCTTTCCATCCTCCTTTGGGGCCTCTTCCTTCCCCCCATCAGGGGCCTCTTCCTCTCCCTTGTCCTTATCTAACTCAATTACTTTGGGTCCCTCCTCTCTTGATTCTTCCTGGGGAGCCGGACTAGCCTGTGGGGAGATGTCATCTACAGTAGGTGGCCTCTCCTGGTTTTCAGAAGATGAGGTTTCCTTTTCAGAATTAATTTCCCCCTTTTCTTCTGCCGGTTTATCAATGTTTTTTTCTAAAGGGGATTCATTTGCTTCATTTTCCTCTTCATTTATTGGTGCCTCTTCTGGTCGTAAAGAGAAAGAAGAAGGTACATTTTATTTCAATATTGTCCCTAAAATTCAAAAGTTGTTTAAATGTTTAAATCTCATAAAAATGCACTTATACCATCTTGAATATGTGTGTATATAAAGTACCAAGTTATTTACTATTTACTTGTTTCAAAAAATAATTATGACTTCAACATTTTGGCATATTTCTAAGATTAAGTCAAAAATGATGAAAAATGGCACATTTTCTTGTGGTTTTTTGAAGAGGAAAATGTGTCCGCAGCTGTCGCCCACAACGAAACTAATATATTTTATGTGATATCACATGATAAATTTATAATGTGAGTTTCATCGTGGGCGATAGCTGAGGACGTAGTTTTCTCTTCAAAAAACCACTGAAGAATTGGTATCTTCTGCTCAGTTTTATGAAAATTACGGGAAAATGCACTGTTTATGATGTCACAATTACCCTTGTGAAAAGTCTAATCGGGTAACTATTTATAGATTCTTAGTTTATGGGTATTTTTGTGTAAACAAATGTTGCATTTCCATTTTTTTGTGATAATTTTAAAAATCACTGTAAAACAGGGCAAAATATGACTGAAACCGTACCTAGTTCTTTGAAAAATTCATTCATATATGCACATTAAATATTTGTTGCATTTAAATTAGATATAATCATTAACATGTAATAATAGATTGTGCTTTAATCATTTTATTGTTGTTGAATTTTGCATCATACACCTACCTTGCATGTCTAATTTCTCTTGGTGCTCTTCCTTACTGACATGCTCTTTGGTATCACTTTTTTCCTCTTGTTCCTCCTCCTCCTCTTCACCATCTTCCTCTTCGTCTCCTTCTTCCTCCTCCTCCTCTTCATCTTCCTCCTCTTCATCATCATCATCATCATCATCTCCCATTTCTTTTGATGAAGAACTTTGCTGGACCAACTTCAGAGTAGTTTCCTAGAGTAATAATGATATATCGGTATTTACATACATGTATATAACTAAAACAAGAAGTATTGATATGAAGCACTAGTAGAGCTGTTCTTCTAACAAGAGCTTGGACTTCGGGCAGTGCATGTCAAACTTCGATTTGATAAAGACGGAGTTATCTCATGGTTAACTGTCCTGTTACTGGCTAATGAATATGAATAATTTGAACGTAATAAGATTTGTCCGATTTCTTCTAGAGCCGTATATTTCAGTTGAAACAGTGTCAATTTTACACAACAGAGCAGATATTGGGGGGAAAACTTTCCATCAATGAATATTCATGAGCTTCTCTTAGCAAATTTAAAGGAAGAAGGTTAGTATTTGGCAGCTTGTTTTGATAAGCAAACTAGATAGTAACATCCGATTAAAAGTCCAAACAGTTATCATAACTCTAATAGTTTTTTTGTCCTAGGCTGGCCTTCATTTACCTACATATCAGGGCCCTCTTACATGATAGTACGCTTATTAAATTACTGTATTTCTATATTCCCAAACATGTTTACGAATTAAAATTTAAGAAAGAAAAGGAAACACGAAGATCCCAACACACAAACATTTACAAAGGGGTAATTTAGAAACAATGGTGTTTAATTTGTTTCATAAAATTGCATGTCATTGACAAAGATTATCTTGATATATTGAGACAGAATTGTGCTATTGTAGAGTACCTTAATAACCCCTAAAATGGCTGCTAGGACATCAGCTCCTTGATAATTAGTGTCAGCCTCAAAATTAGAACGCAGCTGCTGGTACACAGAATTCATGATCTTCTTGACCTGGAAAATAATACGATTAAATTTATTATATAAGTATGAAAGACTGTAGATTTGAAGGATTACAAAAGGCTGAAATAGAGAGGAGAATGTGGCAGTGGGTGATTAGTGAATACATATACAAATCTTCTAACGTAATGTATTATTTGATGATCCTTATATACTGAGGATGGAATATTGGGGAATTGACGAGGAAAAATATGACGTAAGATAAAATGACAAACCTGCTTAAAAATCTTATCATACATATATTTTTTCCTTTTCAAAATCCTTATATTGTACACTAGAGGAAACTAGATACAATGTACACAATATTCAGGTATCCCCAAGGAGTACCAGCATGCTTCATTCCCTTAATAATTTCTTTCTGCAATTTTAGCAAGTAAGTGTGTGGTATTTAAACATTCGCTCCAATGTTTCTGTTTATACATGGATTTTATGTATCTTAAAATTACCACTAGAATGCTTTATTACCTTTATGACTACATATCTATACTTCATACTTAGATGGCTATACAAATACCTGTTACCTCTTTAACCAGTGCTTGCACTTTAGAGTGTATTACCTCCAGGGCTATATCAGTACTTATTACCTCTAAGGCTATCCAAATACTTGTTACCTTCATGAATTCATCAGTACTCACATTGTATTACCTCGAAGACTATATCTAGGGCTTTATTAGTATTTATTACCTCTAATGCTGTATCAGTACTAGGAGCAGCACTGCCCTGAGTGGAGACCCCTTTGTTGGCCAACTCTTTCTGGAGTGATTGGATCTTCTCCTGGACAGCCTCTTTCTCTGATTCTAACTCCTCTTTCTCATTCTCTAGCTCTCCAATTCGCTCTTCATATTTCTCCTTCATGCCAGCAGCTTGTGATCGTAGTTTCTCATACTGTAATAAATAGAAGTAACATGACACTGACAAAGGCATTATTTTGTTAATTAAAGTTTAAATATGTTCAAACAATGTATAATCTTGCATGTTTGAAATGAAAAGCTTTGTCAATTACCTTGTCTTTCCATACAGACATTTCTTCTAACTGCTCTTCAAGTTCTTTCTGTTTTTCATCTCCGCTAACATTTTCATTTTTCATTGTCTGAATCTACAAAAGTCACCTCCATTTGGGTTTTGATATTGATGTACTTCCCAATAAAGAAAAAAATTATCCAATTTGATGAATCATTTTAAAAAAATTTCAGGTTGTCATTATCAACTTGATTCAAACAAATATGAGGCAAATCAAGGATTGTTAAATACCTGATTAATTTAAAATCTTGCTTTTATTTTTCAGACAGATGTAAACTACCGGTAAATGAAATGGCATTTGTTATTTCATATTCTTGTGATTGGATGCAAAATGGTTGAATCACAGAATTATGTAGTCGCGTAAAATAAGGAATCTACAGTACCGTACCCTATTCTGTAATACTGATAATTTTTCCTCTAATTCCTCTTTCTCTTCTCTCACTGCCAGCAGAGCTCTATTGTGCTTTTCATTGGCAGCATTGAGAAGGCGGTCACATTTCTCCTTCCATTCTTTGTTCAATTCTTCCTCTACTTGTGATATCTAATATACAATATAAAGATACCTGAAACATATACTGTGGACTACAAATCACAGTCCATACTTTCTCTGTAACAATCACTTTTACTGTTTTTACCTGCTCTGCAGCTACCACATCTGTAGAAGATTTCTGTTTTCGCAATTTTTCCCGTAGTGATTGAATCTCTTGCTGAAATAAAAAATATTTCACAAATCATATAACTCTGTAAATCCATATCATTTACCTTTCATACTCATTAACATAAGAATATCAACCCATTTATCATAAAGCTGGTAAAGTTATATCAAATGGCTAAATTTGAAGTTACCAATATATATATATTATTACATGGCAATTTTTATATCGCATCCTATATAAGAATTTTGCCATGTAATGATTTTTATATCATATACTTATAGAAAATATTAAAGAAACAAAAAAAAAACATCATGTGATGAATAATTATTGTTAACAAATCGCTCCATATCTATATATTCCATCTCTAATAAACTTCCCTGAATTTTTTGCGCCAGCTGTTTGTATACAAAGTTGACGTCGACATAACTATTTGACGTCATACTCGGAGATCGGAGTTGAATGATGCATACCGAACTCTATGTCATAATAGCCGATGATTAATGGAAAGGGGTGTGATATAAAATCCGAAGATTGCCGGAGAGGGGTGTGATATAAATCTTATATCACACCACTAGGGTTTATATCACATGGGTAGGCGAATTTTCTGTTTATATCGCACAGGGCGGAAAAGGGTATATTTTCTATAAGTATACGATATAAAGGTCATGTACATGTATATAAGTCAAAATAATGGTACACATTAATCATTTTAAATTGGCAAATTTTTTACTCTGAATCAGAAATAACCTGCTTTATGATACATAAAGCAGTATTACATTTGATATATGAAATCCTACCTCAAGGCTCAGTTTTGATTCCTCAAATTCATCCTCTATTCTTCTTTTTTCCTCTGCTGCCTTTCGTTTTCTGTCACCCAGGTTCTAACAAATGCATTTTAGGATTTACTTCGTGTTACAGATATCAGAATGTTTATTCAACTGCATACGTTATCATATAATTTACAATATTAAAACATATATGCATGCATGTATACATTATTAAAAACAAATAGAGCTGAAAAATAACAAAATCAGTTTTATTAATTGTCAAACCTTTTGCAGTGTCTCATTTGTTGATTTCATATCTGCAAATTCTTCCTGAATTTGAGAAAATTTACTGTCAAGTTCTTTTCTCTTTTGCTTCTCCTGCTTTAATTCTCGACCCAACTCTGCCATTTTTTCTTCATCCTCTACAATAAAAAGTAATTTTCCCATTACATCATAAAATGTAACAAAGCAGTACATGTAAAAGTGTCCCTGTCTTATCTGTAATGGCAACATATTATACCTTGATGTTGTGATTTCAAGGTCTGAATTTCTTGCTGCGTTTTGCGTGACTCTTGGTCAGAGTTATCCACCTTTTGTCGGGCTGTCAACTCTTTCTCTCTCAGCTCCGTTAACTGAAGCTGTGCCTCCCCTAGCTGGGCAGTCACTGTACTTAACTTGGTTGCAAGATTGACCTACAGATCATCAAAATCTACACATGTATTTTCAAGTTTTTGATTAATATTCACACTGAATTATGAAAAACAGTCTTAACTCAGTGAATCAAATAAATTACATCCTTTGGCCTTTAAAAATTTACAATCCTTGAAAATTGACCTCCCTACCAATATAATAAATAATTCCACACTAGAAAAATCAACTTAAAGATGATTATGCATGTATACAGGATATAAGAGGAAGATCTCTGATTCTCTGGATGAAAATCCTGTGTAAAGGACTGACCTTTTCCTGTTCCAGAGCCAGGACTTTGGCCTGGGACTGAGAAGCAGTTGTAATGAAGCCCTCATTTCTCTGCTCCAGGAGACTCTGGCTTTTCTCCACATACCTTTGTAAATATATGTCTATATGGAGCTCAAGCTTAAGAAAGATAATACTGGACAAAAGTTGTGTGCATATCAATAGAAAGTAAGGCCATTATTTTAGGGGATCATCCAATTAAAAACACGACAAGAAAGTTATTTACATGGGAAGCTATTTTCGAGTTGAACCAGAAATAAGATACATTTTTACCTCAATCTGAATCATATAGGCATGTGTGAGAAAAGTAAAACTCACTAATATGAAAAAGAACCAGAAATGATGAATAAGTTCTTGTTATAGAGTAAAGAAAACCTTAAAGAATTAAAGGTACTTACATTTGATTACTCTGCAAAAGTTCTGAAATCTTGTCATTCTGTTTCTCTATTCTAGCACTTTTTTCATAGCCCTCTTTCTTCAGCCTTTCATTTTCCTATAAAAATTAAGCAAACAGAAGGTACAGAAATTAAAAATCTAATTGCATACATCAAGAATGACAAGTGACTATGAGTTGATTCAGTACATGCCTGCACAATTCTTTCGATGTTGTGCATCAATACAGAGGACTCCATGCTTGGTAAGGAGGATTCCAGAGCCATGGGACCTTTCTTTTGTAGTACATCAACCTGAATGTAGATAAATGTAAACGGTTAACTAAAAGATATGGCTGGTTTGATGTACATGTACATCTAAGAAATTTATCATATTATAAAATACCTATATACAATATGAATATGCAACTGACTGTTATAATGCAAATCCTGTAAACTTATGTTAAACTTTCTTAACATTCCTACAGTTAGTGATGATACGATAATAAAACAAAACTTTCAATAAGTGATGACACAAGTATAGGCATAAAACAAATGATGATTCCACAAAAAGAGACATACAATATGTGATGATAGCGACAATCAACCAGAGGAATGGCTGATACTTCAGACACATGGAGTAGTCAAGTAACTAACAAAGTAGACAAGACAATAACAAACACTTAGCCTGGTACAGACCTTTTCCAGGAGCTGATCTATCTTGTCCTGCATTTTGCTGACAGACAGTCGTAGTTCTGTGTTCTGTTGCCTGGTCTCTGTGAGAAGTAGCGGTAGACCTGGTTCTCCTGCCTGGCTCATCATAGGCATCCCCGTACCCATTCCCATACCTGACACATCAAACCCCAAACAATTGGTCATTGTGTTCAAAAAAAAATTTCATAATGTCATGTTTTAATATTCTAGTCTTAAATGAGGATGAAATGGATAATAATGGTTCATCTCAATAAAACAAATCTATGTGTGTAAGGAAAGAGGGAGGGGGTGTAGTCATTGATGTCATACATGTATTTATAAAGAATATGATGGTGCCTTGGTCTTAGGAACAGGGATGTCTTACTTTGTTCATGTGGTTGTCCAGCACCTTAAAGATTATCATTGTTCTTTTTTAGTATTAAATTACAACTGTTACCATCATGATGATAGTAATAGCAATAAAAATTAACAATTTTATCAATGTACAGATGAGTTGCAGAAGTCTACCTGTGTACATGGGTTGCTGCATTCCTCCGGCCATCTGTTGCGGCTGAGCCTGGTATGTACTTGTTGGCTGAAATCCATTCTGCAAAATTAATGAAACCATTTTCGTTCCCCAGATAAACACAATAAAATAATGCAGTGTTTTTCTGCATTCAAGTAACACTTTTATACCTGGAGTCCTTGTGGCATCATTCCTGGTTGTACCATTTGGGGCTGATAAACAGACAATTGCTGGGCAGCAGGAATTTCTATACACAAAAAAAACAAAACAAACAAATTTCTAGATTTCATCTCTCCAACACACCAAATTTGATCTACTGCAATTTTTCAACAAATTACAAATGATAATTAGATAGCATTAGTCTCTTTGATAATAAGGTATTTAGTATTTTTTTAAGTTCTGTAAGGCTTACTTTGTAGAAAAGCTGGCTGCTGTGGAATCATTTGTACTGGCTGATGTGATGGCTGAACTGTTGGCTGCATTGCTGGTTGTTGAGGATGGTGTGCAATAGGTTTGGCTACTGGAGGGTTCATGTTTGACTGTTGAGGCTGAGATGGGGCATCCATCACAGGCTGCGGTGATTCCTAGATAAAGAAAATCCTAATCAAATTCTACTTACACCTATGCTCAAATTTCATTTTATTTTATCACTATAGTTTTTAATACATCATTTTCAATACCAATAGAAGTATATTATAGCTCTAAATATGCTGCCATTGATTCATTGATCTGGTACAGTTACCCACCATCACCTGCTCCTCGTCACTGTCTTGCTGGGCTGGTACCGCCCCCACCAGGGGTAACATGGGCTGTCCCATCTTGGCCATTCTGGAGATCAGTTTGGCTTTGTTTGAAGATCCCCCCTTCAAGTGAAGGCAATGAAATATTACTTTTGTTAAGAGCACCCTGACTCTTTGATTATGATTATATCTAAAAATTTGTGACATTAAAGCTGCGAAATTTTTTTTTTTTATAAACTCACATGTTTTAAAAAAATATTTAATAAATAATATCATACATACAAATCTTATCATTTCACTCAGAATGTCATAACAGCAATTCTCTTTGTGCTATTTCAAAACAATTCTGTCTCTCTAATTGCCTTTATAAAATAATTTCTAAGATATTTGTTTGATGTACCTGCACCATGTGCTCTGTTAGGGACTTGGTTCTCCCTTTGATTGAGTGATCATCCTCCATCTCCTCTGCAGGGGATGGGGTACTAGAAGGCTGAGGGGTGTCCACAGCAGGGGCAGGAGATTGACCCTGGGGATCAGCTGTTTTGGCAAATTTTACCTTAAAATGTGTCAACAATAAATCACCTCGCATTTCATACTACAGTGTACTTTCAACAAATGAAAGTTAGGCAGTCAATTCAATGCAAATCTACTCCTACATACATGTATTAATAACTAACAGAAATGTCATCCATTATTATCTTATGCTGTGAACAATACCTACCCGTACAACCTCTATTTCAAATATGAGAGTAGAATTAGGTGGAATTTTACTGCCAGCTCCTTGACTTCCATAGCCGAGACTAGGTGGAACCACAAGAAGTCTTTTAGAACCTTTCTTCATTCCAATCACACCCTGGTCCCAAGCCTGCCAATCAACAGTACATAGAAAATGATGTCAAGTGTTGCTAGACAGTCATAAATCTAGAGTACCATACATATGTATCTCTCTACAGATACTTTACCTTTATTACTTTTCCACCTCCGATTTTGAATCTAAAGACTTTGTCTGCTTTTAAATTGCTGTCAAATTCCTGCCAAAAAAATGGACCAGTAATTCAATTCATTTAAAAAAAAAAATTAAATAAAGCCTCTATTTACAAATACACAAATCATCTGACATTAAAAGAATCAAGTACAAACAGAAACCACTAAGTGAGTGAGTTTACCTGTCCCTGTGTGTTGTTGGTCAGGAGCCAGCCTGTGTATTTGACCTCCACCATGTCACCGGTGTCCACGGCTGCCCCATCCCCCAGCTGGAGGTCCTGGGAGACCAGACTAGATATCTCTCCCCCTGCACTGTTGGCCTTAGACAAAGCAACCTGAAATATTACATACACTGTTTAATTACAGCACTCCTGATCTAAAGATGTCATGCTTTATATCATTACAGCTATATACAGCAAAACTCGTTTATAGCGAATTTCAAGGGACCACAGAAAAAACTTCGTTATAGCCGTAGTTCGTTATATGGTTATAGCGAATTCGTTAGAAATCTTACAGTGAATTCGTTATAAAATAATTAGCTTCAAATTATCATAAGTTATACAATCAATATTAATGTCATTTACAAAAAATGTTTATATAACCTCTTCTCTTCAATTAAAAAAAATTATGTATAATATATGACCTTTAGTATTTTTCATATGCATCTTAAAGTTTCATGTATCTTCATTGAAATTTGTAAAGGAAAATATTCGTTATATAAATAATAAAATACGTTACACTTTTGCCAGCAGGGGTCTGAAAATTACTTCGTTATAGCCGTAAATTCGCTATAACCGTGTTCGTTATATACTGCAATTTCCTATAGGTTTTATATAAGAACTTTGCCGGGACATGCATAATAATTCGTTATAGCTGTAAATTCGTTATATCCGTTTTTGTTATATTCGAGTTTTGTTGTAATCCTAGAAGTTTGTAATAAAGAAGAATTCTGGATTCTCACTTGCTTGGCAAACTGCACTGCATTAGCCTCAGAGTCAAACATTAATGACCAGGTCTGCCTCTGGTCGTCATAAAAACTCCCATAGTTATTTGCCTGTACCTGAATCAAAACAATCAGTTTAAAGAAGTGGACAAAAGTATCTGATGAATAGAAAGATGATTTTAAATTATACATCAGATGATTAAATCTGCTGCAAATTACATTATATCAAATGTTCACAAATTTTTCTCTACTGTAATTTTCTTTGTACATTTATTTGATAAAAAGAGATTTTATTTACTATTACTGTATTTAAAATATAATAACTCATTTTATTATCAACATTTTCACTTGTTGCAAATAACCCTCCATCAATCCCAGTAGATGCAATGTTTCTTATGTAAAAGTTTAGATGGGGTCTTTGGGTCAACATTTCCAAAACAACTGATGAAACTCTTTCAATATAAATCAAAGCACAGCTACTTACTGTGTATACAAATGCTGGAGAAATTGTGGCATTTGATACTTGCTGGTTTTTTGTTACATAGAGAAGGACCCTGTACTGCAAACAAAAATAAAAAATCTAGATTGAGCATACAGATATGATTAATAACTGTTCATATTTTCTGAAAACAAAATTCTTTATTCAATATTAATTACTACTGTTACATAATTTTTTTATTCAAAATCCAAATTCTCAAATTCTGATAAATATCTTACAGATTGGTTAGCATGGGATCCTAGAACTGCAGCACCCAGTTTTCCTTGATTGACATACTTTCCATCAACACTAAAATGTATTGAAATCAACCAATCAATTTACAATAATAATTTTACTTATAGTAAAATAAGGGAAGATCAATGTGGGTAAACATTTCAAAAAAAACATGAATTAATAATGCTTGTGAACACAACCTCTGTAAACTTTTCTCATTGAGAACCTCTCAAAATAAATGCATTAAGTTTCGATGAATATGTGGTACTGTACATACTATCTGTAAGCATGTTCAAACATTCCTGAATGTGTAGTTCTATACATACTCTTTGGATGCTTGTTTAAATAAATGTTTGAAGAATTACTATAGAATACGTAGTTTTATACATACCGGTACTATTTGTATGGTTGTTTAAATAAATGTATGAAGAATTACTATCAGAAAATATAGTTCTATACATACTATTTGTACGCTTGTACTGCAGTGGCAAACAATAATTGAGGTGCTGAACTGGACTGTGAAGCAGCTGCTGGTTCTGTAAAACACATCAAATTGAACTTCATATTAAAATACAAGATGTCTGAAACCCACCCTTTTAAAGTTGTTGATATATAGGATAAAAAGGACACAAAAAGTTTAATAATTTTGGAGGAAGAACCTGATTTTTAAAAATTTATAGCAATTATCCATACATGTGATAAGTTGAAGACCACAAAACTGTACAAAAAACTGGAATTTGGGTGAAAAAACTGTACACTGCCCATCAAAAAACGGTACAAAAAACGGTACAAAATATTGCTTAAATTTTTTTGATAGAGCACCTCATTTCTAAACCAACAAATGTATATTGTCGAAAATGCCTTATTTTAAATGTTGTAATAAAGTTTTCTATGCTTTAAAATTTCATATTTTATTTTATAATCACAATTTTTTCACGAATTATATGAATTGAGCAAGCATAGATGATAGTTTGTTCACCAACTTTATATAGTACAACGTGAGAGTCGATGTCTCCAATTTACATCTTGTTCATGAATGTATTACTGATATATACACCAGCAATGTAAATAACAGCAGCAAATGCAACCTAACATAAATTTTTGCACATAAAAAATCCTTTATTTCAGCGTAAGCATGATAATAAACACGTTTATTCATCGTATACATTACGTACGGAGAGCTGGTTCAGATTCATGTATATTTCTAAAATTGGCTAAAAGTTTTTCTATCAAGTTACAAAATATTTTAAAACAGCTATAATTAAATACCCCTTTAAAAACAAAGCAACCTAAAGGAGAATTTTGATATGGATGATTATCCCTATTGGCAGTTCACACCTTCACACGCGGTTTGTGTACGCTACACAAGTATTGGTAGGTCACGTGTCAAACACAGGTGATTTTTTCCAGTGTCTCTCGAGCGAGAATGAGAGGAAAATGAGAGGAAAATGGTGGCATTTAGCGAGATATTCAAAATACTGTACAAATTTTCATATTCCATGAATTTTGGTGTCCCGCCGGTACACCGTGAATGGGGTCGATAAAATGGTACATTTGGCGTACCGCTGGTACATATCACATGTATGATTATATCAAACAAAATTCCCAACATTCTGGCCCAATAGCCGGTAATGTAGAATAATGTAATGCTGCTCATTATTCAATGTACATGTATTCCCTTTTATGTGGTATCTTTTCCCTTTTGAATCAATTCATAACTATGTGAAAGCATATCAAAATTTGGACTACACTGCATTTTAAAAATGCCATATATCTTTACCTGATATATGTGAAAATTGAGACAAAAAACTAAGACAATAGTCTTGTAACACATTGATATCATTAGAAAAACTCACTTGAGTGAAACAAACTGTCAATTAAACAGGTTGGGCACAATTCCCCAATAGCGAGACAGTCTCGCTAAAGCGAGATCATCCCTCTTTACAGTAATAAAAACATTCCCGTAAATGCGAGACTTTCATGATGTATTTCAAATAAATGAAAAATCCCAATGAAATAAAAATATTCAGGTAAGAAAAGCAATGTGAAGCAATTTTACTTTTCAAGACTGACCTTTGTGGCCTAAAATATCAGTGCTCCATTGCTGCAAACAAAAACAGGATGAATTTTTTATCGTGGAAACCATGGGTATTCTTGCATGGAACGAGAATTTTCGAATTGAAAGTATGTTTTTTCTTCTTATACAACGAAAATTATCGGAGTTTGTGTTCATTTTGATGACACTGTTCGACCTTGCAAAAGACATTGAATAACATGCAACAATTATTGGTTGCTTTTGCTTTTATATTTTGATCTCGGCACGACCATGAAAACTATGGAAGGCTGTACCAGCAATATTATTTACACCTATGATAAACAAATATTTTTCAGAAAATTAAATAGATTTTTGTTTTTGAAAGAAAAAATTCAATGCAAAGTCAAAAAATGATGAGAGAAAATCGATGAACTACATTTTTATATAAAATGAATCAAATTTTGAACGAATAATTCTTGGTACGACTTAACATGTTAACAAGATAATCACATTTATTACCGTTAGAGGCTTCCGTAAGAAATCTGCTGAAAAGATTTAGTTTATAACTGAATTTCAGTGAAACGCAGCTGTAAATATCTAAGTTTGAAACAAACATGTAGTAAGTGAACCCTTATTATCATTAAAATGTCAAAATATTCTTCCGCATATTCTTCTGTTTAAAGGAAACAATATAATAATGAAAAAATGTGTCAAAATCCCGCATTTACGGGAATGTTTTTATTACTGTAAAGAGGGATGATCTCGCTTTAGCGAGACTGTCTCGCTATTGGGGAATTGTGCCCAACCTGTTAAATTTCTGAAAGTTAATCCTGATACATACACTATACTTGGAAGTTGTACATATATAACATACCAGTACCTGCTTTCTTTGGCTGCTTAGGTGCAGTGTATGTTAAGGATTCATTTCCACCTTGACTTCCTCCTCCAAACAAAGAAGCTAACTTTGATCTGTGAAGATAAAACCATGTTATTAATTAATAGTGAGTAAATATCTATTACCGGTCACATGTACAACAAGTGTACGCTATCAAGTTTTGAAGGTGCATATTTAAACTTATTTGTAGTTTAGTTTATTATTCTCAATATGTACTAGTATAGAATGATACATATTGTACATGAAAAACTACATGTATTTGTATAACACAATGGTAAAGGTCAAATAGAAAGTAAATGGGGAGAACAAACAATCTGATTAATTTTCAAAATATACATACATAATTTGCTTAATGTTAAAGAGCTACTTATTAACTGCTACAGACCGTTTATGTTAAGCTAAGGAGGCCTAGGATAATAATGAGATGTGTTAATCATGAGACAAAATATGATAATTTGGAGAGACATATAATCTCATTTTCCAAGGTGATGTAGATCCATAGATACAGCAAAGTCTTTGATTCTTTTCTTCTGAAGTTCTGCATTTACAATTTCGTAGCCTTTAAGTTATCAGTTTATGTGAACGTTATGTTAAAAGTATTTTATCATTTTAGGTATATAGTGATGAATATAACTAACTTTTACCATTCTAATGTGATATGGGTCGCTAACAACCTTACATGGTTTTATCAGCTTGGTGAAACAGCATCAAAGAAATTTAAGAATCAAATTACCCATCAGACAATAAATTCTAAGTTCTAATTTCATATAATCAGAGACATAAATAACATGTTATAATATGTCTCTAATATATTAATCTGTTGTCTATTGTTCATTTGCTATGAATATTTAAAAAATATATTCCATTGTAAACAAATATGCTTTGCTCAAGAGAACAATCATATTAAAAGACATTATGCATGTGAAATAGCAGTCTACACTTGTTTAGCAGGTGTGCATGAACATGATGAACCACCCCCTATATCTGAAATTGCAACAAATGATAACTTTTCAACTAAACTTGACATTGTACAGACCCTCCTGGGGAGAGAAAGTCTTGATCTTCATCGTCAGCACTAAAAAACATGTTTGGCTAAGATGCAGACCGCGTGCATTTATTGAAAATGTCTTTTAAATCATGCTATCATTCGTCTGCCTACAAAAGACGGAAGTTGACAGTCACAAGACATCACAGAGCTAGTAACATTATCTTAGTTTCAAACTTCCATATTTTCATTACAATTTACTCTGAGTCACTATCAGAAATCACATTGAAAATAAAAATAAGATAAAACACAAAATTCGAGATCAGAAATTCAGTATTATATTTAGAATTTAGAAGACTATTAAAATCCGAAAATGTGCCCTCAATTTTGTTAACCTTTCAACTCAAGTTTGACGTGAATGAAAGTTGTTGTTGCATGGTCATGACTTACGTTAGAAATCGTGAATGAAAGATCAATTTGCTCATTTTGAAATCAAATGATTAAGAAAACGTAAGTATGTTTCATTTCACGACAAGAACAGACTAAATAATCTGGTATTCTATAGTTAAAAATTCGTCTCTATATGGCACACCATCAGATGACCATGTTATTAAATACTGTAGCATCTAAAATATAAACCTGAAGAGCAGCTGGAACGAAATATTATTCTTTTTGAGACTTTTTTATTCAGACATTTTGTCAAAAACAAATCAGTACTAACGTTAAAAGGTCAGTATCTCCTACATGCAGTTTTTTAAATATGTTGTTTTTAACAGGTTGGGCAACAACCCCCGTTTGGTGGTTGGAGTCCCATTTGGTGGTTAAATGCCTAAACGGTATCCCTATTTTACCTACCAAATGGGACTCATTTTTCTTTCAACTCAGATTACGTTTTTCTGGAGAAAAGGCGCATCATGTTTATTAGCGGGGCAAGTACTCTGACATGTTTGCTTCATGATTAAACATTTGTTTAAAAAATTTTATGTGTCGATTTTTCCGCACGTGTGTTTAAAAAAAGGCCGAAATGAAATGCTCCCCGGAAGTCGCGTATAAACAAAGTGTTTATGTCTTCTAAAAGATTGATTTTATTCAAAGTACGACATGGCCTCATTCCTTGAACTCTGTACTTTCGATTTCTATCATCCGAGCAAATGTCATAGGCTCAGGATATATTGGGTTTCTTTTTCATCCTTCAGTAATTTCCCTGGTTATACAAGCAATACTTAACTATGAATATATATTGTTTCTAAATCAAACTTTCCCTTGACACATATGTGATTTCATTCCTTAAAAATATTTGTGCATGCCAATGTTGAGACTTTGTCAACAATTAATATTGTAAATAAATCTTTTAAAACTATTTATATGTTGGTAATCAAAATTACATATATTTGAAAAGATCATTTTGAAGTTTGTTTATATGTAATGATTAAATATCAATATATATCACTTTATAGTTGTTGCTTTGGATGAAAACTGTACGCTTTGAATACATATATATTATTGGCTAGTTAAGTACATATTTTAGACTGGGACCCTGAACTTTACTCAATTTTGAAAAAAAGGTTCTGAAAATGTTTATAGTTCCATGAAGGAGAACTAAAGATGTATATGGTAAATATCTTTACTTTGGGAAGGTTGTCACATTGATTGTCATATTGACTCTAAGACTGACAGTTTGAGAATGGTGTCAACTTGTTAAATAAAAGTTGTACTAAAGATATCAATTATTTTATTCCACAGACAGGTTAAATTAATTTGACTATTTTAAAATATTTTTTTACTTGTCCTTCAATCACTTTTTTTTTAAAGCACATTTTAAATTGCTTAACAAACTTTATTTCAACTTTATGACATTAATATGAGCATAATGTTTAGATATGCATATACATATTTACATGAAATTTAGATTAAATTATTTTTTGGGGATTTATGACCCTTTTGAACTGAGAAGTTTGGCCAATATTTAATATACTACTGAAACAATTTGTCAGTGGAAATCATAAAGACCAAAGTTGAACATAACTTCATTAAAATAATTTGTAGTTGTTGAGGACATAATGTGTAGCTTTCCGTATTTGCAGGAAATTGCTATTTGATATTTTTTTTTAGAGTTATGCCCATATATATATATATATATATAGAGAGAGAGAGAGAGAGAGAGAGAGAGAGAGAGGGGGGTTGTATTTGATGCATAAATTGCCATTCAACGATAACAATTTAAGTTGAAAAAGGCCACAGAATAGTATAACTTGGTTTCAAGAGCAGAGTTATTTAGAATGTGTCTGACTGTAGACTTTCACAGATTTGTCTTTGATCTATTTTTTTGCTATAAAGGCAAGAAATATAGAAATAAGATTCCAAGTACCGGTAGTAGGTTAGTAAGTTAAATACCTGTACTATTAGCAAAAAATGGATTTCTTTAATAGATCTTTACAAATAAGATACCTGGTAGTGTGTTAAATGCTATAGACAAAAAGTTGGTTTCTTCTGTGCTCAAATGAGTAGAATGTGATATTTTAACTTCTTTTTCAATAAGATTCATTCATTGTGTATAATGATGAAACATTTAAATTGTTATGTATACATAATTTTTTTCTATGACAGTCTCTCAGCATCTAGTGTTGTTTACAATGATATACAATATACCAGTCAATTTAAAGTAGACATTTTCAATTGTTATAATGGTTGATTATGATTCATCATAACAACATGTAATTTGATCACTGTAACTTTTTCAAAAAATAACTACCAAATGCATTTATCTGCGCATGAGAGCTTTGCAT
Organism: Magallana hongkongensis; assembly: GCA_016163765.1. Classification (NCBI taxonomy): domain Eukaryota; kingdom Metazoa; phylum Mollusca; class Bivalvia; order Ostreida; family Ostreidae; genus Magallana; species Magallana hongkongensis. The sequence goes on along the minus strand of WFKH01011581.1, from coordinate 10,654,197 downwards.
GATCCTTCTTTTTAAACTTCACTTATTCCCTAAATTGCTTGTTAGAATTTAAATGCCGCAGTCACGGCAGTCACACTCAAATATACAATACAGGATATTGAGATGCAGAGGGACAACACCATTTGCATGAAATAGATATATTTTTTAAAGTGTTCATGATAACCACTAAATGCTGCCAATAATTGCATTATTTTATTATGCATGTGTATACAGGTAAACATCCTGGTTAAGTGCATAAGAACCAGATTTAGTCAAGGATAATCAAGCAAGGGGAGTTCATATTCACCATAGACTACATTCAACAGTTCTGTCTCCACCCGACCCGATTCAAGTTTGACATAGACTGCATTGGATCGTGTGTACGGCCAACCAGATACAAGTTCGGGGCTGCTGTGCTGCTTTGTCTGCTTTACATTATAAACAACATGATGAATATGACAACAGTATGTACAAATTATTTTACTTTTTAGGAAGTTCTATCAATCATAAAGAATCTTTGTTACTATTGAATTGCAAACTTTTATATATGTATTAAAGGTATTAGGGTACAATTTTATGGGGTATATGTATTTTTAGGTCACCTGAGTCAGTCAGAGGGTTGTTTTTTTAAATATGCTGACAAGGGCTGAATTCTGTTCTTTAGATATTAAGTGAGAAAATAAAGCAGTCTACCAATTTTTTTTCATTTAAATGCCCTGGGGAAGAATTTCCGTCTGGCCCCTGGGGATTTGGGGGTTGTTTAGGTAAAATATGTATGATAGCCATCCTTAGTTTATGAATGAAAACATATACATGTAAAAACTATAATGACAGTGAACAAATTTTGGGAAAATTATTTCCTATCATTAGAGTCCTGCACCTTTTCAATATCTGGTCATGCACTCTTATTATGTGAAAGTTTTTCATCAAAATTGTAGATTTCATAGTCCTTTGCAAGATTTCAGGTAGGGGAGGGGTGGTCATTACCATGTTTTAGATATTTTTTTTACTCCAGAATGAGGCATACTCTAAAACCTGGCATGCCCCCATTGGCCTGGCCTCAAAATTGGCCTGGCCTCAATTTTGGCCTCAAATTTGGCTTGGCCCCAAATTTTGGCCTGGCCTCAAATTTGGCCTCTACAAAAATTTTTGACCTCAATTTTTATTTTTATATTTTCTTACATATTTAATAATTTTATTGATTTTTTATTGGTTTATGTTCAATACACATGAAACATCATATTAGATGGCTTTTAGTGTCCTACAGTGATAGTTCTACTGAAACATATATATGACTACAGGTATAAGTGATTGATTCTAGTAGATTTTGATTCAGTCTGTTTTTAAATCTAAGTACTGTAAGAATGTTTTACTGCCAGTGTATTACCGTGGCATGTTTTTTTTTCAATGTACTTAACTCAAACTGCTCTCAGGATTGGACAATACCTATATCATGTATATCAAATACTTGTTTGAGAAAAAAATAATGGTGGAGACCAATTTGTTTAAATATTAAAGGTCACAAAATGTTTTGCTTTGTCAAATTCTGATATTGAAGTTCCCCCATAGGATAAAAAATTTTTCCTAAATATACAAACAACACATGCATGAAACTCTACTCTAATCAAGGGGTGATGATTAATGACCAACACTAGATCAAGTTATCGGAGGATACAATGTTGTAGTCATTCATAAATGACATTAGTTAAATTAGACCGTGTGAAATGTTAAACGGCAGTGCTGGCAATGAATCTGACCCCAATATAGCAGATCAGCAACAGAAGAGGCTGATATCAAAATTCTGCTGTAGAGGGATATTTGGGCTTGATCGGTGTTGACAGGTAATGTAAGCAAACTGGCATTTTTAAAATGCATTACACAGGAATAGAAATTTGATGTTTATTTATTGATTCTTCAAACAGGTCATTCTCTTAAAATGATGTTTTACTTTATTATTATAATATGTACATTTCATCTACTGTTTGAAGTGTGTGTGTGGGGGGGGGGGGGTTTGCGGCTCTGAATTTTAATGCTGATTGCTTTATTAATAACATTGAGCATCATCCATTCCTTGGCAATATGTGTAGTAAGAGTAGTGTTGTGCATGCATAGCATATTTATTTATTGTATATGTAAACATGGGTAAAATCAATTGAAACTTAATCAGTCAGGTCACTTTTCCATATGAATATCTCTTAAACATTAAAAAATCAATTAGAATTCAATAAAAACTTTAATAATGTGAGTAAAAAAAATTTGAATTTGAGGCCAAAAATTTTTCCAGAGGCCAAATTTGGGGCCAGGCCAAAATTTGAGGCCAGGCCAAAATTTGGGGCCTGGCCAAATTTGAGGCCAAAAGTGAGGCCAGGCCAATTTTGAGGCCAGGCCAGGCCAATGGGGCCAGGCCAGGTTTTAGAGTATGCCCCAGAATGAAGCTTATTTAAATTCATATATGAGATTCCTCAACAGGTCTGTGTATGGGCTATAGTACTCAGGTGACTGTTAATTAAGGCCCGTGGGCCTCTTGTTGCATTAGTACAAGTACATTCTATTGATTAAATGTTTTATAATTTTGATTCCTTATTTTTTTTTTCAAAACTTAAAGTTTATACTTGTCTACTTAAATTTATTGATCATAATGGGTCATTACTTTTGAATGACACAATTAGGTCTTGCACTAGGTGGGTCATTGTTTACTGTTTAGGATGTTAAATTTTGATCATGATGTAATTCATCATGATCAAAATTAAGCTTGAAAATTGTTTTCTTTTTTCCCCTTCCAAATCTAATTGATGTCAATTGATATAGATTTATTATTATTTACACAAGGTCAATTAAATTTTTTATTAAACCATCAATCTTAAATTATGTTTAGTCATGCAGAACTGTGGTTTTATCTCAGGTATAGGTGTGTATTGTGATTGTCACTCTGTATCAGTCTGTTTTGAAATGAAAATTTCAAACTTTTACTTTGTTTACCGGTAAGTTACATGTACCCTCAAGGTATAATTTTAAGGCAAGTATTCTTTAATTTAGCTCTCAGTCTCCTTAGAATATAGATTTCTTAAAAATTCTGTTTGGATGACAATGATCTGTCATGCTAATCTTTGAAAAAAAATAGGTCAACCATATCAAGAATTCATTATGATCTAATGTTACTTATGTCAATAAACAAGCAGTGTATGACTTTATATTTCATACAGATATTTTAGTAGAAAAGGACAATAATTGGTTGTGGGGAATAAAAGCCAATTGACCCAGACAAAATAAAAGTATAAAAAACAAACATGTATATATATAAGCTGATAAACAAATGTATTGTCTGATTGGGGGGGCCCTGTCTTGTCCTGTATCTCTTAAATTGTTAATATCAAAAGATACAATAGACTCAGATCGTATAAACTGAATAAATGTAAATTATCAAGGCAATGAACTTGTATATCAGCCATCTGAACAACACCTTGTGTTGTCATTTTATTTCATCTGTTATTTAGATGAGGCAGAGAAATCTAAATCCTTCTTGCAATGAGCATTATGATAAAGCTTAAAAAATCCTTATCTATATGCATGCAGCCATTTTTATTGCTAACAATATGTGGAGGAGGACAGCTGTACTGCTGTAATTGAATTTTAGAAAGGCAAAGGTATGATCAGGTGACAAACAGATCTGTATTATCTGTTGATATTGAATAATCAGACAGGTGTGTTATGCACAGAAAGTCCTGTTTATCTGGAGGGGATCAGGCAATTTGTTTTTGAATTTATCAGTCCTCGTGTACTTTTCTGCATGACGTACATTTAGAACTCTCAGTACTGTCATTGTGACCTTGCGTTATCAAATATCAATTGCTGTCTCAGATTACAACTTTGTGCAGTGGAACAAGGAAGGTACCCTTCAATTGTCACGTTTACGTTTACGGTATTCATTTAAGGTCCAGAATTGAGGACAAGGCTGTTTTCCAGTTGTTGATCACTCGGGTAGTAAATCCCAGAATAGGTAGAAGATCACAGCTAGTGCTCTCACACTTCATTTTGGTACCAGGGTGGGGGTGTTCAAATTGAGAAACTGAGATATATTTTGGGGAATATTGGAAAAATCATTATACATATGTATATTTAAAGTCATATTTTGAGTCTCTGGTGTTTTGTTATGAACCTTAATCATTTAATATATTTTGTTATTCACAGAAACACTTAAA
>WFKH01011581.1:10593004-10620177 GCA_016163765.1 Magallana hongkongensis | reverse complement strand
TGATTTGATAAATAAATTTTTATTGTTACATTGTATAATATTTTATAATTTTTTGAGCTGGACAATATACATATTATATTTCCATGCAGTGTATTTTACACGTATATCAGCAGATGGAACAATTTAAGATTTGATGTTCCTTAATCAGGCAGGCTTACAAAGTAGATCTGTTTTTGTCTTCTTTGTATTCAGAGATGGTGATCGAACCTGATCCTGTTGGTTAAATTCTTGGGGCGTAGTCTACATTCTCGATCCGTTTTGGTCTCTGCCCATTCGTTGATGATCTTTGTCTTTATACAGGGTGTCCCAGAATATCTGATACCATTTGAAATTTGTATGAACTAAATAATATTTTGCCAAAACTTGTAAATTGTGAGTCAAATAAAAAGTAAAATCGTTTAATTTTTTCCCACACAAAATTATTGGAGAAAAACGTGCTTTTCTTTATATTATGAGGTCACAAAATTGCATCACATTTCTTTGGTTAAATTGAATTTTATTCAAGATGAATCGGACAAGAGAGCAGGCATCTTCCGTTTTAAAACTGTATTATCAAACACAGACTCCAGATATAGTTGTACGAATTATAAAAAAGAATACCCTGGGGAAAAACATCTCAACAAACAACAGATTCTTTAAATTAAATAGTGAGATTTGAGAAAATGGGATCCATACAGGGGCTGTTGTGAGGATTTTACTCATTGACTTGAAGTTGTCATTGATTAAAAAGAGACATTATTTGGAGCACTCCTTAAATTTGATGTGTTTTTATAAACAAAGCCCAATTTGTCAAAAACTTATGAATGTTTGTGAAATATGTTGAGTGAAAGTTTACATCATGAGTTATGAAAATGCATTTGATTTTTTGTTAAATAAATTTAATCAACAGTTATTCAAAGAAAAAATGGTATCAGATATTCTGGGACACCCTGTACTTTCTCTTTTGAAAGATAAGAAATAGCTTTTGATGGAACAGAGAACATTCATTGACACATCCTATGCACGTAGTACATTTTCATGCTTTCAGATGATTTAGCATAACTAATGAATTGCTTTTAACCTGATTGAAGAGTTAAAGATAAATTGCATTGCTTAAAAGATAAATACATGTGGAAGCATAGATCAAGAATGTGGCATTCAATATCAAGCATTTTAAAATTCCTCTTTGAAATAAAAATCAATTTTTCTTTTCTGTAGGTAATGTAAATACACATAAAGCTGCATTAACAATATAAGCATTGATATGAATTTACCTTAAGCAGTTATATTTTCTTGATAGAAATAACATAATATATGATACAAAGGGAGTTGCATGGACTTTCCTTTCTCCTACAAAGCTTCTGACCAAATTGCCTTGCGTAACTGTTTTTGATAGCTGGGACAGGTGATGCATTATCTTCAGGTGTCACAAAATCAGCTGATATAGTTTTTAACTATAGTCCTCTATCTATTTGGGTTGTTTGAGTTAAGGGCTTTCCCCTCATGAAATTTATCAGCGGAGTTTTCAACAGAAGACAGGCTTTAATTATTAAACGTTTAAACTTGGCCTTACCTCACATCAGGTGCCCCAAATACCAACTTTTATCCTAAACAGATATTTTGTGCCTTGGAATTTTTGCTTCAGTTAAACAAATTGAAGTAAGTATTTTATCAATAAATTTCGAGTTTTTCAGCAAGTCTTTCTAAAAATTTATAACAATTATATATCTGGGTGTGTATATACTCTCCAAGGAATAGTATAAAGAAATTATAATGCCATTTGTTTACTTTATTCAATGAAACTGAAGTAAATTTAGAATTGAACCAAAACTAATTGGAGTTTTGTGTGTTAATCTGATTCTGAATCCGATTGCACAGAACCTACAGTATATCTTTTTAAATCAAAACATAAATTATTCAAAATGTTTGCAGAATTCTGCCTGTATAGTTGTTATCTCATGTGTATTAGTTGGACTGGGATTCACTGTACCCTTAATAGCCTTCCACCAGAGGCAATGTAAGTTTACCCCATAATAATAACATTACTACAAACAAAAAATGCTACTGACACATAAAATGTACCTTTAAATCAAAACTATATGACATCTTTTAATTATCTGAACTAAATGTTTTGGATCTTAATTTTTTTTGAAAATTGTTTTTATCTAAATCTTATATACATGTTATTGAGCTAAATATGAAACCTAAGCCAGAACCCAAATGTGTCTTGTTTCAGCTAAATAACTGTAAAACTGTAACTGACAGACCAAGAATACGGAGAAAAGGAAGTAGTTATTTCATTTGCACTACGTTGATTTGTTATGAAATATTAATAAGATGTTATTAACTTTCTAATTTTATCAACTTCATAATGAATATCGAACTTAGAAATTTTTAGTTGATGATCAGCATGACCAAATGACTAAGCATGATAGTTGAGTACTCATTGACAAGTAGTTTAGTACTCATTGACATTTCTACTAAGAACTCCATATTGACCACCCTCCCCCTTAATCAATTATAGTGACATCAATTTGATAAATAGTTTACTATGATCATGATGATGTCTTGAAGTATTATGTATTTTTCTACACATGAATTGGTCTCTGCAATATTGGTCTCAGAGAAAACACTAAAAAGTGCTTGAAAGTTTATTTTTGAAAAATAACAAGAGGCTCATGGGCCACATCGCTCACCTGAGGAACAATAGGCATGATGAAATCAGCTTAATGGAATCATAATACAAACTATCTGGACAATGTTGTATAATACATGTAGATCCTGTATTAAAAAAATCCATTTTTCCCCTTGGATATTCTTATTCTTATTATCATTAGTCCCTTTTCTAACAGGATGATTCATGGAGTCATAACACATGTTAAGCATTGCAGTTCTCAAAAAGATCCTAAACAATTGTTATGTATATGGAATAGAAACCTACATCAAACTCTGAACCCCTTGCGACGCCCAAGAATTGTCCAGGGGCCAAAGTCTACGCAATTTAAAAGAATCACCTGGCTAATAAGTTTCTGAGAAGATTTTTAAAGATTTACTCTATATATTCCTGTGTAAAAATTCGACCCCCCATTGTGGCCCCACCCTACCCCCGGTGGTCATGATTTTCACAACTTTGAATCTACATTACCTGAAGATGCTTCCACACAAGTTTCAGCATCCTGGCTAATTAGTTTCTGAGAAGAAGATTTTTAAAGATTTACTCTATATATTCCTATGTAAAATTTTGACCCCCCACCCCCATTGTGGCCCTATGTAAAAATTTTGATCCCTCATTGTGGCCCCACCCTACATCTGGGGGTCATGATTTTCACAACTTTGAATCTACACTACCTGAGGATGCTTCCACATAAGTTTCAGATTTCCTGGCAAATTAGTTTCTGAGAAGAAGATTTCTAAAGATTTACTCTATATATTCCTATGTAAAAATTTTGATCCCTCATTGTGCCCCCACCCTACCCCTGGGGGTCATGATTTTCACAACTTTGAATCTACACTACCTGAGGATGCTTCCACACAAGTTTCAGCCTTCCTGGCCAAATGGTTCTTGAAAAGAAGATTTTTGAAAAATTTTTAAAAATTTTCAATAATTCATAATTAACTCCCCTTGAAAAAGGGTGTGGTCCTTAATTTTCACAACTTTGAATCCCCTTTGCCTAAGGATGCTTTGTGTCAAGTTTGGTTAAAATTGGCCCAGTTGTTCTTGAGAAGATGTCGAAAATATGAAAAGTTTAAGGACAGACAGACAGACGACAGACAAAATGTGATCAGAAAAGCTCACTTGAGCTTTCAGCTCAGGTGAGCTAAAAATATATACTGGTACTGCTGCTTGAATTTCAAAGTTTAATGTCACCACCTTTTCAAAAATAAGACACTATTTACAGGATTTGATTTAATTTAAAAAGAATAATTCTTTCAGGACTTTTCTTTCATATTATTAATCCAAACATCTAGTGCAGTATTCATTATACATTTAGGTTTGAATTGAAGGTCTACAAAACAGTAAAAAGGCCTTTGAATTTGAAGTAGAAAATTCTGAATGAACCATGACGTAGTATTCTTATCTCATATCATAAGGAGAAAGGGAAATCTTTTTTCATTATCAATATTGTTATTGTGTACACTTAACACTTAAGAGACAACTTGTTGATTTTGCACAAAAATGAATATCAACTATCCAGGGTTACAAGGGATGGTACATGTTGTAGCATTGTGATCTATACACCTCTGTTGTTTTATTTACAGACAATGTCGATGATGACGGATGTGAATTCCACAGGGATGACAGGAATGACCCATGACCATCACATGCATCACAGCAGCACAGGAATGGACATGGGCATGGGCCATGATCATGGTAGTGGGTCCAGTGGGGACATGGGCCATAGTATGGACCATGGCATGAACATGAATGGTACTGATGAGTGTGGCAATGGGATGGCTGTAAGTATATATATAAGCTTAGGGTTTTTAGCTCACCTGAGATGTAAGTTCTAGGGAGTTTCTCAGATCACTTGTTGTGCAGAGTCAGTCCATCTCTGTAAAATTTTCACAGTGTGGACTTTTTCTCTGGAATTTGACTTAGCCAGTGAAACTTAATAAAATCTTTATCTGAAGAATCGCAACAAGTGAAGAAATGCCAATGCCAATCCTGTTCATAGTGTGTACTCAAACTTCTCAAACAGTGATTCTCTGAGACCATTTATGGGTCTACATGAAAGGTGCAAAGTTGTACTTTAGAATATAAAGGAAAAAATCTTTTAAGAATTTTATTATCAAGAACTACTATGGCACAACTTGTGATTTTGTCATGCAAATGTTGCTAAAACTGTAACCCCTATAATGTCAATAATTTGACCCAGGGAGAAATGCAAATCTCACCACAGCCATATCTAAGGAAAAAAACTTTCCAAATAATTTTCCTATACATGTATTGGGTTTTATATTCCAGAAAATAAAAATATTGATCTTTAGTTTCTCAGGTCAAATAATATAATGCAGCAAACAGGTCTTTTATTTTTAATTTTATTGCAAGATTTGCCAAGGGGAAAAACTCACTTGAGAAGCAAAATATTTTCTGAAAAAGTCTTTTCTGATTCACCTATTTTAAGTGTTCTTTGTATAATTAAACAGTTTTTCTCCTCCTGCTTTTAGATGTTCTTCCATACGGGCAACTGTGAATACATTTTATTTGAGGGGGTTCAGACCAAGTCAGTAGCAGGTAAGACCCTACTCTCATCAACATTTAGGTTCAATCCTGTTAATCAGCATTGTTACAGTAATAAAGGGGAACAATCCTGAGTGATACTCCAATTTGAATGTTTTGTAATGTGTTGTAGGAATGGTCGGGGCCTGTATCATCGTCTTCTGTCTTGCCGTTTTGTATGAAGGTCTGAAGGTTTTGCGCGAGTACCTTCTTAAGAGAGCACTGGTATCAGGGTCCAAGTACCAGGAAGTGACCATTGGAACCAAGGGACTGTCATCCGTGTCCGACCCTCAGGTCAAAAGCAGGTACTGTAGAAGTAAAAAATGAGCAAACTCTTATTATTCTGGGAATTGATGCAAATAATTTATAATAGTGTAAAAATTTGAAGAAAACAAATTGTCTCATCGAATTTAAATCAGAATTCAAGTGATTGTATGGGTTATACATGGACTACATGTACGTCTTTTAATGTAAATGAAATTGCACCTGTATAATCTGATAATGTGATAAATGGTTACATTTAAAGCTTTTGAATACATTTTACATTGATATACAAATACTGCTAAGCTACTGAAGATGGAGAAAAGAGATTTCAATAAAGAAAAACTAACTTGAACTAAGAATAACAGATTCAAAGTCAGTTTAGATAGTTATTATTTGTGAAAGAAATGTATTTGTAATGAAATACTTTAATAAGATTTAGGAAATTGATATTTTCATATCATAAATCAATGCAATGTTAATAAGAAATCACTGGTTATTTTGACTTTCAGCAATGGAGTTTCTCTAGATTTCAAACCAACAGAGAACCAATCTATTGGGTGACTTTTTTATCACCACTTAGAAATACCTGCTTTTATATCATGCTACATAATTATGTAGATGTAGATTGATACATGTTTCTTCACACCCATCAAATCCCTAGTCCAGAGAAAACCTAATTATCATATAGCATGTCTGCTACAAAGTGAGGTACATGTACTGGGTAAAGTGGGGTATTGGGTAGAGAGAAACGATGTATGTGTTGCAGAATTATAATTCAAGACTGCCTTTATAGAACCATATATTAACCACATGTAGCTTTGTAATGAAAAGCTTTAAACAGTATGGAATCAGCTTCAGAAACATTAAGCTTAATTTCTCTAAGTTTTTCTCCTGACTTGTGACTTGATACATGGAAATGGGATATCTACTTATTCTTCCAGTAAAGTGCAGGGCCTCAAATACAGTGGGCATCATTGCACTTACATCTCTCTAGACTCTATGCTCAAAAAGGCACAGAATGTAAGACTGATGAATCAATTACTACAGGTAGTTAATCCGGATGTCCCACTGCTGTATTTTTATACATCAAAAAACCTCACACAGTTTTTTTTATTTTGTGCAGCAATGAAGTGCTTTTAAGTAGGTCCATACTTGATGGAAGGTAACTAGTATGCTCAGGGTTTGATGTTGTATATTAATTCCTAGCTAATATCAACTTATTTTATTCCCATATTCTGTTTATTTTTAGTTTTTCCTTAATTTCCACAGTTTTGTTTTATCTGACTTATCACAATCTTCTTAATATTAAGGACTTTTTAATCAGTCTTTCTTATGACAGTGATTTGTCAGTGCTCTTTGTGGGTATATCTGGTACACATAGTGGAATACTATGCAGTTTTATTGATTAAAGGTGAAGGTTGGACCTAAATGCTTTTATAGCTCAGAATTTTCCTGGCACTAGGAGGGATGCATAAAATTACCAGCTTGCCCTCTTTAAAAAATTTGGTTGGTTGGTTATCAGATTTATTTACAGGGGGTTAGGTTTGACCATGACATTGTTTCAGCATTAGAGGAAGCATATTTGGAATACGTTTGTTTATTTAATGTCAAATATCTAGTCTCGAACAGTGCTATACTAGCTGCTTATTCATGACATGAATAATAAATAGTGATACTTGAACTGATTAGATAACTTACTTTGATGCAAGTGTATACAGAAAACAAGATACTTCATTCAAAATACACCCCCACCCCACCCACCCCCCCAAAAAAACCCCAAAACCAAAACCTAGCTGTTCTTTTTGTGAAAATGAAAAAATTCATGTTTTGAAAGGAACAGACAGCATGTATATGTCACTGTCAAGAAAAAGTGTGCATAAATAAAGCTCAGTGGATTTAATTGCATGCTAGACAGTGTTTAAAAAAATAATAAATTTACAACATAGTTTATAATTGCAGTCCTTACAATCTCATGAAACGATCCTTGATGCAAAATTTTCATTTGAAACCTTTTACTTTCAAATATTTCGATTTTCATTACCTTTAAGAATTAGTTGTAAGTTTTTTGTAAAAACCTGTGACCTTAACCTTTGGACTTGCTCAAGTCTCTATGGTGTTTTAATGTTTTTATATTTTCTTGCAAATTTTAATGTGTTTCAGAATTGAAATTTTAATTTCTGCTCTCAACCATTCTTGAATGTTATCAAACATAGCTGTTTGGCATCATTTAAAGGTAATAGAGAGAGCACTAATTATTTGACATAGAGACTTGAGCAAGTCTACTTATAACCTTGAACTGGGCCGTTACCATGGTGTGGTTGAAGCCTGTTTTGTGGTGGTGGTATTCCTATTCTAGTCTCGGTTAATAGATACCTAAAGTATAAACTACATTTTTATCAACTGTTGCAACATCTATACACCTTCATTATTGTATGCATGCGTGTTTTGTTTGTTTAACTACATATGAGATATCCAGTCATGTATTTATAATCTTATCATTAAAACTATTGCAATATCTTTTCTGGCTAGTACTTGATTATTACCGAATTAATGTTGAAAAAAGATTTCATTGAGTTATGTGTCAATACACTGTATTAATTGTTTATAAACAATTTGATATCAGAAAATTATGGGATCATTATTATATGTTAAGATATGAAATCAGTTAATATCATTAGTGGTATAGATATTTTAAAAAATGATAGTGAACTGTGGAGAATATGTATAGGAAAAGGAGAATAAAACAGTTCAACTCTGTGTATACAGGAAAAAGGAACAAAAATTGACATACTTTTGACATATGCGTGTAAGGAATTACGAGTAACGTTACTATTAAAGATTATCTTCGTTGTATATGTACTGGCATGCTCATTAGTCTAAGGATTCCATGAATATTTGTTGCAATGCATCCATTATTATCGGTTAATTCTGTGAAATTTTCATGTCTTAAGGTATCCCAGTTTATCAGTTTGTTGTCAGTCAGATTTACATTGAATCCTTCCTTCCATTTTAGAACAACAAAGATTAGTGGTTCTCTCCCTTACATTTCAGATTAACGATGATCAGTGGCTCTCACATGACCCAGACTCTACTCCATGTTGTCCAGGTGTTTATCAGCTACTGTTTGATGCTCGTCTTCATGACCTACAACGTGTGGCTATGTATTGCCGTCATTCTCGGGGCGGGAGCGGGCTATTTCTTCTTCGGCTGGAAGCGTGCTGTCGTGGTGGACGTCAATGAACACTGCCATTAGTAAACAACAACGTTATACGTGGCAGACACAATTCCAATTTTGTGATATTTTTTTCTTTTTTAAGAGTTTTGAAAAAATAATATTACAGGGACATGGACCCATATATTTTATATAAACTTTTTTTTAGTTGAAAAAAGAAAACATCATATGCCAAATTTTATTTGTTGAAGGAGAGCTACCAGGTATCCCAGTTGTTATAAGGATGCTGTTTGTGAAGGGTCAACTATATGATGAACACAGTGGGCCCCCTCCCTCTATGAAAAGCAAGAAGTTGTAGCTTAATGATGTAATACCTCAAAACCAAATGACCAACACTCATTTAATTAATACAACTAGACACAAGCTCCCACCACTCTTGTCAGTTTAAGGGACATGATTTTAGTACATGTATATTCTTACACTCGATGGCTAACTTTTGTACAGTGTAGTTTTGTTACAGATGTTTTCAGTGAAGGGTAGCACCTCCATTTGATATAAAAATTAGAGTACCAAAATAGCATCATACATTGTACCTGAACCTATTATTTTTACGCATCTTATACACTGCCGTGTCTATTAATTGCAGGTTGTTCAAATCAAAATAACACGTTGTTAATGGTAGCTACCGAGAAAGGATTACTAGTACTACATGTATTTTGTTGTAACTGTTTAGGAATATGAGAACTAATTTAATTTTTGTTTGTGTCATAAATAGGCTGTAAAGGTAAAAAGTCTTATCCTATTTTTATAAGGTTCAGGCATACATTTTATGTACCTCAGTATATATTTGTTGTCTAGATGTAGAAAGTACTGAACAATCTGTCAAAATCCATTTGGTTTGTCTCATTAGAGTTATCTCTCTTTCTTCTTGGTGAAGGTTGACTATCTCAAAATATGAAATTTATCATGTTCATATCAGTAATATGCCAAAACATTTAGTATAGTTTTATCACAGTGTATTGACATTTGTCCATGGCTTGCTAGCAATACTATTGTATACCAGTGTGATATAGTCACTTAAATTTTGTGCTGTACATGTATGATTTAGATGAAAATTAATGGCCAATTTTTGTGTACTTAAGATTGCTACTGTTTATCTTGCCATAAATGTTGCACATTACATTAATATTGTACTTAATAGATGTTGATTATGTTGATCAGTAAATATACAGTGGCATCATTAAATTTTCAGGGGTCAATTTTTCTTGTCATACATTGAACTAAATTTTCAGCAATCAAGAAAACTTTTTACTCTTGTCTTACATGCAGTGCCACTACATATGTATTTGGAGTTACCATCTTCCCTTATTTACTTTGTACACAGAAATCATGCATTGAAAATTATTTGCATATGGGCATTTTGTCATTTATAGCTGTCATTAGGTAGAGTTTACATTGAAACATATATACATGTATTAATTTTCATGCATGCATTTGAATGATTTGATGCAAGGGTTTGTTCATTATTATAAAATCATGTAATGATCATGGAAGACAGAAAATGTTACATGTATTAATGCTATTTAGAATATTTTCATTGTATTGGTATGTGTGTGTGTTTTAAAGAAAAGTGATCAAAAATTATGTTAACGTTGCTTACTTCATAGATTTTATGAAATCCAAATGTATTGGAATTGTTATTTGATGAAAATAAAAATGTACTCAACATAGTTCAGAGATGTTCATTCCATTTTGTGTCTTTATTGAATTTATACTCATTTAATATGGGTTTGGCCAGTCTATGCCTTAGTAACTGTGAAAGCTGTACTTAGGAGGGAACAAGATTGTAATGTTAAAAATGTTTAGATGTACATTTTACATTGTAAGGGTGTAACAAGGCTTCGATCTTGGTATGATTATTATATAGTGTAATAGGTAACAATGAGACGAGTGTGTGCAGTAGTTTGTTAGTGAACTGGTCAACATTTCGCCTGCTGATAACCTTCATTCACGGAAGTGTACAGTAGTTTTGGGTAGCGCAGTTTGTCAAAGCTAGAGAACAAGTATAGTGCTGTGTACAGTATTTTGATCGTAGATGGAAAATACATAAATAATTAATTTCTGGAGAGACAGAGACTTCATTTTTGTATGGTAGTAAACCAGAGTAATTTCATACTAGTCATTTCAATTTAAAAATCATAAAATTTCTTCTAGCAGAATTTTTTGTTGGGTCAAAATAATACAAAAATTCCATAAGAAATGGAATCACAATATGTAGAGACTATCTTCCTAATATGTTAAATTTGAGACAAAAAAGGCAAATTCTTTAAATTTAAAGTTTCTCTAACCATGCCTAGATATTGTTTACTGTATGCATAGCTCTTACGAGTGTGTATGGGTTAATTGTATTTTTTTTTTGCACCCATGAGAAGGAGACATCCCCTGATATCCTCCCCATTTTTTCCTGATTTTTGTTTTAGCGATAATTTCTTGAAATTTTTTTATTTCCCTGTCTATTTCATATTTAAAAAAATTCTGGATTTCTGTGGTGCTAAGTGAATGACAGTTACCGTATTAATTCTCCTTGGATTGCCAATCCACAAGTCTGTCATGCATAGGTATCCCCTGGTAGTTAACTGAAACAATGAGATTGAGTGTCGTGGCGGAGCCAGGGAGGGGGGGGGGGGGCCCGGGGGTTGGCCCCCCCCCCTTTCTCTGGGACATGATTTTTTTTAGCCTAAAGTGCTCATTTAAAGGCAATTTTTTTCCATCTTTAATCTAAATACTATAATTATCTAACAGAAAAAAATTTAGAAATCGCTTATTTAAAAGATTTTCGTACAACGGACCGTAGTTTTATAGACAAAACTCTATCGATATTTTATTGAAGTAAAGTAATCTTCTTCAGCATCCGGTGTTTATTTCTGTAAGTAAGCATGTGGAAAATTAAAAATTTACATAAAGCATTATCGCTAAATATACAGATTTTTATTAATATCCACTATAGGTATTTTCGTCTTTATTTTCTGAAGAAAATCGATTTTAATTCATAAAGTTTTGAACTGACAAGAAATCTACGCGATCGAGTAAAACGACGTTCGCGTATGAGTACACGCGTTCGTTTTACTTTTAAAAAATTTCTTTCACATGTATTGTTTAGCTAATTAAATGTCAGTTGTGTTGCCTTTGCATGGATTATATCTTGATTGATCAAAACAAAAGCTACATTAAAAGCACGAACTTCACGGACCCAATGCAACGGCCAGACCTCCAAGTAGTTATAGATACATGCACTATAGTAACCTTCACATATATATACATATATGAAGAAATGAGCTGGTCCTTCTGTATTACGTTTTGTTCGACAATATTGATAATTTACGTATATTTAAAAACTCTTTACGGATGATTTATTAAATGAGTAGAGGTAGATGTTAATATAAACAATAAAATACTTTCTTTGGTTTTTCATACTGGCTATGAAGGTGTATGGCAGCATTACAAAAAAAATCCAGCAATGCTACATGTAGCTATATCTTCATACCGGCATGAAACACCCCCCCCCCCCAAAAAAAAAAACCCCACAAAGAAAGCATTTTATTGTTTAAATGTTTCCAAGAATCGAAATTCTGTAGCAAGAATACCGTGAAAAGGGTTTACATGTAAACCATAATGAAAATGTACATTTTTTCAAAACTTTCCTGAATATGATCTTGCATCTGCGCCAGTGCCGGATGATGTAGGGCACCCATTTACATGTAAGAGACCACATCAAGTTCCCGGGGTCAGCAATTGCTTGTACAACTTGTATTACACATGTACCATCTATTTAGCAGATAAATTTTCCCACCTTTTGTCATATCTGATCATTTAGACCTTTATTTAATTAACAGGTCAATTGATAGACTATCAAAATTGAAAAATAGTTTCTGAATTATTGAAACGTCAAAGAGATAACCAAAAAAAAAAAAAAAATACCAAAAACTTAAAGCGAAGAAGCGCATTCTCATTGCTGTAGACTTGTTAGTTAAGGCTAAAAAGTTATACAAATCATCATTACCAAAACCAAAACGCTCAACGGTAAATATAGATTGGCAGGACTCTGATGTTGAAATAGATATTGACGAGATAAATGTTTGTTGAATTTTACCCACGGAAAACGTTCAAAAATTCTTTGTTTTTTGACGAATAAAAGGTTAAGGTGGTATGGGACACCTCCAGATTATGACGTACTTCCTATCGAAATAAACAATGAAATCAAGTATAATTTTATAAATGTGTTCTTTCCCAAAATTGTTACCTAACAGCGTAGCGTAATAGGTTAGAGCATTAACTACGAATGTAAGTCATGAGTTCGAATCCCGCTGGGGGGTTTATAATTTTTACCTTTCCAAAAATGTTTAAAATATATTTTTTTGGTCAAATATTGTAAAATTTGAAAAACCGGTGAAAGTAATTTGTTTATAATATACTTCTATCCAATTATTATCGACAGGTGTCCCATACAACCTTAACTAGCACTAAAGTTTACACTTAGTGATATTCATCGATTGGAACCCCCCCCCCCTTTCCCAAATTGCTGGATCCGCCTCTGAAGTGGCAGCAGCAGAATTTAAACCAGTGACCTTTTAATAGGCAAACGCAATATTGTGCTTTAATTAATATAATAGAGGAATGCCACATACATGTACCTGTCTGTTCATTGCCAACTGTTATGAGCACCTGTTGTCCAGAGGAACAATTCACGTGTCATTTTTCAAAATGCAGTCTTACCGAGTCGAAATTTTCGAACACCAAGCCCTCTAAATACACCTGTTGACCATCTGTGTAAGTCTCGATCCTCTCTCTTATGACTTTCAACATGCAATGACCATTCAATTCACTTGAAGGGAACAGACTGGTGTTTAGCAGCTTGCTATTAATTTTCGTATCGTTGGAAGCAGTGGAGGAATGGAAATTATTTCATTACCAGAAGTTGTTGCACTATCTATGGTAAGCCGTATAGGGATTGACCATTATAAAGCGATGCATTGTCACACCTGAATTTATTATTTCATGATTGCTATCTATTTAAACCCAATGTCTACGTGGAATTTTAAGTTACGTAACCCTAAACTGATTGTTCACTTCTCTCATGTACCTGCTAATAAATGCAATAAACTTACACGTTATTAAAACTGATCATATCATGAATGAAAACAATGCTGTTAAAAAATAATATCAATACATGTAATATGTGTATTTAAATAAAAATTTTATAGTACTGTTGTTAAAATTAATAAAAAAAAATTGGCAACTAAATTTTTAAAGAAAATTATACAGAATATAAATTATCAAGGTTTAGAACTCTCTTTATCTTTATACACATGCATGCATCTTTAGATTAGTGTCATAAAGTCCTAGCTCCCCCTTTTTTGAAGAGGGTTAATTCATGCACGGAAAAATTTTGCAGAGGGGGGGGGGGGGGGGAGAGTGCAAGTCCTATTTTCGTTTTTACTATATGAATTTAATAAGTTTGAATCCAGCAGGGACGTATATACTAATATGTCTCTGAATCCGGGAAGGAGGGGGGGGGGGTCCTGACATTTATTAAAAATTTTCGCGCATGTTAATTTAATTATCATCACAAACAAACAATTATCAGAGAATATATGATATAATTTTTGAATTTCTTAACAAATACGGTTAGAACATGTTAAAAGTTTAATACACTGTCCACCCCTCCCCCTTTTTATAGCCAGTCTACCCCCACCCCCCACCCCGTGCTATAAATAATTTCCTAGTATTTCCGGTTGTTATACATAAACATGTCTGACCGGAAGTCAGATTAGATGAAGAGCTCGAATAATGAAATGATGGAAGAGAACATGTTACATGGAAGTTTCATGGGATACAAGCCTAGAAACAATAATTAAAATGGATTAAAGGATTTGAAATGGCCTTTTCACTATCCGATGGCCAGGTAAAGCATTGAATTGTTTACTTGTAATATGCATCAATATTTACATGCACGGCTCCATCTCCAGTAATGCAGAGTTTATATGTAAATCAAAAAGGCTTTTAAGTGCACAGCGTCTATTTAAGCATTTACTTTATTTTTGTAACTGGCAGTCTGTTCAATGAAAGATCATTGAAAATTGTTGTTTTTTCTGTTGCATAAGTTGTGACAGTTTTTCAGGTTTTGGGGTAGTAGGCCTATAGTTGATTGTGGTCTCATTTCGCCTTTAGCGTTGTTTCTTCCGGATGTTTACAAAGCTCTCATTTATGTGATTGAAATGTTGTGAAATGATATGTTCACTGAAATTCAACGAAACAAAACACGGATCACTGTAGGTTATTTATTAACATGTGAAATGAACCAAAGGCACAGCTGTAATACTTTAAAATGCAGTACAATTAATATACTCATAGCATTGACCAGTAATTTGTATACCAGTACTTATGGTTTGAATCTTGTTCCTATCTCAATACTACAACTTTCCTTAACTGTTTAAATGATAAAAGACAAACCCTCCTATTTATTGTAATACCTCGCTGCATTATATCCTTAATTGAAGTCCATTATTATATGTGAAAGTTTTTGAAAGGGTTGTATAAAGAGATAAGTTCCAATGTGAACATATATTAATTGCTTATGCTTAAAGAGACTGAGTGCATCACTAAATATCATTCTTATGTACTAATCAATATATTAAGGTTCATTCAGAAATGTGCGTAATGCCGTAATCAATTCTATGCTAACTTTTTGAAAATTGTTAATATTTGTATTATTTGACAAATACATTTATTGGACATGTGCTTGGTTTTATTGGTTTACAGTTATGTAAATTACTTGTACTTTCAAGGATCCATTGAGATTTTGTGACCCATATTATTGACTTCATATCAATTGTCTCATTAACATTAATTTCAGATCTGTCTTTGAAACGAGGAGACATGTCATTTGGCCTTTTTTTTTCTTGCAAAAAATTACTGACAGTTTTTTATCAACTAACCTTGCAGTACAGGTAGTACTTTTAACCATAAAAATATTTTTGCTCCCCCTCTCAAAGATTGAATAAGAACAAATCATTTTTATTTAGCTAGGCAGTATTTATAATAATAAATAATACATTTTCTCAATTAGGCCAAAAGAATGATTACTTATCCCACATCACTTTATAAAATATGTAGAGAATCCACAGTGACTGCAGATTTTATCCATACTGCCATTTGAAATAAATCTAATAAATATTCTATATCCATGTGACGTCTGGGGTGTATTGTAAGTTTTAGGTTAATTTAGCATTTTTCTTGCGTCATAATTAGATACAGGAAGCTTTCGATCATTAACCGATAAACATGCTGGTTAAATGCCTAAATGCCTAGTTGTGTAGATTGCTTCATTAGAGTTTGCCTATATAAACAAAATTTTACCTATTGTTCAGGCAATGTGATAACTCAACACGTTGGAGAAACTATACCGTACACATAGGATTAACACAAATTTAATCATCTGTTGCTCTTTGGGAGATAGATATGATATATGTATAATCGAGTGTGTTATCTGCTGTGTGAATTGATATCAGGAGAATTTTGCACCCAGTCTGTGTGCATTATGTTCTGTGCCAGGGGACACATTGTCATCAGTGGATAGTGATGATCAGACAGCAGGGAAATAAGTTGAGATTTTTAAAACTCTTCTTTGCTAAGTTTCCCAACTGTCAGGACTCTTAACTTTGGCATCAGAGTAGTGTCTGATCCTCTTGTTGGCATTCAGTACAAGTTTAATCCTGAGGAAATAGCTTTTAAAAAATCAGCTACATTTAGTGTATTCTTGTAAAGAAAATCCCCAAGGGATTAAAAATTGTGACAGGATTTTAAAAAATTGAAAGAAATGAAACAACTGTGCTATTTATAAGATACTGGGATATTGTGGTTTTTTGTGTTTTTTCTTAAAAGATGAGTTCCTCTTGTAACAGTTTGAAGTAAATTTTAGAAAATTGACGAATGATGTTTATATTTCCCAGTGACACAATTACTGACTGTACATAAAAGTAGCTGTCTCATCCATGATATGTTGAAGCACCTCTCGGACAGATTTCAAGCTGCTCTGTATCAAAATGACTGCCTCGAAGGCTCTTCTTCCTTAAGTGATCAAAACCCGCTAAAGATATTAAATATATACATCCAACAGAATTTCACTTTGATGGAAAGTTCACGTCTTTATTTTATGGGAATGTAACATGTAATTGAAAATGACTTTGGTGAGTATTTATGAAAATTAAACGATAAAAACATAGAATGATCTTTTCACGGCAAATTATAATATAAATGTCATGAATCTAAGCTTTATTTTTGAACATTGTAAGTTGAACAAATTGATCCAAACGTGAGATATTTAATTAGAGTACCGTATCTGCGATATTTAATTAGAATATTTAATTAGAGTATAGAGTATTGTGACATAATTTTGACATGCTGCAGGATTGGACAGCAGGATATCTCTTGTACACTATAGGAGCTGGCACAATACTGGACCTGGTTTATTTGTTACGTTAATATGATAATCATGTAGACTATGTAGGTGAAATAAACAAATGTTAACAGAATAGTGATGGGAAGAAAGTTACCAATGAAGGTATTACATCTAATTTAATTGTTTAACTAAATTACAGAAAAAAAAATGAGTAGAGATGTAGACTTTAGTAGTTTGAATAATGATAGATGATTCATTGATTGAATTTAATGATAGATGATTCATTGATTGAATTTAATGCTCATGACAGATTAACAGAAACGTGTTTAGGAAATTCATCAATCATGAACAGTTTTAAAATACATGTGCATTACAGTGAAATAGACATGCTTTGGGATTTTATAATTGTCAGAATGGACAGTGAAATGGATTAATCAGATGTCAGTTATTAAAAGAAACATTTTTTTTACATTTAGTACACATCTTGTTACAATATTGTTTTAACTACTTTGATAATAAAAAAACAGTGGATATGTAAGGATTATTGGTCAAGCGAGTACAAAACAAAGATTGATTTTGATTGAATTAATGAAATGTCAATTGTGGTTTGCACTATACTAGCAGTACATGATTGTATACATGTATTTATTAATTTGGTAGAGGTGGATGAGAAATATTTGTCAGTTATATACCAATTTTTACCAGTACTTTGATAAAGTTAGATATTTCAATTAGACATTGATTTTTTTTTTAAGGATGATGTTACACGATTTTGGAGAGAGGAAAAAGAAAAAGGAGCGATATACAATGTGTATTTGAAAAAAGTGACATACCACACTTTGTCTGACGTAAGTACTTGATTAAGGGGCTATTATTTTTTTAAATCTGATGTAAGAAAATAAGTGAAAAAGAGGTGAAAGGTAGATCAGTAAGTAAAACCACTTCAGTCAAAAAAAAAATTGAAATCTTTGCTGCTTGCAATGGAATTGGGGTTACAGTTATTGAGAAAGGAAAAATTCCAAAAATGAAAAGAAAAAACGAATTGAATGTTTGCTACCACCTGTTGGTTGGGTTGGTGAAAAGGAAAGAGAAAGAATTTTAATGACACTCAATGTCAAATTTGCATTGGTTTTTGTTTATGTTTTGTTTTGTTTTTATCAAACTCTACCTTAAAGGTGCTTGAAGCAATTGTAGAGTTTGATAGATTTTGTCATTTAAAAGAGGAACCACATCTGCTCAATAGTTATGGAGAAGGACAGAAGGTACATCTACTGATGTTTTGTATGTGCTCTGAGGATGTTTTAAGACTAAAAAAAAAAGTGTAATAGAAATCTGTCTGATTCCTTGCACTTTAAACTTGTAATTAAATTTATCACCAGCGAGGATTTTTGCAACATAACTCTTAAAACAAAGCCACAGGCTACAGAAGGTATGTTGTTATTGTTCAACAGTTGCTCCTCCAGAGTATGAGCTTGACTCTCAAAGATAATAACATGTTAATTGTTTGCTTAAGAGCATTATCCTCATCATCTACATTTCCCCTCCAACCGGCATGTGGTGAGTGCAGGTACAGAGAAGGGAAATGAGGCTGTGTCTGGTGTTTGTGGGAAGGTGAAGGGGAGGCAACTGTACATGTTTACTGACCCTTAAATTACCTCTCTTCTTGTGAAAAGTGTTATGTAACAGAACAGAAAAAGAACCAAATGACACTTTTAAGTACAGTAAAGGGAAGCGGGTCTATGGATGCATTTGAAAGAGATGCCGCTGTTTTATAAGATACAGGTTTTTATTTTGAGATCTGATTGCTGACTAATGCCTGCATTTATTTTTTCTATGTAAAAGAGAGTCAGGAATTCTGGTATTCTGATGTAAAACATCTGAAATTGTTACCATATGAATTAACACATTTCATTTACCGAGTCAGCATTAAGTTGGAATTTTCTACCTTGCAAGAGAAAGTGAAAGGTTTATGAGTATTTCCTACATGTAAATTTTTAAAATATATGGGAAAAGTATAATTATGCTGAATTTGGTTTTTTGAAAGTTTCTAACAAAGAAACTGTAGGCGGAGATGAACAATTTTGATTTATATGAGGACATTCAACTACAGGGTGAATGTCTTATAAAACTTCTGAAATGTTTATCATTTGATTTTTCCTGTTGCGTGTATCTAGGTTTGGCAGCAAGTTTATCCTGATCTAATGCCTAAGTGTCAAGAAGAGGGATAATCAGAGAAAGAAATCGGGATTCTACACCATAGTCTATCATTCTTATCCTAGGCCATTAGATGTATGGACCGTATCAGGATTAGATGATACTTTAATTGGTTTGATTTAGAGTACTAATTGAGATCTATACCTTTTGACATAGAATTGATAGGTTTAGAATTAGGAAATGAGAGCTAATAGGCCCCCTGTTGTGAATTAGTAATGATGATGGATGACTGCATTCACTTCCTACTGTCAAAAAATTTCGATTTACAGTGTTATGTAGAATCACTAGAATGATAAACGTTTGTTATGTCATTGGTGTTTTGACGAAAGTTGCCAAGTTTACAAAACACATGGTTAATTACTGCATGTAGAACTCGGTCATCTGCGTGTGAGTTATAGCACACCTATAGAACCTGTTGACGTGCAGTGAACGCAGGTGCAGCTAGCCTTAACCAACACACCTTTACTTTTTGTCAGAGAAATACCGGTATGAATATAACTGTTGTGAAATATTTTTATCAAGTTTTGGTGTGTTTTTTTTAAATTTACCATTGATATAATACTTAATTGATCCAGATCCCCCATGGGTACCAACCCTTAGTAAAGTGATTGTTTTAGATATTCCATACCTCTAAAACTGAATTTAGGGTGTTAGCCCTACAACATGTTGAACCCCATTGCTTTCATAGGTACACATGCAATAATTAAGTCTTTTCTATAGAAGATGGGGGACATAAATATGATAAACTTTATTCATATCTTAGTATCAGGTGACTTGCACAGTCCTTGGGCCTCTGTGTATCCCACTATCTCTCTGTGATAAGTCGGTGTATAAGGTGTGTGTCTGTAACATGAGTCACACTGATAATGAAGTTCATGTATCTACATTCTACAGGTAGATCAATGTTCATCCATAAACCAATTAATTGTCAATTCAGCAGAGTTTTTATTTTTTGCAAATTCAAGCAAATTTCTTTTTGCTGTTTGTTAGATTTATTTAAACAAATACTTTACAGTGTAAGGCTTCTGAATTGACGGAATAGTTTCTTCAAGTGTTTACTCCTTCTTTTTTGGAATATACAAGGCGTATTGTTTTCAGTTTATTTTCATCTTTTCATCTGTGTGTTTTTTACTTGCTTATATTCTAGACAATTACTTAGTGTGATCTAGATTTAGAGAGTGAAAAAGATAAGGTTTCAAAAATTAGGTATACTGATAAACAATCAAAGAAAAATCATGAAAAATTGACATGATATATTGAACATCTACAACTTTTTATAACTGTTAGATAATACCATATCAATTTGAAAACTATATGGCTCTATTATCTACTTCTAAGAGAATGTTATTTTGTGTATGGTCAGGTAGGATTTTCTGTTCAACAGAGATTTCATTCTTTTTTTATTACATTCTATTTTATTACATTCTATTTCACTTTGTAATGTCCTGAAGGTGGATACACAATTAATAGCAAGTTGACTCCTGTGATCTGACAATTAATTGTATGCACGTAGTTACTAAAAATCTCTGAGTCCATTGTTGTTACGACATACTGCATAATTATTGGTATTTTGATTATGTACACTTCCTCCTGTCCTGTTTGTAACAGGCAGGATGTAGAATTTATCCTGTATTATAAGTTCTGCCTGCGATACCACGGGAAAACTGTTTCATCTGTTTCCTTATAGTATTTAAAATGTTTGTATACATAACTCAAATTACCTGGTGCAACCTGGTAAAATTTTCAAAGTAAATTGAAAATTGAATTGAACTGTGACCTTCTTTTTCCACTCAATGTATGTTAATTATTAACCCCTGTTATTAACACCTAGAGCTTACATCCAAATGATGGCTTCTTCTTTCAGTATGGCTGTCCACCCCGGCCCATTCAAATTGTTGCTTGGCTTCTGATTTTAACTGAGAAGTCCTCAAACTTGCTTGCTTTCATATTTAATACTGGTAATTAATACAAGAGATGGGCAGATGTTGGAGGTGCCAAGCTGCACAAAAGTAAAGTTCACAGTGAACTTCTAAAAGTGATTACATTGGCTCTACATCTGATAGAGGAGCCATGGCCTGTGGCTGCCTTATTTATCAGATCCCCCCAGCAGCCACAGCAGCTACGGAGTGGGTGGCTCTGTGTTTACATCAGACACGCTTCAAATGGAGGAACACTTGATGTATTCTCACTTCACTTTGTGGCCCTTAATCAAATTATAAGATCTGCCCAACTACATGAATACAGAGTTGCTTGCTATAAAGTTGTGTGAAAGGGGATGTTTAATGCTTTGTCACTTGTTTGTGTATTCAAGGGCTCAGGTTAATGTTTTCTCCTCACTCAGTTTCATTTAGACTTTTACAATCTTTGAAACATTTGAGGCCATATGCTAAAAATCAAGGCTTTGCATACTTGATCAGGGGTTACAAAGAGATTTTATGCTAATTAGGGGAGAGAGAGAGAGAGAGAGAGATTACTTATGAATAATGTTTGAAGACAAATCATAATACCTGTAATAGTTATTTAGAGTACATTTCCAACAATATAAATGAAATGTAAAAGATTGAGACAACATATTTTTGACATTTTAGTTGGACCAGTCCAAGGGACATTTGATGTGGGAGACTCAGAAGATCCGAGTGGTCAAAGCAGGAACCCTAGAGAAACTTGTGGAGAGTTTAGTGACAGTCAAAGGAGAACTGGACTCAACTTATGTCAATGTGTTCCTGGCAACATACAGGACATTTGCCACCCCTTTACAGGTTTTGGAAATTCTTATCAAAAGGTGTGTGAGCAATGGTTACAGTCTGCGTTATAACCATGACTTGCAAGTCTTAATGAAGACTATAAAGTTGTATGTCTTATGTTTTAGATATAAATGGCTGGAAAAAGACAGCAGAGATCATGAAGAAAGAAGAGAAAACAACGAAAACCAGCAAAAGTAAGAATTTTGTTACCTGTACTTGGATTAATGTGAAAACTCATTTGCTTTGACTTTTATTGATGTTGAGTCCTCAAAACTCTTGTAAATAAACCTTTTTTAATTTGTAGAACTTTTAAATCTGTGATATCTGTATGGATGGACACGTATCCGGATGACTTCCGTGACCATCCAGACTACAAATGTCTAAAAGTCCTGGAAGCATTCTCACACCAGTTTATTCCAGATAGTGATCTTGAATTGAGGGCAAGACACAAAATAGAAAAGTTTGAAAGAGAGACAGTCTCTAATTCAGGTAATGTCATTTTATATGCAATATATTTGAAAATACATGTAGAATAATGTAAGCCTAATCATGAACATATATCATTCATGAAATTGCATTATTTTGCCAGTTTAAATTGACTAAAGGCTCTCATATTGTACTTGAAGATGGCGACATAAAGTTCCAGTTCTCAATTGTTGATGAAGTGGATAGTATGATTGATTCGGAGTATCAGAAACCTCTGGAGTTTTTGGACATACCAAATAATCGATTAGCTGAGCAACTTACCTTCAAAGATGCAGTAAGTACCAGTAAATGAACTAAAATGCAGTCAAGTCCATGATCACAGAGTGTAAAAAATATCTTATAACTAGATTATACAAAAACAGGGTATTTAGTTTTTGTTACAAATGTTGCAGGAGTTATTTAAGCGAGTTATACCACATCATTGCCTGGGTGCTGTCTGGGCAAGGAGAGACAGGAAGCTGGGTAAAGGGGGCACCATAGCTCCCAGCGTACTGGCCACCATTGACCAGTTCAACCGCGTGTCATTACGGGTAATAGCCACCATATTGAGGACCAAGGAGCTCAAGTCCTCACTGAGGGCAAAAATTCTTCAAAAATGGATTGATATTGCACAGGTAAGTTATTTATGGTATTTTTACTAAAAATTTTGTACAAAAAATTATTGGAATGCTGTAATATGCATATTGTTATAGTGTTGTTGTTTTATTATTTCTACAGGAGTTAAGACAGCAGAAGAACTTCTCCTCTCTGAAAGCCATTATATCAGGGCTTCAGTCTCACTCGGTGTATCGTCTCAAGAGGACCTGGGCTTCTCTTCCTAAGTATGGAGCTCTCTGTAGAACATTTGTAGGCTTTGTGAAACTTGTCTCAGTTAGTTTTTGTTGACAGGCTGAAAAACCTAATGTTGTAATAAGGACATGTACCATACCTGATTGTTATCAATTTCATTTGATTATTACCATTTACCTAAAGATTCAGGTCCTAAATAAAGCAGTTTTACAATCTGAGAATAAGTAAATGTGAATTCAGTTATCTTTCCAAAAATTGCCTGTAAAGTGAAATGTTTGCAAATGAACTCAATGCACTTAGATTTTTAAGTGCACCTGAGATTGGCAGTAATGATTGTTTTGAGAAGTAACCCAATACAATCTGTAAAAGATTTTGAAATGCAACACATGCAGATTAGATGAGGTTTAGAATATTTCATTTGTCTGTCTTCCAGGGAGAGTATAGATTTGTTTCAAGAGCTGGCAGACATCTTTTCCAATGACAATAACCAGATATTATCTCGAGAATTACTCATGAAAGTAAGATGTATTTTATATGCCAAGGTCACAGTATTTATCTCCCTGAGTTGAAATTCTTGTTAGCATTTTTTGAGGTGTGCTGTACCTGCACTTTATCTCGCACAGGAGGCCACGGCAAAGTTTCCTGATCTCGACTCCAACAATAAGATACTGCGGAGACGGAATCTACAAAAACGCAGGTCTTGGATAGAAAATGTAAGTAAAACCCCGAAAATAAATTGACAGAGCGAGATAAAAGTCAAATGCTGTAATAATGAGAATTTAATCTCAGTGATTGAGTTCCCTCTTGTCAGGAAACTAAATACAAACAAATAAAGCACTATTTTAAGTGCTCTATAAAAACCTCTGCAGCACAAAAGAAATGATTTATTTACATAATTATTGAGTAAAATAACAGGCATCTTTATTCAAAGAGTCAGGGCCATTAATCATTCAAGTAAATGGTTTTATATGTTACGGGGTTGCATAAATTGCCATATACTTAAAAGCATACAACATGCTATGGTGAATTCTTTATTACCGGGTACTATTTGCTTTAATCTATATTAAGTTTCCTTATAAGGTTAGAACATACCAGTACCTCTATGAAAAAGATTCTGACCATTTGACTTTTGAAATCAAATGGTGCTAAAAAGTGCTTAAATTTACATATACTGGTAACTTTAAAAGCATAACAAAACAGCTGTTGACTATTCTCTTGGATAAAGTTTATCCTTTTGACCAGAATGCAAATTGTTGCCTGCGGTTTTAGGCCTTAGGTAACAGTTTTCACTCCAGGTCAACCAATCAATTGTTGTCCTCAACATTACATGTATTCAACTGTAAAATGTTGCCAGGTTCTTGTTCATCAGTATGTGCTCTTTGTGTTGGCAGGGCATTGTACAAGGAACGGTTCCTTATCTGGGAACCTTTCTGACGGACCTGACCATGATTGACACCGCTGTTCCAGACCGCACAGAGTGTGGCCTAATTAACTTTGAGAAGCGAAGGAAGGAGTTCGAGGTCTTGGCCCAGATAAAACTCCTACAGTCAGCGGCCCAAATATACCACTTCCAGGAAGACAAGCATATATGGGCCTGGTTTGATTCCGTCAGGGTGTTTGATGAAAATGAATGGTAAACGCAACTTCCTTATAACTTCCTGATCTTAGAATTTAATCAAATGGAGTCCTTGTAACTCACACCTGACTCCATTGTAATATTTCCTTGTTGTTGTTAAAAACATTCATTGTTACATGATTATGATTCAGATATTATTGCATATTTATCTTGCAACACATCTTTGCAAGCCAGGAACAACAATAACGAATACTCTGTTTATTGTAACATACAAAGAGGAATAGGTTATTATTGGTTAGCAAAGTTGCCTGTTACATACATTATTGTAATTTTTTTTCATCTCTTTCAGCCATGATTTGTCGTGTATAATTGAACCAATCAAAGAAGGACCTGCTAGATTAAAGAAAAAATCTGCAAGGTATAATTTCTGAACCTGAATTTTTTATGCCCTTTAAGAAAAGGGCAATTCATTTTGCAACTGTAGTTGGTTTCTCAATAGATGTTATCCTAAATAGTCTCATCAAAGTTATACACAGGTTGATTGGATGACCCCTATTGATTTTCTCATCAGAAGGTCAAAGTTTCGCATGCAATGGGGCTTCCACAAAGTAGAACATACACAAAGCCTGGGGCTTGTGAAAATGTGTCAAGTTAATACATGTACATGTCAATATTGTTGGACCAATATCTTGAGAACCATTTGCTTTATTTATACACTACAAGAAATTACAATTAGAAGAATTTTTTTGATACAAAAGTTGCTGAAGCTCTTATGTCAAATATTTAAGAAATAATGATCATGTATGAATTAATGAGTATGTAACAGGATAAGATTCTCAGTATCAAGTATAAAGTGACGTTTATATTTCAAACAATATTTTAAAATAACTAGATGAAAGACAGATGCTTAATTGATCTATAGAGATACATATTGTGTCATTACAATAGCAGTTCTTTGTAACCCCAGAGCAAAGTTTTTTAAAAATCTGATTCTCCTTTAAATACCAACAGTATATGAAGAAAGGGGTTATCTATTAAATTTATCATTTTGTGTTATATGTTTCGTTTTATTTCTTTTTTTATAAATGAATGCTTATATTGAACTGAATGTCTTCCAGTTATTCAAGTTTGCTCAAAGTTGTGAATTTGGGTGATAAGTAAGTAGGTGTTTTCTTTCTGCGAACTTTCACTGTGTAATCTGCCTAATGAGAGAATGGCAACCTCTGTGTTAAAGAAACCATGTTGTTATTTTACCAGTTGTTTTTTTTTAATCTAACTTTAACATTATCTTGAGTGGTTAAAGGTTTTTAAAGAAAAGAATTAAAGACACTTTAACTGCATGCTGAGAAAGTTCTCTTTGTGAAGAATCTTTTAAAACTAAAAACAATTTGTTGGCAATTGCAAGATACTAGGATTCACTTTTTTCTGAAGTTAATTTTAAGAAACCTGTATGTATTTTTTAGACTATTTTTCCGTTCAACAACAAAGCAAGTTTGACGTAACAGTTTATCAGTATTTACTTGTATGGTGCTTTGTATTCGTAATGATAAAAATATTCTATAATTTATTCACATACAATCCTTTAGACAAAGATCATAAAAATTTCTGGCTTGAAACGGGTATCACTAGAGTTATGCATGTGATATTGAAACTTATCAATCATAAAACTGGCACTCATTGTTTTCTATGAAATACTTAACTATTTTGTACCAATGATATTCTTATTGCTGTTCATGTATTAGTACACCAGTGTTCAAAATCATGATTTAAAAAAAAGCAGAATGCCTATATACATGTTTTTGCATAATTATTATTTATTCATCGATTTAAAAGATGCAGATTGAGCTATAAAAGTGGTTTAAGCACTATACTAATTTTATTTAAATTAAGACTGTTTACAATGATATAAAATGTTTTCAGACTTTGAATGCAGTTAATTTTTAACTTTAGTTATAATTGATGTAGATGATAAGTGCTCATTTTAAAGCCATTGTTTTGACAGTTTGGGTACGCGGCCGTCTCGTCCTGAGGGCAGTAAGCTGTCTCTATTGAGCTGCGGATTGGACAACTCCAGTGTCTGTAACTCCTCCATCACAGACTCACCCTCACAAGGAGTAAGTCTGGTTGGTATCTGTACATGGCTGATACAGCACTCAGTTACATCTGATACAGCACTCAGTTACATGTATTACACAGCTGATACAGCACTCAGTTACATGTATTACACAGCTGATACAGCACTCGGTTACATGTATTACACAGCTGATACA
>WFKH01011581.1:10557116-10592994 GCA_016163765.1 Magallana hongkongensis | reverse complement strand
ACACAGCTGATACAGCACTCGGTTACATGTATTACACAGCTGATACAATACTAGGTTACATGTATTACACAGTTGATACAATACTAGGTTACATGTATTATACATCTGATACAACACTTGGTTAAATCTATTATACATCTAAACCATCCCTCAGTTACATGTATTACACATCTTAAACAACATTCAGTTACATGTATTACACATCTGATACAATACCCAGTTACATGTATTTTACATCTGATACAACACTTAGTTACAGCACCCAGTTACATGTATTACACATCTGATACAGCACCTAGTTACATGTTTTACATCTTAACTATCACTCAGTAACATGTACATGTATTACACATCTGAACTATCACTCAGTTACATGTATTACACTTCTTATACAACACTCAGTTACATGTATTACACATCTGATACAACACCCAGTTACATGCATTACACATATGATACAGCACCCAGTAACATGTATTGCACATCTTATACAACACCTAGTTACATGTATTATACATCTGACACAACACTAGGTTACATGTGTTTTACATCTGAGTTAACATTCAGTTACATGTATTACACATCTGATACAGAACTTAGTTACATCTGTATAATTACTGTAAAACACCTGATAAAGCAGTCAATTATCTAATTCATTGGTACATGTATTTGATACAGAATCTTCTTTACAAGTGAACATCCAATAAATCGTCTATTTCTCCTATTGTTATATGTTATGCACCTTTTATTCATCTAATTGATACATGTCTAAAATAGCATTCATTTATTAAGTTTAGTGATTAGGCATAATGGAATGTTGTATTAAACATGACAATATATTTCAATCCAATTACATTCTCTCAGTTTACTCACCCATAAAGAGTTTCCATACCTCTATCTTGTTTTCATGTTCTATTTTTAGATGTCCCATTCTTCTTCCACCTCCTCCCTCTTGTCCTGTGACAGCGACACCACCATATCATCTCCATTTCGATCTCCAGACACTTGTGTGGTCAGAGTTCGCTTCGAGTCAGGTCCAGAATCTGATACTCATGTCTACAAAAGTATTATGGTAAGACAGCATTATTTTAGAAAATAAGATAGGGCAATAAATGCATTGAAATTTGGGGTGGGGTTTTTGTGTAGAAAGTTGTTTTATATTATAAATTTGCCAGTTTTGATTTTAGTTGTTAAGTTATAAATTCTACATTTTTGATTTTAGTTGAAGAATATTGATCACACGCACACTGTGATAGATAAAGTATTGGAAAAATACTCTAAAAAAGGTCCGGCAGGCAATTACTGTTTGCTTCAAGTCTTGTCAGATGGAGGTAAGGATAAGGGAGATAACTCTAGTTAGACAAGCTACTGTCTTGATATAATAATTTAACAATAAATGATTACACAATGTAATAATGATACAGCTGTATGTATTCATAAGAAAATAGCTTGTAGCTTTTTTTTGTAAAAGGACATGTTGTTATTATCAATTTCAGCATTGGTTTCTTTATTCTTGCAGAGTTATTGATTCCAGACAAAGGAAATGTGTTTTATGCCATGAACAAGAGTGATGGTTCTGAACCGGTGTTTGTGGTGCGAACAAGACAGGACCAGGAGGCTCGAACACAGCACCGCAAACGTGGCCGCCGGAAACTAAAAAACTGGAGTCTGTGATCTTTACATCCTTTACTTTGATAGGCCTTGAAGCAGGGCTTTATTTGGTGCAATAGTATCTGGGTCTCACAGTTCATTAATTAGCAGCAATATTTTGTGCAATATATCCCATATTTATGGGAATCACATATTGTATCCACTACACAGTATCTTCAATACAGAGAAGAGAGACTTTACAAACCAATGCCAAGCCACAATAAACAGAACTCATTCTTATCCTGTGGAGTAAGGAATAAAGATATGGTGTTATGAAACCACCATTGATTAATTACTGTATTTTGATACTGCTGAAAATCATCTGCTTTGATAAGAATATATCCACCATTTTTGTGGAATGTCTGTCTTATCACTAAATTATTTGATCCAGGCAAAATGAATGAACTTTGTTGTTGAATTATCAGTACTAAAGGTACTATTAACTGGTTAATGTTAATGTTAAAGGTGTCTGATATTTGTGTACATACAGTACAACAGTATTCTGTCTTTGTTTGGTTGGAGCTAAGGGCTGTGTCTCCAGAAGTTTGTTTCTATGCAGGTGTTAAAGTTAGACGCCATCATGCCTATTGTGAAATGCTGATAATTCTTTTCGTGTTGTGTCAATTTTGAGAACAGAAGTATCCGTGACTTCAACAATTATTCAGGTATCTGTTGTTAGTGTATCTGTTATCAGTCTGTTAAATAACGCTGAATGCATGTTCATGTTCAGTGTAGAGAGTAAAGCTAGTCCACCATCATGTGTTAAAGCAAATAAAGCATACAGGTAGTCAAATACATGTATTGGACAATGTACTTTTATTGAAGTGTTTAGCTTAGTCCTAGATCACAAAAAAACCTAAAATAAAGTGTGCAAACATTGTCAATTATTAGGCAGTACAATGAATTTAAGTAATGACCATACTACAAGATCATCAAACATACATGTACATTTATTACAAAATCAGTAGAAGTATAGAACATACCCGGTAGTTCATTTCTAAGTGAAGATAAAACATTGTAATGAATCAATGGAAATACATGAACAGTATTTAAGCAATGAAAAACCATAATCAGAGTCTATAGAATTCTACAAAAGGAGACAAAAATGTTTTAATTGTGATATGTATTACAGGGTATTTGTTGGGTATGTTATGAAAAATTTTATTACATGAGATGCAATATTAGGAGTTGCCACACTCCATTTTTCTATGAGATTCTATAGTTACAAACACAGGGTTTAATATTTGTGTACCGGTAGTATATTCTTTATTAATTATGTCCCACCTGGATAAAGACATGCATAAAAAGTATTTTTACATGATGCCGTACAATGAAATGATAACCCACCTCTACATTTGACGATTTAGTTTTGATATACTGTGTAGGTGTGGTGTGCGACTGTTGGAATTAAACTGTAGCGTGTGAGTGATTCTGTTCAGTAAGGTTGTGATTTCTGTTCTTGATTATTGTATTATAAATGTTCTGTATTAACACAAAACATGATACTAATGACATTCAAACCTGTTCATGTTAATCTAGTCATTTTTAGCTCACCTGAGCTGAAAGCTCAAGTTAGCCATTCTGATCACATTTTGTCTGTCGTCCGTCTGTCCGTCCATCTGTCTGTCTGTCCGTCTGTAAACTTTTCACATTTTCAACATCTTCTCAAGAACCACTGGGCCAATTTCAATTAAACTTGGCACAAAGCATCCTTAGGCTAAGGGGATTCAAAGTTGTGAAAATTAAGAACCACGTCCTTTTACAAGGGAAGATAATTAGGAATTATTGAAAATTTTCGAGAATTTTTTTAAAATCTTCTCAAGAACCATAAGGCCAGGAAAGCTGAAACTTGTGCAGAAGCATCCTCAGGTAGTGTAGATTTAAAGTTGTGAAAATCATGACCCCTGGGGTAGGGTGGGACCACAATGGGGGTCGAATTTTAACATAGGAGTATATAGAGTAAATCTTTAAAAATCTTCTTCTCAGAAACCGTTAGGCCAGGATAGCTGAAACTTATGTTGAAGCATCCTCAGGTAGCATAGATTCAAAGTTGTGAAAATCATGACCTGCAGGGGTAGGTGGGGCCACAATGGGGGTCGAATTTTAACATAGGAGTATATAGAGTAAATCTTTAAACATTTTCTTCTCAAGAACCATTTAGCCAGGAAAGTTGAACCTTATGTGAAAGCATTCTCAGGTATTGAAGATTCAAAGTTGTGAAAATCATGACCCTCGGGGGTAGGGTGGGGCCACAATGGGGGTCGAATTTTTACATAGAAATATATATAGAGTATATCTTTAAAATCTTCTTCTCAAGAACCATTTGGCCAGGAAAGCTGAAACTTATGTGGAAGCAGTCTCAGATAGTGTAGATTCAAAGTTGTGAAAATCATGATCCCCAGGGGTAGGGTGGGGCCACAATGGGGGTCGACTTTGTACATAGGAATATATAGAATAAAGCTTTAAAAATCTTCTTCTCAGAAACCATTAGGCCAGGAAAGCTTAAACTTGTGTAGAAGCATCCTCAGGTAGTGTAGATTCAAAGTTGTGAAAATCATGACCCCTGGGGTTAGGGTGGGGCCACAATGGGGGGTTGAATTTTATCATAGGAATATATAGAGTATATCTTTAAAAATCTTCTTCTCAGAAAGCATTTTTACATATCGCTGATTCTTTAAAATTGTTTAAACTTTGGCCCCTGGACGATTATTCGGCCTCACAAGGGGTTCAGAGTTTGATGTAGGTTTATATCTTGTATATAAACAATTGTTTAGGGTCTTTTTGAGAACTGCAATGCTGAATGTGATATGACTTAAAATCATCAGGTTAGAAAAGGGACTTGATTATAAATATAAGAATATTCAGGGGGAAACTGATTTTTTTTATACAGGATCTACATGTACATGTATTATACCACATTGTCCAGATATTTTGTATTATGACTCCATGAAGCTGATTTTATCATGCCTATTGTTGCTCAGGTGAGCGATGTGGACCATCGGCCTCTTGTTAAGATAATCTACTTGTTACTGGTATTGTAATAATTTTCCCAACCCACCAATATGTCAGTACTTATTGTACTAGATTCTTCAACCACTGTTATTGATGAAAAACAACTTATGAGTTAACCAAGCTTACAGTTAAAAAATTATTTTACTTATGTTCTGTTTTTATACTCAATCCACATGTCAATGTTTTTAACTTTGATATTTAAACACAATATTTTTAATATGGGTCACATTTGTGGTGAATTTTTTTTTTTAACATGTTAAAACCTTATTGTTTGATACCAAATTTTTACAATGATAGAAAGAAGACTCAGTCTGATAATATGTCTACAATAACGAGATATTGGCAATAATGACGCAATATTTACCTGGTACCCTTACTGTGAATGGCAGCATCACAGATTTTCTTTTACGAAAAAAAGTTATAAAGTATATTGAAATATTTCTGTATGTTACATGTATACTACATTGATTAAAGTTAGACCTGTAAAATTATGTCAAAAAAGTGTTGTTTATATTTAACATGTTTCAGACTTGCATGTTAAGATGTACTTCATGCAGACGTTAAAAATTAGGAATTATCCTTTAAAAAAAATCATATTTGAAAATCTGAAAAGGCTGTAATGGAGTGACCTTATTACATGATATTAACCTGAAATGAGGTAATGACAAGTTTGAATGTTTTTCCTGAATTAAAATGATTGTGAATGTGGAACATCCTACAGTCATGAGCTACCGTGTTCCAACTTAGAGTGGCCACAGGTTTAAATTTAGGTTAAGAACACTGGATTGAATAAAAATATGTCATTCATATAAAAATTAATCATAAAGAAAACCTCAACAATTTTTTACCAAAAATTACTGGAAAGAGGGTTATTTTGGCCCCATATTATTTTCACCCTATCACAATAGTAAAGAGTTATTCATTATAACAAAGTGACAAAATGGGCAAATGGCATGAAAATAAAATAGGGGGAAGTTTTCCTGTTTCTGAGATGTGTAAACAGGTTAAAGTTTTTGAAGCAGGTCATTTCATAATTCATAATATCATCATAGGCTTGCTGAGTAAGCGTATGTGAAACTAGCCATGATACAAGAAACCATGATTCCTTCTTGAACCAAACTTGCTTAACATCTATAAGTTGTATATCATTGGAACTAACAGGAATGTACATTTAAGAACAGACATAACTATTCTTAGGTTGGATGCAAAATAATTTTTGGATAAGTGAAAAGATTTTTGGATTTTATCAACTATAAAGAAACCGAGTCCTGTCGGAATGCATGGAAGATTCATTGGGAGATGTACAATATCAGTCATGATTCAGATGCTGTGACCCATACTTTCCTGATGGATGAAAAGTTAAAATTTTTAGAGCAGGTATTAATCCCAAGTATGCAGGGTTAAATTGTTCAGAAATGGGAACTTTAAGTAGTCTTAATTCGGATACCTGTACCAAATCTGTTTAGATAGTGCATCTAAATATGGATGCATTATTACTATTCATGCTTCGACATACTTTAAATATTTTTTCTGATGAACAAGTAAAAAGTTTTAAGAGCAGGCTTCATTTCAGAGGACAAAACAATAAAACTGAAATTATTTCAAGATTGTATTGGAACCCTCATCTTTACAAACCAATTTAAAATAATCATAAGAGAAAGTTTGTATGGAAAGCTTTTATTATAAAATATATGATGGCTAAAAACTGTGTCACAATCGAAGGATGAAAAACGAGGTTCATGGCATTTAAGTAAATACAAACTAGTAAACTGCATAACACAAAATATATGACTCCATTGTTGCACTTGTGACTGATGGATCAAATGAAAATAATGAATATGCTGACATTCAATATCATATATTATTGCAGTTAATCGATTGTAATTCGATTTTCTATTTGTACAGCAGTTTACATACATGTACATTGTGAGCTCTCAATTGTTTGACTGAATAAAAACAAATTAAAATTACAATACCCAAGTCATCTGTCTGAATAGAGACAAATAGTCAGAGGTGCTGAACACCAAATAATATTCTAAACATTTGATCCCATTGTTTTCTTTTCATGTAAAAAATCACAAAAAATGTAAATGTACATGAATAACATTGATGATTCAAAGGCAGACTCTTGCACTAAACTATCAGTTAGATCAAGAAGCATTTTTTGCATGTTCTTCCTCTCTAGCTGGGGAGAGCTGTTCAACATCTCTGTTATGTTTGGAGTGTGATTTATGCTTCGAGTTTCGTTCCTGTGACCTTGACCTATGTTTATGCTTTTTTTCCTTCTTCCTCTTTGGTTCCCGAGATCCTGACCTTGAACGATGCGACTTTGACCCTGAATGTGTTGACCTTTCTTTGCTCCTTGAATGAGATCTGTGTCTTGGCTTGTCTCTGCTTCTTGACCTTGACCGTTTCTTTGACCTCTCTTTGCTTCTTGACCTATGACCCCTTTGCTTTTCTCTACTTCTAGAGCGATCACTTCTTTTATCCCTTTCCTGTCTCCTGCGCTCTCTTTCCAGCTCTCGAGCAAAATCATTCCTTGGGGACCGGGATCGTCTCCTGGAGGGAGAATATCTGTGTGGACTCTTCCTTCTGTAGGGTGACCTTGACCTTCCTTTCCCTGGGGATCTCCTTGGTGACCTGGACCTTCTTCTTCTTGGAGATCTTGACCTGCGCCTTGGTGAAGATCGATTTTGTGAACGTCTGTATTCTGGAGATCTATTAAAATATGAAAAACAAAATGAAATCCTTTTCTCTTTGTTTCATATTCGTGGAATCATTAACATTCATGGTGGCTCAGTTTTCATGGATTTTGTGGGTACCCCTCACCCAAGAAATAACAGTCTAAACAAATGATTAAATTTATATATTTCACATCATTCCTTAAAGTCAATCCACAAAAAATGTCCCCATGAACCTGTAAAATAAGTGGCACTCTATGAAAATGGCTCCTGCAAATATTGATGATTCCACTAATCCAAGGATATTTTTTTTACAGTCATTAGACAATGCTTACAGCTTAATGGAAAGCTGTGGACAAGTTTTACTTACCATAAAAGTATTTAATATAAGACCTCTTAAAAAGACACCAATCGTACATTGATGTATAATTGTATATAATAACAAACATTTTATACATACATGTATATCAGATATGAATTTTTAATGTTGGATTAAAGACATAGCAATTCACAGAGAACATCACAGATTTGCTTGGGTACCTTCTTTGTTGGACACTTCTTTCGGCTTCACCAAATGACACCTCTCCGTCAGGGATGTGTCTGGGTCTCCTTGGCTCCTCCCTCTCCGGCTCGGGCTCAGGTTCCTCCTCCTCCTCTTCCTCCTGGTACCCTGGGGCCTGCGGGGGCCTTTCCTTCAGCTTCTGCATGAGGTCCTTCTGGATGGGTACAGGGATCCTGGGAAACAAGGTGGAGTACCACTCCAGTTTGACCATCCACTGACGGAGCACCTCCCCCATGGTCATCTTGTGTCCCCCTCCCGCCTTTACATCTATTTCCTGAAAGTTTTTGAAGAACAAAGCTTGAATCTGAATCAAAGGAGCTATCATAAAAGGCCATTAAATAGGTGTTGCTCTAGACTCTTTTGAAACAAAAGAAAAGAAAAGTAATAAACGTTAATCCTAATAAATAGGGACAAAAAAACAATGTTGCAATCGTTTCAAGAAGTACATGGTACTTCTTGTGCACATTCATACATAAAAAGTGCAAATGTTAGAATTTTTATATTTTATCATATCAAATGCAATCTTTGTAAAATATCTAGACACATATATATAGTCATAAACACTTGGAGACTGAATTTTCTACATACACACATTTTCAGAAACCACAAATACATGTAGGTAAATAACAAGAGATGGTGAATAGCTTAACCTCTTCAGGACCAGCTGTAGACAAGGATCGGCCTCTACCCCACAGAGACTAGAGCTAACACCCTGTAGTATACAAACAGCGGTCAATACAAACATACAATGTACACCATACATACAATACTTTAGTCTTCATTTTATTTTTATTGATGAAACAGATTTCCTACTTTAGTAAAGATAATTTTAATTTTCAGCAAAAATTATGCTTCAAAATGTAAAACTGGCATTATGAAGTCAAAAGTGAAAGTAGGAAAGTCTGTTTCGGTGACATTACCCGGCTTTGGCAGACAATCTGTCCTTTCATACCTCCTCATCATCCAGGTATGGCTCGTACCAGTCCCACATCTCCTTGGGGTCCTGACAGTATCTACAATGCCAAATAAAGCCAGTTTAACAACTACCATTAACAGTAATACTAAATTCATTACTTGGGTGATATTCATCTGATATTTAACAGAGATCAATATATATAGCAGTTTTCTGACCAATAATTATGGGTTCCCCCCACCTCCCTTCAAGAAAAAATTCCAACTTAAATACAGTGTTTTCCCCAGAAAATTTTTGATGCATGGGGGAAAGTTTGTCAGAGTAGGTGCGCGGTGTGGTGTAAAAGCGCCCAAGCCGGCGCGAAATCACTGCGCATAATAATAATATAACCATTTGACGAAATGTACTACATGATATGTTCTATGATTGAAGCATTTTCATGAAATCTACATCAACAAGTTTTAATTCAATTCATAATTATATTTTAATATCTATAATTTTTCTGGGTTTTTTTCTGGCAAAACTAATAGCATTTTTTTCAAAATCAATTTTTTCAAGAGACTGGCCTTCACAAGTTTTCACAAGAAATATAGATTCACAAGGCAGTCAACACCAGCTTCTGTCCCATTCTTTTTCCTACATATTATATAGAGATTTTTTTGGGGGAGGGGGGGGGTTGAACAAGAAATAGGCAGAACAAGTCCATACAATTACAGAAAATTTGATTCAACTTATTCTGGACAGTTAATATTTCTTGTTTAAATTGGGGGTTTATGAGAAAGTTTCTGTGATATCTTGACACCAGTCCATTTCCCCGTTTACATATGTACACAGTCAATCATTTTCATAGGCATTTTTTTTTCTTTATTGAGTACATTTTCTCAAGTTTCCAATATCCTTGTGGCAAATAAACAGTTCAAGCATATCGAAACCAAGCTAACACCATCGAGTGAACATTGTGCTATTTTTAGATCTTGGAAAATCCACAACATTCGATAATGGCGGAGGTGTCGAAGAAAGCACATTACATTTAAACAAGAAGTGATCACGACTCTATTTATTCCTTTATCACCAAGTAATAAACTGTGTTTTAATATATCTCAATCATAAGCTATAAGTCCTTTAATTAACCGTTTACCACGTGTGCCCCCTTGCTGAGATCGATCTCGAAGTTAACAATGCTCACTGCGGGTGCAAGCTGTTTTATGAAGTTTGAGCAGAGAAACGACAATTTTATATCTACTAATTACTGTTAAGATGAAATAATTGGAAAAAGAAATTTGCTTTGAAATAAGCATGCATAGCGGAAAGCATGGTGGCACTGTGTGATGCATGGCGGGGAATCTTCAATGCATGGCGGTACTGCCATGCAAAAACGGCCTGGGGAAAACACTGTAAATATCTTATTTTCCTTTCTTATAGGTGAAAACAGTCTTTGCCCCGCTCCTTTCAAAATTACATTATTAAATTCATAAAGAAGAATATTTTCCAAATTAAAAACCAACCCTAGATTAATCCCTGTATTTAGGCATCAGTGATTGTGATCTAAATATCTGAAGACAGTGACATGAATATTGAGGACTGACCTGATGTACATGAATCCCAGTCCTCTGATGTAAGGGGAATCCTTGTGTGTGATCAATCCCATCAGCTGTTTACGTGTTAATTTCAGTGTATACAGCTTGTATAGTAGACAGTATGCACTGGAGACTATTCCACCTGCACCCACCCCTCTTACCTGTAGATCATTGTAACATAGAGAGATAAATTGATGAAATTCATCAGGGTGAAATTACAAACAAGGAAAATCACAGCAAATATTTGATGACAGTTACAGAGAAAAATTATTTTGCAATATATATTCTCTTAAAAACTTTCCTACCCCATTCAAAGAAATGCTTAAAAATATAACAAAGGAACAGATGGAAAGATGGGTTCTGAGAGAGAGAGAGAGGAGAGAGAGAGAGAGAGAGAGAGAGACCTACCCCTCCACACATTCCTGTTTGTCCTGCAGTTTTTCTGCTTCCCTTTTCCCATGGTTCTAAATGGTCAACCTGTTAAATTATATTTTTTACAAGTAAGATAGCATGATTAAACAGAACAGTCATGAGAACTTTACAATACAAAGCTAATCTAAAATAACTAAAAAGACATTTTACGTAAAAAAAAAAAAAAAAAAAAAAATTTAAAGAAACTAAACATCTTTTTTCAAAGTTACACCTTCCAGTAAAAGAATTTTTTCAATTAAAAACTTAAAAAGGTCTTACCTCTCACTCACCTTGTAGTATATTTCATCAATAACCTCATGGTAGGTTTTTAACTCATACAAATTGACTTTGAAGTATGGTGATGCCTGAATATTTGTCAATATCAATGGATTCAGGTTCATTGTTTTCTCATTCCCCCAGTTCGGGAGTGGATTGTTAGGTGCCATGGCGTTTCTCTGTAATCTAAAATAAAAGTAACATAGGTCAAAATAATCAAGTTACATTCGTTGGTCTAGGCCTCCATAATTTATCAACAGATACGGCAAATGATTGAAATCTAAAGGAAACAAAGGGATATAACTTTGACCTGCGATATCATCAACTAAGGAATACAGCTGATATCTACAGATGAACCATTTGAAATAATTAGCTGTTAGTTAACAATTTTCACAACCAAATCGCCATTTATGACGGTAAAATTCGTAATTAGAACTTCTTTCAACAGTGATTTCTATAGTTTCAATTCACTAAACATGGCGATTAAAATATAGCCAATTTCATCATTATTTACATCATAAATATATCATTTACCTGATATATTATCTTTGTCAGATCTAAATAAAATATACGTGTACCTATATATTTTATACAAAGCCTCACCCAAACCCGTGAAAACGTTTTCAAACCATTAAAAAACGACCGAGCATCGATTATGCGATAGCCGGAAATGGAATATCACTATTTTCCCAAATGAATGTAAATGACCTGAATAAACACTTGGAATTTTAAAAAGTAACATTAGCGTAGAGTTATTGTAAAATAATAATAGTAGTTTTCAAAGATATAAGCAAAAATGTCTTAAATAAAGGCTTCATGACTGTAGTATTAAACTTATTGAGCTATAATAAAATATGAATATAAAACACAATTTTTAAAAATTGTTATGAAACCAATTAGTTAATGGTTTCATTTCAACTATTTTAAGTATAGTATTTCAAATATTATCCCATTGCCTATCAACATGTGCCTATAGCGACATCAGTTTTATTTGGTTACATATTAGGATCTTTTGTGTCTAGTTAGGTAATTTGATGCCCCAAAAGATTAGTGTAGGGTCGATTTCAGAAGCGGATAAATTTTAATGATAAGATGGTCGTGGGTCTGCGTCTTATAAAATGTTCCAAAAATTGCTGTGGTTATGTCTCCAGAAATATCTTTAGTGGCACAAGACAGTATAACAACGGATGGCCTACGAACTCTTTCAAGAAAGTTGCAGCTAATGTTTGCATAGGTTTGTTTTCTTCTTGATCTGTTTTGAAAGGGGGGAGGATGCATGGTGCTTACTTATCAGCTGTTCATTCTACATTTGAAAAAAATTTCACTCCTGATTTTTTTTTCTTTGTTGGGGGGTATATAATTAAAAGGGGGAGAAATAATCTATGAAGGACCAGACCGGGATAGAACCAATTTAGGCCCCTGAATCTGTCAGATGTTTGACTTGCTGATCTATCTGACACTGGTAATCAAATTTGTCTGACTGTCAAATTTCTACACCTTAAATGATCTTTGCCCTCATATACATTGTACTTTCCACTGGCTGATGTGGTAGTTCCAGGGGTTGGTCTCAGCACCAAATGTAATTAGATGGGAGAAATAATATTGAATGATCAAACTGGGATTCGAACCCAATCCCCCTGAATCTGTATTTATTCTACCAACTGAGCTATCTGGCCCTGGTGATCAAACCGGTCTGACCATCACATTTCTTCCCTCTTGTAAATGATCTTCACACTCTTAGCAAGGTTCTATTCCCTAGCAGGA
The DNA here is from genome assembly GCA_016163765.1 of Magallana hongkongensis. NCBI lineage: Eukaryota > Metazoa > Mollusca > Bivalvia > Ostreida > Ostreidae > Magallana > Magallana hongkongensis. The sequence goes on along the minus strand of WFKH01011581.1, from coordinate 10,580,148 downwards.
GTTAACCTGTCAGTTCCAGGGGTTGGTCACAGCACCAAATGTAATGTGATAGGAGAAATAATGATAAATTAGTCAGTAGACCAAGATTTGAACCTAAATGGCCCCCTGAATCTGTAGTCAGGTGCTCTACCAACTGAGCTTTCTGACCCTGATGATCGAACCAGTCTAACTGTCCCAAAGGTTAAGAATTCCCCATTAATATCGATCATGTTATATACTTGTGCTTCTAATGCCCATCTTGAACTGTTTACAGTAACTGGAATAGGGGTTAGTGCTTTGACTCTCTATAACCTGACCGCCGAGTGTAAACAGTCCCCAAAGACAGAGGAGAGAGTGACCACTGCTGATACTGAGAAAGTTCAACAAAGGCAACTGTCCCTGGAAGAAACAATAGAAAGGGCCAGAGATATTGTACAACGGGCTAAGGTACTTCATTGTTCAGTGTACAGATTCAGGAAATTCTAGAGGTTAGATATCTATTAACTTAGTATACATACCCTATCAGGGTCTATGACAACTCATCGAAAGACAACTCGTCGAAAAAAATCATCGATGCGACAACTCACAGAATGGACAGCTCATAGAAAGGACAAGTCATGGATACGACAGCTTGTGGATACGACAACACATCGATACTCATCGACAGTCATCGAAAGTGAAAAAAAAACCCCATAATTATTAAGATTTTTATTTTTATTCACATAAACATTTACCCTCAAGATCATTTAAATTCACGTAGTTACCATCTGATTCGTTCCCCGACGGTTAACACTATTGTAATTTTTTTTTCAGAAATATCCTTTATGTGCGGCCACTTCGAATTAGAGTCCCCTTACAATAGATTTATTTTTTATTTTTCCTATTTCGTAAGTGTGCAAAACCATTTTATGCCAATTTGTTTGTATTCATCTGCGACGGAATAAGGTGAATGGCTACCTCCCTCAGCCATGTTTTAACTGAGTATGAAAAATAATCTGAGAAGTGTTAAAAGATTTTTTACTTCAGAGTATATACATGTAATATCGATGAGTTGTCGCCATCCATGAGTTGTCATCCTGTGACATGTCGCGTCGGCGAGTTGTACTTTCGATTAGTTGACTTTCGATGAGTTGGCGCTTTCATTGAGTTGTCTTTCGACGAGGTGTCCGGAACCGACCCTATCAGAATAATAATGAGGTCTCCTTGAAATTTTTCTTTAAATATGTACTGATATTCAGAGTCAGATGTATGAATACATGTACCGGTATATGACAGTTTTATTATCCCCTATAGTATAGACTTAGCTTTGTTACTAATCTGCAAATTTTGTATCGCAAAATGTACATAGTTTACCTAGTACATGAAAAACTTTTTGAATCACAAATATATTTTAATAATGACAAATAGAAAAAATTAATATGATTTATCTTTTCCTTCATTTTTTATTGGATTATTTTTATTCATAATTTATTGAATTCATCATGTCAGTCTGTCAAATCATCTCTCATTTCATCCCACTCCATAACTTTATTTTAAAAAAAAAAAAGGAGAATTTCAAACTTGATCATGACCTGTGGATGTGTTATCACCGTGCAGAATTCATTGTTCAATTATAACTTTATTTTGGACTTTTTAAATTCAGTTCTATTTGTAATATTTTCTCACAGTTTATTTCGTACAAAGTTACTTAATATTCAATTAGTGATTGACACTTTTCGGACTCCATGTGTGATTTCAAAGAGACAGAGTGCTATGTCTCAGGGACTGCTAATCTGTTAAAACAACATCGTGCAATTATCTGTTTTTCATGTCTAGGACATCAAAGACTCATTGAGTTTATTTATCGCTAATTATTTTATATCTGTCAATCTTTCACTCAGCTTACTTATGTTATCACCTGTCAATTTATACTTATAGTTCAGATTCTTATATATAGTCATGTGAAATTGTCAATCGGCAGTCTGGAATACGGCGGCCAGCCTAGGCCAGTTGTCCGATAACCCAGAGTCTCGAGTCCGGAGGCCAATACTGGCCATATCCGACTTGTTTGTAACATGTCTGTCTGTTAAATTGTTGTAATGCTGCCATCGTTGAGTCTCGTCCAATAAATTCGGAATCCTGCATCAGTTGCCTTTTATTTCTCTAGAACTGTATTTTGGTGGACCTTCGGGAATTCGGCACACCTACCCTTCGTTTTTACTTTACGGCCTACAGCGTGCCTCAACCTTTTACCTTGTACCCTTTACGCCAACATTCCTTCACCCCGATCGTACTGCACACAAAGGATGCAGTTCCAGACGAAATTTCTTAGCACCGTACGAATCTACGCGGTCACAGTGTCATGACCTGACCTGACATCATTTGACCAAGGTCAAGGTTACATCATCATTACACATGGCGTTTATCCATTTATTGGCTGGGGGAATTAGTCATTTGTGTTCAGCTCTAGTTGTTACATTAATCTTGATCTTTTGCTCTTTATATAGATTTGGATGATAAATGTCAATTACAGTAGAGTAACCAAATCCTGTATATCTGCAATTCTATTAAATAAAATGATTTTAAAAAATTAGATATCCCCTTTTTTCACTACACAGGATGAGACTGGGAGCCCAGGTTTGGTGGTGGGTGTCAGTATCAATGGGAAAACTGTATGGGAGGAAGGTACATCTAAATTTAACAGAGTTAAATTACATTCAACGTTCATTACCAGAGAATTATACAAACTGTAAAGTAACTAAAACAAAATCATTCTTTGTAACTGTATTAAAAACATTTACAAACTATTACAATGTACCAAATCTCAAAGCTAGTCACTTCATCCTCACAATGAGAGTCCATTGGTGGCCATTGACTAAGACTCCTGATGTTTTGAGGATGAGAAGAAATTATGACGTTGTAATTCTTTGTCTCTGATGAATACTATAATAAATGACTTGTGCATTGTCTACCAAGGTCTGGGATATGCAGACATAGAGAACAGAACTAAAATGTCTCCTGAGACAGTTCTTAGGATTGCCAGTATCAGTAAGCCCATCACCATGGCAGCAGTTGCTAAGCAATGGGAGCTGGGCAAGCTAGACTTGGACAAACCTGTGCAGTTTTATGTACCATCCTTCCCAGAGAAAGAAGTCAATGGTGTCAAAGTGAGTAAAAAATTGCTTAAATAGTTCTATTTTTATGAACAATTTTTGGAAGAAATTATAGAGTTTTGAAACTGACTCCTTCAATTTTAAGACTTACTGTGTGATTTTACCCTGAATTTTATTCATATTTTCAAATATTTTTCCAGGTAAATATAACAACTCGCCAACTTGTATCTCATATGGGAGGGATTCGTCATTACCGCAAGGACTATATGAAAAAAAATAAGGTATGTTGCAATGCTTATACAAGATATTTTTTTTTTTCAAAATGAAGTTCAACTAGTTTGAAATTTATTAAGTTTATAGGCATCAGTGTAAATCACAGTCAGTATGAAAGATCCTATCTTGTCTGGCCATCATTGCATGAGAAGGATATGTCTTGTAGCTCATTTATATATTGACTCATGCAACTAAAGCATAATCAGAGATTGACCGTTGGTGTGACCTTTGGTTATCCAGTGGTAGTACCGGGTATACAGAAAACATTTAGTTATTGTTGATGCAGTAACAGCAAGCAGCTTGTAGAATCTAAGCTGGTTAAATGCAACATCACATGAATTATCAAGTTAATGATATTTTCCGTGATAAAGCAGCCTGTATGTAAAATATTTAAACTCATAAATATGCATTTTCCTTCTTTTTTTCTTCACGTATCAGTTTTATATATTTCTCTTTTATAGAAAACAGATGAAAAAACCAATGCAAGTGAGTTGAGGTTTTATAATTTAAATATGATTTCACTTGGTATGTTGTTTTGAAATAGAAGGCTTTTTATATCTGTATTCCTTAAATATCCATAGAACTTATCATTGAAAAAAGCATTATGTGGTGATCAAGGGACCACAAGAGTTGGCTTTTTTTTTTCCTCAGCAAGCTTGGAATCATTCTTTGGCTTTTATGGGGTGATTATTACAGTTGGGCGTGTGATCAAATCCAATAAAGCCCAAAGGGCTTTATGATAGATTTGATCACATACTGACTGTAATGATCACCCCATAAAAGTCAAAGAATGATTCCTTATTGCTTACAGTATATTTGTATCTTTTTCAATGTATGTACATTAAAATTTTGATATTTTTACATTATTTTTATCATGCAAACCTCGCTAGTGCCCCAACTGTGTACGTCATTTGACACATTGATTTTTCAAGTAATGTATAGACTGTGTATTACCATGCAGTGAAAATGCTACATGATGCTGTTGAACATGCCAAATTTAGGCAATGTGCTAAGGATGAATTTATTGAAAAATAAAAATGAAATTTGACTTGTAGTTTTATCACAAAGACACTTGAAAATGTAGAGAGAGAGAGGGGGGGGGACTTAACAAAGCACAACAGACTGTAAATACTTTTGGATGTTTACCATGCCACACATGTACCTGTACATGTACATGTTTTATGTACATTGGATGTTGTATGTACAATCTTCATGTTGCCCCTTGAGGGCCCTTAATTGGTAAATAAAGAAATTGAATTGAATTGTACAAGCTTTTCTGTGAAAACCTTAGCTTAGCTTAGTGCAGTTTTACTGTAATAACAGGCAAGAATACTGGACAAAAAACGAAAAACAAAGCAGAGGGACAGCTGACCGAGATGGAGCTGGATGAATATTTCATAACAAAATCATTCCGAAGTGTGACAGAGAGTTTGTCCTTGTTCAAGGATGACCCATTGGTCCACAGTCCAGGTAAAGAATTCTTTGAAAATGTAGTCCAGGTAAAGGATACCTGTGAACATCATGCTAGCAATTGCATAACAATCAAAGCAAAATACTCAGGTCCTTGTAAAATTTACTTTGAATTGTACATGTATAGGTGAAATAATGGAGTAGTCCATGCAAAGTATCATATATTTCTATCTACCTTGAAAAGTACAGGTAAACAGTAAGATAAAGAATGTGGTTTATATAAAAAATAAAGGATGCAGTCCACAGTGCAGGTAATGCCCTAAATTAACAGAGCAATTTATAGAATCCCGGTTTCTTGTAGGTTTGGTGTACCAAAATGGCATCCACACTGTATTTTAATTTACTGTTAACCAACTTTTGAATGTTAGAAAAATTTGAGGTCTTGATTGAAAGGATATTTTTGTCAAGAATATTTTTTTCCACAAACCAGTCTTTGAAATATCCAGTATCCATACATACATGTACATGTAGGCTTGGTCACAAAATATAGATACATGTACACAATCTAATTTTTCACTGGTAAAGTTGTTGCACATTAAAATTGGTATACAGTATTATCCAGTGAACATCCATGTTTTCTCTAAAGCTAGATAAGATATCAATGCAGTGTCTGGTCTTAGAAATGCCATTAGTATCATAAAACCCCAAAAGCTTGCTGGATATGGTACATGTATATATACAGTATATTATCAATACATATGTTATATCCTGATAGACCCAAATTACCGTCAGTGTTTAATCTTTTCAGTGAAGGGGCATATTAAATACTGGTATTAACTGAAAACTTTGTTCATTTGCTCTCGTAATTTAGTTTAAGGATAGCTTGTATGCTCAACAGGAAGTGAGTTTTTGTATTCATCGCATGCCTGGACCTTGATAAGTGCCGTTCTAGAGGCTGTGACCAAAGAACCTTTTGAGAAACACATCATCAAAATGGCAAAAGAACTAGGAATGGACCACACCTACCTGGATGAAAGTTCTCCCCTTATATACCATAGAGGAAGGTAAGATGGCTGTCTCAACCAGCAAGTGTTAAATATTTTTAAGAAATCACTATGATATAGTTCTAAGTCTTGATCAAATTCTATAATACTGTTTTTACATAGTAATCAATCACAAGTTGATAGGATGAGTATTGCCATACCCGAAGCAAAGCAATTCATTTGCACCAATTATTGTAACTATTCTGTAACTCATTTTTAGCTCACCGTGAGGAAGTCGGGGGGAGCTTATGCTATACCCCTGGCGTCGGCGTCGGCATCAGCGTCCTGACCTGGTTAAAGTTTTCGGTGCAGGTCCTGTATCTTAGTTATTACTTGTCTTATCTTCACCAAACTTGCATGGATAGTGCATCCAGACCTACTTATGGACTTAAAGGACTTGGATGATGAATCTGGGTAATGAATTTCAGATGCTGGAGGAGGTTAAGGTTTTTGGAGCAGGTTAAAGTTTTTGGAGCAGGTTCCCTTTGATGACTATATCTTACCGGTACTTATTACTGGTCCTAACTTCACCAAACTTGCATGGATGGTGTGTCTTATAATACTCATGCACTGGACAGGCTTGAATGCTGAATCTGAGCCATAGGTTTTGGATGCTAAATGAGGTTAATGTTTTTAGAGCTGGTTAAAGTTTTTGGAGCATGTGCCCTTTGATGACTATATCTTAGTTATTCATGGTCCTAACTTCACCAAACTTGCATGGATGGTGCGTCTTATAATACTCATGCAATTGATAGGCTTAAATGCTGAATTTGAGCCATAGGTTTTGGATGCTGAATGAGGTTAAGGTTTTTGGAGCTGGTTAAAGTTTTTGGAGCAGGTGCCCTTTGATGACTACATCTTAGTTATTACTGGTCCTAACTTTACTAAACTCGCACGGCTGATTGGTCTTATGATACTTATGGACTTGACAGGCTTGAATGCATAAGTTTCGGATGCTGAATGAGGTTAAGTTTTATGGAGCTGGTTAAAGTTTTGGAGCAGGTGCCGTTTGATAGACAAATCTTAGTTATTATTGGTTCAATCGTTCCCAAATTTGGATAGATGATGCATCTCGTGATACTGATGCACTCCACAGGCCTGGATGCTGAATCTAAGCCATAGGTTTCGAATGCTGGAGGAGGTTATGTTTTTTGGAGCAGGTCACACGTTTATATAAATAATAGTACTAATTAATAGCGCATGGCTGATTTAACTATATAAATGAATCACAGATGTATCTTCATATGCAGAGAGTGATCTTGATTATCTAGATGCTTAGGTAGGTTTAGGATTTTAGAACAACTCAAATTGTGTTTTGCTCTTGGAGCTGGTTATAAAATGAAGTAAATGCTGCTCTTACCTTGTCAGACTTAAACAGTTAATATAACATTGGATGTGTAAATAGAGGTAGCTTTAGATACAGAGCTTGATCTTGAATATCTTGATGCTGGACCAGATGTAAGTTTTTTTTAATAGTTAAATGCAGGTTTGAATGTTGAAAAGAAATGCTGTCCTGGCTAACTTTCATGGTTCATGTAACTTTGGATTTGAAACATAAGGCTAGCTTCAGATACAGAGCCTGATCTCCATTATCAAGGATGCTATGAAAACCTTGTCCTACCTCAATCAAACTTAATTGATAGATGTGTATTTTGTTATATGATATATCATGATTCTTATGATATTGTCAGTATGATATGAAACAGTATCGTATAATATGATACAATATTGTATCATATGATATATGATTGTAAAATATTATATGATATGATATTGTGTCAAAATTTTTGTATTATATCATATGATACAATACTGTATCATATGATATTGTAATATATGATATTGTATGATATACATTATTGCATAAAATGATCTTGTATTATATGATATTGTATCATATGGTATTGTAACATATGATAATGTATCATATGAAATAATTCTGTTGTATCATATCATATTGTATCATATGGTATTGTAACATATGATAATATATCATATGATGAAATAATTCTGTTGTATCATATCATATTGTATCATACAATACAATATCATAATTTATGATATATTATGTATGATACAATATCATAAAACACAATATCATATTATATAATATCAAATTATATAATACAATATCATATTTTGTTTTCCCTCAGATGAAACTGACACTTTCATTGGTTTAAACATAGCACGTGATTGCCTCATATATCTCTATGTTAGTTCGGTGAGAATTAATATTAGGCAATATGGCCGTCATTGGCTGATGCTTCGCCTACTCATTTCGACATTTCATATTATTTAATACAGAAACCGCGTGCCGTAAGTTCTTAAAGTATTTGGAGAAGTTGCCCTATGAAATTCTTTAAAATTAGAGTAGTTGCCCTTTGAATATTGACGTCACATTGTTATGTCTGGAGCAGAACAAAATGGCAGCGTCAAAATTTGCTCAAATGTCTGCAGAGGAAAGGGAGAAAACGTTTAAAATTGAATAGCAACAAAACATTGTAAGTTAACATGGGAGAAGCAAAGATTTTTAAAGAGTATTTGAAAGGTGAGATTGATAATTTTGAAGAGTTTAAATGAGTTAAATTGGACGAGATGTTAGGCATCTTGTACATGACTTTGCAAAGATCATCGCTATTTGTGAATAAATATGTCGCTTGATAGTCCTCAGGAAAACAAGACAGTTATTAGGTAAGTTACTGACTCACTACGGAAATATATTGGGTTGATCAATCTCATAGACAGCTCAGCTTTGCCTAGCCGTCTATGAGATTGATCAACCCAATATATTTCCGTAGTGAGTCAGTAACTAACCTAATAAGTAATAATATAATACATTATCAGATCATACAATATGTATGTTACAATAGTGTAACGTATCATATGATACGATATATGATTCAATATTGTATCATATAATATTCACATGATACAGTATTGTATATTATAATACAATATCACATAATATGATACAATATCATATCTTAATACAATGTCATATCATGATACAATATCATATTGTATCATGATATTATACAGTACTATATTGTACCATATGATATATAATTAGTGACAATATTGTATAGTATCATAGGATACAATATTGTGTTGTATAGTAGTGTATTGCTAAATATTGTATCATACAATACAGTATAAAATTTACATTTAATATGATTCTTTTACAATTTTGTATCATATGATTTTATATGATATTGTGTCAAACCAGACTTCAGTATCCAATACTTTATTAAAGATTATTAACTATGATTTTCATGTAATATAATAAAGGTGGTCTCATGTCGGTGAGCTTTGTAATCTATGATTACCTGAGTTTTAATTTGACATATTATTGACATATTATTTTTCAGACATTATATGAAGAACAAATTAGGAAAGAAACTGATAAATTGCCCATATGTAGACTTGTCTTATAAATGGGCAGGAGGGGGCTTGCTATCCACAGTCACTGACCTACTGCAATTTGGGAACATCATGTTATACAGTTATCAAATTCCTAGTTCCTCATCCGAACAAAACAGTGCCAAAAACATGACTGTCAAACAGGAAAGTACTGTCAAACCGGGCTTTCTTAAGTCAGAAACAATGAAATCCTTGTGGGCACCTTTGTATAAATATGGGAAAAAAACAGACATCTTCTATGGCATGGGCTGGTTTGTGAATGAAGAGAACCAAAAGTATGGCCAAGGAAAACAGACTAAGTTTTGTGTCTCCCACACAGGGAATGCAGTGGGTGGAAGCAGTGTTCTGTTGATTCTTCCACCATCATCCAAAGCCATGGATAATCCACCCAAAGGTGTGGTTGTAGCCATTATTGTAAACATGATCTCTATAAACCTTGATCCTGCTGCAAGAGATGTAGCAGAATTGTTTGAAAACTATTACCTCGGACAAGGTGAATCATCATAAGATAAAGTATAATATACTAGGGTACATGTTAATTGATAAATTGCTATGACTGATTTATGTTTGACTGAAGTGAATATGAATGATTGCTTTCTATTTACAGTTGTATAAACATATTTGACATCAAAGTGTCTGTAAATTTTCTTCAAATTCTATCTGTTTCCTTGACTGAAAAAAGTAATTTTCATCATATTTAATATACAGAAAAAAATGTATCCTGGATTGTAAAATCTGTAACTATTGGTAAAAAAACCAAAACCAATTAGTATTAATTGTTTTATATTTAAGGAGGATGGACCCAATTCACTTCTACAATTGTGATTTTCATGAAAATTTTATATGAGTTAGAGTTACTAAAGATGGACCCAATTCACTTCTACAATAGTGATTTTCATGAAAATTTTATATGAGTTAGAGTTACTAAAGATGGACCCAATTCATTTCTACGAAAGTGATTTTCATGAAAATTTTATATGAGTTAGAGTTACTAAAGATCTATCAAAATCAATCAAAAAATAACATAAAAATTGAATAAGATTTTTAGTAGGGACCATTTCAAAAAACGTTTGTATTACTTCTCTTTTTCAATTGAACATATTAATGGGGAAAAGCGTTCTTGTGGGAGAAAAAATTATTTTTAAAAAAATTCTGCAATAGATTTTCTATCCAAATTGAAATATGATACTTATATGATTATTTTGATTTAATATCATTTAAAAAATGACCATGTCATCGACTTCGTTTTTACGGGGGCACATGCCAAAATGCTATGTGTCGTTATTTTTCTTCAATTTTTTCATGAGAAGTACTGCGCAAACTCTAAGAAAAAGGTTATGTACATTATTGCGAGGTTGGTATATGAAACAAAACAACTATCAGAGTATGCTTAACATTTTTTTTTGATAAAATACTTCAAAACTTAAGAACAGGGTCGGTTTTACTCTATTTTCAATACGAGTATTGAAGCGGATCGGAATGTAAATGATTTGTTCACTGGCTCAAACTCTGTTAACTAATCTACGTGGACGGTTATAAATAACTTGAGCTAATATAAAACTCACTATAGTTCTGTGACATCCCTTAAAGAAATTTGTGCATATGTCAAATAATGTTGAAAAGCGTATCTTAGCATGTAAAATTGTAGCAAGGTCAGCCACTAAAGCGTGTATTGTATTGATGACGTAGAATAGCTATATATTGCATCATAAGATATTTTTCATTGAGTTTTAGTGAATGTGATGTAATATTGAGAATTCGGTGTTCGTAACAATCACTTCTTTTAGGTGCGTGATATATCTGCGCAAAGCGAATTGGGTCCGTCGTCCTTAAACCAGTATGAGAGTAATATTGTATGATCTCTATGCATTGATTGATCTATACGGGTCACGATACTTGCAATAAAAGTTGTCAATCAGAATTTCTTGAAATGATCTATAAATGTTAGTGGAACCTAATAGTCCTATTGATTGTGCTTTGGCTAATGGTTTAGCAGAAATAAGCTACTACATGTACTATAAATCTGTAATAAGTACAAAAGTAAAGACTCTAATGATTTATACATATACATTCACTGATTAGAACAATTGATAGCATTTACAGCCATCTTTAGTCAGGCGTGGGAGAAAATTTTTTTTAAACCAAACACAAGAATTTACCCTGTATTTCAAAATTGGATCAATTTGCTCTTTAGTTGTTTATAATGATTTTGGATAGAGTATCAGCTCTCTCTAATGCTTCTTTGATCTATAAATAAATGTTTGCCTTAAACTGTATAAATCCATTTCCAGTTGTTTTCATGCTAATTTAATATTTAAAATAAACAGAAATATCAAAAAGATGTTGGAATTGCTTTTAAGGTCTTTTCATAACAGTATTTTGATATAGAATATTTAGCTCACCAGAACCAAAACTAATGCAAGTGTTGATACCCATGGGCCTTTTTGTTTTAATTTTAATGAGCTAATCCCTCCTTTAGATGTTGAATATATTTTCACATAAAAATGATTTGCCTTCCCACTATGCAGCTTTGCCTTTTGGTTTTTTCCAGCTTAGTTTGCAAGTGCTGTGCTGTTAAGTTACATGGACTGAATGCTCAAGTTTATACTTTCCATTTCTTGCAACCACAATCAGAATTTGTCTCTATTATATTTCTGTGGTATTTATTGGACATTTTAAAATAAAACTCTCTGTAAATATTAATGTTGGAATCATTTTTAATAAATATACTTGTAAAAATCATGAAGCACATAAATAAACAGTAAATAATGCTGTAATATCAAAAGTTGTACATGTTAAAATCACAACATTCATGGCAAGATTGTTAAATCTGCGTAGAAGATACCAGCTCCACACTTTGTTGTGTATAAAATACAATATTATACCATTACACTGTTAATAAATTCAAAGTTATGAGTATATGTATATTGGTTTACTCTTAATGTTTTGTACAACCCCCCCCCCCCCCCCAAAAAAAAAAATAAACTTCAAATTGATTATTGACAATGTAACAAGATTGAAGAACCATATAATTAAATTGTTTACAATAAATCAGTAAATTACATTGGAGATTATATCTGACTCACACTAAGAAGAAAATTAAGAATTATGGTAGAATAAATTTATTTGAAATTAGAATAATTTGTTTTTAGTTACCAAATGTTTAATGTTTAAATGCACCCTTTTCTGTGTTTAGTTGATCAAATGTAACTGAATACATGGAACTGAAGTGGAGTCTGAAGTCATAGTGAATCACTGAGGGGTTTGAAGTTAATTGGAGATAGCTAGTACAGTTATTTTATGATATTTATATTTATTTATTGGATGTGCAGAGCACACCAAATAATAGTAAATATAGGTTTTTACAATAATGAGAAAAAATTACTAACTCAAAATAATTATTTAATTAAGTAATACATGTATGACTTTCATAAATTCTCAGACAATCCCATCGTCTCAACACACGGTTTGGAGTACACAAAATGATGGAGAGAATTGATGCTAATCACAAGTGGATTACCGACGATGAGACAACCCAAACATATGATACATTTCACTCAAAACAAAAAAAATCTTGAATGTTTGCTGTACAGCTAAAACAATTAAGTGATAGGTCTATATCATTAAAGAATTAACTTTCAAAAATGTCTGTAGAACAACAATATAGGATTGAATGAATTCTGATTGGAAGTGTATAAATACAACAAAAGCTGTGAGGTTTGTAGAACAACAATGTAGGATTGAATGAATTCTGATTGAAAGTGTATGAATACAACAAAAGCTGTGAGGGTGTTCAAACGGTTCTGTGGAAGACGCTAAAGCAGTAACAATATTGTATACATCTATTGTAAAAACCAAAATGGTGTAATTTACATGTGTATCTTAGCTATACACGTACATGTACATGATTGTATATGCAAGAAAATATAAATGCATACATTGATACATTGCAAGGAGATAAAATAATATCATAATCAATGTACCTACTAGTATATATAGTTCTGGTCTTGCAACATTAGGTATTTGTGTATTAACTGTCTTGTTAGCTCATATTACCGGTATCCAGGATAACAATGTACACACAACCAATTTGCTGATATACTGCTGAATCATATAAATTCTTTGGGGCTGGTTTTAATCAATTATTAATGTTTGAAAGGTTCATTAGAATGTAAATTTGTGAATTCATTTAGGTAAATTGATAAAGATATAATTCGTTGAGACACAATTCATATGATAGGGGTACTCATGAATATCACAGAAGTTGAGCCCGCAGGAAATTTAAGCTAATGATTCCACAGTACATGTATTTCTAAAATAAAACTAAATTCATGTACATTTGTTTATGTTTTTTAAAAAGAAATATTCATCATATATATTCTTAGAATACAAAAAAGTGTCTGTTTATATAAGCACATGTCAAATGAGTAAAGTGCTGATTGGCAAATGTGCTGAATGGCAGATAAGAAAACAATTTGTGTTTAAGCATCATCAGGTTGTTTTCACAAGATACTGATAAATCCTTACTATAACTTATATTGAAATGTGTGTACCATCAAATGGGGCTTTCAGTGTCAATAGTGTCATTTGTAAAATGACTAAAGGAGGGCTGGTTTTGAATATCAAATCTTAATGTTTTTGCACCATATACTCGGATAAGAGGGATCATCTATGTTCTTCATGAATGTCTTTGCGGGACAACAAAGGTAGAATCTTGACTATGAGGGTTTGGTCCACCATAAGATCATAGACATCATCAAGCGAGGCATCACTGATGTTGAATCCATTTACTTCTAATATCTCGTCGCCTACATTAAGTAGTCCGGCAAAACGTTCATCAGCATCCGCCTCTTCCGAAAATCTCGAAACAAAGATTCCTGTCCAAAAGAAATTATTCAATCATAAAAGATAATTGCAGGAAATGAATTATCAAGTTTTTCCCAACAATAAGGATTTTAAATACAAACAAGTACATCATGGTACATGAAGAATGTAAACCAGACTATATGAAGTATTAAGTACTACACCAAATATAATATACTTAAAATCTATCAGATTTGAGTTGTGATTATCTCCCTTATTTAAGAGTACTGCCCTACCATTAAGCATATAAAAGAGGTATGAATATATACACACAAATCTTGAATATCAGATTTGAATATTCATTATCTCCCTTATTTAAGAGTGAGCTTCCATTTAGCATATATAAAAGAAGTATGAATATATATATACGCAAAACTATTATAGTTCTAAATCTATTACAAAGAAAAGAATGTTAACTATAGAAGTTCCTTGTTTATAATAAACTTTAGCTATCAGTTGGGATATAACTCAAGTCTAAATAGTATCACAATGTACCACCCTGTCAAACTAGTTAAGGAAAATATCTCACATCTTTCATTGTACATATCCCTATTCATTGAGGGATAAGTGGTGAAAAAGGTGAGTGAAACAATTCTAACTTCTTTGAAAAAATTGTCCATGACTATGGTATCTTTAGTTTTCATAAACACAAAACATTTGCAAATCAAAAGTGACAAAAAATCATGTGACTGTAAAATCTGTAACTTGTTAGATGAACTTAAAGATACCAAAATCACCAATTAAAAGAAACAGAGCACCAATAAAAACTGCATTCACAATCTAACTACTTACCAACTCCAAGAAAATGTCACACACCTTGGATATTTAAAACAATTCACTTTACTGTTGTTTTATATTTGTTCGAATTTTTATTGTTGAACCATTTTCAGTAAAAAGGGTCCGATTATAATAATTTAAAATATGTATCAATATATACATCAAACTGTTTTTATATAAATACATGTACAGAGTTTATAGTAAGCAAGTTAATAGGTTCTTGCCAAAACAGGTTCCACTTATTTAGATTCAATAGGAAAGTTGCTCTTATCCAAATATACATACATGTAGTTTTTTCAGCTTCATAAAGATATTCATTATACAGTAAATACACGTCCATGTATATAGATATGCATATGATTATCCTGCAGTTTTTAGAACTAAAGAAAGCATTTTCTGCAGACTTACCATGTTTGAACTGAGTGCTCCCCCTTGCAATGTAGAATCCGATCGGTCCTTTGTGTCTCCTGTTCAGTTCCACTGTCTGGGTCCCATCAGAATGCACCTCCCTGAGCTGACTGACAGAGACCTCCTCCTCCGACGTTCTGGACTCGATAGAACTACACGGACCAGTCACTAACTCTTTGTTTGTTGACTCCATTACACCTCTGAAATTAATTTTACCAGTGGTTATAAATGGTATGATTTATCACACAGGTGTAAATCATGTGATTTTTAAAAAACAGGAAAAGAATCTTATATGTCTCAAAAAATTCATCATTGAATGTGTACTAAGAAGTTTTAGTTGTAAGTTAATATTTTATGTCCTTCTACTAATACAAGTAATCACATGAAATACTATTTACCCATGCCCAGAGAATTCTGCTGATTTATGTTTGGTACTCCTTCTTGCAAAGAATTTCTTCAGGGACCTCCCTTTCTTGGGTTTCGGAGGTTTCCCTTGCAGTGGAACATCCGAGGGGAATTCCAGTTCCTCTGGTCTAAATTCCCCCTGTGTTTTGTTAATGCCTTTGTCCAGACTCACCGCCTTCCGCAGGGTCTTAAACTTGCTCTTTGCTGCAGCCTTAAAGTTGCTCATCTTGTTTGACAGGGATATCCTGGACCCACTAAGCTCCTTGCTTTTGGACAAGTTGGTGGTGCTTCTGTTTTAGATATATATACAGGTTTTAATACACCAGAACTTCTAAATGCATGAACATTAGATCATTTGCTTTCGGCAAAATGTGGTGAACAATACAGAAAACAGGTGAAACTACTTTAATAAATATTGTTGCTTTGTATAGTTGCATACAGCATCAGTATAGTGACACTTTAAGATTTTAACAATACCATAAAATGATAGTCAATTACCCATAATTCCTGACAGGAAGGGGAGGAACATCCTGATTGTTGTTGTGAGAAGTTCCTGCTACATTGGGTGTACTCTGTGACACTTCTCGACTCAGCATTGAACCACATTCTGCCCCACTACTGGTAAAACTGTACACTCTATCATCCTGAGGTCTAACCCCCTCTTCTTCCTCTGGACCATTTAGTTTACCCTTCTCAGTCTCTGAATCACCCATGTCTAGTTTTCTGTTCACACGCTTCACCTTGGCATAGATGGGATGAGAGGTATCAGACTTATCTTCCTTACTATCTCGTCTTTGATCAACTATAAAATCAGTCAAACATCTCATATTAAATTTTCTATCATATAATCATGATAATGAAAAAAATTCTGAACATTTTTAAGGTTCAAAAATAATTGTGCAATGTTACAATCAAATGTCTTTATAAAAAGACACAATAAGTTTTAACATCTGTTTCAATATAATGGTCTTATAAGTAAATTTTAAAAAAATCATATTATTCAGCAACACCAATAAGCAATGAATTATATATAACCTGTTATAGCAAGTTGTGTGATGCCTTCATCATCTGAGCATACAACAGTTGCATAGTCAGAATCCTGAGGATCACATATGTCCTCCATCAATCCAGTTTCTGGTCCAGCATTGTCCTGCACTACATGGTTATTGTCCGATTCCAAAGAGAGGTCGGGAGAGCCAGAAAGGGGCTCTGAATTCACAGACTCTGGTAAAGAAGCAGATGATTCTCTGCTTACTGACACATAAGTCTTTGACAAATTCTCTCTGAATTTATTCTGGATCTCCACCCCCTGTTCATCTGATTTTGGCTCTTTTTTAAATGTTAGAGGCGTAGCAAACACATTGTCTGAATCGCTCTCAATTATATCTTCCACATCTAGACCCAGTCTGTCCATCTTGATCACAGAGGCTTCGTATGGTGTTAGTCTTTCTGGTCCTGAGAGGCTGGAACTACCTGTGTCAACTTCTTCAAGATGTCTGACAAGATCCTCATTTAAATCCATTTCCTTTAGATCTTTCTTAAACTGTTGCATCACTTCTGGGTTGGTTAAACCTGGCCTTGAAGGAACTTCATCATCAGAGGACAAACTTTCGGTGGAGATACAGTCTTTACAGTCTTCAGAGGTAGGTGGTGTTTCCTGTAAGTGATGTTTGTTTGTGAACTGATTGTCATTGTCTGCATTGAGGGCTATCTGAGAAGACATAAGCGTCTTTTCAGAATAATCAGAATCACTAGACACAGACAGTTTCCTTGAATGTCTCCTGATCTTCTGCTCAAGTTTAGGATTGAACTTGAATGCACCATCATCACAAATAAAGGCTCCAGGCTCTGACTTTTCAAGGAGAGAACTCTCTGATTTACTTTTGAATGTTTGAACACTCTCTCTTCTCTCTTCTGTTTTTGGATCAACAGGGTCGAAGTTGAAAGTTTTTTCTGTTCTCCTTGGTGTACACAGTACTGAAGCATTGCTGCCACTAACACAGTTCTTCCATGTTGGGGCACTACTAGCCCTTGCTGTTAAGCACCGTTTCACTATCTTATATGGAGTTGGCTTTTTTCGTTGCTGGTAGACTTCTCGAACAAATAAATCATCTTCTGTGATGGTTGGAAGCCCAAGACTGGGGTCCGAGTCATCAACTTCCTCCTCTTCTTGCTGGTGCACAGACCTAAACTGGTATCCTGACAATACAGGATTGTGTTGAATTTCTTCAATAATGGAATCATTATCACTATCTCTTCTCCTACAAAATACAGTACAAAGGGTATGTTATATAGCATACTAGAAGCATACTTGAAATTATCTTTCAATAAAATTCAACACTGACTAAATTCATTATTCATTCTCTCAAGGTGATAGTACAGTACTTCTATCACTGGACATTCTGGTACATTTTTCCAAAGATTTTTGTTATTTTGATGTAAAACGTTGGATTTACAATGCCACAATCCAACAACCATGCAAAGCCAACAAAACACCTTTTTTTAAGTCATTACCTTGATTTCTTGGAGGCTGCTTTATTCCACATTCCTAGAAATTCCAACTTGTCTGGCGCTAATCCTTGGTGACCAAATTCAACAGCAGACATCGGTCTATGAGACGAGTGATACTGTTCCCAGATGGAAGCCCTTCAGTGGAATTACAATGCATTAGACATGTAATCATGATCAATACTTTGTTAAGTAGTGCAATATTAAAACTACCCATGATGATAATTTAGACTTTTGGTCTGTGTGGTCTTAAAGAACGTATTGGCATTAAACAGCTCTACCATAACACAATTTGAAGAATTTACAATGTTCCCTCAAATACTTATTTTTGGAGAAAGTGAAAAGTATTTAATTAATTTATTTTCACTAGTGTCATGTAACCCCAACCTAATCACTGGCAAATTTTAAAATATATGCATGTCCAGGAAAAGAGATAAAGAATTTGCATGTCTAAGGTTCAGTGAGGGCAGAAACATTGGAATTCACAACTTTAATTCTCCATTACCCTCTGAAAATCTACTTATATACAGGTACATGTATATACAGTTGTATTTGAAAATGCTAACAACTCAAAACAGACTGATAAAAATATAATAAAAGGAAACCATAAAACAAAATCCTCTTTTCTCTTTCCAAAATCATCATACATTTTGATGAATAATCATAATTAAAGCTTTAATTAGAAATCATAAAAGCTTGATTAATTCTGTTGGTCTTGAAAACTCCATATCAAAATCTCATGGCATCAGCCTATCATGAAGGTATGCTCAATCTAATACAGTACTACAATAGAAGGTACTTAAAATAGCAGACACAAGTAGCCAGCTTAGCACTGACAGACAAACTAAAAACATTATCAGTAAATAGAAATGTGTTAATTTCTTAAATTAAAAACCAGATGGAACTAAATTGACATATATACATGCGACTATAATTAAAATGTTAAGCTCCTGTCCTTGCTACATTCAGAGAAAGAAATTTATCAAAACTTAATGAGATGTAATCAATTTCAAATTACTAGAACATGACAAAATAAACTAAAACCAGACACCTCAAAATGTTTATATTTCAAAAGTGCCATAAAATTAAGGATCATTGGTTCTTGCAGGCAGAGACATAGAAAACTGACTCCTCTGAAAATCTTTCTGGTGGCGCTGAATCAGAAAGATAAGATACGTACCCATTGTGGAGGTCTCTTCTGGATTTATCCAACCTAGTTTTTGGTAAAGGCTGAGCGATGCCGGAGTCCACATCTGAATCTGTAGATAGAGAGAACATTGTGAGAGAATACATCTCTAGGTCTTGATCATGTCACCACGTGTGTATGTAAACATTTTTAGGACACATCAATCTTCTGACTAGTCAATGATCGTTTAATTACAAAAAATGTATGATTGACGTATTTCTCTCAACTTTCAACATTTCACTACATGTTAATTGATTTGAGATACTTCAACACCCCCCCCCCCCCACAAAATTGGAAGCAATTCATTAACACAATACTAATTCATACACTTTAAACCAATTAATATTGGAATGAAATGCAGAGTTCTACAACACATAAATCACATTAATTTGCTGCATCATAAATTTAGTGAGTCATACAAGGTACTGGTGTTATGGTAATTGGCATGGAATAAAGTTCGAGTTAAGAACTGACAGGTGAAAATTGTGCTGATGGATTGCAATTTTACTGAACTTAATTCATACCTAAACCTCTTTTAGTACAATGATAAAAGAACAAACATAAATCAATGTACCATATATTGGGGGGGGGGGGGGGGGGGCGGAGGCATTTAAAAAAAAAATATATAACTCTCTATCTGCAATTTTAAATTATATTTATCACACATCCAAAGCACATTAAAATTGCACTTTAATTTAAACCCCATGAAGTACATTGTAAACATTTGGGGTACCCTATAGATCCTGTTTATTACATTTAACTGCCCCTGAGACCTTGGACATTTCTTATTCTTTTTCCAATTTAGAGGAATGTACCCTACCAAATCATGTGCTATGACAGCCTCAATCAAATCAAATGCTTTGTAAGACGTACAGAATTACATCTGCCCCCCCCCCTCCCCTTCCCCTCCACCTACCAGCGTTCTTGATACTGTCTATGTTTGTGTTTTATTTCTCTCTAAAAGTGTTTGTTGCAATTAAGTGTACCTCCCATCAAGAATATCAAAGGTAACTAATTCAAACAAATTACAAGCAATCTCTGTTTTCAAATTCAATCCTACTGGTTATATGTTAAAACCTTGTTTGTGCAATCTAAAAAGCAGGGCTGTGTTGTAATTTATCCTTTGAGGGAGTTTTTAACCCAATTTGGATTCCTTTTAAGTCTTTATAAATGTAAAAAATTTTGTCAAGTTCTTTTTATCAATGGCATTTAAAGAATCAGCTCCTATTTTTAATGACACAAATAAATTAATGGATTGCAAGGATAAATTCTCAAGGGAATTCTCAATGATATCACCCTAACATCTTAGAAATATGTAATGATTCAGTGCGTTTTTTATCATGAAGTGTGACCGTTTTGTAATTCATTATTAATTAAAGTAATCAGAAATATTCTTAAACTGTGGGAGCTAGAGTAAAACAACATGTATTGAACATCTGAAACTGGCATTACAAAGTTTTGAGAAAAACCAATACAACTGCCAGTTTTTTCCAATATTGTTGTAAAAATTTCTGACACATACTTTTCCAAGAAGAGATGTATAATTTGAACAAGGAGAAATCTTATAGTGCATGCCTATTGTTTCATTTGATCCCTGTGGGAAAATGTGCCTAGAAAACAAAGAGTTGATACCTGGTGCTGTTACATTGTATAGATAAAACACGGGACTCTCAATATTGATTGGAGCCATTATTGATGGACATGCCGATACCTAACATTCTGTCTGAATTAAGCCTCCCTCTAAAATATGCCATTTATGGGTAAATATCAATAAGATTATTTACCTGTCGGCTAACCAAACAAAACCAAGCCCTCAAAACAACACCCCTCACCGACAATGTATGCAATGCGGGCAAATCTATACATCTATTTAACGTACCAGAGCTATTCTAAGCTTTTATGTAAACTGCTGGCTTTCTTTTGGCTTCGCGATATGTTGCCTTAAATAGTTTATACAATCTGTACCCATTCAGCTACAACAACATTGACTCCAGATTTTGTTTGAAGTTAAAAAAAGATTTTAGATTCTTGCAGTGTTTTGAAAAACTAAACACAAAGTAAGTAATATATTTTAGGAATAAGTTATTATTCAAAACCCTAAGCTCCAACCAAGGACCACTAGAAATCAATGAAAAAGCTAACAAAAGGTATTAATGACAGGTGTAAATGCAGGAAATATTTGAGTGATAAATGGCAAGAGTGACACTAGTGCACATAGATAATGTTTTAACATATCTTTGAAATGGACTATGGGTATGACCTTTGCATAGGCCGGGTAGATCTTTTTGTAAATATTAGGGTTTAATGCTGTACGTGGTATATGTACAATTTTAGCTTATAATGACAATATATCTACATAAAATGATTATGCATAGTTTGAGCAACATTTAAGTCAAAATCTGATGAGGCATCAAAGAAACAAAATAATTCACAATTACTCTACCTCTGTTGTAGTTAAGCACCATGTTGTCATTCTGCTGTTGGTATCCTTCAGCATAACTCCATCGTTTCTCTTGGTGCAAAATGTCTCGATTCCCCTGCCCACCATTTGTTTCAAATAGAATATTGTTGTTCCTAGGGGATAGGTGTGCAGGTCCTAAGTTAGAGGACTGCACAGAAGAGGAATCCAGGTCAATGGCACTATCTGGAGGAGAGTCCGGACAAAACACTCTCCAGTGAGAGGAGTCCAAAAAGTTACTACCAGTAATCTGTGGAGATTCCAGTCTGGATCGGTAACTTTGAAGTTGCTTTTCTTTCTTCTCAAGTTCAAGTTCCAACAGTTTTATTCTCTCTGGAGTATTATCACTCTCTGAATAACTGGCTCTTTGATTTTTTACTTTAGATTTCAATTCACCATTATTCTCACCAAATCTATGACCATAAGATATGACATGAGACAAAGATCTTGGGAGAGAACTACCTCGGGTAGCACCATATTCGGAATGTCTTTCATCTCGGTCAAAAATAAGAGATGGAGTAGGGCTTGTCAAACACGATCTTGGGTGTCGATGGTGTCCAAATATCCTCTCCATTTCTCTGTCCCATTTCGTCACATGTATCCTTTCTGAACTGATACTCCTAGCATCGTCATCATAATGAATTTCATCATCAAAATGCACATGTAGTCCAGAATTGAACATTCGTCTTGAAGGCCTCCTGAAGTCATTCAGAGTTTTTCTATGAAAAGAATGGGGATATCTGTTATACAGACTTTGGAAGTAATCTGAATTCATCCCATTTTCATAATGACTGCCTTTTCCAATCTCTCGTCGTATATTTTTCAAATCCTGCAAGTAGAAGGGAAGCATATTTTGAATACAAATTGATGCATTAAATATCACTAACTTTTTAACTGTACAGGATACATGTAGATCTATACTGCCTCCATGCATTCATAGAAGCTATAGAGCAACAGAAATTTCATGTTTCAAAATGACACAGACCAGGACTGTTCTGTCGTATTAAACTTTGGACTAAATTACAGTGTGATGCTGTGAAGTTGAATTAGTACATGATTATATATACACCAATATATACCTATCACAGTGACTGAAACTGCCTCAGGCAATTCTGACAAGGTGCAAAATGATTCATCATTATAAACACAGCATATTTTGTATTTATGTGTGCATGCATTCATATAAAAAGGTAAATCTCTCTCTCTCTCT
>WFKH01011581.1:10539609-10557106 GCA_016163765.1 Magallana hongkongensis | reverse complement strand
AATCTGGTAATAAATGCAATCATTTGTCCATTATATTATAAATGCATGTCAATTAATTAGAGTTTAGGTGATACTATGTGCTAGTACACCAAAGTGAATATTTCTACATAGAATTTTCTCATTAGATCCAGACAGTGGCTGGGCAATTAGCATACGATGAAATATAAATGAGACAAAGTATCATATCAAATGATAGACACTCTAGTGTTTCCATTCAGGTGTAATATGTAGCACATGAATTTAACACAAAGAGTGACTTATATAATGATATAGAAATTTTAATTCCAAAGCATCTGAGTGCATGCTTCCACATCAAGTTTGAGAAAATGATTAAAACACTTACATAAATTCTTTAATATAATACATGTAAGAGTTATAATACTTGTTAAACTAAAAAAAAACAATGAAAATTCATATGTTAAGAGTATATCCATTATACTTATTTTTTTTAAAATCACATATTTAGAAAAAAATTAATTAGTCCTTCCCTCAAATTGTTTTAAAACCTACATTATATAACCAATTGATCTTCGCATTTGCACAATCAACATATAATGAACAGTTATCATAGAGGTATAACTCTAATACTTAATCTACTATCTAAATTGCTTCTTGTGTCTGTAAGGTGAATTATACTGGCACGGCAGTAAAGATGTAAATTATAATTAACATGATTAAATTGCAGGTTATACATTATAATTTTTTTTAATAATCATACCTGTAATGATTTCGATCGCATTGCATAACTTTTGCTCTTGCTTCTTT
Source organism: Magallana hongkongensis (assembly GCA_016163765.1). Taxonomy (NCBI): domain Eukaryota; kingdom Metazoa; phylum Mollusca; class Bivalvia; order Ostreida; family Ostreidae; genus Magallana; species Magallana hongkongensis. Next base: position 10,556,341 of record WFKH01011581.1, on the reverse strand, counting down.
CCCCAGCTTCACTTGATAGGTCTAAACCTGAAGAATCGGGTCCATGTACGAAAGGGTTCCCACCCTGATCATGCTGATCCCCATCATTAGATTCCTCCAGTTTCTGTGACGAATTGTCAGTTCTTTTTCTAGCAATTCTACCGGACTTTATTAGTTTATCGTAATACGACCGGTGTGTGGGAAGCCCGTTATTTAATCTCAATTCATCCATTGTGTTATTCAGTTTGACTATTATCACAAGTCGACAGGTGCGCGAAAAATCTCGAGTGTTGATAAAGTTATTTTAATAATCCCTCACATATCCAGCACGTTTCTGTTTGAATCTGTTGTATAAATGAAAATACTGTGCCATATCGTTTTCATTTGTAAATAAACACACACAGAGGATCTAACACTTTTCCTTATTTCATTGATTTTTAAGCTTACACTTCTAGTCATTCAACCATATTCAACAATGTGACCCATCTTGTAAGCTTTGTGTAGTAACCTTCAAACGTCACGGAATTTTGTGAACACATAAATTGATGACGTTTCGCTCTGTGTAAACACAAGACAAGCACTGGGCTCACTGTTGTTTGTTCCTCAAATAAAAAATCAAGGTTTAGCCTTAATACAAAGACAATGTTTTGGATATCTGGCCGTCTTTGTCAAGGATCGATTTTGTTTTGGTACGTATGAAGGATTTATCTGTACATTTTTCTGAAAAAGATGACAACTCTACAGCTTATATACTTACAGTAGCCTTACTCAGCTGTTTCTATATAGCAATGCAGCTACTGTAGCTGGCGATGATTAACTTAGTCAGTGATGAAAACAACACGAGGAATCAGAGAGAATGATTTTTTTTTTAAATAACCGTAATAATAATTGATTAATGTATGTTTTTGCGTTTTCAGATTATTAGGGTTGAATATCAGTATAGACAATGAAGTTTGCAGAGCATCTTGGTGCTCACATCACACCAGAGTGGAGAAAACAATACATACAATATGAGGTAAGTCAGTTAACTAGTAATGAAGATGGTGGAAATATTAATACATGCACGCTTTCTATCATGTGTTAATGATATTGGATATTAATTTACAGGCCAGGATATAATTAGGTGTACTTAATAGATGTGCTGATACATGCATTTATTCATAAAAATATAAGCTGGGTAGGGATGATTTATGCTTCACCGGTAATTATAAACTGCAAAGCCAATTAAATAGTACGTTGCAAACAGAAATTGAACTAGACACGATCTCGTTGCGAGCAACGAGTGGGTCTTCCGTTTGATTATGAATTAATGATAGGGTTGAATTAAAATGTTGACATTTGGTACGACTTCCTTTTAAACTAATTTTTGGACCTACACTGCAAAATTAAGATTTCCGGAAAAGGCCATTTTTAAACTTCAATATCTCTGCAATGCGTTGTCCGATTTTAAAACAGTTTTTAGTTTTGTATTCAGTACAAAAATGTCTACAAAACGCATTTGCTTTAAAATTCAAAAAATCAAAATTTTGGAATCACTTCCGGTGACGACCGGAAGTGACGGACGACCTGCTTATATTAAAATTTGATAAGTTTAAAACATATTCTGATGGTAAAAAATTAAAAATTACGTAATTTGAAAAATTTTTAAAACACAATTTTCCAAAAAAGCTGTTTGAGCGGACCGGAAGTGACGGACGATCGTGGTTTTACCTGATCGGCCCTAGGAATTCAAAAATCTAACATTCCTGAAACTTTCAATTTTCTATCTTTAATCGTTTTTGAGAAAAAGGGAGGACAAGATCACTTTTTACAAAAAGAAAAACGAATATAACGGCCGACCGGAAGTGACATCATCAACAAAAATGTACATGATAAAAGACCTTGATATTTTGTATTATTCGTGAAAATTTCATTAAAATCCATTGTAGCATATTTGAGATATTTGAGTTTTAAGAAAAATGTTAAGAAAAAAAAGAATAATAATAATAATAGTGAAAAATAGAGAAAAAGAAACCTAACAAAAACAATAGGGTCTTCCGTTGGAAACGGAAGACCCTAATTACACCAGGGATGCATGTATATATATATTAACGTAAGTATATTTGCCCCTGTTTAGAGAAAGCAAAAAAGTTCAAATTAAATGTAGTTATGTATAAATGTTTGCTTAAATAATATTTATTATTTTTCAAATACTAGAAAATAACTGTTTATATTTTAGGCCATGAAAGAAATGCTTTATGAAGCTCAGGAGCAAGCACCATCCCCAGAAGGTAAAACTAGCAATGAATATTCCACTAGTTTGTAAAGATATAAACTGCTGTGTGGGGTTTCAATTGTTCTGCATAAAAATATTACTTGAAATTACATGACCTACATCATTCTTTAAGGTAACAATACAAGATTTATTTTTTTTATCATCCATAAGCATAGATAGTGATAATTTTATTTTCTATAACGATCGATGTGGTGCTCTTCAACATAAATACTGGTATGCTAATATCACTCATAATTTAAAGATGTACTGTTCTAGATGTACTGTTCTAGTATGTAGGTCATCCTAAATTGAATGAACAGCTGATCTTGAAACTAATTAAAACTCAACCGTCAGTTTGATTTAGCAATGATTTAATGTCATTTCAGTGACAGATGAAAGCACCATTCACAGATTTTTTGCCAGATTTGATGAACGCTTTTTCCAGTTCTGTGACAAAGAATTATCCAAGATCAACACATTTTTTTATGGTAAAAAGATATTTTTTCAAATTCTACCAGGCTTTCATTAATTAAGATGACAACATTTTGGTGTGATCAATATTTTAGTTTAAAAATGATGCTGGTGAGATACATGTATTCTGTGTAAATAAATCTGTTCAAACATTAAATTGTTTTTTCAAAACAGAAAAAATATCTGAGGCTAATAGGAAATACGCTAGTTTAAAAGCTGAATTAGAGGCGTACAATGAACACTCGAACAAGCCGTCCACCCTTGGGGGACTTCGTCATCGCAGACAGAGTGGGGTGTATGCTCTGTTCAAGGACAAGGAGAAGCAGGGTCTCTCCCACGCCCGGAAACACAACGACCTGAAGCTGGCCTTCAGTGAGTTCTACCTCAGTCTCATCCTCCTCCAGAACTACCAGAACCTGAACTTCACAGGCTTCAGGAAAATCCTCAAGAAACATGACAAGGTATAGCTGTTTCTCCTATCTCAAAAGGAGCATGACATAACTGTTTAATATGTTGCTTAAGTTTGTTCAAGAAATATTTACGCATCTTAGAGTAAATGTCCTTATATTGATTGTCTTTTGTACCGCTAGACTTGTGTCAATATCTTACGCAACTTTTGGATCTATTATGTAAATTTTTCTTCTACATCATCTTAAATCAATGAAATACAATTTGTTATACATAGTTATGAAAAATTGATTTCTTCCCAAAATAACACAGTTTCACTTCAATACTGTAGCTAATGCAGACACAGCGGGGTGGTGAATGGCGTCAGGGAAATGTTGAGACGGCGCCATTCTATACCAATAAAGAGGTGGATCATTTGATCAAGGAGGTGGAGGTGTGTATGTTACACAGATGAACAAGAAATTATTGAACAATAGTCCCCAAAATAGAATGCAGTACCGTAATTTATGTGAAATACATTCATCACATGCAGCAATTGTTATACTTACTGATACATGAAATTGCATGTAACAGTACTGTGGAATCATTAGAATTCATGGTGGCTCAATTTTTTGGTATTCGTGGGTAGCCCTTCCCCACATATTTACATCTTCAACGAAAAAAAATTTAGAAAGAGTTTTCTTCCTTACTGAAAATTTACATCTTCAACGAAAACAAATTTAGAAAGAGTTATATTCCTTACTGAAACTGAAAACCGATGCATCCACGAAAACACATCCCCATGAATAAGCAAAAACCCACAATCGACAAAAACTGGCCCCCACGAATTAAATGATTCCACAGTATTTACATTTTAAGCTCTATTGGAACTTGTATTTACTTACTAGTTTTATGAATAATATATCAGTGGCTTTTTTTTTTAATTAAAATGATGATTTTTTTTTAAAAAGGCTACAATTACCATATTTTCTTTCTAATATACAAAAGTCACAGATTTTGTCATGTTGACTTATTAATAAAATTCAGTTTCATGTAATCAGATGATTTATATATTATGTTTTTTCAAATGATTTTGATTCTGTGTATTGACAATGTGATGAATATATTTTAAACATCTACTTTGCAGAGTGTTGTAACAACAGACTTAGAGGGAGGAAACAGGAGTAAGGCCATGAAGAGGCTGAGGGTGCCACCCTTAGGTGAAAAGGTAACTATCTACCATCAATTAAAACAAAAGGCCCAGCTATGTGGCACCATTTCAGATCTGTTTCTTCTAGTCTTTGACAAAACATTGCAATTGATACGTGCTTTTGTTTGTCAGCTGTATCTTCCCACTTGAGGTAATGTGATGTTAAATACCTGCATTGTATGTTACTTTGTCAGTAGATGGATAGAGTTTGAAATATTCTTAATGCATGATTTATTTTTTAATGACTTTGACAAGTAAATAAATTAGAACAGTCTACTAACCTAGGATAAGTGGAAGAAGGTAAACAATTGTAACTGATTGATGGGAACATAAACACATGTACCTCACACAAGAGAAACTCTCATTTTCATGTATATGGATTAACGCCAATTGAATTATTTTTAAAAGGTTGAAAGTCTATGAAAATTATGCTAAAATATTAATTTAAGTACACAAAAATGCCTCATTACTGTTACAGCAAAACCCATGGACAACATTTCGAGTTGGATTGTTTTCTGGTTGTTTTCTAGTGTTAACAGTCTGCATTATAATCACTGGTAAGTCTGTGTTGTGATGTTGGTAAGTTTGTATTGTATTTACTGGAAAGTTTGTATTATCACTGGTAAATCGGCATGGTAAACACAGAGAAATTTGCAATGTATTCAATAGTAAGTCTGCATTGTAATACAGTGTACTAAAAAGTTAAGCCATTGTAATCACTGTTAATTCTGCTTGTAATCACTGTTAAGTCTGCATTGAAATCTTTGCCCATGGTAAGTCTGTTTTGTAATCACTGTTAAGTCTAGTAGTAATTACTGATAAGTTTCCATTGTTATCACTGGTAAGTTTGCATAGTAATCACTGCTTTGTTTGTAATCACTGTTAAGTTTGGTAGTAATCTCTATTAAGTCTGGTAGTAATCACTGTGAAGTCTGGTAGTAATCACTGTTAAGTCTGCTTGTAATCCCAGTTAAGTCTGCTTTTAATCACTTTAAAGTCTAGTAGTAATCACTGTTAAGTCAAGTAGTAATCACTGATATGTCTGCATTGAAATCTTTGCCCATGGTGAGTCTGTTTTGTAATCACTGTTATTTAGGTCTGTTAGTAATCACTGTTAAGTCTGGCAGTAATCTCTGTTAAGTCTAGTAGTGATCACTGTTAAGTCTGGTAGTAATCTCTGTTAAGTCTAGTAGTAACTACTGTTAAGTCTGGCAGTGATCACTGTTAAGTCTAGTAATATTCTATGTTAAGTCTAGTAGTAATCACTTTAAGTGTAGTACTTATAACTGTTAAGTCTAGTAGTATTTTCTGTTAAGTCTGGTAGTACCACTGTTAAGTCTGCATTGAAATATCTGTCCATAGTAAGTTTGTTTTATAATCACTGTTTATTTAGTCTGCTATTAATCACTGTGAAGTCTGGTAGTAATCAGTGTCAAGTTTAGTATTAATCTCTGTTTAGTCTGGTATTAATCACTGTTTAGTTTAGTAGTAATCTCTATTAAGTCTGCTAGTAATCAGTTTAGTATGGTAGTAATCACTGTTAAGTCTGCTAGTAATCACTGTTTAGTTTAGTAGTAATCTTTATTAAGTCTGCTAGTAATCACTGACAAGTTTGCATTATAATCACTGTTAAGTTTGATATGTATGTAATATTAATCTCTTGTAAGTCTGGTAGTAGTCACTGTTAAGTCTGCAAGTAATCACTATTAAGTCTGCTAGTAATCACTATTTTTTCTGCTAGTAATCACTGTTATGTTTAAATCACTGGTAAATCTACTAGTATTGTGTGTTACAGTACTGGTATGTTAGTTGTAGAGTTTAGCACTGTTTATTCTGTAAAAATAATACTTGACTTTTTATTAAATTACCATGTAATTAAATACTGGTATGTGTCCTTGTACCTTTAATGAAAGTTCTTAGTAGCTTGCTCCATATTACACAAGTCACCTGTTAAGCTAGAGTAATGTTCAATTCTAGTAAAGCATGTTCTTGTCTCATGTTAGACATCACAGCTTTGTAGCTCAAAACTAATCTCATGCAGAAAGATTTGCAAATGATGATAAAATAAAAAAGCAATTTCACAGTGACCAATTATCATATCATGCATCAATGTTTGATAAGCTTAAACATTATCTATTTTTATATTGACCAATCAACAATAAAGTTAGACCACCACCACTTTTCTAATGTACAGTAGTAAAATAATTGGGCTATATTATCAGCAAAGACACATGCTTACTTGAAAAATAAATCAAGTGTGATAGTTTTGTATATTTGGTTGTATGTTATACAGGTGTCCGGGAATATCTGATACCATTTGAAATTCGTATGAATTAAGTAATACTTGTAAAACTTGTAAATTGTGACTCAAATAAAAGGTAAAATCAATCAATTTTTTCCCACAAAAATGTTTGGGAGAAAAACGTGCTTTTCTTTGAATTATGATGTCACAAAATTGCATCATATTTCTTTAGATGAATTGAATTTTATTTAAGATGAATCGGACAAGAGGGCAGGCATCTTCTGTTTTAAAACTGTATTATCAAACACACTCTCGATATAGTTGTACAAGTTATAAAAAAAGAATATCCAGGGGAAAAACAACTTAACAAGCAACTGTTACAGATTCTTTAAATAGTGAGAAGATTAGATAAAATGGGATCTGTACAGTGGCTGTTGTGAGGATTTTACTCATTGACTTGATGTAATTGATCAAAAAAGACATCATTTGGAGCACTCGATCTCTTTAAATTTGTTGTGTTTTATAAACAATGCTCAATTTGTCAAAAACTTATGAATATTTGTGAAATTTGTTAAGTAAAAATTTACAATATATACATTTATGAAAATGCAATTTAATGAAATGAAAAGTTATACAAATAGTAAATGGTATCAGATATTCTGGGACACCCTGTACATAGACTCAGTGGATTCTTTGGCATTTTCCACTCTTTTTTCGGGTGGTTGAGTTCTGACTCTACTAAGTTTGTGATTTTGTTTTCAATAACTGTTATTCTGTGCTCTTTTTGTAAGATTTTTATTTATCGGTACATTCAACTATTAGTATCATTAAGAAATTAACTTCCCCTGTAAATGCTTTAAAAAGTCTGACAAAATTTTTTAAGATGCATTTTTGAATTACATCTACCTTTCATCACATGGACATCCTAAAGTGATATATATTGTTTTGTTTACAGCCATATTTCCCCTTGATGACACCCTCAAGTGGGATACTGCAGTACAGATGTACCGAGGACTATTCCTTGTTATTCTCATCATTTTTCTCCTCGGGATCAATACTTATGGCTGGAGGTCATCTGGGGTCAATCACGTTCTTATATTTGAGATTGACCCGAGACATCATCTATCTCACCAACAATTACTAGAGGTACAGCATGTAGCAAAGTGATGAGATAATTAAAATATAAGAGTTTTACATTGGTAACAGAACACAAAATTATTAAAATACACCATCTAGTATGCAAATATGATATTTGATGCATGATTTATAGGAGGTGCAAAATGATGTTTACATAATTGATACATGTAGTTTATCATAATTATTTATACTAGTATGCATGTTGAAGTATTTATTGGCCAATATCCCATGATGCATGAATTGGGCTTATTTATTTAGAATGTTCATGATACACTGCTTAACAGGCCCTTTGACATATATTATCAAGAGATGTATTGTTTTGACAGCTGGCATCCTTTCTGGCAGTGCTATGGGCCCTGAATGTGCTAGCCTTCCTGTACAGTAAGTTCATCCACATCCCGCCCTATGCCTGTCCCCTGGCTCTGGTGATTTTCCTCATCCTGTACCTCATCAATCCATTCCCGATTCTCCACTACAGTTCACGAATGTGGCTGCTCAAGATTCTGGTAAGTGGAAGCATTTCACAAACTGCTACTACAAATGCATCATGGTATCTTATTGCTTACATGTACTTGCTCTCAGTTGTTATGCATTTGTTGGCCCCAATAACAAAGGTTCTAATCTCTTCATTGCCATTATTTCCTCAAACATGGTCGTTTTAGTTCCACATTCTGACGGCTCCATTCCACCATGTTGGATTCGCTGATTTTTGGCTGGCTGATCAGTTGAACAGTCTCTCCACAGTACTGCTTGACTTTGAGTACATGGTCTGTTTCTATGGTTTGGAGGTGAATTGGCTGCCAAATCCTGACAGTATGTAATACCGGTATATTCCACTTACTTGAATGAAAGGATGATGAATTTTACTTGAATTAGGCGAAATTATTTTTTCTGCTTATGTTCAGTTTGATTTTTGTTACCACAAATTCCAATACATTGAATAGATTAGAAGATTAAGAAAATTTAAGCTATACATACTCTAGGAGTCTTCATACATTTTAAATAATGGTTTTAGTACTGTGAATGCAGATAAGAAATATTTACCCTCAGGCTGATATAATGAAAAAGGTTGTTTAACATGTACTAAAAAGTGCTACTTTGATTTCAAAACAAATGTTGAGAAATCTAGAAGCAGACAATAATTTACAGTTTAGTTATCACTGTTCTGATGCATGCTTATTTGTTTTCTATATTTTTTCCAGCTTCTCAAGTCTGTACAAAGAATGTTTATTCCGTCGCTGTGAGAGGTGTTATTAGCTGTCTGCCTGCATGGTGGCGATTTGCTCAGTGTTTACGACGTTACCGAGATACAAAAATGGCATTTCCTCATTTAGTGAATGCTGGAAAATATTCAACCACATTCTTTAATGTTTTATTTTCAACACTTTACAAAGTAGAAACAAGTAAACACTGTTACATGTATTCAAATTGATTATTACAATAATACATGTTATGAGTATTAAATGTTTAGTACAGTAAGGGATTTTAATTTACATGTTAAATGAGTAACAATAAGTTTTTATTTCAAAAATGTCAAACTTGAAATTTAAAATTTCTGTAAAGTTTTGAACTGAAGTTTTTATTCCTAAATGCTTTGTGTTTTTTTCTGGAATTCCTTGCATCTTTATTTATTCACTTTACTAATAGGATTCTTGCTTTTACAGTTGTTAATGATAACCCTGGATCTATGCAAAACCATGCCTTCTTTTTCCTGTGGATCGCTTTTGCTATCATAAGCTCTTGTTACACTTTGACATGGGATCTTAAGATGGATTGGGGATTGTTGGATTCCAGTGCTGGAGAAAATAGATTTCTGAGAGAGGAGATTGTTTATGCCTACAAAGTAAGACCTTTTTTCCTTTTAGCTAGTTGAAAGCATGTACATGTACAGTGTACATGTAGTTAATGTTATTGTTTGTCAGTGAAAAGATATGATAGATCTGCAATGTAAAATGGCCATCCTTTTGTCACAATTAATATATGATTTACATGTACAGTGCATATTAAGGTTTCACATTGATTTACTCTGCTTTCAGGCTTACTATTACTTTGCTATAGTAGAAGACTCCATACTTAGATTTGTATGGACACTCCATGTTTCATTAGGGGAAGGTATTTTGTTTGAACAGAGGGAAGCTCTCACAACTATATTAGCATCTTTTGAGGTATTCAGGTAAGTTTGTCTATACAAATTTAGAGAGATTTTGGTTCCCATTTGTTTGGATTGTAATTTTATCATGGCAGAATTTTTACATTTTCACATTCACGTTAATCATTAATGACAAAATCTATACCAGGTCCTATACTATGGTAATATAATAACTTAAAATATATTTACACATAACAGGAAAAATTTACATGTATCGAAAGTAATATCATGTCACTCTGGTCTCATCCTCATGTTTTTATTAACAGGAGATTTGTTTGGAACTTTTTCCGGTTGGAAAATGAGCATCTCAACAACTGTGGACAGTTCCGAGCAGTGAGAGACATTTCTATTGCTCCAATAGACTCAAATGACCAGAACCAGTTGGAGGAAATGATGGACGAAGACGATGGAGTGTTTACGTATCGTAGTGAAAAACGCAAACTGCTCTCCAGGTAGGAATTTATATTCTGCTTATCATATATATGTTTTCATATGTTATTAAGCTTTGTTTTATTTCTTTTATATAAAATTATGGGTTTTTTGCTTTTTAATCATTTAACAAATACATGTACAAACACCAAAATTATTATAGTTAAGTTTAGTAATTGCAGGCTGGTCTGCTAGTAAAACTGATTATGGATGTTTTCAAAATACTCCGATCTTGATACGCTGGATTTTATTTCAGCAACCATAAGAGGAGGTATGATGTGTATGAATTGGAGCATGAAAAGCATGCTTTATTGGGGCGTAACATGCCTTACTTGGTTATTGTAACATGAACATCCATCAACTGCTTGTTTCGAAGCATGCTACTTTGTTCAATTGCCTTCTGTCAAATAATACCAGGATTATACTGGTATAACTTATTCATAGCATCACAGATAGGGCTGAACTCCGAAAAACAAATGTTTGAAAGTCTTCTCTATAATTGTCGTGCTGTGTTTGAGTGATAAGTGTCTTTATGGCTGTTGTCAATGTTGCTACAATTGTTTTACCATGCAGCCTGAATGGAAAGCTATGGTATTGCTGCATATTGAGATTGATATATATCTATATACCTGTATCTATAGTAATTAAATCATACCATGCAAGTGAAATTTTCTGTGCTTGAATACCAGCCAGTATATTGCAGGAATTTTAAAAGTTAAACCACTGTGGTATAACATACTGGTATATATATGTATATCCAATGTGCTGAAAGATTCCAGCATATGGGATATGTATTTTCAATAAAAATCAAATATGTTTAAGAAAAAGTATATTTTATTACACTAGTATTCAGTAAGTTAACATTTTAATGTTACTACTGTCATCTCACAAGCAGAAACTTATATTTTTGATAATCAATATCTTGTAGTTGGATAGTTACTGAAAAACCCAAAGCCTGAAGGTAACTTTTGTAGGATTGGGTTTGTCATTTTATGATGTGTGTTAGGGTCCCCATGTGGATAGAATACAGTTCTCACAATCTTACTTAGATGTTAGGTTTGATTTTTATTCATTTTACACTTTTTATTTTTGGAAAGTAGAAAAAAAATTGTTGTCTACTGTTCATTTTTGAGGATAAATTAAAATTTGGAAGACTTTTTGGTACGATTTCAGGGAATAGTTTTATATACACATATATTTTATTTCAAGACAGACATGGACTAACAACTGTATTTGACATACCTTGTATGTCTTTTTCTAATGCCAGGAAATAAATGTATTCTAACATATCACAACAAATTCACAGTGTGGTGAACTTAATATTGTGTGCGTGACAATCTAGCATGCGTCTATAGCCATTGTCTAGCTGTTGTGCATTTTCACTTTTTAATTCTGTAGTCTGTACTAATGTCTAGCAATAACTGTTGTGATAAATTAAGTACTCGTTGTTTTCCAGTAAAAGCTCGGCTACCTTGAGATCTCGCCGCTCTTCTGCCATCTTTCGTTTCATGGACCCGGTAGGCCTGCTCTTTTCTGTCTGCATGTAATCACTCTCCAGGGCTTTCAGTAAAGGGGGGGGGGGGGGGGACAGCTAGGAAGCAGTTTTTCACCATTTCAATGATCAGAATTAAATAATTAAATGCTTTAAATTTCTTTATTAATTTGGCAAAATAAACTATTGGAAATAATTCTTGAAACCATATGAGTAATTCACTTCTTCACTTCATAATTATTGAAAGCCCTGACTCTCTATTTCTCTCTTTTAATGCCTTTATAATTGACATCTCTAATAAGATGGTCATCATTTTATTTTCATGTATTTTTATAAAAATTGCAGTATCAACAGTTTTGATCTACTGTGGTTTCTTTAAAATCAATTTTCATGAATTTTTCACAGTTTTAAGGATAAAGTTCATAGATCCTATTAATACAATAATGTTATTAGAAATTGCACTACAATAGACGTTTAATTTCGTGGATCAACTCAACACAAAATCCAAGAAAACTGGAATTCAGTGAATATTGATTAAACCACAGTATTCTTTTTCAACAGAAAACCAAATTATTTTATTTATAGAAACGTACAATGTACAAATGTATAGGAGAAGAAAATTTCTTGGAGACAATCAGTGAGAAAGTATATCAAAATCATATAGCTATATCTGAAATGCTAAAAAAAAAAAACTTGCAACCTGTTTATGTATACTCTGTATATGTATGTTACTGTATGCATATATTACACGCAGCATAACTGCGCATGCAGCTATTTTATATTTGAATACACAATGGAAATTACATCACAGTTAAAATATTCTAGTTTAAATCTTGTAATAAATCCAGTAAAAATAAAAAGCAGTGACTGTCATAAATCTTTAAAGTCAAAATGGTGCTAAAGATACATTTAGAGTGATAAACATTGCATAAATTCAAAGCTCTATTTATATACTGTGGTTATCATGGTACAGAATCTAGAATTTTGAAATCCTTATTTTTTATTCCTAGTTGATCAGCAATAGAATACCCATATGATGCACATTTATTTGTAAAAATTCTTTTGAAAGGAAAGAAACATCATGCAATCAATGGCAAAATCCATTTACTGTAGAAATGAGAGAAATCAATTAATGATTTATGCAAATTGACTTTTTTTTAGGGGAAAGAAGGATAAACATGACGAGGAGAAAATCAAGTGGAACTTTAAAGGTGTATAAAACTAGGGTTATATCTATACCCATCCAAGAGGTCACCTGATGGAGACAATCCAACCAGACTCCGTCGTCAGTGATGTGTTCAGAGTGATCGGTTTCGTCTGTGATAGATAAGTGTGCATTTTGTGTGTGGTAGGTGTGTGTGTGTAGAAGGTATGAGAGAACAATGCAATTTACATGCATTCCTGTGACTTGGAGAGACCATTAGTTCTAGAAGGCGACAGGGTGAAGCCTAATCCACTTCCTGTCGCTGTTCCGTAATTCCACAAAGATGGTTGACCTCCGCCTGTACGCAATACTAATAAATGTAATGATTGGAAGTAAACACACATTGTGTTTATACATGTGTATGATTTAACTATGATGATGTACAGGTGACACTCGATGGCTCGAACTTCGATCTCTCGAAGTTCTTGATCTCTCGAAGTGAAATCACGGTCCCGATTTTTTTCTCTAAATAACTAAGCAAATTTACTCTTGATCTCTCGAACTCCGATCTCTCGAAGTTCTTGATCTCTCGAAGTAAAAGCTGGGTCCCGTAATTCATATTTCATTGTTTTTCACTCTTGATAACTCGAGGTGATTGCTGTGTACACACGTGGCCGATCAAGCGTATAGTTATAGCTCCGCGTGGAGTTTTACCTGGATGGTCGAGTGAACGCCTGGGGGCTAACGCGGTAGTGTTAATTGGTTGATTACGTAAGTGACACTACCCTTGCTTCCTTCAAAGGGTAGATAGGTAATTTAAAACTGATCTATTAATTTCAACAACTTGTAAAAATAACGGTATGTTTAACCTCTCTTCTCTAACCAAAAATTTCCGTATTTTGTAAACTTTCGATCTCTCGAACTCTTGATCTCTCAAAGTTTAATCATGGTCCCCAGAAGTTCAAGTTATCGAGATTCACCTGTATATGCTGTATCAGAGGATTACGATTGTAATTTTGTCTCGTTATTTCTTGTGTATCAAAAATCATGACCATAATGACCAATACATTTTAGAAAAGAAGCTAGAATATCCTTCAGTTTTGTTTCAATGTTTGTTTTTTATTCCACAAAGTTTTTATGTCTACATATTGACAAAATGAGCCAAAAGTACTATATAGATTTGTTTTATCTTATTATAATCTCAACATCTGTCTGTCTGTTCATTACTGTAAACCACATTTTATTCACATTCGAGAAATTTTTGTGTGGTTCACGAGGACCTCGTCCCAAATATTTCTCAACCAGTGGCCAAATGTCTTTGGTATTTTATTTTATAAATAATCTTAATTGCGAAAATTAGTTGTAGCGAACCAGTTTTTCTCTGGTAAATCGCGAAATAAAGTCATCATGAATAAAAGTTGGTTTACAATAATTTGATATTGGATGTTTCCAAGAGCCTTCATGTTTTGCAGGGTAATTGGTCCTCATGTTCTGAGGACCCAGACATACTAGGTACATGTACATTATGAGATGATGATGTGTAGTTTTGAGCTCTTGTTGTAGCATTTAATACATTACTTAACACCAGATATCAAAATTTTTTGTGCAATATTCAAAGCTTCAACTTGTGTTAGATTTACAGATTTGTAATTCAGGCTTACCTGGTTGTACATCATGTGATTTAAAGGACAGATTGCAATCAAACTCTAGCTCTGATTGTAGCAGTATTTTCTGTAATTTAAGTCAAATATCTCCATCCTTGGTACACTATGATGACACCAATGATAAGGTTTATATCACCAATATATGTTCTGGACCTGGTACATGTTTACAGTTCTGAAACTGAATACATGTTTTGGTTTTTCAGCTGGTTATTTTTTTGTGTCACCCAATAACTTGTGTGCTGATTTATTGTAAACCAATATCTTTCATCATAATTGTGATACTCAATAGAAGTATTTTTTTAAAAAAATTCCATTCCATTCTTCTTTCCGATTCTTCATTTAATTCTTAAATTTTTTGCATACTCTCTCCAACTCTATCTCTCCCACTCCACAATATTTTATCAATACGTCCACACTTCTAATTGCAATACTCCAACCAATTGTTCAATAGCATATTTTATCAGGGATGCTTTCTTCTACATATTTTGTTAAAGATATAATTAATATGTACAGTGTGTTGCAAATTAAAAATACATGTATGTTGAAAATCATTATCAAATCATTCTGTAGATTAATCTCATTTCAAAAATTGAAAATTACTTACCAGTAAGTAGTATAACAGTTTTTGTTCTCATTTATTTGCTAAAATTTCCTCATTAAATACAAAAGGGGAAAAAAACTAATTTAAATATTACCAGTAACTGATTGAATGCTATTTCGAATCCACCATAAATTTTAGTGGAAAGGACACCTAATGTACCCAAAAATAAGATTGGTACATTAAGTCGGTTGTTAGAGTACTAGTAATATAAAAATAAATGTAATATAGCAATAATATAATAATATAGCAAATAATAATAATATAATACATGTAATGTAGCAAATAAATGTATTGATATATTGATCTTTTTGAATGCTGTTAATGTAATTATTTATTGAAATAGATCCCTATTTACACAAATGAAAATCTACTTTACAATAGTCGTTCAGACATTGGTGCTTAGAAATGGACAGGATTACAGTAAAAATTTGGCCTTACTGAAACAAGACATATGTCGTTCATTGTTATATATAGATACATGTACATGTACATTAATGTGTAGCCATGTGGTTCCCAGACAAGTGTGTTTGTTCAGCACTTACCTTTTGGGGATTCATGTGTATTTAAGTTTGTTTACTTTTATGTAGGAGTGTTTTATATACATGTATTATGTTTGTTTTTTATAAAATTGCATATTTGTATTATTAATGTAATCAGATTTTTTTGTGTGTAACATGATAATTGTTACAGTATATATCTTGTACAAGTTCAGGTATAGTAACAGGCTACTGTGATATTTCACTGCTAGCAGAGTATAACCATTACCACACATACAGGAACAATAATTCAGTGTACCATTTCATGGGTGTTTACAGTCTTAATGCATCAAGTATTAGTTGTATATCTGGCCTACCATGTATTAATAAGCTCAGCATTAATTTCTGGGCTTTGTTGCTTTTATCGGTTAGCTGCTAGATCCCAATTGAGTTTTGATGTAGCCGGATATTCTGAAATGATGGCAGGATTTAAATATTTAAATCATTTAATCTGCAATTGTCTTGCATAATTTTTTGTTCTGTTACGGTATTTCCATTGGACATACCAGTAGTCATTTTATGTTTGTTTCACAGGAAATAAAGATAGACTCTTAATGATGCACAACGCTTAATATGTTTGTAAATTAAAATCGGCTTTTCTTGGTGCAAAATGTTTCATTTTATTCAGTAACAAAATTTGTACCTACAAAGGGAAACTACCAGGAGTATTTTAATGTGCATAATAATGATAACGATGTCATAAAATGGCGTGAGTGCTTAATTTCTGACCCTAGTCAACTTGCCAGTTGTGTATTGTTATTCGGATTGTACGTAATATGTAGTTTGCAATATATATATTCTTCATCCATATGCCAAAATGTGTTTTAACTGCATGTAATAGATAAATGTGTTTGTTAATGTTGATATTTTGGTGTGCTTTTAGTTAACGTTAAGTGTGTCATAATTACTCAATAAAGATATCAACTGACTTTCTGTTTGTTCATGGGGGGGGGGGGGGGGGGGGGGGAGGGAATCTAAAAGAAGCAAAAGCCTTGTACCGGGAAAGAGTTTAGATGTGGAAGGTCGACGAATCAGTA
>WFKH01011581.1:10510432-10539509 GCA_016163765.1 Magallana hongkongensis | reverse complement strand
GGGGGGGGGGGGGGTTGTACCAAATGCAAAACATGTACCACAATGCCATGCTGAATTTGTGCATGTTGATTAAGGTACTTCACTACACCTTG
Organism: Magallana hongkongensis; assembly: GCA_016163765.1. NCBI lineage: Eukaryota > Metazoa > Mollusca > Bivalvia > Ostreida > Ostreidae > Magallana > Magallana hongkongensis. The sequence continues at coordinate 10,539,417 of WFKH01011581.1, read as the reverse complement.
AAATAGTTACTCAAATCAGCAGAACATTACTTGATTATGATAGCGAGCATGATGGATAAGAAGTATATATGTCAAATAGGCGAAAAAATGTGCAGTTTTGGATAAAAAATGATATTTTCAAAAATTTCATTCAGTAAACATGAACAAAAGCCCCAGGCGGATTCGAACCCATGATCTGCGGTTCACAAGCCTGATACTTTAACCACTGAGCTATGACGATATATATCTGAATCGATTGATACAAACAGTTTAACAAAACATTTAAATCACCATCTTGTGACGTAGTGTCTTAAAAAGTATATATAAGTCTAGGGTGTAGTGAAGTACCTTAATTAAAAAAACTAAGAACTTATTTATTGGTCAGACAAAATTTTTTGGGTTAAAAAGTTGTGCAATTTGTTCTTTATACAAAGAATTATTGTCTTTGTGAGAGCAAGATATTGACATGCACTAGAAATGTTTTAGTATAATTATGCATCTAATATACATTGGGTAAATGAGCTGATACTGTAGTTGTATAAAAAAAAAGGTGCAACTACATGTACAACAATTGTACATGTATCATGACAATTTCTGTGTGGTTACAATATTTACTGAAAGAAAACTGCAAACACTATGAGCTAGATTTCTGTTTATATAATATTGGTACATCTATATGGTATTTTGAGATGTTATTGATGTTTATTATTAACTCACCTGAACCAAAGGTTCATCTCTAGAACCACTGGGTCAAATTTAATCAAGAATTATGAGAAGGGAAATCTAAATTGTTAAGATATATATATATATATATATATAATCACAATATTATATTATAATATATTATCACAAAACTGAAAAAAGCTTAAGAAATTTTCAAAAACATTTTGCCCTATATATCTTTTAATTTTGAACCCCTGCAGTATCGTCATTTTGAATCTACAATTTAAAGGACATATCGCATGTTTTTCAATTTTCGGAATTTTTTAAATAAAATCATTCTATACTTATTAAAAATGTGTTTGCACATTAATACGGCAAATTAAAGCTTTATATACTCAGTATGTAGATTTTCCCTATATAAGGGGCCCTAGTATTGGTCCAGGAGTCATGGTTTGATCAATTTAGAATTTACACTCTAATATCAAAATGCTTGAATGCTTATATCACAAATTCTAGCATTGAAGTTTTTGAGAAGACTTTTTTTTAAAAACCCCATATATTTATCTCTATGTTGAATTTTGAAACCCTCCTAGGGCTACGTATACTGTATTGTTCTGGGGGTTTGAACAATTTAGTATCTACGTTGTACATTAAATAAATACAGCTTTATTGGCGAATTTGATGCAGTGGTTCTTAAGAAGGATATTTGTTTTCATCAGACCCCCACTTACATTTTCTTGATTATTTCCCGTTTGAAAAAAGCAAGAGCAAAAATTAGCCTCTTGTTTTAACATTAAACATTAAAAAAAAAAAATTTTCCTGATTACGACAAATTTAATTGAATTTGACCATGTGATTCTAGAGAAGGTAAAAAATGTGAAAAGTTTACAGACATACGGAAAGACGATGGAAGTCGCATCTAAAAGAAAACTTAAACATTTTGAAATATTGCTTATAAAATATACCTTGCGTATTCAGAAATGCTGAATCATTTGTCCAAGCTAAAGGGGTTTGTCTCCCTTATCGGGGCAGGCGCGTAGCATCAGGGTTTTTGGTTTTTTTTGTAACAAACATTTTTCTTAAATTTACATATAAAAAATTGAAATTAGAAGAATCCCCCCCCCCCCTTCCCCTTTTAGGGAGCAGGTAAAAAATAAAAGATAATTTACAGAAATAACATAAAAAAGAAGTGTTAAGGGTGAGTCCTCCCCCCCTTCCGCCTCGGATTAGAATTTTAAAGACTGGCGAAAATAAATTGTCAAGATTTCGGATAAGCCCCCCACCCACTTTCAAAAACGATGCTACATTCGTGCGGAGGGTGCTGCCGTAAAAGTTCAACGGTTTGATGTACATTTGACCTTGACCCAACGGTTGGTCGAGTGGTTATCAGGTAGCGAGTGGAGAAGGTAGTCATTATCAAGAATACCATAATACAGATAAGATAGTTCGTCCAATTTGTATTTCTGTTTCCAAAAATAATGAAGGGGCTTGTGGGCGTAGTTCTACTTCTGTCAGTGTCGTGGGCAGCGGTGGTTGAGAAAAGGGCAAGTCAGTAAAATATATGGTATTAATCAATATTATATTAATTATAGCATACAAGATTGGCGTAGTTTATAGTCAAGTGTATTGCATTATCTCGAAGACGTTCGTTTTCAGTCGGGTAATCGTGTAACTGTGTAAAGACTATATAGCTTTGAAATTAGCACTTTTTGATATCTCGGCGAAAATAACGCTTTCTTTATTAAATATGTCTATGAAATATTCTACAAGAACCAACAATATCCCAAATATACATTAAGCTGTCTGATATTTTTATCAAGTGTAAAACAACTGTTTGCAGTGATAATATATTCTTATGAACATTTAATATATTTAGCATTTACATCGTCATTAAAGTCATCTTACAAGATATAAATGAAAGTGCGTTAACTAATGCTCTTTATACACTTATAGACCCTCACTGAATAACCCAACCTGACGTCCAACGAATAAAAATACGGCGACGGAACGCAACGTCTCCGCAGTTTTTCGATGTTCTCAAAATCAGCGTGTTGAAGCTTATTTATAACATGGATAACAACTTAGCGTGACAATAACCAGAAAATGCCCAGAACCGATTAATTTACGCATGAGAAACTAACAAAACGATTTCGAACGGTAGAAAAACGGCTGTGTACTATGCGGTCTCGTCAAAACAAGGCCGGTTTATCCTTTTCTTGTTCGATAGTTCCCCGATTGTGTCTCGGGTTCAACAGATATCAACAGACATAAAAAGACTTGTACAGGAATTCCGCAAAGAGCTTTGCTACCGTACTTTAGGCGGCCCCCTTAGTCTAGTGGTGTCCGTTCTCAGATGTGTAATAATATGCTCAGAACGTTCGATTAGATAGAACAGATTTCAACCGATCTCCTCTGACATAGAAATTTCTTGACAAATAAGAAATGACAAGACACGCATGCAAACGGCGACGAACGGATTGAAAAATTCGCCACCCATTGGACGTATGTTGGATACCCCGGTATATCCGATGAGCCTGTGACTGAGTTTTAACGCAAACCTGTAGATCATGTTATGCTTGTAATGTTATACAGTTTAAACAGAATAAATTCAGTCCGTCAGAATTAATACACTCTACTAGAAATATGATAGAAAATACTCTGCAAAGCCACAACATCCAAGAAATCATTTTATTGTTTAACAACAATAAAATGATTTCTTGGATTGTTCATAATTCAGAGTATAAATTTAGCGGGCAGTGCAGAAAATACGTGCAATAAGCTTATACTAATAATGAGATTAACATTTTTAGATGCTATAAAGTAAATAATTGTACATATGCTAGGGTTGACAAATAAATTTGGATCCATGTACTAGTATCTAAATAGCCATTTTGTGATGTACTACTGGTTTCTTAATAAATCATTAATGTACTCTTTCGAAACAAACTGTGCCAAAAATGGATCGGAAAGTAAGTGAAAACTATTGGAGCCATATTCATTTTACCGTTTTCCCGCTATATGTAGAGAGTCACGTGACAGGGCGAACGAAACGTCGTGTCTCCCGGGGAATAAATATCGTGCCTCACCTCTTCGGAAATCTCGGGATTTTTTCATTCGATAAATATAAAAAAGCCAATATGAGCATACGATGTTGACAAATATGATTAAATAAAAAATATTTATCATTTAAATTCTCTTTATATCACAAAAACCTATTTTACTTTTATGAAAGAAACGAGAGACAATAACAAACAAAAAACAAAAAACCAAACAATCACGACGTTATTGCTTTCGACAAGTCGAAAAATTATTAGAAATCGACGTATTTTGTATAATCATGTTGTTCGGTATAATAAAACTTTTATTGCATGAATGTTCGGGAAATTGAAGATTTATTCCCCCAGAAAAATCATATTTCCATCGGGCGAAAGCTTTGGGAAATATGATTTTTCTTGGGGGAATAAATCTTCATATTTCCCTCAGCATCATGCAATAAATGTATAATATCACACTAATATGATTTTAGGCTAGGTATTTAGCGTTTGAGTGACCTCACGTTATCTGGCTATGTCTTGCAGCCCCCCACTTCAACAATGCTCAAACTATTGGGCACGTGGACAGCCATTCTGTGAGAGAGGAATCAGGTCTCTGTGCCAGCAGACGACACACCAACATCCTGTACACGCACAACGACTCGGGTGACGGACCACGATTCTACGCTCTTGACGCAACAACAGCTCACGTGAAAGCTACACTCAACGTAGAGGGAGCCACAAGTCATGACTGGGAGGACATAGCGTGTGGTAAATTGAAATACTAACCACAGTAAAATGTATTTTAATTAAATTAACAACACTCCAGAAATGATACATTTTGAAACATAATATTGCCACTGTGATAACTTTAATGACGTCACACAATACTTTTGGATTAAGCCTATGTTAATGCATACCCTGCAGATGTACAGACATTTTGAACTTTTATTTTGATATAGAACAAAGTAATAAAACCTTGCCAGACGTACCAATAGTACCCAAACAACCATTTGAAGTGACCAAGCAGTGGTACCTTTGGTTTATTTTTAGCTGCAATAATGTGTCCCTCATCTATTTTTTTTATTCTGAAAAGGAGACAGGGCTGCATTATAGTGTCAGGAAAGAGCTCTTTGCAAAAGCTCAACATCGCGTTGTAAAAAAAATCAACACGTCCTCGCACTGTTGCACAGCACGTCGTTGCACTATCACAACTTTGCTCAACACGCCGTCGCGCTAACACAACTTTGCACAACTCGCCGTCGCGCTACGCAACTTCGGACAACACGCTGTCTCGCAAACACAATATCGCAAAACATGCTGTCGCGCGAACATAACTCTGAACAATATGCTGTGACGCTAACGCAACTTCACACAACACGCCGTTACGCTAACGCCACACTCCATCGCAAAGCACACCATCACGCTAACTCAACTTCGCACAACTCGCCATTGCGTTGTCACACAACAGTCGCCATCGCTCACACATCGAAATCGTTACAACACGACGGTGAGTGTGAAGTTGTGTTAGCGCGAATGCATGCTGTGTGACAGCGCGATAGCGGGTTGCGCGAACTACGTTATTGCAGATAGTATATGTTGCGTGGGAAACATTGTCAGCTTTTGGTGCACGTTTGCCGTGGCAGCAGCCTTCGCTAGACGTTCAGCGTTACCCTGCGTCTTATTTACAGGCCCCTGTGTGTTCGGTCACAGTGGATGGTGTGTCTACATTGGTGACATCGGCGGGAATACCGGGGCTGGGGGAGAAAACAAAATCTTCATGGTGCGAGAACCTCCCAGTATCCATGACAACACTCTACATGTGCTGGAAACACTCAGATTTACGTACATATTTTACCGCTTATCGTTCCATTTTAAAAATAAAATTAATGGTTCCTCTAAGCTCATCTGAGCCAAACGCTCGTAAGTCAAAGGAACATTTTTCTAAGGACTAAACGTCTACTAAATGAACATAACCATTTTTTTAAATAACGTATTGTATAAAAATACATCTGATGTTTATTTTAAAATGATTTTTAATTTGGTTCAAATGCCCTATAAGTTTAGAAATATGACATCATAAACTAAACCTCTTCCCGCCAGTCTTATATTTTTGAGCAGAAAATTGCTAATTTTCAAGCAGTTTTTCTTCAAACATTGAGCGCAGGCTTGAACAAAAATACTTTTTTAAATCAAATATGTATCTATCCAAGACTAGTTACTGAAATATAAATTATTTTGCTATAATTCAAAGCTGCGTGCTCTGTTTTCCATAAGAAGAACACGGAATATGATAGCTATATTTAATTAAACGTTGAAACTTACATAGCAAAAACACAAAAACAGTTACTGTTGTTTCGTTTTTATTCACTGGCATCAATTTTCGCGATTTTTGTGCAAATCACAGTTTTAATGATACACAAATTCGTGGACAATGATCTTACCAATATAATATATTATTAGATATTACACTTTAATGGACATTAAATTTTGTGGAAAATTTATTTCCAACGAATATTGATGAAACCACAGTATTGTGTCATGCTTCTGAGTCTTCTGAAAAGAAGAATATTTTTTTTCCAGTTGGGACGAACACAATGCAGAGACCCTGATGGTAGACCCACACGGAGAGCTGTACATCATCTCTAAAGTGGACGGAGGGAGAGGGAAAATATACCACATCCCTATGGAGGCGTGGACGGAATCTTCCCACCGCTATCACCTGACAGGGGGACAGGAAATGCCTACCCCGGACCACGGACGGGGCCCGGTAGCAGGCGACATTTCCCCCAACGGACAGGAAGTCCTTGTTAAGACGTACCACAAAATATTCTACTGGAACGTGGGAGACAGTCGAGATTACATGAAGGCCTTGATGCACACCCCCGCCCAGGTGCCATACCAGCAGGAGCACCAGGGAGAGTCCGTTTGTTGGGAAGCTAACGGGAGCGGTTATTATACCATTAGTGAGGGAACGTCTGAAGCACTGCATTATTACAGGAGATCGTAATAAAGTATTTTGTCATAAGATGTTCTTTTTATAATATGTTCATTCAAAATAAGATGGCCTAAATGCCCATTGGTTTAATCGTAAAATGAAATTTCAAATTGAATTTTTCCATTTAAATCTAATTTTAATGATACATGTAATTATACAATTTTGTAAAAGCACAATTTCAACCTATTAGGTTGAATATTTTAACAATCACTAAGAAAAACCAAAAAAAAAAAAATTATTTCCTAAAGTTTTGGTTGTATCGAACCCCCAACCTAAAAAAGCCCAGTTCTATATCTAGAGCTCTGACCACTGAGGCACGAGTTTGCGGACTTCAGTTTTTCTAGTATTTTTCTGAAACGTTCAAAGGTTGGGATACAAATGATATTTCTAATGTATAGTGGGTCATCACTCAAACTTTTTGTTGATTGAATTGGTTCGTTTTCGATTAGACCTTAACTAGACTTTGACAAAATTATGGAGCACAGACCCACTCTATAAAGTAAAGGCCCTCTCACACCAAGAAGCGTTCCCACAGCGTGCTCATGGCATTGTAAAATTCCTGGAATCGCCGAAGGATCGCAGGAAAAATTTAAGAAATGTACAATTTTAACAAGTGAAGATGTCACGGCGTCCTGACGGTGACCGAGGCGTTTCTATGGAGCTTCCGCGGCGTGTAACTGCGTTTCCACAGAGTTCTACTCGGCGGTTGACTGCGCTCTCGCTGAGTATCCGCCAAGCGCTCATGACGTGCTTAGAGTTTTTACCTCGCGTCCACAGCGTGCTCTGCGCGCTGAGTGCGTGCAAAAGACGTTCTTTACTTATTGGTATGCAAATTTTAATTGTACAATTGTACGGGAAATAAACAAGAATTCTGAACTTTACAACTAGTAAATAAATGATAAAAACATTGTTTTTGTTTTAATGAAATATGGTACGTTGTAATTGAAACGTAACTAATTTCTAAATAATTTGTGAAAGACAAAAATCTTAGTAGACAGGTCTACAAAAAAGAACCGTTATTAGTTGTTATAAAGCATGTGAAAACATCAGAACAAAATGATATGAATTCCATCTACGTCCTTTAATAGGTCCTGGAATATTCGCAAATGCTACTTTTTACATATTCATCCACATCAAGTTTGAGAATACTATATCGCTTGCTATTGTACAACAGCTATTGTTCAAGATTTTGTGGTCTGGCTGACAACGCACTAGCGACACCGTGGAAGCGTGGTATAAACGCAAATGAATGCAGAAGAAACGTCAAGAGAGCGTAATGATCGCAGCAACAGCTCTTTGGGGTCGCTGTGTGAACGCAGCAAAATGAAAAACAACACGTTCAAACGCTGTGGATGCGCAGTGAGAGTGCGATAGAGACGCATTGACATCACAAAGGACTCCGAGAGGTCTCTGTGCAAGCGCAATCGACTTATCACTGCGTCTATACTGCGATCATGTGCGTTACTTGAGCACGCCAGCGGAGCTCTTGTGGCTCTGTTGTAGATCTTACGGCGCTGACACGGCGACCCCTCTCCGTTTCTACTGCGTGTTATCAGAACGCAGAGCCACGGCGCTACTTTGTGCATGCTGAAAGTGCGCGCCGTCGCATGGCGTTCTACATTGTTCTAGGCGATCCCACCGCGACAAATGAAGATGCCGTTGCGCTGTTACGGCGCTGTAGGAGACTCTACTGCGTGTATCTTGGCGTTTTACATTATTTAAAGGACGCAGAGGGATCGCCTTGAGGACGCAGCCCCGGTGTGACAGGGGCTTAACATGCATTGAAGTTCTTTAAAAAAGACCCTTTTTGAAGAATTTGGTAAGCATACACCAGTTCAAATCACTATATTCTAAGTTTTAAACCTATTTAAGGGTTACAAGTAAATAAAGATCGTTTGAAACGAATTTTTGAAAGAATTATCAGATATGCTGATATTTTTATTTTTCAATATTTTATCCACCTAAATATAGACACCGTGCCTGCCTTATTTGCTCACCTTCTTTATAAAAATAAGTTAAACTTTATTAATGACTAGCCATGAAAGGAAATTAGTCATAAATCCATATCAAGCTGCTGCAGTTTTCTTAAATAAAATTATACTCAACAGAAGGTTCTGTTTGGTGAAGGAATGATTCCATTTATGATATATCGCTTTACTTACTTTTGATAAAGTTTGGCTTTTGCTTTACATGTTTGTACATACTAAATATTTGATAAGTCAGAGAATAAATTATATGATGAATTATGATATATTCAAGAAAGACTTGTAAACAACATAATTTTATAGTTATTTGGTGTATATTTAGTACATGTAGTCATTGTACATCTATCTCATTTTGCAAAAATGGCTACTTTTACGAGAGAATGTCTGTGTGTAATAACTTTTTGTTATCATTGGGATAAAGTACTTTTAAAATGTCCACGTTCTGTAAATTATCAACAACAACAAGGTTATGCTATGATTGGACTGGTCGTCCCATGACATATTTATTTACAATTCATAAAAAGGCAACCAGTTCCAGTGTGTTACATGTAGACCACAATAAAATAAGGGGGCACACAGAATGTACAGTAAGACATCAGCCCAACATACTACACTCCTCCCCCTCCAGACAAACACAATCAATCAAGTGTTCACATTCAGTACTAAGAAAGGAAAAGAAAATCACACACTCAGAAAAGGTCAATTTTACAATGATGGAGTGTCTCAAATTATTGTCAACAAAATTTGAGAAATATAAATGGAGGAAGAGGGTACATTGTTTCTTATACAAATATCGGCATTACAGTAGAATAAATATAACAGAATAAAGTAAAGAAAAAATCATACTTCCGAAAAACAGCTAAGAGATCAGAAATTCAGTTAAGATCAAAAACACAAGTCAACAGAATACACTTTCTTTAAAAAAAAATCAAAATAAATGGGGAAAAGTACATACGACAACCCACACATACATTATTTTAAAGAAATTTTGCTTGTAATGCATCATGATTGAAAATGAAAACTTCTCTCACCTAGCAACAAATAGCCCGAGTACACACAGTGACATCTAGGAGGGGGAGTCTTTCCGCAGTTACGGTTCCTGATATAAACAACAGTTCTAACCTTAGATGTCAGAGTTTTTGGGGAATCACAAGCTCACAGTTAAAACAAGACTTGTAGAGTACAAAATGTCTAAAACTGACAGGGAGCTTCTAGTATTGTAAGTGATCAATGTTAGATTGCAGCCTGACAACCCAGTAATACTTTCAACACATTTTGACATTAAAAACAGATCACAGTCTAATATTCAAATCATAGAAAAATTCATCTTATAACTTGTGAAAATTAATTCTACATGTCAAAGAAAGGTCTGACAGAGAATGACTTATCACACAGTTGCATATAAATGTAAATGAAAAGACACATGTATCAATTCGAATAAAACAAAATGGGGTGACATTAGTATTTAAAAACTTAAAATGGAAAAAAAAACCTCGTCTAAACATTTTTATGGATTTTAATGAGTAAATAAAATCATGTCGACCTGTGTAATATGTTTGTCGACAAAGAACAATTACTCCACAAAAAGTCATAACTAATTATAAAATAAAAATTCATTAAAAAATTAAACTATTTAATGGACTTCTCCAATGTGTTGATGTTCTAAAGAAATAAAATCAATTTATATCAAGGATATGATCAAAGCTGTCTATTTTAATGACAAAACATGTAATGAAAGCCCTTTGGATTCTAAAATAGGAAAACTCTGACCATATCCATTGTAAGAATAACATAATAGATACAATTCATATGTCCCATACAAAGTACAATTACATCTCAATGATTAATGAAATCACAGACATAAAGAACATAACAATTGTCTCTATGACATTACACACAATGCTCACCATTCGTGACAAGTCAACAACCAACATCTTAGATGCAGGTATAATTAGTTCACCTTGTCCGTATGGTGCAGGTATATAAAACTGTTGTTTATTAAAATCCATTTAAAACCTTTGACAAGGAAGGCAGCCACAAACTACCTTCCTTCAGTTTGGCTGATGTCTTATAATTAAAAACAAGAGAATCAAGACAAAAACATGTGCTAAAAAGTGTGCATAATTATATCTTCATTTTATACTATCTTAATGTTTTCTTTTTATATCTCCTTTCAATATGCTTTTCTTATGACAGACTGTTTCTAAAATTCCAAATGAGAATGAATGTTCCTGCAGGATAATATTCAGTCAGCCATGTCTTGTTAATAAGGGGAAAATATATCAAATATCAATGAAAAGGAAAAAATAGCCGACATGAATTTCATTGTTTGTTTCAATCATGTCTTCACTAAAAAAATCAAACTCTGAATTAACATAGTATATGAAAATTGCACTAAGACAGATCACAGATTCTACCGTTAAATAAAAATAAATTTAACAATGGCTTTTAAAAAGGAAATTCCTGTCATATCACATTGACTATAAATGTCAAACATTTACAATCAAGTGGAACTTTAGATTATACTTTGGATAAGAAAACTTAGCTACAGTGTTAGTTGCAATGCAAGCGATACGATATTCCTGCAGATAATCTTGAGCACAGAAATGAAGTTGAAGAAATAGTGGCCCCCAATTGAACATGTATACAGAGTTTGGACAATAAAGAGCATGCCTTTGTTTCACATAGGAGCATACATAATGTTTTCCTTTGATTTTGAACTCATTGTATTTACAAATCATTTTTGGTAAGACTTATTTACAGTTCAATTTTCTAATTTACTAAGAATATCAAAGCAGAGCTAAAATCTGTTTGAGAGTCAGTTATGGCAGCCCTCAACCAAAGCAAAGAAAATGACATCATTTATCAGGATATCTCAGTTGTCTGCCCCTGTCTATTATTCACTACTTTGTAAGAAAAGGAAAGGTGCTTATGGAGTTACAGATTTTTTTATATTTAAAAAATAATGGTATCTCAACCATCACAATTAAAATTGAGGAGGGTTGCCAACCATTCCTTCAAAAGATTTTTTTTTTTGTTTCTTAAATATTCAATTACAATTTTGAATGAAAAAACCCCCCACCCAAATTCTAGAAAGAAATTTAAAATTTCTGACAAACATTACTACTATGCTTATCACCACATTTGAGACAATACATCTTGCACTGCATGTAGAGAGATTCAAAATTTAAAACCAGCATATCATTTCACTTCTGAAAGTTGACTCCGTAGACAAATAAACGGAAGGGCTTCAAGATTAAGGATTTAAAATGTTGACTTTCTTCCATCTCTAGCTGCCACAAAGTGTTTGATCCATGAAAATGCTGCCATTTTCTTGTCCTGGATGCTGACTGCAATATGCAGTAGAATGCACTGATTGCTCTATGAGTTTGTTGATGACGAATTAGAATCGTCCACAGTGGGTGTAGAGTTATGGTTTTGATAACTTGTCAGACTTTCATATCCTGAGCCATTCTGCACATATGAAGTACCAAGTCCATAAAGATGACCACAATACTTGGCATCATCAATGTTGTCCTCAAAAAACATCTGAAAAAGAGGCAATTCTTATTATATTCTTGTGAATAAACCTTTGTAAATAAAAGTAAAACTTCTGATCAGTAATTCATGAAAATAAGTTTCACAAAATTAGTGTTTAGGGTACATAGGTTGATATTTTATTCATAACTCATTGGTCTCCAACTATAACCTCTTCAACCTGCCTCATGATAAAATAAAAATTGGCCCAACACAAATAATTTAATAGAAGTAGTTTCCTAAATCTCAGTGGTAATTTATAATTGTAATCATGTGCAGTGGGAAAGTGATCTACATGAGTAGGACATGCAATTACATGTATTTGTAGTAGATGTACATGTAGTTTTACCTCTCTCATCTTGAAGAAGGCAGCTCCTGTCAGCAAGCTATCACTGCCAGCCTGGTGCTGAGGGCCTATCCTAGTGATCTACAGAACAACAATCATCAGTGAATAGCTTCACGCCTTCAGTCTGTATACAGGTGCTAAGTCTAAGACAGTTTACTGTACTAAAGACATTTAGAGATGTAAGATCTTGCTAAATGTTACACAGTGTCTGGAATGTTGGAGAAATATGAAAATATTATGAATAAGTCTCAATGACTAATCTTGTTAAAAAGGAATAATGTACATGCAAAAGAAGGGGAAAAATTCTGAAGATGCACATAGCAAATCTCTGCAAATTTTCAGAGATTACTTTCCAAATATTCATGAAAAGAATCAAATGCTCTGGTATATATGTATCTGCAACCGAGACTTATCATTTATGCCTCAGTATTTTAGTGTTTTTCAGCAATCAGGCCTTCTACAATTTTTGGGAGGTAATGATTAAAGCAAAAAATATGTGTATATTGCAGAAAAATTTCACTGAAGTTTTGTGTATATCTATAATACAGTATTGATTACCTCTAGTTGTTCTGCAACCTCCTGTAGTCCACCTTTCAAGTTCTTACAACTCTTCATCAGGTACTTGACATCATAGATGTTTGGGAAATATATCCGCAGAAAATCGAAGAAATCTGCTTCCTCCGCTGGCATTTGTGTGTTTGTTAAAATCTTCAGTAGATACCCAAAGTCATAACCACTGTAAAAAATAACAAAACAGTTTTTAAAAATTTATGCACATTCCAACTGTTTATGAAAATAAAAATTTTGTAAATGTATTTTTGTTATCTCATTAAAGGTTTGGCAATAAAGCTAGATAATCTGTTTAGTTTCTACCTGTGAAATGACAGCCATTTGACTTGCTCACTTAGCACTATTCCTGATGTCATAAGTAACTCAGCAAAATCATTCACTTCTATTCCTTCCTCTTCATGCTTCTTGAACTGAATTCCTGAGTGTTGTAGAAGGTCAATGGATTCCTGGGCATACATTTCTTCCCTTAAACATTAGATAGGGAATATACAAATTCACTACACTGTACATAGGCGTCAGAACCAGGATGGGAAGGGGGGGAGCTTTTTTTGCAAAGGTAAGGATCCTTGTGCTGTACTAATAATTAAGTACTTGAGCATGTCTCTCTATTGCAAACTCAAACTTTGATTTTTCCAGGTTACATATAAAACATTCAACAACTAGCTAGGAATCCTAGTATCAATGCAACATGAAATGCAAAGAAAATTGTGGAATATCAATTACTTTCAAGTCTATACTTACGTAAGATTATAACGAAAGTTGAACTGCCATGTTGATATGGGAGATGGTGTTTGACCATTTTCATCCATGAAGGTAAGGCCTACTTGAATTATCTTTAGTAAGTCTACATTACATCTAAGAAGTTGATATTGGTAATCTGCTGTACTACGAAATTCTCCTATAGGTCTTGCCACCACCCCTGGAAATTCTGTGTCCTTATTAAGAAGAAAAACCAAAACATTCAATAATTTTACAGGCATGTTTTAAATTGCAACACAATTACTGTAAAAACTTTTAATTGTGAAACAGTTTAATTCACATACCATGGCGACAAATCTATATCGCTGAATAACATGGCGGATCTTTTTGAACTCTTCTTCCAGGTTACTGTTCCAGACATCCTTGATGCCATACTCAGTCTGTGCTACTGACGGCATATCAGCATATCTGCTCTCACCACAACCAGCCCTCTAACTTCTTTGAGAATACTTTCACTTTTTCCTGAAGATTTGAAAATCATTCATTTTAAAATAAGCAACTGAATTGAATGTTTGTACATGTATCTTATAGATATCCCGACAATCACCTCATTTAATAAAAGGAGAAAGATTGCAAAGGAAATCTCACTAATCCTGTTAATTTAATGCTTACACAGCATGTTTTTAAAACATATCATCGTTTGCTTACTTTCAAAACTAAAAAGAGTTTTGTTCTTTCATCTGTGAATTGAGAATAATAAATATTCAAGAAAACCAGAAAAGTTCAATGAGTTGGCCCATGATCAGTAAGCATATGGGAGACTATACTCTGTCCCGAGTTTTTGCTTCCACCACTTTTCGCTTGATATTTCAATAATCATAAATACCTTTGTGCTCAAACTACGTTCATCCACTAATATGAAAAATGTCCAGATTATCTGTTTTGAAACGCCCCCTCTGTCGCTTCAGGTTTCAATGCACATCCCAAAATAGAAGACTACGGGGATTTTGCATTGCATCATCCATTAATAAGCCCAGATGATAACGTTGAAAATTTGTGCTAGGTATTACGAGTGAGTTCCGAATGGAGAAAAGATGTAAACATTTCCCATTATAAATCTTCGCAAGAAATTTGTTTTCGTTCCTGTGAACTTTTATGAGTGAAAAATGCTAATTTTTCAATGAAGATATCTTGGATATATTCCCTTTTATCGATTTCAACTGTATTTCTTTCACAGGTATGTGTATTTTAATTAAATTTCATCAAAAAGTGATCGAAGCAATAACTTGGGACAGACTATAGCCGTCAGTTTCTGATGATGACAATATTTAGATAACAGCTTTATGTGCTATGTGGGAACTGCACACGTTCAATGTGCACATGAATTAAGACATTGCACTGTTTTTGTGCAAGATAAATGGAATAGCAGAATTGTGAAAATCCTTGCAAATAGTTCTACTTTTTTTTTAAAGAATGTGGTTTCTTTATTCCTTTTTAAATTCTTTTTTTACGATATAAAGTTCATGCATTTAGAATTCAGTGCAATTTGAATGCCTCATATGGAAAGGAATTAAAAGTATATCACTCTCACGAACAGTTTATATATCCGAATGTCAGTAGAGGAACGATTGAAAATAACGTAACAACCAGATACTTTTGTGACTTCATATCAAATTAACAATGCTTTAGAACACATCATATAATAACTATGCAAGTCTTTTGGGAAGTTATTAATTAAACTGAGAGGGAGAAGGAAGAGGGGAATATCATGCTCCAAATCATGGCCCATCAATATTCTTAAACATTGCCATCAAGAATTTGGGAAAAAACCTGAAATCAGCTTCTTTGGCCTGTTAGGGTTTCTTAGCAAATGTTGCAGGGGGTATGTGAAAATTGCATGCTCTGCAATTTTTCCATGTTGTCCAAATTTTTATGAATACTTACACTTTCGTGTTTTCAATTATTCGATACCACAGGAAAAATTAATGTTAACAATTGGAAGTGCTGTGGCGTCTACATTTCTTTGGGGATAATGGTCAGTACCGTACAATGTTTCCACGCATGCTCTTTCAAGCGGATATCAGATGTTCACAAAAAATGATGACGTTTATAGACTTCCTGTTTTGATTTCACGTAAAGTGACAGAACAGCTCTTAGGTAGAAGCAGTTTACTCAACAACGATGAGTTGGTTATTTGGGAATAAGAACAAAAACACATCGTCCTCTCAAACAAATTTACAAGCCCACAGAACAAAACAGATCGATTCACTGAAGAAGGCGAATCTAAAGTAAGACTTTTGATGTTATATGACTCATAATAGTTACTTTGTTTATATTTAGGATAACTATGAAATGACACGTGAAAATGATGAAATGGTATTCAATTGCATTTAAACTAGTTGTCTTTGAAATTTTTACACGAGCCTTCTTTTTGTTATTTAGCCCTGATTTTTATAATCATTTTCTTCTCTTTTTACAGCCCAATAGAAGTGATACCCAATACAGAATACAGAATCACATTTGCATCAGGGAGTATCAACATCACATTAGTAGTGTAAGTTAATTCAAAAGATAATATAAAGTAAGTGAGAAATGATCCATCTGTGATTTAAAATCACTGATTTTGTTTATTTTGAGAAATGTGAAAATGCAAACCATGCACATACAGTGTATAAGTAAGAAATAAAGAACTTTGACTTTGATTTTAGAACCCTCCCACCACTGTTCCCACAAGACCCCCCATCAATTTCTGTTCACCCACCTATTTATCACCAATGGGTAGATTCACAGTCCAAGATCACCAATTGCCCAAGTCTTTCATCCGTAAGTATTTGTTAAAAATTAAATACCTCGTTGTATGAAACTTTAAACGTAAAATAGCTTGCAAGTATATAAACTATTTTGGGATACATTAAGGGTTTATGGTATTTGCTATCATTAAATAATAATTTACATGTATAACTGAATATTTAGAAATTAATGCTATTGATACCATTTTGTTCTTTTGAAAGAACTTTAAGAAATATGATAATAAGATTGGCTATGTCTATATTAATTTAGAAATTTTCATGTTTGAAATTCATGTTCTCTTGCACATGTATATTCATGCTTCTTGTTTTGCATCCTTGTAGTTCTCAATGCATTCCAGTCTAGCTGTGATAGTACAGTCCATCATCGATGAATTCAAGTCACACCCTCCACAACTGCAATCACACAACTTGTAAGATACTTATAATTAGCCTCATTATTGATATGAAATTGCATGTATAAAAGTTGCTGTTATGAAATGCAAGCATTACAGTCTTTTGTAAATTTTGAACAGTATCACTGTTTTAGAAATGCTGTTTAAGGTTTTTATATCTGTTGAAATTCACTGTTGTAATATATTACCAGTAAATATGTGACTCTTTAAAGACTTTGATAACTTGAATTCATGTAAACAATTTTGTATTTCCTGACTTTCTACTACAAAACATGTTTAAAATGTTCAGTTATAAATAAAATAGTTCAAAACAAGAAGGAGTACAGCTTTCACATATAACATCTTCCTTATATGTAAATGTATCTTATTACAGTCTTAGTGCTATGACCACTTTATTTACCTGTTCTTAACAAAAACAGTCGAACCTTGTTATCTGAAACTAGATGAGACGAGAAAACCTTCGAAGTATCAGATGATTCAAGATATCGTGATTAAATACATAAAGAAACTAGTTGGAACTTCAAACTTACTTTGACATATCCATAATATATAAGATATTGAAGTTAGATATATGGATGTTCATCTGTAGTTTGACTTTATTTTCAGTGGTGTAGTTGGACAGCCTCCATTTCCTCCAGCTACAACCTCCATGTCTAGCTTTACGGCTTCAGGGGGAATGCCAGAATACTACCAGTCCCCAGGGGGTCACTACGGGACCAACCAATCAGAATCCATGCAAGTGGCAGAGAATTCCTCAGAGGTAATGGGAATTATCAGAAAAAAAACATTGTAGTGTTAAAAGAAATGTTCAAAATCACCATGTTTTTTTTGGTTTTTTTTGCATATTAAACTTCCATATTTATTAATAAATGATATTATAAGTAATTTTACTTGTATAAGAAAAATTCATATACATTTTTTATTTAATTTCATTAGAGAGAGAGAGTTAATTTCTTTTAAAAATATTTTTAGGGTCTTCCGTTTCCAACGGAAGACCCTATTGTTTTCGTTAGGTTTCTTTTTCTCTATTTTTCACTATTATTATTATTATTATTCTTTTTTTTCTTAACATTTTTCTTTAAACTCAAATATCTCAGACATGGTACAACGGATTTTTATGAAATTTTCATAGAGAATAAAAGTATCAAGATTTTTTATCACGTAAATTTTTGTTGATGAAGTCACTTCCAGTCGGCCGATATATTCGTTTATCTTTTTTTAAAAGTGATTTTTGTCCTCCCTTTTTCTCAAAAACGATTAAGGACAGAAAATTGAAATTTTCAGGAATGATAGATTTTTGAATTCCTAGGTGCTATCAGGTAAAAACATGATCGTCCTTCACTTCCGGTCCGCTCAAACAGCATTTTTGGAAAATTGTGTTTCAAAAATTTTTCAAATTAAAAAATTTACAATTTTTTCCATCAGAATGTTTTAAACTTATCAAATTTTAATATGAGCAGGTCGTCCGTCACTTCCGGTCGTCACCGGAAGTGATTCCAAAATTTCGATTTTTGGAATTTTAAAGCATATACGTTTTGTAGACATTTTTGTACTGAATACTAAACTAAAAACAGTTTTGAAATCGGACAACGCCTTGCAGAGTAATGAAGTTTTAAAATGATCTTTTCTGGAAATCTTACTTTTGCAGTGTAGGTCCAAAAATTAGTTTAAAAGGAAGTAATTATAGCAACTCGT
Source organism: Magallana hongkongensis (assembly GCA_016163765.1). Taxonomy (NCBI): domain Eukaryota; kingdom Metazoa; phylum Mollusca; class Bivalvia; order Ostreida; family Ostreidae; genus Magallana; species Magallana hongkongensis. Next base: position 10,520,711 of record WFKH01011581.1, on the reverse strand, counting down.
ACCAAATGTCAGCATTTTAATTTAACCCTATCATTAATTCATAATCAAACGGAAGACCCACTCGTTGCTCACAAGGAGATCGTGTCTAGTACTCTCTAATTATTTATGCCACACTGTATCTTACAGGAATCACTGTCTTTAGATAAAGTTCCTGATGTATTTGCTGCCTTTCCTGATCTTAAAACTAAAAGGTAATTCCTGTACATGTTCAGGTCAATTAATGGATGTGCTTAAGGTACATACCCATCAAAATTTGGGTTGTTGATTCACATGCAATAATATTTTTTTGATATTTTCACCCCAATTTTTCTATTAGAAAAGTCTTGTCATCTCTCTTTGCTTTTACCATTTCCTATTTTCTTCTAGTCTTACAGAGTTATATGAATTACAAGACGAAGAAGATAAAATCTTAGAAATGATTCAGAAACTTCCTCATGTAACAAAATTTGCTGAGGAGAGGGAGAAGATTTCCAATGAATGTATAGAACTTGCAAGTAAGTTTTTTTTATTTTCCTTATTTTGCTCGTTTGTTAAAAATTGGTGTATGGTACTTCATACAAAATTAGATTTTGATCCTATTTACTTTGTGGCTGAAAATTGCATCTACAAGTTATATGTTCAATGCATTAGAAGTGCATCCAACATGCAGATTAAGTTGTTTTTTATGAATTTTTGGAGGAAGGTGATTTTGTAGTATATGGTACATACATTCTGTATGTGCTGGACACATTCTACATTTCCATTCAATTTGTAAGACATACGTACATGTAACTGATCATATCATTGTATAGTATAATAATATTGTATCATTGTATTGTAGGAGGTAATTTAAGCTATAAGCCTGTACTAGAGCAACACAGACAGTGGATTTTGGAGAAGGTATTTAAAAACTGAAACACGTACTGAAATACATACATGAAATTCATGTGTACTTTAAAGCAAGGAGGTTTTCATAAATTTCACAATATGCTTGTATATATTTTTTTTTTTAGAAAAATCTCTATCAGAAAACTGAAGAAGAATTTCAGAGGAATCAGCAGAGACTAATGTCCAAGTCTGAGGACTTTCACCCCTCAGTCATCCAGAACAACTTGAAGGTAGCACTAATGGAAGCAGAAGAGGAGTCTGAGAATATCGTTGAACAGTTCCTAGAAAGTGAGCTTTCTCCTTAAAAGATGATTGTCTATGATACACTTCAGAACTTTGCTATTTTTAGTTTTAATTTCTACTTGTGTAATAAGATCTGATAGATGCAAATGAAGTACTACATTCACTCTTAACATTTGTAAATCTTTTCACTTTTTAGAAAAAATGGACGTTGAAGAGTTTAAGCAGAGATTCATTCAGACTAGAAGTGTAAGTACACTTTAAATTTCAATAATATTTATATCAAGTTTTCTACTACTATTATAATAGCAATGAATTTTATGTTTAACTTGTGTTCATTTTCTAGTTATGTCATGCCAGGAGAGCAAAGGATGAAAAATTGTCTCACATCCTTGTACAACAAGGGTACAGTAATTGATTCATTTGTTGAAACCAACGACAAAATACCTGGTGAAGCCCTAACACATATTTTTGAAAACCTTCAGTTGATTATTGGTATTTTATTGTTCAATAATGGAACTAACTTATTGGGAATTTTGAATATCCAGGGTCTAATACCTGTTGTACAATGTTGTACAATGTACATGTACATTTAGAGGTATGGAGTAGACACCAAAATGTGGAAGGCTTCCTTTGAAATCCCAATATACTTGCAAGAGAAAAATAACTCTTTGTCAGATTTGCTCTAGGAGATCGTTGATCATGAGTGCGAGTCCTATTAAGTTGTCCATTTGATGGCTGTGATTTTACTCATGTTTTGCTACGCTTCCTATATTGGCTAGTCAGGACTTGTATACAGTACTAGTACATATTCACTTGTCATGATCTCTGTCAAATTGTGTCATTTACGTAACTCCAAAAGCTCTTTTGTCAGTGACTTTTCAATAATTATATATACATAATGTACATTGTATATGAATTGAATTAGTTTTTAATTTGATGATTTTAATATACATGTATGTATTATAAAGTTGATTTTGTTTTTGTTTTATGTATCATTGTTTCTTGGATTAGAATATATCATAAAGCAGTACATGTACTAAAATTTATTTGTAAAATATGATGTGTGAAATTTTTGCTCTGATCCATATCATATAATTTTACTGGATTTTATGTATGCAAACACACAGTACATAACAGCACAAATTCAAATAAGATTGTTAACATCAATCAATTACTTGTAAGCTTTGTAACATTTCAGTTATTATGATTTCTTAAATATGATGTTTAAAGTGCTTTGGCATTTCAAATTAATATTGATTGAAATATTACAGCTTTTGCCATTAGTCATATGTGCATGTACAAGGAAGCCACATTTACTTTCACTGCAACCCCCAGTTAAGAGATATGAAGTTAATGATAGAATTACACAGTAGTCATGCAGATCCTAATTTTTCTGTTCATCTACCAAGTTTGGAAGCATCCCTCATGTCCCTGCAATCCTTGATTAATTGTAGCCATTGAAACCATTAATTAAACAGATTGTTTACCTGTGATGTGTGTATGAACTAGGAAAATATAATGTAGAATTTTAGAATTAAAAAAAATACTTGGCATGTTCAGTTTTAAATCTAATAGGCTTCGTTCTGGTTCTGGTACCAATAAACACACAGTTTGGGCTGTGACCCATATTATGGGTCCAATAATATGTGTACTGGTATATATGCCAATATACAAATTCCTGGTAGAACACACCAGACTTATTGCTGGGCAAGAAGATCTTGGTGTCAAATGTAAGGAGCTTTATGTAAAAGTTAAAATTAACATTTAATGAAACTAATTTAGTTTCTTTTTCAATTCTGATCATATCATGAATAATTTTATGTATTTGTAGGTCATATGTATTTGATCATCATTCAAATGATTGCACTTGTACTATTGATAATAAGTGTGTTTATATACCGTACATGTATGTGGAACACAAATTCTGAGAATTGATAGCAGTTTGGTGTTAGTGTGTACTGTGTGCAAGATGTGGCAAGTGAATTGCTATGTCAGTATATCGTTTTGTTACAAGATAAGATACAGAACTGTTGTTTTGGATAAATATTGTTACCATAATGCTATATTGTTTTAGTTTGTTCTTTTTATATGCCCATCATAATTTGCATTACATTACTGGCACCAGATAGCTCATGCAGTTGGTAGAGCACCTGACTATATAATTCAGGGAGCCCAGCATCATTGCAAACCACAGCCAATATGTATATGTATGATATCCTCTCCAATCTGGGCAAGGATGGTTGCATGAGACAAAAATATCTTGTAGTTCATTAAGTTCACTGACCAGTGCGAGTAAAGCATAGTCAGAGATTGACTTTTGATGCAACCTTTGATCATTCAATTGCAGTTTACGCAACATACTGTAATATATCATAGATGCAACAATCAATTATTTGGTTGGTTAAAGATGATGCGTCACACATTAGGTGTGAATATTCAAGATTTCCATGATTTAGGTGTTCAGGCAGCCATGGTTTTGAGAGAGCTATGCAGACTGTGGCTTGAGATGAGGGGGCCCGGGTTCAAATCCTGGTCTAGCTGGTTCGTCATTATTTATCTCATCCTGTTACATATACCTGGTACACAGGTTGCTTATGGCATGGAGAAGAACCCTAATAATTATATATTCTGAGTAAAAATCAAGATCATAAAACCTGATCCTTGAACCTTCTAGGCAAGATACAATTCATATTATTATACTTCTGTTAAAATCTTTTCTATTTGAAGTTCAGAAGGTAAAATAGTTATTTTTCCATAGTTAAAGCTAGTTCATGTACAGCGAAACTATACCCTAAGGGAATAGTTATTGTCTCAGGTTTGATGAAAGAGCTACCCCCCTCACAGCCATTGGTTAAGTGTATACTATTAAAGGCAGTATGATCAATCATTTTTGGTGCACAGTCTGTAGGCAAGAATACCCCATTCATTTTCATAGTTATTGGTCAAAGGTCAAGGTCAACAAGGACTGACTTAGATGATGAAATCCTAATATTTTCACTTCCCTTTCACAAAAACTAGACAAGAATAAGTGGAGCAAAGTTTCTTGGCTATGGCAGCAATCAAAATTTTAATGATGCTGGAATGGATATCAAATATGCATGTCGTGTTCTAAAAAAATCAGTATACCTGGTAATTACAACAGTAAATACCCCTCAAGAGTAGTAATTTTAAAACATGAACTAGAAAGCCCAGCTTTAATAAAAGACATTAGGATAAAATCATTTTATGTAACTTTGCTTCGGTCTTAATTTACCTCTTCAAGAACATTACAAATCATTTATCCAACAAGCTTTCTATGGGTGTAGTATAAGGCAGATATGGCCATGGGGAGAAAAAATAGAGTCCAAAAAAGGATTTCACATCGAGGTATGATTTGACCTTGACATAGAAACTTGATTTCAAGGTCACTGCAAACCTCTCATCTAAGGACAGTCTTTTAGATTAACAGAAAAACATGTTTAAGTAATTATTTGATGTATTGAACATTGCCTCAATTATATATACATGTACAATTTATTACTAGATGAATTAATCTTTAACACTCTCATGAATAAACTGTAATACCAAAATAATAATTGTAAAATAATTTATTGAATCAACAATATAGAAATAAAACAATAAAATAATATGTAAACAATGTCACAATACAAGTTCAAGTGAATTTCCTTACGATAAATTTATATATTGTTATTGAATTTCTCGGTGACAAATACACCAGTACTAGTAATATGTAATTTTTATTTTCACATGCAGTCTAGTAAATATTGTAGTCTGCTATTCAAATTCTGATGCTAATACATGTAATTACTTAAAAATATGTTAACACAATGTAAAACATTTAAATTTGTACCGGTATATTAAAATGACATGTACTTTAGTCTTAAGGGATAACAAAGTAAAATCGATATACCAAGTAATTATAATTTCATTATTTCCAGCTACTTAACAATAGAGAAAAATTGCTTTTAAAAAAGTTGGTAATACCTATAAAATGAATAAAAATCCTTGTCTTTTTATCATGAATAGATATGCTTGTGCTACATGATGTTCATATGATTAAAAGTGAAAGACAAATACCATAATACCATAACCAGAGATTGATTAGATGTTTCCAGTGACTTTCAAAGCACAACCTGAATTGACAGATTATATCTGAATAATGCCATACAATCCAGGTGTTAAGGAGTTCCCAATAAATACAAATAATGGCCCTCCCTGTGTCAGGAAAGCTGGCAGGATGTCTTGTTTTCTTCTCTACGTTGAGCTGCTTCTTGCTAAAACAGAAAACAGACATGGCTGAGATCTTATCTGTTTTCTATCTGACCGCCATCAGTCCCTGTGTAAAATAACAAAGACACGCAACCAATCAATGCCTGCTCCATGCAACAAAGCAATTCTACTAAACTACCTCATTTATCCCATATTAAGATCATTTTAAGCCCTTTTTGCATTGAGTACAACTAATATTTAATACATGTAGTACATAAGTATATGTTCCTGTATGAAAAATAATTACTGAATTCCCCTAAAAAATGCTTAATTCACTATAATACTTGATCCAGGTTGTTCATATAGAGTTGAGGAGTCTACATAAGTATGAAACCTACCCTTCTCCTTTGCTCTCGCCTGTTTTCTTCTTGACTGGCAGCTATGGCTTGAGCTAGAAGAAGGTCCTCCTGTTCTTGTTGTGTCAGACTGTAAGAAAAATTGTTTCACTAGTTCAAACACATCAAAATTAGTATTTATTATAGAATCTTCTCTTTCTACATACATGTAGCTGTTAGTAAAGCAGATTAGTTTTGTTAATTTATTATTTAAACACAAAATAATCAAAATTAAAGTTTTTTATAAAAGAAGAGTCATGTTTTAACTGTAATACCGGTAATAAATTTAGTGATATTTTTGCTTACGGTTTTGATGGCTGTGTTGGTTGGGATGACTCGGCCATTGACATTTGAATTGCCTGAGCTAATGCCTCATCTTCTGTCTGAACAATGCAAACAAAAATCCATTTATGAATAAAATAAGCAGATACGTGTACAGTGTACATGTCAAGAACAATTCAAATTTTGAAAGAAAATGTAGATTTCCATGATCCTGAGACCAAATCTAATGACTTCTACTTTTCAGTTTAAAGAAGACCGTTACATACCATTCCTCCCTGTACTGTTTGAGCAGCCATAGCTTGTCTTTGCCTTCTCTCACTGTGAAAAACATATGGTAAATATTAAAATAAAATGCAGAAAGTTAATCAACTCAATGGAATTCTAAGTGTCATCAATGCAATCTGGTATAAGTATCAAATTTATTATTTTGAATTCTCCCCCTTTCCCCCCAAATAATTATAGTATCCATTCTGTTTACAGATTCAAACAAATTCTCTAACATTTAAATATACCCATAATGCTGCCATTTTACATGTAATTGCACATTTTATCAGAAATTACCAATTTGCTGGGCCAATGTTGATAAAGATACAGTCAAACTTAGTTATCTCGAACTAGATTGGACTGTTTAAAAACTTCGAGATATCCTAGTATTCAAGATATCGAGGGTAAAATACTTAAAAAATAAGTGGTTGGGACTTACAAATCACTTTGACATATCCATTGTATTCGAGATATCAGTGTTCGAGATATTGAGGGTAAAATACTTAAAAAATAAGTGGTTGGGACTTACAAATCACTTCGACATATCCATTGTATTGGAGATATCAGTGTTTGAGATATCGAAGTTCAACTGTCATATACACATCATTTGGACACCTATAATCTTACCTGTCTAGTTCCCTGCCTAACTGTGATAGGGGGGTGGTTTGAGGTTTAACTGCTTTAGCTGAAGGCTTATTACTACTTCCACTAGTTGTTGGCTTACTGGAAGACTGGGGAGTTCTAAAAATAGCTGCAGCACTGAAAAACCCAAAAGGTAAGCATGCATGTTATTATGTTTATCACATAACATCATGTCTCAGTATATTCAGGTCAAAGACAAGAGAAAATATATATAGATATTCAATAAAAATTAACAAAATAAGCTAATTAATCTTTAGGTCAAGATCTAGTAAATGAATCTAGAGAGTTTTTTTGGTGCCAGATCCATTATGACATCATAATTAATTTGATGTCTTTTTCCTGACTTTATTGCTTTAATGGTATTATATAGAAAATGAAACATTTTCCATTTGGAATTATGTAAAAAGTAATTTTTAAGTGGGTTTTCCAAAGGAAAAATCCAGTTATTGAAATGGTGATAATGGCGGGCAAGCGGGCGGGCGGCTGCTAAAAGGGTACCCCTATTGTACAGATAACTCCTCCTTGAGTTTCCAAGATAGGAAGTTTTTGTTTTGCAGATCAATTGGTCATATACCCGGTATTAGAGATGTGCATATTACTTGGATTTTGATTTTTGATAATTTATGCAAAAAATACCAGCTGTCGAACTAAGTCATTTTTTTGCAAAATATTGCATATAGAGTACCCCATTTCTCTGGATTTGTAGTATTTTTATCAATTTAGGGTCGACAAATGGATTATGGATACTCACTTAAAAGAAAACCCAGTTTGCTGTCACATTGACAGCTTTTCTCTTGTGATACCTATGTTCAAATTAGTAACATTATCAAGAGGAGATGAGGAACATATTACCAGTAAACATCGTTTTTGAGACACTGTAAGCATTCTGGATATAATTCACGTCAGAAATGGAAAGAAATCCAAGAATCATTTGTGCTTTTTTTTTTCATATTTCATTGGAAATTAAAGTTCAAAACACATTTTTTCATTGTGTTTAGATAAAAATTAATGTATGATACACCTATTTTAACAAAGCTTTTGTCTTGAAGCATCAAGATTTCATAAATCTGTAGGCTCTTTTTGACCTTAATTAATATAAATCAATGTTCTAAGGGGGTGGGGGTCTCTGCCCTTACCCTGCTCTGGACACACCCCTTCCTGTGTCCTGGAAACCTTTACAGTCATGGTCAGTTTCATGTCGATGTTTTAGGCAGTAATTCTGATGACAATTCTCACAGAGAACTTTTATCAACTGTAAAATAGAAAATCCAAGATTTTCTAATCAGCAAAAAATTCAATGATGTCTGAGAAAAAGGAGACACGATTATAACCAAAGAAAAAATTACAATAAAATAGGGCTTTCTACCAATAAAAAAACCCAAACATTTCTTTTGGAATTATAAGCATTCAGACTTACTTCCTTCTGTTTACATCCTTTAAATGAACATCTGTTGGTGTATATCTAAAACAAAATTAAGATTATTTTTGTATGAAGACATTACATTTATTTTTACTCTTTTTACTATGTAAACAGTTGAAAATCCAATATACAAATGTATGAAGTATACTTTAAACCACATAAAAATTCTATAAAGGTAACTAAAATCTAGTCAGATCATATGGAGGAGAGGTAATCAGTCGCACCTTTCTCCTGTTGAGGGCGGGGTCTGATTGACAGTCCCGGTCAATGTGCTGTCCCACCACCACATCTGGCATCTCCCCCTTCTTGACTGGGACAGGGTTGTTACATAACGGACACACGGGGACCTGATTATCCTGCAGAATGTACACAAAATTGTAAAAATATTAAGCCCTCAATGTATAACAGTAAATTTATCTGAATTATATTTGCCGTAAATTGACATTAAATAAAAATCGTCCAAAATTCAAATGGAATTGACATAAAATATGGCGACGCATGTTGCTCTCCTAAATCACTAGAGATTTGTCCCACATAATATCATTTGGAGTTGATTTGTTGGTTTATTTTTTTCTTCAATATTTCATCATTAAAATATCAATTCATCTAATACTTCATTATCAATACAGGTAGTTATTTTTTTATTTGATAAAATCAACCCAAACTACATCATACAAACAGCCTCATGTACTTCAAAGACTTAAAGTTTTTCAGACCTTAAATCTGAACATGTTCATCGTATGGCTAATACATTTCAATACTGGTAAATGTCAAATTTTACACGTTCAAATACCCAATATGAAAAAGACAAATCAATTTTTCCAAAAAAAATTAATTTATAAAAGTAAGCAAATTTTGGACAAACCAGTAGTGTTTTCAATTTTTCATATGATATTTCTGATATGTTGGTGGGAAAACCGTGAAACTTAAGAATATTTCAAAGAAAACTCCTCAGACTCAGTTTATTCCTCTGTATGACCATAATTATGCATAATTCACATTTATGAAACTATACATAGACCACTTACTTTCTTATATGACTCTGGGCAGTTGTGTGTATTGTAGTGTATATGATCTCGACTGAAAAAGAATAATGCCTTTATGATGATGGTATGACTTCTTCAAATTATTTTTACACAACAGAGCTCAAGTCTCTATGTTGTAAAAATTTACATTATTTCACAAATCTAAATATCAGCTCTCTACTATATATATAAATATGATTAAGAGCAGTACGTATGAGTAAGCAATGTTCTATAAATTTTATCTTTTTGTTTGTTAACTTTGATTCATTATGGCATAAATTATCACAGGAAATATGTTCTTAAATTTAACACATACCAAAATATTTGTGAACAGGCATCACACTTCATAGGGAGAAAATCTACAAAAGTGTGTAGAGATACGGTCTGTATATTTACACCAGAATGAGAAAATTCAGCTAACGTGTTATAGGCCTATATCTGAATTATGTGATATAATAAAAATACGACTCTCTTTTTTACACCTTGTGTTATTCATTAACAACATACCTAATTGTTTACAAGTTTTCTCATTACAATTTTGTCCCAAGTCTGGAAACTCCATCTTTAACACCAAACACAACCGTTTGTTAAAGTGACTGTGCTGTTTTGGAGTTATCGTGACTATTTATACTCTACATTACGTCACATCCGGTTGTTGGGTTATTTCTACTTTCGTTTCATACATGATGATTTTTCTTAGGCTTAATAACCTGCCCTTGATTCCAACGCAATGCAGTAAATAGATTAATCATGATAGTAAACAATTTCGAGATGCTCCTAGAATATTCGTATTGTATGACGCAATTTTTTATTATTCAATTTTATGGAACACCATAGCAAACAAAACTATACAATACATGTATTTAAGCATTGAATGCTTATTTTTTGGATGTCGTCGGTCCTATGACACACCAATGCGGTGCAGACAAATT
>WFKH01011581.1:10486590-10506235 GCA_016163765.1 Magallana hongkongensis | reverse complement strand
TAGATAGATAGATAGATAGATAGATAGATAGATAGATAGATAGATAGATAGATAGATAGATAAGTAAGAAAAATTAATTTGTTTATAATATAATTTGAATTGGATTCGGACAAAAAAAACCTCTTTGAAACTTTGAAATATTAGCTGGAACATTGGTTGAAAATTGAAATGTTCACTTCTCTGTGATAGCTATCATATACCAATACAATATTACTGCCTTTTTTCTGAAATTCCTATGCTGACAGTAATAGAAATAGACCCTGTTAGGGATGAGACTGAATGTATAAGATGGAAATCAATGATATTGCGTTTGAATGTCGAATAATTTGGGGTTTTTACTAGACGTTTGAAACACGATATACCGGTATTTAATTAAAACTATGCCAAATGCATCCCGGCTTTAATTGAATGTCTTTTCCGATGACATTCTTTGTTTTGATTGTTGAATATTTGTTTTAAAATAGTTAATATTGGTTTACAAACGGGATGTACGATGAATTATTGATATGTGCTTTATTCCATATTAAATTGCATGCCTCTGTGTACCTTTTGTGCACCGTTTTATCGGCAATGTTCATGCTTTTTATTCTAATATGTCAAAAGAATACTAGACTAGTATACAATTAAAATGCGTTTCAAAATAATTTTTTTTTAACAGAAAGCTTTTAATGTCTGTTTTAGAACAAATAAGTGTTCTTTAAACGCACACAGTATTTATCTAAACACCCAGTTATCTTCGTCACATGACCATTTATTTGCCTTTTCCACCAAATATAAAAGTAGGAACTATAAGTCTAAAAGTTTTAATCGAAAGACGGCATGTCGATATATGCAGGCATTATACATGTAGTTTTTGTGAACATCTAATCCATTGCCGTCTTATCAATTTGACAACAGGGTGAGAGTGAGAGATACATTTTTGCCTGCTTATTTATGAAGTTATGAACATATTTGTATGGTTACTTTCCACATGCACTGCAGAGCTAAAACAAACTTTTTACTTTGAAAGAACTTGGGGGAATAAGCCGAGGCATATGCCCACAAGTGGCCACAACCCTATCACTAGTATGTTTCAAATGACAATCACGCATTTAGTATAATATGTGTATTAACTTCAAATATTTTTATTCCTGTGCATATCTCCAGAGAATTTATTATTTGCGTGTACATAGAATAAAGAATTCCAATCTTTTGTCTTAAAGTCCATAATTTGTACCCTCTCAACAAAGTAACATGTTTATTTTAAAAAATGATACTAAAGATAACTTATTTAGCAGTGAACTAAAAGACTATAAAATGATTAAGTGCATGTGTTTAATTCATAATAACGCAATTTTTACTTTACAAAGTAAACAAAGATATAAAAAAATATTTACAACACTCGAACACCTACTTCAACATACTTAAGTTCCAAGAACTCCTCGCTAACCGCTACACCACGGCATCACATGTTTCAATCCATTTAAATAACAAATTCAATTTAGTATTGCGCAAACATAATTCGGTCTTGGCCATTTGATGATCATCTTGAAAATTGAAGAAAGAAAACTTGCTTTTTACCACAGAGTGGGTCTTCGTACCATTTTTTTAAAAATTGAAAAAGATAGATATTTACGTTTTATCAGTATACGTTCTTAAAAAAACGGTATGATGACCCACTCTATAAAAAACTATAGTCTGAACATGATTTCATCAGCATTTTGTTGCTCAATTAGCATATACATATTTTGATGTCTAAATATCAATTAAATTTGAAGTCAATTTATAAAGGTTTTGTCAATACTGAATGCAAATGATTACATATGCTTAATAGATGTAACAAAAGTGATATTTGTAAGAATTTTTTTTTTTTTTTGGGGGGGGGGGGGTTTCAAATGGACTTAAGTGGGTTTATGCCTCGGCTTATTTCCCCACGTTCTTTAAACAAAAAATTTTATTAAGTGTTTTTCAATATATTTCTTTTGTCTATCGCATATGTATGCTGTCATTTTTAAACAATACCATTAAAGATTAAAATTCATTGAACGGTGATTTAACACCATCATTTCTAATTCAAATTTCAAATAAACTGCTCAGAACCTTGATCAAAGACCTGTCATCTTTAACATACAATGTTTTGGTCTCTTACTCAGAAGGATTAAGAATGTTTTGAATAATTTCCCCCCCCCCTTCCTCATTCCGATCATTTATTGGTAAATCTTTTGAAAATGTGAATATATCTGCAAGCAATTTAAACAAATTATCTACGAACAAAGAACAAATTAAAAGTGAGTTGAACTCACAAAAGATTAAAAGGATGCCGTTATAATGTGCTAATAAATTGTTTATTTCCAAAGTACAATATAATATTGTAAGAAGTTGACAGATAAGAGAAGCTCTTCAATGACAATGTCTGCCGGTTATTTACGTTCGGAAACTTGACAGCGGAAGTCATTCAGCTCCATAATGTCGATCAAAAAACCTTGTCGTGATCTAACCATATTGTTTGCCGGATAATTAAAGGTAGTTAATGGAAATACACTTAACTATCGCTAGTGACAAAGGCTTACTTCTTCCTTTTGTTCTATTTGCAAACACCCAACTTTTGACATGATTCCATTTTCCATGGACTGGTTATTCGTGATTGCGTGAAGGCTACGAAGTTCATTAACACTGTCGGAAAACATAAAATCTGGCCAGGACGTTGTTCGCGTTACTAATGGAAGCTGCTTGTACATAAATGAATGTAATGCCACGTATGAACAGCGTCCATTTTCTTGTATGTTGATTGATGATGTCTAACGGGCGAAATATTCTATTTTATAGCTGTTTCTTGATATCAGCATGTTAGCAATGTCAATATGGACGATACAGATAAGTGAGCAGTGAGGATTTCAAAAGAAATTCTAAGCTATTTTGTAAAGTCATTTACTATGTTTACACGCAAGAATGACTAGAACATGTAGAATTGGGTTTATCTTGTGTGTTCAACAAATATTCTGACTTAATCGTTTCTTTTTGAAATGACAAATAATTGATTATTAACGATTGCAAAATGCAACTAATTTCAAACCCTTGATAGACTCATCTCTCTAACTTTGTTTTTCGTTGCTTATGTGCAGAAATTTTTTTGTTTGTTGGGGGGGGGGGGGAGGGGCAGCGTGTTCTTTTTCGTACTTTTAAATTTGTCTTGTGTAAGGTACTTAAATATGCCACTTTTAAAAAAATCAAAACTTAAATTTTCATTGCTTATACATGTATATGTGGACTTGGGGAGGGGGGTGGGTGTTTTCTATTGCACATAGCCTGTTTGTATACTGTACATAAATATTTACCTTCCTGTTTATTTGTTCAGTTCCCCATTCTGATAATGACCGTTTTATCATTTCAATCTCCTTTATTTGTTAAAGATTAGAAAATCCTTGATTTGCTACTGTTTTCTGTTTTTATTACTATCAATATTTTGTAATTTGTTTTCAGTGTTCTTCTGATTATCTAAACAGTGAAATGTTCGATAACAAATAAAAAACTCTCAACTTACGTGATGCCTTTTATTAAAGGACACCTTAACTTTCATATCGTGATAATTCCAGATTTTAAGATATCAGAATTTTAAATTCAAATATTTGTTGAATAATAATTGTTTCATTGCATAAAATTGCAAGTTATCATTTAGTTTGTTAGACAACAAGATCTCGTGTTTAATGAAGTTAGTTATAATTGCTTGAGGTATGTTGTGACATCCCTTAAAAGCTTAGAGCCAAGTTCACCGTAGAAACAAAGTATTGGCGCTGTATATACGTGTTCGTCAAAGTGTGATATCATTTCTGTTTTAATTAAATTCGAGCAACGAATCAATGACAAAGAATTGGAGATAAAGAAAATTTCTACAGAATCATGGTTTAATAATGCACTGATAGGTCTCAAATCAATACTTGTAGTTTATTTTTTGTGGCCAAGTTCTATCTCTGTAGAACACACATGAACACAGATTCATCAGAACAGTATGCATCCAATATTTCGACCTGATTTGTAAAGACTGACGTTAGGTTGAATAACGAAAAACACAACTTGGTATGATATTTTAGAAATTGAAATCAATTGTTCTCAATTGTTTGATTTTGCTAAAAATACAACGTTATGTAAATTTTGATTGTCTTCGTCCAATGATGATATAACACAACTAGCTGTTTAAATCAATTTTCCACTTTGCATTCTTCATTGAAGCGCAAGGAATCATTAAAAAATAATTATCTAGTCTTTAAATGAAGTTATAAGTCAATACTTACATTTAGTTTATGGACATTTATCGATGCTTTGTTTTAAAGGTTTGTAGAATGCAAGTTAGCTTAAATTGCTAGAGCATTTTCGAATGAAAAAAGAGGAGATGACATCGTTACTATTTATGTATGCATATCTTAAAGGGGCATGGTCACGATTTTGGTCAAATTTTATTTTTCTTTCTTTATTGTGTACAATGTTTAAGTAATGCATTTCTAATGATCAACCAAAATTTGAGTGTCAGTCATAGAGTTATAAGCAAGATACAGAGCTTACAATTCTTTGTTATGTAAACAAGGCTCGTGCCTTTTCTTTGTTTACATTGTTTCAATATACTAGTAAAAGTTCTTTTTTAAAGCTGATTTTTCTATCTGCTAAATCGTTTGAAACATAAATAAACAGTTCATAGCGTTTGTCATATTTATTTTTAGTCTAAACTTGGAAATTCAAAATGTAAACAAAATACATGACCTGGGTTTTGTTTACAATAACAAAGAATTGTGAGGTCTCAGTTATAACTTGACGACTGACAATCAAATTTTGGTTGACCATTAGAAATGTCTCCCTGAAACATTGTAAACATTAAAACGCAAAAATAAATTTTACCCCAAATCGTGACCATGCCCCTTTATGTTACAAAATTGATAAATGTTGAACAATAAAGACATACAGCTTTTGACTACAATGTACAATGATGAGAGTGATTGTACGTTATTAAATCATGCTCATGATAGAATTTTCTAACATAGATGCTGTCGTACTCGTATCTGGTAACACAAGGAACAAAATGACCAGCAGTTTTATGGTAAGTTGATATTTTTTTTTCAATAATTTTTAAACATTAATTAATAATCTGCGAAATGCATTGAAAAAAGAAAATCAACAGACTGTATCCGCAGCGGTGAGTTCTATGTTACTGTCTTTTACTAATTAACAATTTTTAATTGTCAATGAGTCCATAATTAGTCATGGACTCATTGACAATTAAAAATTGTTAATTAGTAAAAGAAATTACACTATTCATGTAGCTACTTTGCAATTGGTAATATATAGGTGTCGCTAAAGTCGCATTAAATTACCTTTAAACTGATGTGATGTATCATCAAACTATTTCAGAAAACGAAAAAAATGTCACATAATGTATATTGCAAACTATCTTTTTATTCGATCAGAAACTCTACAATCCTTTCCTACAACATTATGGTCATCAAAAATTCATGAAGCATATTAATCACCATTAAGTGGTAAATTACAATTTTATAAACCAAAATATTATAATGTGAAAATTGCAGCCCATATTGCTTTAAATGAAAAATTAATAATCAAATTTCTTTGTGGTAGTATTTGGGGAATAAATTATATGTTTAGTGTTAATATTGAGAGATGAACATTCCGCGTACTCACGCGAGACAAAATGAGTTTTCGATTCCGTTGATTTTAACGTTGTAATTATATAGTTTGTGTGTACTCTTCCTTACAGGATCTTTATTTTATGTTATCGTGTAAAACAACGATGAACTAAACCTACAGTGTTATGTTGAAATGTAAACACTAAGAATAGAAAAATTTCATGACATAAAATAATTCATCACAAAACATTGGTTAATCATACAGTTGTGTTTGGAGAAGCAAAAGAAATTGTTCCGTGTTCTATCAATAACTGGTCCCTCGACATCATTAGATGTGATTTGACCAATCCTTTCTTTTAGAGTAAATACACATGTGCGTGGTTGTATCAAATCGTATGTATTTTTATTATTTTTTTTTTGAAACGGACTTGTGAATGGATTTTTTGTGGAAATTCTTACTAATTCCCTTTGTCATCGCTGAACTATTTTTGGAACAAATTTAGAATTAATTTTTTGTTACACTGTAGTTGTCCAAGCAATTTTAAAAGTGAAATTCAGTATGTATAAAATTATTATCAGTTTATGCTGGAAATCATCAAAAAGGTTTTATATTTGGCTTATGCTCAATAGTTGTCCTATACTAGTATTATGTATATATTGTATTACTTATATAACTTTGGTTGATCTACAGATGGTGTATAAAACAAATAATGACCACCAGTCCCCTTACCTGATCATAAATCAATAGGACCCTGACTGTTTCAGTGCTCATGGTATAGCATTTACTAGTAATATGAAATATTAAGTATATATCCACCTGATATCCAGTCAAACGAAAAGGAATTTTATGTATGTTCCTCCATTATAGGTTTCTGACTTATCCCATCATCTGTTCATGAACTGAGTGATATAAAATCATCGAAACAGCTTCCGAAACATTTTCATGGCGCAACATAGGATTATCAACATGGACCAAGTATTCGTCATTGTGTTTACATCACTTTGTGAGTATTAACCTATTTCAGTTTTACATATATGGTTAAAATATATATATATATATATATATATATATATATATATATATATATATATATATATATATATATAAAGATATTAGAAGCAGTCAAACAAACACAAATGAAAGAGATTTTGATATTTTTGAACAGCATCTGAATTTTTCTCATTAAAAGATCTTTCATACATTGCAATATTCTATGAATTTGATAAGGACGGATTTTATTTAAAGACGGCCATCAAATCGATAAGGACTCTTACGATCAATTATTTTTACAATAAAGTAAAGTAGTAATAAGATGGAGTCCATTTATAGCTTAACGAGTTAAGAAGCTTAAATGGAAATAAAATTAGTCCAATGTCATTTAAAGGAGTAATGAAAAATCATTTTTAAAGCTATAACTCTATTATTGTAGGTTTTATACCACTTTGTTCTCTACAAAGAATTACAGTAGAAGGTATGCTAATTTGTTGGCATTGTCTTGGTTGTTATTACCTTATACACACAACTTTCTACTTAAAAATCAAATCTACAGTAATCATGTTTTAATTTTGTAAGATTATTTACTCTAAGAATGTAATTGAAATTTTGTTTACGTATTCCAAAAGGACAATTTTTGCAGAGCTGAAGTGAAAGTGAATTTCGTCTTTTGAAATCACTGTATTCACTTTGTTTCATTCAGAATAGGAAATCGCGAGCACCAACCTTTTGATTTAACTTCATAAAGATCACAACTGTCAGAAAAATAAAAGCGCGATTCCACGAGGGCTGCTTATCGCGTTTTTACGCGGATGTTTATTCCTTGCAATTAATTAAGGAATCTACTCTATTTATTGATAAATACAATGAAGATTACATCTCTTCGAGATGTCAAATCTACGAAATGATTTTGATAGTAAAATCATTGACTTTCAGGAAGTGAATATGATGAATAACAAAAACCTGTACGCATAAATATACTATCATAGTTCCCAGTGTTGTTCAGAAGTTTAAAATGAAAGTTGTTCAGAAGTTTAAAACCGATCAATATAATGTGATTCTAGAATGAATTTATTTCTAATTCGATTATATCGTATCGTTTTTTTTATATTTTTGCACGAAAGCATGCCGCTTGAAGAGTAGTGTTACTGCTGGTACACATCTACCTGAAGAAAACCCGTCTAATGCATGAACCATGTAAATGTGCTCTCAAATAACTTGACTGTAAGGATTTTTTGTAGGCTACTTTGGAATTGTCAGAAAAATAACATACGAGATTTTTGACCTGGAAGCAAATATTCCTGAGGCTTCTGATTACTGTAAAGCCAATGGAATGGGACCGCCAAATGCCAGTCCATTCACATATATGTATGTCCGGGCAAAGTTACTGGAGTATGGATGGTATGTCATATATCAGCACAGTCTATTTGTTCAAAGCTATACAAAAAGGCTTTATTGCAACCACACGAAATAAATTCATCATATTTTTCTAAAAAGTGGTATATTTTTAGGCCACAAAACCGTCCATTACTGACCCCAATTTACTATCCCAGTGACGCAACTTCTTTTTGGTATGATGTGAGTAGATGCGTCGTATACAGAAGGAATGACGGTCTTCTAGCGTCATGGAATACTACTGATACTTGTGCTAAGATTGTGATGGATCCTTTAAGCGAATTTATTTGGGAACCTGTCAACTGCTCGACGAGACTTCCATTTATGTGCAACAAGGGGCACAATATACGTAAGACAATGAACCCTACGTGTATTATATAGATCAATTTGGAATTTGTCAATTTGGAATTGATCTAAATGTACTTTGAAACCATTATATATGAATCCATTTATAAAATCTGAAGATATGTTTGTTTGTCACGGGAATACAAATATGTACATTAGAATTGTAATATGGCTAAATTACAACTGGTATTTGACATTGGATTTATAGATTAACAAAAATGAAAATATCGATAGAAGTTTGACGGTGGTGATGCCTATTAAGATGCAAATCTACCTTATCATCTGTTTAATGTCAGATGATAAATTCAGCGACCTTTTTTGTTGTTGCAAACACGCCATGTAAAGAACGAAAAAATCTCTTCTTCTACTGTGTTCAGTCTCATTTATACACTGTACTCATACTCATATAACCGACAGTTACCTTCATTTTATTTCATTTATGATATTGCTCCCATTTCAAGCTTAATTTCGTTTGTAAAAAACATGACTATAAAAAAAATAAATGTTAAATGTTTCATTCAACATGAGAAACTGAATTGCAATATAGCTATATTGTTATACTTACCATATTGTGCATAAACAGAGAAGTTACAATTCATTGTGAAATGTTAAAAACGGTGATGATTTTTAGGTTTGGTTAATGTCGTAGGTATGTATATCAATATTGTGGACCGGATGTTAATGTTATCTACGTCATCATCAGCTTACTGTCTAAAGAAGCTGATATTCAAATATTTAATCATAAAAACAAAGAAACCAGATTGCAGATTATTAAGTTTTATTTTTTTATTATTTATATTGTCAATAAAAAAATTAATCACGATACACGATTCTATAGCATACTGTATTCTTGCTGTTTTGATCTATTTTCTGTAGAAGCGTTACATACTTAATTGTGTGATGCATCTCCAATTCATGTCTCATCATATCAAACAATTTTTCGATGAATTGTAAAATGACTGCTTTTAAAATTTACAATCGAAAACAAAGAAAATCAAAGTTAATGTCTTGCCTCAATCACAAAATGACATCTATGTCAATCTAATGTTAAAAAATTTAAAGAAAAAGAATATCATTACTGACATCCAGTTGGAACGCATATAGCTATTTTGTATTTTTTTCTTTTTTATAATTTCAGTATTTACATCTAATGAGACTTATGTCGGAAAACAAATCGATAGAAATGTAACTGGAGTGGTGTTTAGTGTTTATGAAAATATGACTACACCCTTTGATTGCGAGACGCATTGCCTGAATGCTGCCAGGGTTTGTATCGCGGTGGAAGTCCTGCAGATCAACGAGTCTTACTGGGAGTGTACCGCGGCTCAGATTCATTTCCAAGAATACTTTCATCGCAACATGAGTGTTCAGATCGAACTAATCCCGGCAACTGACAACTTTACAGTGTATGTTAAAGGTCTCAACCAGAGTGACGAAGGTCAGGGTCAAGGTCGTTTTTTTAATGTGAAATGATTGATTATACTAAATTAATCTCCTTGTGAAGAAGAATATAGAAAAACACTCAAATATTTAAGCTAAAGTATTTAAATCGTTTCTTTACTAAATGACGTTTTGTGGCTAAAAATATCATAACTAAAATTTTAAGATCTTATGGATAAGTTATTGACCATCCAGCCTCCTTAAAGTTTTAAAAATTATCGATGTATAATTGTGATGCTTTCTTTGAAGATTTTTGATTTTATTTTTCTGACTTTATAGTTTATATAAACAACGGAACATCATTGCCGTCATCAACAAATTTCACAGAGGACAGTTTAGGATGTAAGTGAAATGAATCTCCAATCACCAAATTTTTCACTATTACAGTGTCAGTTTTATGGTAAGCATTTTGTTTTTGTTTTTATCTTGCAGGCAATTTTAATTACAATTTTCCAACAACAACGTCAGCTCCAAATTGCAGTTGCTTTTGTTCCTTCAATAACTATACGGACGCTGAACTTCAGGCATGGATTGAGAAGCTCAAGAGCGAACTGCTCCTCAACAAAAGGGCTCTGTCATCGAACGCCCGGAAGAAGATCTCGGCCTCAGACCCCCGGGCCTCATCACAAGCCATAGGGAGTCTGGGGGCACTGGTGATTGTGACATTCATCGGAATTATAGTTATACCTGATATTCCACTGATCTTAAAACAAATTAAACATCTATCAAAGAGGTAGAGAGTTCTCGTTTTAACGAAGGAAATAGATATTTTTTCTGGACCATTGTGTTCAGATTGTTTTGTGATAAAAACTTTTTTATGTGACGAAGTCACTTAACTTTCATAAAGAAAGGTCTTTTTATAGAAAAATGAATAACTCAAGATAGCCATACCTCTTGACTGTGTAGAGAACGCACTCAGAATGATCACAACGTTTTGAAACGGTGAAGTAACGGATTCGAATAACACTATTACAGAACTGTCATGCATTGTTTCTCGCAACAATAAGCTTGTTTAAATTGCCATAGTATGACTAACAAAACATTGTTTTATTCTTGTCTTCATTGTGCAAGAGTGGTAAGGAGTGGTAATGACTTTTGCTGAGTTGTTTTGAACATTATTTTCCATACTCACATTATAAAGTGGTTTATTTTTGTTGTTGGTGATTTCTTGTAAAGCAATAAATCCAACTATTTACAAATTTAACCTTTTGAAAACCATAGGTTTTGTAAATTGAAAAAGATTAAAAAAAAACAACCCGTAAATTAGAAAATTGATGTGTTTTTTTTTAAAGCCAGTTACGTTAAAAACATATTGCAGGTGGCTGTGTACTCTGCGTTTTTGGCCAAAAAAAGAGGCTTCCGCTAAACCAAATATATCACTTAAGGCCGTGCATATACTAGTATGTATAAGAAGACCCCAATGTTTTGATAAACTTAATCAGCACTTTAATCAAAATGTTTGCAAAGTAATACAACATAACCTTTTTGGACTATTACATGAAAACGGAAGTCTCAGTTTGAACAACTGCACCCCGTGATAGGAATATCATAGTAATTAATAATTTCTCCCAAATATCGCCGGAGTGAGATCGGTGTGTCCGAGGCGAGACAGCAATGTGAGATTTTTCTCCTACATTGTGTAAAACACGTAAACAAAGATCGTCTGCTGTAAGAAAATAGAAAATGATGGATTGTACTAATGTATGGATTCATTGTTTTCCTAAACTTACTGCCATTTAGGAGGGCTGGATGGTCGTGGCCATTTTAGGCTATTTGTACCTAATTTAGACAATGATATATGAAAATGTTCAAATTTTAAGGCTAAAATGTTTGGATTGTTTCTTTACTATATATTAGTTTGTGGCCAAAAATATCATATTTGAAAGTTTAAGGCAGATCTGATGGTTAATTTGCAGAGGGATAGACCGAAAGTAATTTTTAAACGTCATAACAAACAGTCTTCATTTGTCTCTAGTACGTTTAAATGATTTAAATGAAATGAGATTGTGATTCAGAGTTTACAAAGCATCGTCATAGACCGTGAATCTTGTCCCTTTGGTAAAATGTCACGTTCCCACACTCGTAATATTAATCATAAAAATCACTCAATGCCTAGTAGTGCTTGAAGGGAAGAAGTTGAAAAATTTTTCTATGCAAAACATGGACTTTGAAGCTCTCCTGGGCTCCGTTGCATCTGAAATATGTATGTTTTCAATACATATTTCTATGGGAAAGGTTGCACTCTCTCTGGTGCTTCTGTATTGATTTGAACAAAATATAAATTTACATTTGCAAATATATTTCCTTATATAAACTTACAGAGGAGCAAAAACGTCCATTTCTGTAGTGAACGTTTTAATGGGTCAAGAGGTCATATTTTTGAAATCACAATTATCATCGCACAAACTCTGTTTGAATGTCGCATTATTACAAATTAACGATGGTTGCAATAATGTATCGACAAATGTATATATAATGTCTGGCTTTTATAATAGTAGCTGAAATTGTGTAATCAAGTTGTATAACTAACAGAAAAAGAGTCAAATGATTCATAGACTGAGAAGTTACGATGGAGAGACAGATGGTTGTCGTCCTGGGGTTTCTTGGACTCCTATTTTTGATCTCTTTGCGGACTTGTTTCTCTTTGGTCATGGTGTATGTGCTTCGTGATAACTCCTTTCAAGCAAATTCTTTGTTCACTGTAGTAAGTAATTTTATTAGCTTCGGAATGTTTGGAATGATGATTTTTTGAAGATACGTGTTGAGAACCCATGATTGATTTATCATTTTATCTACTGATCAACACCAACTATTTGGAAATAAAATATCCTCAAACATGAAAATAAGTTTATTTATATAAATAATTTTTGTCTCATTTTTTTCTTTGTGTGTGTTTTTGATTAGTTATAAAAGCTAAACACAAAGCTCTTAGTATTCTTTTGTTTGTTTGTTTTTTGTTTGTTTGTTAGTTTTTTGGTTTTTTTTTTTTTTGTTTTTGCTATTTCTATAATATACTGTTTAAATAAATCTGAAGTCTTAGATCTGCCATTCTATGTTAAATAAAATGTCATTAGCTAAACTGCTAATAGTAATCTAAATTACTCAATTGTTGAATCAAATTGCTCAATTGTTGAATCACACAATAAAAGATTAGTCATAGTCCTCTGTATGAAAACATGGACGGTTTCGATAATATTAGGAAGTTTTTATTTTTACATAATAATTCTAACAACTATGAACCATGTTCTTCGATTGAAAACTTATAGTCAACGTTGTTTGCAATTACTTCCAACTAGTGCGCGACTATGAATGGCAAATAAAAATCTTGTTGGAAACTACGGTTTAACTCATCTATGAAAATTCACGAATCATTCATGATTAAAAGTGCAAAGACTATTACTGCACAACTAGAGGCATCAAAGTATTTTCACATGCTCATAAGTTTAAAACAATCACCAAGATTGCACATACTTTCTATTTCCGAGAGAATAATTGAGGTTTGTTTCTGCAGTGCACTGTTAATGGTACAGCCGGTGACCTCGCCCTTCCTTGGGATCCCTCCGTCACACAGTACTTCAACACAGTTTTCTTTGTTGGATATTTCATCACACAGCTTCCAGGGGGCTACTTATCGGCTCGTTTTTCATCATCTAGGTAGACTGGTATTCTATAGAAATCATTTTTCAAATTTAGTATCCTGTAAAAAAAGAAAATAATCGGATCATTCAATTTTTTACTGAGAATTGTTTTTAAAAAGTAATGTGGTTTACATTAATTTTTTGAAATGTTTTAATTAAACAGCATTAATAACATAATTTAACATAATTAAACATGAATAAGTACATGTAATTGGTCATTAACAGATCATTTCCATTTACATGATAATTTGACATTAATTACACCCAATAGACGTTATGCCATATCTGTTCAAAATTAACTTTTTGTCTCGTTCTGGTTGAATTAAAAGCAGAGCGTCAATTCTGACATCATATAACTATATTGACAGATAGTAGAAAATATGAGAAATAGATTAAAATATTTCTTATGTTAACTATTCCACAAAATAACATAATCATCAAACATACCGGAAACACTTTTTAAAATATGTAGATTTTAAACGGGTCAAAATTGACTTTCTTTATAAAATGCAAAGGAGTTTTTTTTTAAAATTTGATACATTAAATCCATCTTGTTGATACTTTTTAGCTCCTTTTTTCGACTGCAGACATGAATTGTATTTTCAAAATTGTTTTCATCTCTTGTATTATTGATAATAAACTACTTCTTAAAATTCAATTTGTCTGTCATGAAATTCAGTGAATATTGAAGCATTAAGTTCGAGTTCTGATTTACCAAAAACAAAAACAAAACAAAAAAACCCCCCAAAACACACACACAAACAAACAAAAAACAAAAAAACCCCAAAAAACCAAAAACCCCAAAACAAAAACAAAAAAACAAAACCCCAAAGTCAAATTTTCTCTATCTTTCATTAGGAAGTATGCATGTACAAGTACCTGCTTATTTTTTTTTTTCAGCTCAGTAGGTAGACTGTGATAGAAAATATGAAATCAATCCGTCCATTTACTTTCTTTTACCATCTTTAGGGTGTTTGGAATCTCCGTCCTTACCGGTGGTTCGCTGACGATTTTACTATCTATTGTAATAGTGTATGGCACAGCAGTCGTCTATGCCATGCGATTTTTTCAGGGCCTTTTTGAAGTATGTTGGATTTTCACAGAAATTGAATGTTATCGTTCAATATTTGATCAAACCAATTCTTATTTTTAAGTAAAATAACTTTTTAACTTATTCCAATCCCATTGTACGTCAAACCATGTAACACAATCTCAAACCATGTAACACAATCTTAAGATTTTGTGTTTCAGGGACTGTCAATCCCTGCTCTAAATGGTGTCTTATCAGCTTGGGCATTGAAAAACGAGAAATCACGAATGGTCACACTGACATATTGCGGTAATTCTTCGTTTAAATTACAAATTTTTGAAATTACTTTTACTGTCAATCTTTATACAAACTTCATTCCTTTTTTAAGGCTTAAATGGCTTAAAATATACATGGGGTACTTAATCAAAACCTGGGAGTTAAACAATTAAAATATTTTAAAAAAGAAAAAAAGTGAATCAACCTTCAAGCCATGTAATTAGCAATGACCTCGTACATCCGGGGCCCAGCATGTTATGATTAGACTAAACAACGATCGCTATATTAATAATAATAATAATAATAATATATTTTTGATTTTAACAGCTGATACATATACATGCATAAGATATATTTTATTCACAAATGAGTAAATCAGCGAACACAAGAATCTTCTCAATTATCTGCGCTCTGTTTGTATGACTGCTAAGGGAGTTTGATCATAAGTTCAACTCCTGAAAGCTACATTTCATGAGTAACGTTCATTGTGAATAAAGTTTTTAAAAACCAAATTATCAATTATGTTCATATCAAGGCGCTTACTTGAGTCCAGCTGTGGCTTTCTTTGTTACTGGTGCTGCAACCTGCTATATAAGTTGGCATTCCAGCCTTTTCATATTTGGTAAGATCCAAAAATATGCTAGCCACGTTGTCCAAAATGTATTTAAGATATGAACTTTCATTATATCTTGCATTGAATCATTAATCTTCTTTCAATCACTTTTTATGTATTTTTAGGTGGATTGGCAATCATATTTTCAATAGTGTGGGCATTTTGTATCTATGACAACCCGATGTCAAATCCTAGAATGTCGGCTGTTGAAAAATCACTTTTCGATGAAATGGGTGCTAAGATAGACGAGAGTTCTGACAGTATGGTAAACAATGCAATGTCACATCAAAAGACAGTCGATGTCAGTCTCTTTTTTATAATCATTTTCTTTGATTGATTCAGAAATGCAAGAATCACATAGTTTTTTTTTGTTTATGTTTAAAATATCCATCTATGTGTTTTTATATTACTAATTTCTTTTTTTTTTCAAAATGTCTTGATCAATTTTATATATAAATTATAAAACTTAATTTAAAGAGGTTCGCTCCTCGGGTTTCGGGTAGCCATTTTGGGTCACCTCTAGTCTGAAAATTCTGCATCACATATTAATTCTACTTGTATATTTATATTTTACGATGCCAAATAAACCTTACTGAATAAGATTGTTTTAAAAAAATTACTTTTTTACAGAGTTTAGTTAGGTACTATATTTTGTTGCGGAAGGTTTTCAAGAAGAAAATGAACAATTGTTTTAGAATACTGTTACTTAAGCTTCATAATTTTCAGCGCAGACCAAACTTCTAGATAGTTTGTGTATTACGATATATTCATGATGTTCTGAAAAACATATTTGAACAATATTTTGATATTTCTATCGATATATTTTGGCATATTTAGCTTATATTTAATAGAAGTTAAGAAAGAAATTAACTCAAATTTTGGCCTAAAATTAGCTTATTTCATGCTATATCTCAAATTTTTGAGATGTGACCCCTACTTTTTTTACTTTTACATGAGACATTAGATGTATGTCTATTTGTATGCAAAGTTTTGGAAAGTTGACATTACTAATATTGTTTTTATTTGCGTTATAATTTGATTACTCCAAAATTTTGAAACAATCATAACATCTGTTGTTGTGTTCAATATGTACGGGCATTTGAAGCCACCAGTAAAGCAAGATTTTTTAAACTTTGACTTAGATATTACATGTACTTTTATAGTCATTTCATGTGTTCAACTTCATACTGTATAAAATCATAATTAAATAATAGTTCAAACTATAAATATTTGTTTGATTTCTTCAAGTAATCAATTTCCATGCCAAATTTTAGCAAAATTTTCAAGAAAATTATCATTTCTGTTTGGGGCACTATATTTCCAAAAAATGGCATGTGACATGGGTCACAAATAAAACAAATGAACATTTTAGGTCCCCATCTTTATATCCAAGTGGTTTTTGGATGATTGACATTACTAGTATTTCAGGTGCCAACCTCCTTAATTCAGTTTTTTTTTCTTAATTTGCCCTATCCCAAACAGGTACAGAATATTCCATATCGAAAGATAGTTACCTCAACACCAGTGATGGCGGTGTTTGTTGGAAATTTCTGTCGAAATTGGATTTTCTCCCTTCAGGTGTCGGAACTTCCGCAATACTTTGCAGATGCATATGGATTGGATGTAGCAAGCGTAATATCCTTATTTTAATGTTTTAATCAGTTGCATCAGTTAGGTGTTTATATGTTATCTGTACAAAGGACCTAAAACTCGTCAATGGATTTTGTCTCTTAGATAGGTTTCTTGGTCGCATTTCCAGAGGTGTTGATGGCAATCTCTGTTATAACGGGAGGCATACTTATAGATAAGTTGATTGCAACAGGAAAAGTCACAACCACCGAAGGTAGAAAAATTGCACAGTGCACAGGTACATGTTTAGCATGTCACTATTTACCTTTCAATTTTGTACATGTTTGTCGTTTGTCTAGTTAAAAAATTACAAAGTTCAATATTTCCCGTCAATTTAAAGTAGCATTCTATCAACTCAAATTAAAAGTTGAAAAATTACATTTTAATTGTTTTTTTATATACATCTACATTTGGAAGGCTTTGGAATCGAATCGTTGTGTTTGCTAAGTTTATGCATCATAAACGACTACAGAGTAGCGACAGTCGTTCTTTTGTTAGGTATCGGAGTTAGTGGCTTGGCAATATCAGGTAAGTCTCTGTTTTGACTACAATACTGTATAATCGAATAACTATAGATAGTCTGTACAGATAATATAACATACTCAAATAACTATTGATATTCTGTACAAATACTGTAATATACTCAAATAACTATAGATATTCGGTACAAACACTGTAAGATACTCGAAAAACTATAGATATTCTGTACAAATACTGTAGTATACTCGAATAACTATAGATATTCTGTACAAACGAATAACAATTGATGCGTTAATATACTCAAATAACTATAGATACTTTGTACAAATACTGTAATATAACTCGAATAACTATTGATGTTCTTTACAAACACTGTAACATACTCTAATAACTATAGACATTCTGTACAAACGAATAACAATAAATAGTCCGTACAAATACTGTAATATACTCAAATAATTATAGATATTCTGTATAAATACTGTAATATACTCGAATAACTAAAGTTACTCTGTACAAATGTTAATCTGTGCATAGGTTACCAGGTAAACGTCTTAGACCTGGCGCCGCAGTATGCCCATATAGTGACAGGATTCACACGCATTAGCTGTATTGGATCTGTACTGAGCACACTAGTGGCTGGGAGCCTTAGAGAGGAGGTTGGGACCAGTGTACTTATTACATTCTTAATAGTGCACGTTCAGTTTATATTTCCTGAACATCACGATTCAGTATGGTTCCATTTAGTCAGAAATCGTGTATGAGAAATTAGTTTTTAGTTTTAGTATGAAACAATGTGCAATATTTTATTAAGCTGTTATGAAACTTTATCTGAATATGTCAATTTCTCATTTTTTGTTTTATTCTTTTCCCAGAATATTAGATCATGGCAGAACATATTTCTAATAGCAGGATCCATTCATTTTCTTGGAGTATTATTCTATGCCGTGTTTGCTTCAGGGGAAAAACAAAGTTGGGCGACGAACTTATCACCGTCTGATAGCACAATGACGTTAACGTCACATTCTGTTACTGATAGCACAATGACGTTAACGTCACATTCTGTGATGGAATATGGAACTGTTTCACAAGATAACAATGATAAACTCGATTAATATTGCAATAAAGATTTAAGATTCAATCATTGAATTATTTATTTTCTTAAACGAATGTGTTATTATTTGGTCTACACATTGTATAAAAGCATTTGTATTAAATTAAAAAAAACATAGGATTTTGAAGAATTGTAAACGATTTGTTAATTCATTAACTTAGTCGAGAACTATTACAAGACAAAAGAAAACCCTGTTTTTTTAACAGGACTGTTTCACTGATAAAAGAAACGGAATAACATAACAGCTCCACCGATGACTATATCTATACTTATAAATTAAGGCATTTTGCAAATAAATTTCAAAATGCCTGCACCAGAGTACTTGCTTACACCTTTGGTATTTCAACACATGCGTGATGATGTCCGTAAGGTATAATTGAATTTTAACTGATAAGTTATTATTGTGAAATTAATCAAAAACCTACTTTCATTTTCGATAAACAAGCCCGAAATAGCAAAAATGAGAGTAAGGTGGTGGACACGCTTTGGCGAATCCAAGACAGGGACCGTTTGCATCAAAATATATGCTTGCAATGAAATAATATTGAATGATTACGTAATCAGTGAATATATTTATTAGGAACTTACCTCGATTACACATAGAAGTTAAGATTTGACAAATGTTGAATAAATGAAATAAGGCAATTCGTTTCTTGAGTGAGCGATTTTAGTTTTGATAGATAGAAGCTAGCGAAGCGCGACCTCTAGCGAAAGTTCCAGAACGGGGTAACCAAGAACGCGGTTTGACTAATTAACGTCTTGGCGAAAAGTGTAGGACGGGTTCATCATGCATCGCGGGTAGATAACCATACCTTGAATGGGACATTTTGGTTAATACAAAAAAGTTAATAAATGAAATGGAAAAATTTGATGCGATTTTAGTTTTGATCGAAAGAATTTTTTTTCCAGAACGGGGTGCCCAGGAACGCGGTTTGACTACTTTACACTGGCGGAAAGTGTAGAGCGAGATACTCTAAAAATGACAACTTTGGTTTTAAAAAATGCAAATAAATATGCATACACTAGCGTTTTTTTGTTTTTTTTAGTTTCATACATTTTAATACCACGACAGATTGGTAGTG
>WFKH01011581.1:10342747-10465575 GCA_016163765.1 Magallana hongkongensis | reverse complement strand
AATTTTTTTTTTTTTTTTTTTTTTTTTTTTTTTTTTTTTTTACTGAATTAATAATGCTTACATTTACAGCAAAAAGTTATATTTTCATGTTTTTAAATCAATATATTCAATTTAAATTCATAATTTACCTCTTTAACTTTGGATGCACTGGATAATATTTTCTACGACAAATTTGTGCCACTATCAACTTTGGGTTGAGCAGGAAAAGGAAGTAGCAACTGCGCATGCCCAGTCATATAGATGTATTAAACAAGAGTTATGGATCTTGCAACCATGAGTTAACAAGAGTTATGGATCTTGCAACAATGACTTAACACATATGCTTAAAATAACCTGGTTTATCCAGAGATGATAAACCCTATTATGTGTTCTGTCTACGCTATTTCGGGACAACCCTCGTACAATTTTATTCATGAATTATATTAAAAACAACACTTATAGAGTTTTTTCATACAATATGTGCATCACAAAATATTTATGTAAAGAGTAATAAAAAGTAATCGAAAAACTAATTATAATTACACAGAAATTTTTAGCTGTAATCGATTAAATTACGATTACAAGTAATCGAAAATCCCTTCGAATACAGATTACTGTCGATTGCTTGAAAAAGAGTAATCATTACAATCGATTACGATTACTTGATAACGATAACCCCATGCCTGTGTGCGACGTCATAACTAAGAGTAGAGGACAGGGAACTTTTTGTAACGAGGACTTTTGAAACATGTTGGCCTGGATTTCAGTTGATTTTGTAAAATGTCTGTTTGTCTATCGCCTTCCAGTGCAGTGCATGAAATGGGGTTTTTCCCGAAACTTTTACGCGTTTCTTCATAATTTTCTTAGCGTCTAATGTTGTATTTAGGTGAATGAAACGAAAACAATGGAGCATGAAAAAAGCTCTCACCCTTAAATAGCGGTTGTGTAGCGTTAAGTGTGACAGTAAAAACCGAGAACTTATATGGCGGTCGCCGGAAAGGAAAAAGGAATAATGCATATTTATGCCTTCATGTCAAGTTTATAATTGACGAGAGGAGTGTTTGAAAGCTATTAAATTCTGTTTGTAATGTCCACAAATTCTCACTTATATTTGGCCTTTAAACGTGTTAATATCATACAGCAGTGAATTAATTGTTAAAAAAAATAAATTCTGATGTACTTTTGTTATTATTTACTTTATGTTATAACTTGCACTTACAATTACAGCGATTTGAAATTCATCAATTGTACATTTTTATTTTCCAGCGACAAGAATAGTTCATTTTGACTGTGGTTTACGAGGACGAAAGTACTTTATAAAGCACAGCAACTGTTTATTTTCTATTTTTTAAGCATAATAGTATTGTGTAACAATGGGTCCCACTCTTTTCACTGATAAATACAAACTTACCTTAAATACAGAATGCAGGCTGCAATAGAAATTACCTTGATATCAAATAGATAATGTTCAATATTCCTGCAAAACCAGGAATCCGAACTAAAGAGTTATTTACAAAGTATTTTTGTCAATCGCACAATCTCATTTTCACTGAATAGATAAAGTAATGCTTAGGTTGGATTAAATATTGTTCGAGTAACTGCTTAGGGCAGTTAATGTTATTAACTCATAAAAAAGTACATACATGAAAATAGTTTAACTTGTTTTGAGAGATTATTCTAATTAAGTATCTGCGAAAAAAATCTAGATGTAATAGTCATTTTCAATTTTCTTTAACAGGAATGCTTCTGAGGACGTCTGGTTAGGGCTAATAAAACATCCTAACAGCAGTTTGTGGTATGAAAGCAGAAAATTTCATTGTGTAGAATTGAAAATAACTATACCCGGACAACTCTTTCACGAGAGGCAATGTGCGGTGCTTAACATGTCTGGATCTACAGCAAACTCGAACCTACTGTATGCTGAACGCTGTGAGGGCAATGCCATTGGATTTGTCTGTCTTGGAAAAAGCGGAAAGATTCCATATGGCAAGTTGTTCATGAAGTTCTTTATACCGGTTGCACACCTGAAAGTTTTATAGCATTTGCATCTGCTCATTTTCATCGGTAATAAGTGATTTGAACATACTGTTGAAGTTTAAACGCTCCAATTTTTCCTTTTATAAAAAAAATCAGTGAAAAATTAGCGTAGATGTCATGTATCGTTTTCATGATATATCCACATCATTTTTACAAAACATTAAAGAGAAGCTGTCAGAGACACTAATAGGTTTTCGAAAATCATTCAACAAATTTTAATGGCCCAAGACCCTTTTATGTTTATTTTACCCCTATTGTTAATCAATTCACTTAGCTCTTTCCTTTACTGTGATTGGTTACATTGTATAACAGTATGATATTGCAAAGTATTTCTAACGGTTTTTAATGATAAATGATATTCAAAAGGAAATAATTTGATTTTATTTTTACGGAACAGCACTGTTTTAGATTTCTACTCATGTCCTTTTTGTCTCTGTCATGTGGAATATTTGCCTCAGTTAGCCACTGATAGAAGTGTGTAGACTTTTGATTTTGTTTGGTTAATGATCAATAGTGTAGACAGAATACTGTTACAGTAACACTTATTTCTTTGAAATTATTTTAGCTGTGGAGATGTACCATATGTCAAACCTGATGGAAACAGGCACTAATAGAGAATCTTGGATCAACGTTAACATCACAGAATGTGCAATCAATTCATTTTCAAAATTCTTCTGTTTTGCTGCGGCATACTTTCCAGAAACAAAGATATGCAACGCAAAATGCACAGATGTAGACAAACTTCCAGAAAAACTAACACTTGTTAGTTCTGAAATAAACTCCACAGTTCTTCTTCGTACTTATAATAAAGGTATGACTGCCCCTTTACCCCTAATTAAAAAAAAAAATCAAAAAAGACCTTTGTTTACATATTTCCAATTTACTGTTTTTAGTTACTATCAACCACGATGTGACCAATTTTCCATCTATAACGGATCCAGATCAGTTTCCTTGTGTATACGAAACATCATCAAAGATCGAGTCCCCGACATTGCCAAGCGCTATGTTCACATCAGTTTATACCACAGAACCAGTATTTTCACAATGCCTCTGTGCTTGTTCCATGGTTTCCAATATCACAATGGAAGGTCTTCAACAAAAAATAAGTCAAATAAAAAAGAATTTAACAGTTAACAAGACCTCTCTTTCATCCTCTCTGAGGAAGAAGACATCTGCACCGGATGAGCGGCAATCATCCGCTGGATTAGGAATTCTGGGAATGTGTATCATCATAGGAACACTGTTTGCTTTGATTGCAAGTGACATGTTCTATGCTGGGCTCTTTATCATAAAATACATGAAAACAAAATTTCTTAATGATGGCAACAGTTCAGAAATACGTCACTTTAACAAATAATTAAACGAATAAACGTTTCAATGAACAATTGCTGTTTCAGCTTTGAAGAAACTGAAATATCTTTTAGGAAAAAACTCCAAGATTTCACAGTACTTGAATCCTTCTGAATGAATGACATTCTATAATCATAGACATTCATAATCTTAAATGTATATTGCCGTTTGAAGTATACCTGAAACTATTAGACCATTTATGCTGTTTTTATTGTGCTTATAACGGGTCTGCTCTGCTTGGCGACCCAATTAATGAAATTGTAATATACAACTTTTTGCTATTTTATTCAACTCATGAATCAAAATGAAAGATGCGAAATTCGTAAAATGTAGATCTTTGATGAAAGCAGGTAGGTTTTTAAATATATAAAAAATGTAATGTTTTCATAAGATGAAACAATAAGCTGAAATAAACTACTTTGTCAGTACGTACCAGCACTCGCACTTTACACATTTCAGTTTACATGTATATGTTTATAGAGTATGTGCTAAGTTAAGTGTTCTTATAGTACAAACATTTTAATCACACTATTAACTTTTTTTTAAAATTAAGATCTTACTACAATGAAAATTATCAATCTTTTAAAAATATTGTTAAAGGTAGATAATTATTTGATTTTGTGTGCTTTAAAAATTATTACTATATTGGCGATTTAGCATATATATATATATATATATATATATTACAAAAATAGTTTTCTTTCATCATTTGATTTATGTTTTAACATATTTGCCAAAAATTTACTGAGGAAATTTGAACTTGGTGAGTTTTCAAGTACACTATTTTGAACGATAGTAATTTGCCCATATGTTTGATTTAATTCATCATAATGATCATTTAAATATCTTGTAGAATCATCATATACATTTTACGAAGCTACCGATGGCTTATAATAATGTTCCCCACAACAATAGAGTTTGGTTATCGATTCTGTAATAGAGTTCCATATAAAGCAATCTCATCAATAAATGTTTGCACTAGTCTTTTGTGATGGTTTTACTATAGAGTGTTAAATTCAGAGGATCAATTTAAAGGGGCTGATTGGTATTAATGGATGGATGGATGGTTCACCTGTTTGCGCACATGGATTTTGCTCGGACTGATTTCGGATGATAAAAAGTACGTGATCGTCCTATAATTCAATATCTTTTATAGATGGTTTACTTGTTATTTTAATACAAAAAAAGTAGTATCCGGATCAAAATACATTTTCTATTGAATTTTGAAGCACGAATGAAGTCAATAAGTTTTAGTAATATTAAAAAGATAGAGAGTTATTCATTACAAGTCTAGTGAAGAAAAAATCTATTTATGAAATATTTCACAAAGTCCGAGAGCGAGTCTTTATCACATTCTAATAAGTGGATCTAATCTGCGATTTTTACTTTTCACACTGGTTAAATGTTTTGATGCAAAAATAAATATTCTTATCGTAAGAACAACGAAACTAACGTTTTAATGTAAATATTCTTGCAGATTTAACGACAAAATTAAAATGTACGTTATATTATATTAAACTGATTATGATTAAACCAACCTTTATTTATTGCATGACTGATAATGGCAGACTACGGAAATCGTTGAAATGACATTGGAAATGTTTGAACCGACGTGAATTCTGACGCTCATTTAAAATCAAGTTCTAGTGTTTGACTGAGATTTTTTGAAAGAAATATAAATTTTCAGAAATAAAGGAACTTTTGTGTAACTAAACAATCAAACAATTTTTATATTTCAAGTTAGGTACTGTTTAAAACAACTTTAGAGTATCAGATACAAAATATCTTCACAATTTAGAGCAGATCTTGTTTAAAATGATTTCTTTTTTTCCACATATTCTTATGTTAAACATTAGCCCCTTTTGTTGTTTTTGAGTTCAAAGAAGATTTTTAAAGATTTTTCTCTATTTATTCCTATGTAAAAGATCACCCCCGCCAAATGTGGTTCAGCCTACCCTCAGGGATCTAATTTGAACACACTTGAATCTGCACTACCTGTGGATGCTTCCATACAAGTTTCAGCTTTTTCTGGTCAACTAGTTTTTGAAATGATACTTTTTTAAAGATTTTCTCTATATTTATTTTATGTAAAAGTTCAACCCAATTGTGGCACCCACCCTACCCCGGGGATCATGATATGAACAAATTTGAATAAACACTACCTGATAATTATTTTAAAAATGCAAACAAATTTTCAATAATTCTAAAGATATCTCCCCTTGAATAAGGATTCAGCCCTTTGTTTGAACAAACTTGAATCCCCCTTACGCAACAATTATTTATCAGTTTTATATATGAATCCCAGATAAATGGCATCCTTGAAATAGTTTTACAACATCAGAGATTACTTTAATTTTTTTTTTATGAATGGCTACATACCAAGGATAACTAAACTCATTTTCTGTCGTGAATTCTAAATGATTTTAGAATTTCTAAATGATCATGACCCTTTTACGGCAAATGTCTCTAAAAAAAATATATCATGCATTGATTTTTTCGAAGAATTTGATTCTGAATTCTGAATTTGATATAGTTTATTTTATTGATTGCAAATTTAAAAAGGAGTTTCCTGCTAACGTTCTAAAATATCAAGAAGATCATCCAAGTAGTAAAAGGGGATGCGCATTTGTTGCTGTTTATATACATGCTATACAAAATGCTTGGTCGGGTCTATCGATATATGTGGAGTTAAGTGTTAAGGATGAAAAGACCTCTCACAAAAGGCCAGTCTTTCTGGACATTAGTGAAAATCAGCAATTAACAAGGAGTAGTTGAACAGCTAAAATTAACCATTTTAATAATTATTTCAATAAAACAGTAGCAGTCAATTTCATGATCTATCTGACCTAATAATTCTCTATATTTTTCAGTGATAGAATAGAAGGAATTGCCAAAAATGCAATATGATTTCGGGGAAATTCTCAAAAGTTGTTCTATGTGTCGGGATTGTTCTTTATAGAAAAAGTGAGTTAATGTATAGTTACAACATTTGATCAAGAATCAATGAATAAAGAATAATAAATTATTTTCTTTTTGTTACAAATAAGCACTTCTTTATTACTATTTTGTGTTTTAGCTTTAACTGAAGTGTCGAGCTACGAAATAACCAGGTCAGGTAAGAAAAGAAAAAAGGGTAGCAAACTTATATCAGTGATATAATGCGGCAATTATTTGTATTATCAATGGAACACAAGTATACAAGTAACGTAACTCTTGTTTAAAAAACATCTTAATCAGTTACTTTTTTCAGCTTATATGGGAAACATTTGGCAAAATATCTACATGGTGCATTCAGAACGAAAGTCTTGGTTAGATGCTAGAAATGTTTGTGTAACCAATGGATTCACAATGCAATTCAACAAGTGGGAGGCTATCAATAATTATATTAAGATTAAAGCAGAGAGGAAGGGTTGGTAAGTTTGAGGTCATTAATTTTAGCACTCATAATACTTATTTTTTCTAAATACGAATCATAGCACATATTACACTTATCGTTTAAATTTCGAAACATAACTTTAGATATGTGATAGGAACCTCGCTTTCCTTTCGATATCAATTGATAACAATGAATTTATGTTATGGAATATTTTTTTTCTATTTAATTTCCCAGAAAACATAGTCACGTTAAAGAAGCAAATGTTTTACATTTTTTGTTTGATAACAATCATCATATTTACACTTTTTATATATATCTTAAATTTACTAACATATGCAGTATTACATAGTATGTTATTTAAAACCTTATAGCTAAACTTTACTACTTGTTTTTCTTTTATTTATCTAACTTTGCATTCAAAATTATTTTAATAGCGACAGGTCAAATTTTGAAGTCAGGATTTATGGATATGTAGGGGATATTAGGACACGTATTTTGTCAAAACTGATGCTGTAAACAATCACCCCTTTATGTTTTTCCAGTCTTAATGTTAAACGACAAAATGGCTTGAAAGCCACTAAAAACTCTTTGTAAATAACTTTGCTATGAAATAGTTAGTGTTTAAGATTCTTAAAATAATCTGATGTCGTACAATCCCACTTCTACTGATTCGATGATGAAGTAATGCTTGGGTACGAACCAATTTTGCTTAATTATCTGCATATGATAGTTTATGATATCAACTCATAAAACGTACGAACACTTTTAAAAATGTTAGCTTGTCTTCCGAGAGTTTTTCCATTAAGCATAGACAAAAGCATCTACGGGAAGACGTCCAGGTTTTATGGTAATTTGTTTTTGATAGGAATGCTTCTGAGGACGTTTGGTTAGGGCTAATAAAGCATCCAAACAGCAGTTTGTGGTATGAAAGCAGAAAATTTCATTGTGTGGAAGCGAATATAGCTATACCCGGACAGTTTTTTCACGAGAGGCAATGTGCAGTACTGAACATGTCTTCTGCTACAAAGTCCAACATACTCTATGCGGATCGCTGTGAGGGGAATGCTTTTGGATTTGCTTGTCTTGGGAATTACGGAACGGTTCCAAATGGCAAGTTGAACATACTATTAATAATGCCGATAGTAATCATGAAAGTCTAATGGCTGTCTAACAATAATGCATCCGCTCATTTCTATCAGTAATACGTGTTTATGACAAGCTTAGTCAGTCTCCACATTACGAGTTACTTTCCTTTAAGACATCACCATAACCTAAGCGCCCGACCTCGATATATGTATGTTTTATAATGTAGCCGTATCACTTTAAGTAAAGATAGGGAAACTGAGAGAGACATTAAAACAATTTCAAATTGTTTTTTATTATTATCTTTTATTAAAAGCGCTTTAAACAATTTGCACTGACTCTAATATTATACTGATCTTTTTACTCCATCGATGATAGCAAAAATGAGTTACAGAGTCAGTTCCAGTAATAATTGCGGTTAGAACTGCATACAATTATAGCGTTTGTTTTCGGTCTTGGTCAAATGGAATATTTGCTTGATCAGCCACCGATAGAAATGAGTAAACTCCTGATTTTGTGGATAATTACTATATTGTAGACATAATATTGTTATATGCACATTTATTCTATAAATATATTTAGCCGTGGAGTTGTACCCGATGTCAGACCTTGTGGAAACAGGCACTTATAGAGAATCTTGGAACAACGTTAACATCACAGAATGTGCAATCAATTCGTTTTCAAAATTCTTCTGTTTTGCTGCGGCATACTATCCAGAAACAAAGATATGCAACGCAGAATGCACATATGTTGAAAACGTTCCAGAAAATGTGACACTGGTTAATTCTGTGATAAATTCTACAGTTCTTCTTCGTTCTTACAATAAAGGTATGATTGCCCCTAAACAATTTGAATCATTTAAGTAAATCAAACAGACCCCGGTCCACTTATATATCCTATTTACTGTTGTTAAATATTTCAGTAATTATCAACAATGATGTGACGAATTTGCCACCGATAACAGATCCAGATCAGTTTCCTTGTGTATACGAAACATCATCAAAGATCGAATCCACAACATTGTCTAGCGCTATGTCCGCATCAGGTTATACCACAAAACCAGGATTTTTACAATGCCTTTGTATTTGTACAACGGTTTCCAATATCACCAAGGAAGGTCTTCAACAAAAAATAAGGCAGATAAAAAAGAATTTAACGGTCAACAAAACCTCTCTTTCATCCTCTCTGAGAAAGAAAACGTCTGCACCGGATGAGCGGCAATCGTCTGCCGGATTGGGAGTTTTGGGAATGTGTATCATCATAGGAACAATGTTTGCTTTGATTGCAAGTGACTTGTTCTATGCTGGGTTCATTATTATAAAATATATGACAAACAATTGTTTTAAATGGCAATAATATTTCAGAGATGAACTATTCTATAAAAATTCGAAAACAAATAAATGTTTGAACAAACAACAGCTGTTTTATTGCCTTGCCGAAACATATTTCTTTAAAAAATCTCATTCTTGTTTTATTTTAAATAACATAATCGTTTGGTTCGGTCTCTTAGTAAGCAAAGATATGCAGACCTAATGATAATAAACAAAAAATCCGTAACTTGGAAAATGAAAAATTGTATGGTTATTCACATTGAATATAGTTATTATAAAGTACATGAAAGTATTTATTAATTCTAAATGTAATAAAACATTATCTCGCGACCTGCAATTCATGTTAAAATGGCATCTTTAAGACATTCTTTCTCAAATGATAAATATTTTTCATTGTTTGATTTCTAACGCTCGAATCGCGGATAGTTCATCATTTCTAATATTATAACTACATTTGCCATTTAAATCAATAATCGATGCAAATTTCTAAAACGTTGATCAACGAGATATGTTTGTGAAACACTGAAGTCCCCCTCCCTTAGACCTCTGCGAAGAAAATGAACGGAAACTGCAAAAAATATTGGAATTTTTCTAAGTCCAAGGGGCTTAACTCTGTCAAAAATTGCTCGATCGTACCCAAAATCGAACTTGACCTAGATATTCTTATGAGAAATCTGTATACCAAATTTCATTTCAGTATGTGCAACCTCTGCGAAGAAAATGAACGGAAACCGAAATAATTGGAACTTTTCTATGTCCAAGGGGCATAAATCTGTCAAAACCCCAAATCGAATTTGACCTAAATATTCCTATGATAAATCCGTATGCCGAATTTGATTTAGGTATGTGCTCTCTCTGCGAAGAAAATGAACGGAAACCATTGGTGGACCGACCGACTGACAGACCGACAGACAGCAGCAAAGCAAAAAAAAAGTAGGTTTGAACGTATGTGATGAAGGTTATCCAAACAGCAATTAATTTGTTTTAATTTTTCCCCGGGTTTTCTTTTTTCTTCTTTTTTTTTGTGCGGAGTGTTTTTATTTCTTACGTTTGTTTTTGTGAGTTTGTGTGTGTTTTTTTTGTTTTGTTTTTGTTTTTGTATTCATTGGTTTTCTTGTTGTTGTTGTTTCCTGGGCATCACTTTGTTTAGTGATGCCTAGAAAAATAATCATACATCTTGAAACGGACACCATCTCTTCTCTTCGTTATTAAAACATCTTGTGTTAACACAACAAATAGGACCTTTCAAAATGTAAATGAAAACAAAATCTGTGATTTTTACAATATAGTTTCTTGTTTTGTACAAACGTTTTATAAGTATAATTGAAAGGAATATGGATAACATAAAAATTGTAAGCAGTTTAGAATTTACTAATTAACTTTTGTTAATAACAATAAACGTGCTGAAAAGGTTTGTTTCCATATAGCTGATTTCCAGTAGATGTTCAATTGATTTTACAACAAAGTCAACAAGTCAACACTGTAAAGAGCAGATTGTTATTCTTAAAATTAACATGCTCATTTTTATTTGCATCAGTAGAAAAACTCGCTAGCTCCAGGACTTTGTCCGTACTGGACATGTTTCCGCTTTTGACCTATTCACTGAAAACGGGATATTTTTCAAAATACGAACCGAGTTGCTAAATACAAATCTATTTGATAATTCAGAAGTGATTGATTCTTTTCTCCGCTGAAAGCCAGTTCCGAAGAAGCTGTTTCGTATTTTCGGCCATTAAAGCTGATAATGTATGGACATGGTTCTGTATGCTGGTTTATTTTGCACAAAGAAATGCTGAAAAAGTGTAAGAGCGAGTTTGCAATCAGCGTATGGAGCGGAACCATTTGAAGATTTGTTCTTGAATGTCTTATAGCGTTGATTTTCTTTAGGTGCACAAATTGCACGGTTTTCTGCGTGGCGCACGCGTTTCTCAAAGTGAGAGGCGGATGTAATCACAATCGTATTTCAACTCTTTGGTCCAACCGGTAGGCGACTTACCGGTAATTCAAATGCTTTTATTTAATCAAGACATGATACTAGTAAGTGATAGCGGAAGAAATAATGATGGCAGAGGATGAGCCTTCAACTGACAAACTTTCTTTGGGTTAATCTTAATTGTTATGTAAACAAACCTCGAGTCTTTTATTTCTTTACAAATAATGTAAAGTGAAGAAATTGCTATTTTTTGACAAAATGACTTGTGGCAAACAAGATAAACTGATTCAATGTGTTCATAGATAGTATCATCAACCAAAAAAAAGCAACATTTGATTGAAACTTAAACCAATGCAACACCGATGTAAACAATAACAAAACTCGAGCTTTGTTTACAATATAAATAATTCAAAATTTGTATATATCTTCTGACTCGATATTTAACTTTCAAATGTTGACCAAGCATTAAATATACTTATATTAACCATTCTAGATATGAAAAATGTGGAAACTAAATTTGAAGATTTGGAGCTCAACAGTGTTTAGGTCCCTTTAAAACATTAATACACCGTATAAAAGTGGTGCTAACACTGTTCTATCCATGTATTTCCTAATTCAGTGATTAGTAGAATTTAGCATAATTATGCAATTTCTTTTGATTAACAATTAAATATTCGGTTCTCTCTTTCAGGCCATCAAACGGTGGCCTTATTTTGTATGAAAATACTTTATGAGCCTTGTTTTTGGCCGTGAAAAATCAAAACCTTTGCGAGATTCATATAGCATTTTACGTAACTTTAATGATTATTTCATCTGCTAATGCAACTTGCAAATCGTAAGAGGATGTTTAAAAATGTTCTTTCCGTCTTGTTTTACTGTTTCCAAGCAACAAAGTGATGCCATCTATTTTTGTATAACTTGTTATTCAAAGAATATTTCCAATGCAAGGCAAGGGGGTGTTTCTTTTCACGAGTGGAGTTTTAATAAATGCTGCAGATTAGATTGGATGCAATGCAGTCGTCCATTCTTTGTTTGGCTATATAGACTTGTTCCGTACCGGAGATTGTGAAATACCTGAAATATTTAAAACATATTTCATTTGCCTTATTTTGTAAAATGTGTTTGGCGTGATTTTAATTTTCAAAATCGCAGAAGGTATGAAAAAGACTTTATTCAAGTTTTTGTCAAGCTTATTGAAGGAATTTAACAGATAGTGGTGCAAAAATGCACGTTTGATAAAGACATTATAATTATCAAAGTAAACAAGGCATATTAACATAAAAAAGTTGATAAACCTGATTGGGCGTTTGTTATCTTTAACATGAGATTTCGACAAACTGGTAACCATTTTTATTTTGTTACAGATAGGAGTGTTTCATCGCCAAATTCTGAACAATATTACGGCAAATATGTACATGGTTTTACTAAATATATTGATTATTCTTTATAAAGACAGTAAGTATGATTATTGTCTACATTTGATTACCGTGTTCTATATTTGTAAACGTTTTGGGTTAGTATCTCACAATTTAAATGCTATGTTTTAGCTTTACATTTGGTCTGTGGGAATGGAATAACCAAGCCTGGTAAGATAGCATAAGTTGCATTATTAACACACTGGAAGTATAAGAATAAATACAGTTTTGTAAATGTATTTATTTTAAATCATCATTTAAAACTTTCAGCATACTTGGGCTTTCGGTGGCAGAAATATTATGTCGTGCACTCGGAAGAACAAACGTGGTTAGACGCTAGAAATGTTTGCAAATCAAATGGATTCTCCTTGCAGTACAACAAGTGGAAAGATATCAACTGGTATATAAAGATAAAAGCCGAGCGGAGGGGATGGTTAGTTTTTAAGTCATACTTCTGGGATATTTATCCATAGGCAGCTGGCCAAAGGGTGTATGGAATACAACCACATAGCAAATAAGACAAAATATCTCCTTTTATGATAAAAATTTTACAAGTTTTGAATTCAAGCGGATTTTATCTATTTGAATGCAATACACCGGTGTAGTTGATTTAAACTGATTCATGTACATTATCATAATGTCGGTTACATCAAAATTTAATTTCACTTTATTAAACTTTTTTAACGATAACATCAACAATTTGTTTACAATCATTTGGAACAATAATACTACAATTTACATTTAACTTTTATGTTAAGATAACTTACAAAGTAATGTGTATTTCTAAGAAATATTAATATCGGTGTAAAGAGGATTTAAAATTACAGGAATACTTCGGATGACGTTTGGCTAGGAATGTATAAGCATCCGAACAGTAGTTCATGGTATCTCGTGAAGGAAGATAAATGTGAAGAAGTTAATATAACACTTCCTGGACAACTCTTTCAGGAGAGACAATGTGCTGTCCTGAACATGTCGGGACCTTCTGGAAATTCCCGTGTAATTTATGCCGAAGATTGTGAAGGGAGGACCCTGGGATTTGTTTGTCTAGTTTCTTACGGAGATATTCTAAAAGGTACTGTTTGTATGCAATCCTAATGAATACTTGACGTGGGAAGAGTTCATTTCATTTGGTTTCTATATACATAATTGTCTTTCATCACCTATAAAACAACTTTTGTATGCTTTCCGTTCAAATTTTAGCTTTATCTGTAAATAATTTGGAAACCTATGCTGTTTGTTTGTAACAACAGATATATGTATTTGGAATATTATAGATATGGAGTTATACCCTATGTCAGAAATGACCGAGAAAGGCACATTTCATAAATCCTGGGAAAACGTAAACATGACAGACTGTGCAATAAATTCATTTTCCATATTCAATTGTTATGCTGCGACGCACTTTCAAGAGACAGATATTTGCAATGCAGAGTGTACAAATATGGACAACATTCCTGACAATGTAACAATTGTTAAATCATTCATTAACTCCACTGTTCTTCTACGTACAAGCAACAAAGGTAATTTTATCTAATAATCAATTTTGGCATAAAATCTCAAAACTTAATCGATTTATTGTTTACTTATGAATAATATTATTTAAATATTTCAGTTCTTATTAACAAAACAGTGACATATCTGCCTCCCATGGATACAGGACAGTTTCCATGTCTATCAGACACCTCAACATCGACTGATTCAACTAGCGTGTCGGCCGGTGTCTCCACATTAGATTACGTTACAGAAATGTACTCCCGATGTCTTTGTATTTGTACGACACAGTCCAACATATCAACAGACGTCCTTCAGCAAAAA
This sequence comes from Magallana hongkongensis, assembly GCA_016163765.1. Taxonomy (NCBI): domain Eukaryota; kingdom Metazoa; phylum Mollusca; class Bivalvia; order Ostreida; family Ostreidae; genus Magallana; species Magallana hongkongensis. Next base: position 10,451,253 of record WFKH01011581.1, on the reverse strand, counting down.
ATCAGTCAGATCAAGAAGAATTTAACAATTACCATAACATCTTTATCATCCTCAGTTAGAAAGAAAATATCTGCACCGGACATGCGACAATCTTCATTCGCGATGGGAATTGTTGGAATGTGTGTTATCGTGGGGACTATCGTTGCTTTGACCGCTGGCGACGTGTTTCATGCTGTATTTATTACAGTGAAATTTCTTAAGACAAGAAAAAGAAATATCTAATCAAAATGTTTCAAAATTATAATTTTTACATACAATTTTAACCATCAGTAACTGTTTTTAAAGCACTGTAATCAAATATTCAAGACAGGATTACTGTTGTGATCAATTAAAACTTCCTCTGGGTGATATTTAAAAGATTTGTTTGGAAACGAATTGCAGCACAATTTGCTTGTAGAAATATATATCAACACTAAATCATGTGTAAACACTCAAGGTAAAAACTTAAGAAAGAAATTTTTTTTAAGTGAGAACATGGAAGTATAGATATAATATTAATTAAAGTAATTTAATGGGTATGACAAATTGCTTAAATCTTATTTACTTTTATGTTATTTGTTTTGTATGTCCACCTAAACATTGAATTTATTAACCGTTTTGCTTGACGTTTGCTTAAAGTATTTCATTATAAAGTATATTTCCGAAAGCTGAATGGTCTTTTGACTATATAAATCACCTTGAGTATAAAGATCACTTAAGACAGTGTTTACGAGGGACACTAGTACATTCTTAGACTAATGACCGTAACTTGAAGCGTACTAAGTTCTGTCAAATTACTTAAAATTTAGGCAGCCTGTAGAGGTGACTTAAGCAATTCTTACGTATTGTTTAGAATATTTAGAAGATTTATCACCAAACCCTTTGATTAAATTTAAACCTTGAAATTCAGCAACTTTGAAATAAAGCATTTGATCACATTCATTATCTAAATCATAATATATATTATACATGTCCAAACTGATTTAATGGAGAGATTTTTTGATTGATCGTTATGATCGATAACGTTCTTTCAAAGAGTATGCATGTACTAATATTAGACATGCGTTAGTTACTAAAATAGGTTGTAAACAATACTCATTGTTGAAGAGGTAATCAATTGATTTAATAAGTACTTTAACACCGTCATACATGTCGCTCACCAATTCAAATTCTAAACAACTTTTAAATATAGAAGAAAATAGAAAGGAAAATCTAAACTTTCCTCATTGTTTTGCACCTACTCGATTGGAGTTTGGATTTCCGATGAGTTGTAAAGCTCAAGGATAATAAATTGAAATTGAAATTGAAATTGATTTCGAATTAGATGTAGCTCAGTGTACGTGTCACTTCTGCGACATCGATTAACCAATGAATGTTTATCAAAATAAAGAGGTAATTACAATAGACTAAATGCGCCAGCAAAGATCGATCGCTTTAATTATAAACAAACCTTATGGACATCTACACTAGACCCATGAAGATTGTGATTATGTCACACGTATTTCAAATATATTTATATGTGAATTATAATTATCGTAATTCTTCAATACAAAATCTACCTAAACCTTGTATAAACGAACATGTACTTATCAGTATTAATAAAACCACCAGAAAACACAATCATGTGACCATCAATTTTTGGCCGGGAAAATATGCAAAGTAAGTATTTGACTTTTCATGAGAAGATAAGTAACTGGGGCTCGTTTCATAAAGGGGTCGTAGGCCCAGACTTAGCGCTACGCCGGTGTAAATACGGGACTAACGGGAATATTTGCGTTTTATTAAAGAGCGCATCTTTACGCCCGACTAAAGTTAAGCCAAATTTTTACGTCCACTCATAGGTAGGCGTAAGTTCGGGCGGAAACATAAGTAAGCATATATATCATGAAACGGCGAGTGCTTTTTATCACTGATACGATTTAAGTCATTGTTACACTTAGATACTGAGAAAAAAGATTTATTATATATATATATATATATATATATATATATATATATATATAGATATATATATATATAGACATATATACATAATGAAACTATGGTGCCTTTCTCTTTTGGGGCCTTTTCGACATATCTTTTACAAAAACATGTTACATGTAATCAAAGGCCTCCATATTAGATTTATATGTGTTGCACTTTTATAAACTTACAAAATATTTTACTAAACTTTTTTTTCCCTTTCTACTACATTTAAAACATGTTTACCCCATATTTAGTATTAACTTTACATTTTAAAAAATTCATTCATAAGAACATAAGCTTCTTGAGAAAACAGGTAACAATTGTAAATATAAAAATTATGAACAGTATATTTATATAACGTACGATGTATGTACATGTAAATGCACTAATATTGAATGCAAATGTAACTGAAAATCGAAGCCGATTAAACTCATCGGTACTGATGCAATATAGTTTTGTCCCAATAATACGTAGACAGAACACCAAACTTTAAATCTGTTAAATGTCGTTTTATCAGACAACTATGTAATGTTCCATGACACTTTGTCAAACAATACTCCATAAATCAAATCCGTGCTTTATCTATTTTTTGAGAAAAAGAAAAATTAGTAACGACAAGTTTGCCAGGCGGTGCAATGTGCGACGTCGAAAATTTCCAGTCTTTACGTCGTTGCTAAACCCTACACATCGTTTACGATCACATAAAAATGATATTTTCCTTGAACATGTATCCTACGTGCATATTCACTATGCATTTCTAGTTTTGTTTTTGAAATATTCCCTATGAACAAACGATCTGCCGACCCCAATCCTGCCCTGTATTACTTATTGCCTTACGTCTGTATTCTCGAAATATGTCATTCGGCATTTTGGCGTCCATTTCTATCGATGGGGGTTTCTCTTTTCAATTGCTGTCACCATATTCGACAGAATATTTTTGATGTTGCTAGACTACTTATTCAAAAATGCATTTCTAAGCGATTTTGTTAATTTTATTTACTTAAAATCTGCTTAGAATTTGTTTCAATGTCTTTACAAAATTTTATTAGTTACCGGGTGCACCGCCTCAAACGCTGACGTTGTCATTGTACTAAGAGTTCACACTTCAACCTGTCACAAAACGTGATATAAAATCTTTAAAAATTTCGTTATAGCCAAAATATTTATCGGGTAAATAATCGGTTAATTAACAAATTTAAATGCATTTTTTATTTGAAATATTTTATTCGAAATGAACTTTTCCTCCTGATTTTCATTTATTTACGTTGATTTTAACTTTTCGTTTTTGCACTGCGCCGCAAGTCGAATGTATTATCTAGTATGCTTTCATTTTTCTCATTTAATCTCATACAATATTTGATATCAAAACATACTTTTAATGCAAATTACTTGAATCCTTTGTGGCACAAGTTTCATCTTCCTTTGTCATCGGTTAACTGAATAACGCCAGTTGTCTACGCTATTTTGGGACAACCCTCGTGCATTGCTTCTTGGTCTGTTTTAAGTTACAGATTAACTAAAGACATATACCATTTTTTTAATCTCAAAGTGAGCTTGTATTGCAGAAAGCTTTTGGGAATTACAATTGTATAATTTACACTTACTTGAAACATGTTCATACATGACGTCAATTCAATTCTATTTGCTTGCAATATCGTTTTATAGTATTTGTATGTTATCTTTTTATATGGCAAAATTTGATACACTAATGGGTTTTTTTTTTTCCATTTAAAAATTTTATCAATATTTACATTTATTCAATATATGTTTTTACCTGATGTCAATTTAATTCTATGTGCTCGCAATATCGTTTTATAGCATTTGTATGTTCTCTTTTTATATGGTAAATTTTGATAAACTAATGGAGTTTTTCTACTAAAAAATTCATCAATATCCTTTGGTAGTTGTCCAAGAAGATTTTATTGGGTGTATTTGTACAAATTCAAAGCTAATCTGTTTCTTCGTTTGTGCGGAAGGAAGTCGTCATGCAAGGTAATGAAAAAAAAATGTTCGTGACGTCTCCCATATTTAAAATAATGTGAGATTACGAGGTATGTATCAAGTCGAAAGCCCCAACAGTACACCCTGTTCGTTTCGACTATTATTATTTATTCATATTTTAAATGAGAAGAATTTCAGTGTTAATGTATTTATACGTCATGACAAAAATACATTACGGTGAGAAATTTCTCTTTCCAATTAATTAAACATCATGTCTTTGCCGAACGGTTCTACGGTTTTTCTTCTATGTACCGTTATGGTGTGTTATAGATACTGAAAGTATGTTTACCCTTATTTTCAAGTTGTTTTAAAATAATATTCTTACAGCATGCATATGTGTTTCAATACTTACATGGACTTACCTTGCATTTAAGCTATTGTCTGCGGTTTTCACTACGAAATCACTAGACCAGGTAAGATATAAGGTAATTAACGATATTAGTAAATTAATATCAGAGTGAATGAAACTTTCGTTAATTGATCTCGAATATTAAAACTACATTTTAATTTTTTTAGCTTATATGGGCCGACTTAGGCAGAATGCCTTTACTGTGCACTCGGAACAAAAAACTTGGTTAGACGCTAAAAATATATGCAGTTCTAATGGACTGACTTTGCAATTTAACTCATGTGACGCTGTCAATTGGTATATAAAGGTTAAAGCCGAGAGGAAAGGGTGGTAAGATTTCAGCAATATCTTCTAAGTATTATATAACGACTATAAAAGATCGTCTTTTAATTTGCTGTTATTAACACTCAGAAAATCTGTGTTGTACGTAAAAAAAAAAAAAAATACGTGTGTTTTTTAACGTTAAAGCACATTTAATTGACATTGTTCAGATCGAAAGTGTCGTTTAAGGTGGAATGCTACACCAAAATTTTATTTTATGGATCGTAAGAGTACCGTTTCTGAAACATGATTCCGTTGTTCAAAGAAGGGTATATGCTCTTAATTATTTTATACGATTTTTTGGGTTTTTTTTTTATAAGGAAGTGGAAATTTTGTTTTGATAGCAATTAACACACTGTAGAGTTTAATTAACTCTAACGATCCATAAAATAAAATTTTGGTTTAGCATTCCACCTTAAAATGTTGGTGGATATATTTTGTAAATTTTGCTTGTTTTGAAATTTGGTCAATTTGGTAAATATTCTAATAGGCGTACCTCTGACGATGTTTGGATAGGAATGATTAAGCATGTGAATAGCAATTTCTGGTACCCAGTAATGAATGATATATGTGAAGAGGAAAATATTACACTGCCTGGACAGCTCTTTCATGAAAGACAATGTGCAGTTTTAAACATGTCGGGAAATTCTTACTCGGGAAATTCCAACATAATTTATGCAGCAGCTTGTGAAGAAAATTTCCTAGGATTTGTATGCCTCGCAAATTATGGATTAGTTCCAAGTGGTAAGTTTCTTTTACAAATTTTTAAATGTGTTGCAGCTGTTTTTATGAAACTGACTTTTAACATTTACATTTTCTTATGTCATCAATAAAATCTGTTAAAATTGTGTTTTGTCACTTTGTCACTAGTATTGTCACTTACTTAACTCATATACTAGTTATCTACTTATTTATACATCTGCCCATTTCCTGCTCAATCATATCGTCAATAGATTTCCATTCTCTAACGCTTTACATCTTGAATCCACTACAGAATCTGATGAGTGATTGAGTATTTTATTCAGTTCAACCAATCTGCAAAAATGTTAATCCATTTTCAATTTCTTTTAATAAATTGATACTAGATCTTTTGAATGTATTTATTATCAAGTCTTCTTGGAGTTTTTTTATTAAACAGTTTTAATATTATATTCTTTTATATTTCAAATGATATAGCAAATAACATTGAATAAACATGCTCATTAATATCATACATTGTATTTCCTTAGATGTGGAAATTTATATCCTATCAGAAGTAATAGAGAGAGGCACGCATCAAAAATCTTAGGAAAATGTAACCAGAATGTGCGGAAAATTCATTTAGCATTTTTGTCTGTTTTGCTGCTACTTACTATCCGGAAACAGGGATTTGTATCGCAGAATGTACAGATATGGACATTGTTTCAGAAAATGTGACACTTGTCAATTCTTCAATTAACTCCACAGTTCTTCTACGTACATACAATAAAGGTATGTCTTTTTCAACGCACTTGCTCAACATCTGAGGTGGCCAAATTAGGGTTTAGTGCGCATTATTTTGCAAAGCATAGTTGTTAAATATTTAGCGTATTTACACGAAGTTGAGACAAATTTTCACTCTTGATCAATTTTGGTTTTGATTTTTTTAAATAATGATTTTTTTAAACTACTATTTTTACATTAATAGATAAATGGATGCAGTCATTGTAGTTTATGAAGTTTTCAAAACCTGATGAGTGTAAATGAAGTTTTGAAAATCTGATTAATGTAAATTACTTTATTCATAGGCTTAAAGAAATTAATCATCTATTGCACTTAATCAGAGTAGGTAAAAAATGATATAAAAGAAAAGCATTCAACGATTTTTTAAAAAATTTTCTACCATTGAAATATGTTCAAAATTTTTATTTATTTTCGGATAGTTTTGGTAGGAATCTTTAATCTTAATCATTCTTTAGTCTTTCGTAAAACTGCGAAAATTTCGATAATTTTGAGGTGACATACTTGAAAACTTACCAGTAGAATTAAGTCTTTCTTACACATAATGTGCAAAATAGTTTTACTTGCCATACACATTACAATACAGCAAAAAGTATATTGTAGTAGTTAGAATTGACTTTCATATGCAAACTAAAAAAATAATTTTCAACAGCAAACGTACTTTATTTAGAGTCGGTCTATTGAAATACCGGTAGATCTTGAAACTGTGTATGTAGGATTAATTAAGAATAGGTTACATATGGTATACCGTAAAAATAAAGAGAATTTTTTTCTGATAGTTTCACACTACGCGTCATCTTTGACGTCAATTGCCATTACTTTTGCAAAGTTAAAATTTTAGTTTTCCTCAACAACACGGTAACGGATTTGCCAACTAATACGGACCCGAACAGTTCCCGTGTATACCCAATGCAATAACTACGAAAGAGTCAATTTATCTTTCTCCATTAGTTTATGAAACAGAGGAGATATCATCGAAATGTAGTTGCATTTGTTCATCTACAACCAATATCTCTATTGATGAGCTTCAAATAAAACTAAATGAGATAAGAGAAGAATTAGCTGTTACCAAAAGCTCTCTATCTTCCTCACAGAGAAAGAAAATATGTGCTCCGGATGAGCGAAAATCTTCAACTAGAATAGGAATAGTGGGGTTTTTTTGTGTCATTATAGGAATTCTTCTCGTTTTAATCGTCAATGATATTTTCAGTGGTGTGCTCCATTTTTTCAAATTGCAGGAGAAGAAGAAAAATAGATAAACTAGACATAAATGTATCAATACTCATTGTTTGGAAAAGGAAAATATGTCTAGAACTTTTGCAAAGAACATGCTCGAACCATTAAAAAGTAAATACTTTAATTATTCATATATGTGTATGCATTATTTTCTTGCACTATTTTTCTCAAAATATTTTGTGATTTTATTGTTATAAACCGCCAAGTGCTGCGTACTTATTATTTTTAAATGTTGACCAAGACCGATATTAGTGATTGAGGCATTATTAGATAAGGGGGGGGGCTATAGTCTTTGTCGCTGTATGTCAGTCTTTCTGTCACAACTTCGTTTTCCATACTTTTTTTCATTATGGTTTGATAAATTGATTTGAAACTTGCCTTGTAGCTTTACAATGGGAAACTGCAGATCAAGTTTGAGTTTATTAAGATTGATCAACAAATGATGAAGAAATCAATTTTAAACGACTCGTTTTTATTACTAATCAGGTTAGCTTTTAAAAACAATCTGTAACCGATTTTTTTCTGGATCTATGTAGCACATTAAAAGCCAATTGTTTTGTGAGTGCCGGTAGGGGGACATGTATTACTTATGCAATACTCTCAGAGTGCTTGTTGAAATGGGAGACTTCGAGGAAGGCCATACACTAAAACATAGTCGTTTATCGTTCCTTCATCATTGTAATTCATCTATCTGTTGATTTGCAAACATTTATGTATTTATTAATTCTGAAGGCCTATTAGTATTATGAATATTGATGTTTGTGATTCACTATTTTTATGTAGCTGTTGTGGGTTTTTTTCATCTATCTAAGTTGCAAAGACAGTAAAATTATAATCCTACAATATATATGTGTTCTGGTTCAAATCTGGACCACATCTATCATTGATAACTGTTCCCGCGAAAAAAAATAAAACATAAGCGAAATTTTCCAACATTAGAACGCTAAAATGAGTCCAGAATTCTCATAATTCGAATTAATCAAATGTTTCTTGGATTTTATGTTGTTTCCAGTACGGATTTTTTAAACCACACAAATTCGATGATACACAATTTCGTGGGCTTTGGCCTTATAAATTAAAAAAAAAATGATGTCCTGTTTATTACATCTTTGAACACTTGATTTTGTACATCTATTTATATACGAAATTGAATTGACAGAATTCAAGTGAGCTTCAGTTGAAATCCCTAACCTTTATTTTTATCGATCAATAACTTTAAAGCATCAATACTTTTGCTTTGTTTGATATTATACTATTGGGATTGTCTGTCAAAAAACTTTACCACACACTGGATGAAAAATCCAGTTTCAGCAAAACTGAAACTATATGGAAACCTTGCTGAAACTTGAAGTTGAAGTTTCATGTATAGTTTCCGCAATGCGGAAACCATTATATCGATTCAGCAAGTATCCGTTAGGTTTCAGTCAGCAGAAACTTAAGTCTAAGATTCCTGATGCGGAATATTGCGGAAACCAAACTTGAAATGTATGAAAAGTGGTATAAATTATTATGGATATATCAATCAGTTTCAGCACATTTCCGCTAGGTTTCAGTATGCGGAAACGTTAAGTTAAGATTCCAAATGGTTTACGCATTGCTGAAACTATTACTAAAATTGATTTGAGTTTAAAAGTGATATCAATTATTTTCAACGGGTTTAAGTTTAATTCTAGCCTAATGATCATGAAGCCGCACATGCTTATATGTACAGTTATTGTAGGTTTCAGCGTGACTGAAACTATATGTATACATGTAACTATCTTTAAATGTGGAAAATAAGGCGATTAACAAATTTATTAAGTAATTAATTGAATGTGAAAAGAAAAACTGATGTATGATCTTGTTTAATGATGAAATCATTAATCTTAGGTACTCGGGCACGTGTATACATGTGTATACATTCTTTGTCCAGGTGACCTCCTCTTTGTGATTTTCCTGTATATTCTGTGTGGATTGCAGGGTTTTTCTGTCAGGAGTGAACAAAAGACTGTTACATAACATATACACGGTACTAAGCATGAGTTTATAACTGTAGCCCGGCAGGAATTTGTTTTTCAATATGTGTGTATCTGAGTTAGTAAAACTAATTAGTAAATTATAATTAATTAGTAAAATAAATCTCTAGCTAGTTGTATATCGCAAACATTGTATGATGAAGTATTGTACTTACACTCATTTACTTAATATACCTATTTTGTAAGACTCCTTCTTAAATCCTTTAATTATCACTTGAATTAATAAATCAATGAATCTTGAGGTACTAATTAAGCAAACAACTTAAGGTAAAGTCGTTGTAAATGCTACATTATTACAAACCATACCAAATAATCGTACAACCTGAAGTGTAAAGTTAATTCATTTTTTTTAAATACCACGCCAATACATGTACACAGAAAAAAACATTTAATAGTCTACAGTTGATTATAATATTAAGTAAAAACCACTTAGAGTTTAAGTCTAATAGAATAATTGTTTATTTACATGCATTTTAGACTTTACTACATGTATATATGTGTGACTGTATCATGATTCGTGTATTTCTATACTTAATGTATTTACTTTATGTACTGTTTACACAATCATTGATATATGTTGATGAAACATGCACATGTTTCTGTAATAAGATATAATAAGCACTAATTATAATTTTACTGAAGTTATACGTTATATTACAAAATCAGTTTAAAATCCAGCACTAGTCATGTAGTGCAGGTGATTTCAATCCCATTTTTTTAATTTGATGATACATTCGTATACATTTGATGTAGAAAGTATTATAATACCAAATAATTAAGTAACTTTTAGCACAAAACAGCTCCTGTCTATGTCAATTAATACTTCCTAAAACTATAACATGTAAAGTTATGTATTTAAAATACTTATTTTATTCATATGTAGGTGGGTAGGGGTCAAGTTTCAATCAAATTATCAAAATCCATTAACGTAATGGTTTGCAACATAATCTGTTATTGACGATTTTATATTTGTTTATATATCAGTCACACATGTACGTCTTACCTCCCGGCTTGTTTAATGTTTAATGCTTTAATTTGTATTTTAATTTTATAAGTATTTTTAACGTACTGTTCATCGTATGACCAAGCAGTGCACATGTGTAACTGTAAAATAATTGCCATCTATTCATCGTAGTTGTAAATTGACCGTACGGGTGAACCCTGTTAACCAGCTCTCAGTCAAGGCCCCCGTTACTTGATTGGCATCTAATTATACTTGTGATTTCTGTGTGTTCATGCGGACCTGCTCTGTGTTGAACATTATATTTTCACACCTCTATATTTTGAATAAGACAATGACCGTGCTTAGAATTGCGGTGAAAATTGGACAAGTCAAGAATACCTTGTCAGTAAACTATATATATATATGGCTCTATCATAATAAATAATAGTTAAAGACAAAATCTGAAACATATGGCACATTAGAATTATTTTAACATGTTTAATTACATAAAACATTTGTAAACAAACGGTCGGCCATTTTTTTTTGTTAATCACGTGTTAATTACAACTGTAACAAAAACACCCCAATAATTTGTCGTATTTAACCAGGAAATTTGACTACAATAGTTTTTATTTAAAAATATGTAAAAAGTATTATACTCAGTAAAAAGTGATAATTTTGATTAAACATTATTTATTTTAACTATCCCATGATGCACTTCTCCAAGATTTAGCGGGTTCTGATTGGTCAGTATTGGCGCACTTTATAATTCTGACATTCTCTCACCAGAGGTCGTGCTACACAAGCTTCGCTTACACCGCTTACACCTCTGTCAACGCCGGAAAAATAGTCTGTCACATGATCAAAACAAGCATGGCGAGCACATGGCATTGTTGATTCGTTTCTTCTGTACAATCAGCTTTAAGGGAAGTCATCGACGGGCGAAGACTTTGAGGACACGTTTAAAAACATCACAGGAGATGACATTGCTGCTGATTTATGTAAAATCATCGATGAATCGGTAGCGTACAAAAACTGATTTTTCAAACATCTGTCAAACTAGATCATGTGATCATATTTTAATTTTTATCTCCGCAAAATAGTTCTCACAGTAACGTTGAAATAAAAATAAATCGTTCGAATTCTAAAAAATAACAACATAAGAGGGATCCTTTCAAAATATTTTGTTAACACTTATATGTCTTTATTTCAACAAACTGTTATTGAATGTATTTTCGTATGTCCAATTGTATATCGTGGACTCATTACCGGCCGGTCGCCAGAGGACGATCGGTTATATGATATGAAAGTTAAAAGTAGATGTGCGTTTCTCTAGATCTTGTTCAACTAGACGTTTTGTCTAGGCTGCGAAACGCTGATTTGCTCAAGAAAAGGTTATATAAAAAAATAAAAGAGTTAAATGTCTCTGTGAAATAATTATTATTCTGTTTCTTTGCATTTTAATCATTCAAAAAAAAATTATTGAGTGTGTATTCATGTTTGTATTTGGGATCATTAAATTTAAATCAGAGTTTACAATTAATTAACAAAAGTGTTAAAGTTGCTGTGTTTAGATATTTGATTTATTCTTATTTTCAATATTTTTTTTATCTTTTTTCCCAAAATGATAGCTATAGGATTCTTAAGTATTTTATTCATGTACATGTATAATATTTGAGATATACTTGTTTATATATATTTATAAAGCTGATGTACACATATTTGAACATTAATCTGTAAGTGGATTTTTCATGTAATGCAAAAACTCGATCTTTTTTGTTTCAAATAATTTTTTAAATTTTTTTTTAATTTTATTTTTTGTTTTTTGTTTTTGTTTTTGTTGTTTTTTTTTAAACAGTTTTTGTTTAAAAAAAAAAAAAACTAACGGTTTGAGGTCTTATTTTTATTTAATTTTTTATGATTAATATTATTCTTTTCGTGGGGGTGTTAATATTTGTTAGTGAATGCTTATATTTAGAACTGAATGTTCACTTGACATCTGTGCTATATTTGTGCGTTTTTCAAATACTTTTTTTTAATCTGTAGATTACTGTCTCACTGAAATTAGCAGAGGATTTTATTTTCGTAACAAAGTGTATTTATTTAAATGTACAATTTACTTATGTACATGAATTATTTGAATAAAAAGCAGAAGGGAGAAAAAAAGGAAAATTGTGTGAATATATGAGATATGCACTGTTACGTAAAATAGGAGACCTTTCTTAATTACTTAATTCAGAAACTGTTACTCTGCACAACTTGCAACCTTTAATTAATTTGTTCGCCATCGATATTTGTTGATCACTACTTACATTACGACCCTTAATATAAAAAGAAGGATGATTTGTATGAAAAGGATAACCCTGGAAAACTTCACATATTTGAGTTATGCCTTATATATTGGCCGTTCATGTTAAGCTTCATTGATACTCTGATAAGAAAGATAACTTCCTTAAAAATGCTTTTATGGATTTTGTGACACTTTGGATTTTTTTTTAGAGAATTATTTTCAGAAGTTAAAAAGTTCTCTACGGAAAGTTTGGTTTGTAGCGTTTTGAACATTACATACAATGCACATACAATGCACATGGTTCACTTGAGGATTGAAAATAATGCACTGAGAATTTTTTTTAAACAATGAAAAAGACATTATAGCGAGCGCAGCTCGCCTGCGCGCAGCGCCGGCTAGCAAAGCGAGCTCCAAGAACCAGTGCGCGCGGGAAAAAGAACGAGTTAAACCTACAGATTCATCAAGAAAATTTTTTTTGGCAACATCCCATAATGCTCTCTAATGCTTTCTCCCTTAGTGCTATCCCAAAAATGGCTGACATTTAACTCGTAATTTACGGTTCCTTGAGGTTTGAAGACACGTTTTGAGTATCGCACAAGCTTTGGTGAGACCCAAGAGATTTTTTACATACTTCCATTCCTTCGTGTTGAGTCGAAATATGTAGATTTTAACGTTAGTGATCTCGCGCTATATTTCCCGCGATAAATTTAGAGGTGGATCAAACATCTTTAATTTGTGTTCTCGCTATTTCAGTATAAACTGCGATACCTGCCTCAGATTATTAGTTTATAATTTTTATTTTTTGGGGGGGGGGGGGGGGCTTAGATAGAGAGATTATATATACACAAGCAAGATCTATTGTTTACTGGCATATCGATCCAATTTTAAGCTAATTTTGCATACAGTAAATAAAATAAAGGAAGAAATTAAAAAAATATATTGGCAAAATTGCTATCAAAGATGCAGCCTCGTCATTGTGAACTAAATAAAAAAGAATAAAAAGAAAAAATACACAGTTAAAAAATCTATGTTAATATTGCATATTGTCAAATCACTAAATTGGAAAACGGGAAATTACACACCTGCAAAACGGGTCTGGGGGCACGGATACAACGTATGTATTTAGCACGCAAAAATAAACAAATTTAAAAAAACTCCAAAATTTATGAACCGGGAAAAAAAGTCAAATAACAACAAGGTACGAAAAAAATAATATTTATCGTTTACATATTTGATCAAATTAAACACAAATTACATTTTACAGACTGATCAATTCTCTCCAAAAGTAAAGAACGATTTAAGGGGGAAGCAAGTATATGTTATGTATTTTGTACGATTTTTTTAAGCTTAGAAATATTCTCTCTCTCTCTTTCTCTCTCTCTCTCACAAAAAATTCTTTGATGTTAGTTGATAATTGTCAAAATATCACAAAGTTGACAATGATGCAAGATATATGTGTAAATCTTGCTGCGCTCGCCCCCAACGGTAGCACCGTAAAACATATTAGATTACCATGAGTATTAAGATGTATAGTGTTGAAACAAAATTCATAGCTACATATCTTATCAGTCTTCCTGTTTTTTAAATAAATACATGTATCATCAATGTAAAATGTGAGAATTAAAGTGCATAATTATAATGCATTACATAGAACTGAGTGTTTTCTATATCTGTAACAAGTCGAACTATATTTAGCTAACAGCACTGTTAGGGACGTTTTACGATTCATGCTTTTAATTTTTTCACAATGCTTTTGTATTACCGTTCCTAACCAACGAATTGATTTTTTGAATAGTATTTACACAAAAAAGTCATATCATCAATATTTTTTTGAGGTGTGGAATTAGATTTGTGAAGTTAATATGTGCAATTGCTATACTGGTCCATTTTAATGTTTATTCAAAGGGACGAGCTAATGGATGGAGAAAAAATATGTATATTTTGCAATCGAATAAAAGCTTTTAGGATTTTTTTTTACATACACTCATAAGGAGAGTGAGGAATGTCTAGCTCAATTTGTAAGTTCAATTCACATATTAAATAATAATTAACTACCATAAGGTAAATTAAGATGAAAAAAAAATTTACTAAGTTAATTCTTAACAAAATGGCATTAACGATAGTGAAAGTTCAACTGAAAGAAACAGATGTTAACTAGTATAGTACTACTCCAATAAAAGCAAAAGATTGTCAATACATGATCTATTTCAACATTACCTAAAGGGTATTTACTTATATGACCGATGATTCCCGTTACAGAGTGCGTTTGATTCTCTTAATGTGCGATGTGTTTTGCGAAGATTTGTGTGGTTTTTCTACTGAAAGTAATTTATGGAAACAGTGAGTATGCTCTCAGTATTCATTTTAATATGATGTTAAAGATTATACTCTTATTGGACTAAGGTTGTCCTTATTCCATTTTCGTCAAATAGACCTTTATACTCTACATGTCAATATCTTACATTTTAGCATTGACAAATGTTTTGGGACATGGAATTATTAAACAAGGTATTAAAACGTAAAAGTGCATTAACCGTTTTGATATTTATATGTATTGAATAGTTGCAGTAAATCTTGTTATTTACCTTTCAGCATACCTGGGCAATGATTGGCAAAAAATATACATCTTACATTCGGACCGCAAAACGTACTTAAATGCTAAAAACATTTGCGAATCTACTGGGATGAACATGTACAGTGCCGATGGAGAAAAGGTCCACCTGTACATAAAGATCAAAGCTGAGAGGCTTGGCTGGTGAGTCTTTAAGAAGAAAAAAAGTTTTAATATGCTTAAAAATTTGGGATTAATGGGTTTCCTAGATCTATTGCTATATAAAACTTAAAATTGTCGTCTTTGTCAGACAAAAAAAAAATAACCAAACAATCAAAACCTTGCTATATATATTGTTCGAGAAAAAGAAAAATTAGTAACAAGTTTTGCAGGCAGCGCAATGTGCGATATCTTCACGTCGTTGCTAAACCCTTCACATCGTTTACGATAACATTTACGTTTTATTTCCGAAAATATCTTGGAAAAAAATATTTTACTTGAACAAGTACCCTGAATGCATGTTCACTATGCATTTCTTATTTTGTTTTTAAAATATTGCTGATGTATAAAAAATCTTCCGACTCAAGACGCGATCTGTATTACTTTGTTGGCTGTCTTTCCGTAATGTGTCGTTCAGCATTTTGTCTTCCATTTGTTTCGGTCTAGAATAATTAATAATTTTAAATTTGTTCTTTATTTGAAATTATTTATTTAAAAAGTATTTTTCTTTCCGACTTTCATTTCTTTATATTGATTTTAACTTTTTGTTTTTGACAATACGCCGCATGTTTATGATTTAGTATGCTTTCATTTTACCAATTCAATCACATACAATATTTGATTTCAAAACTTACTTAACCTTTGTGGGACAAGTTTCATCTTCCTGTGTCTTCGTTTAACTGAATAACACCAGTTGTCTACGCAATTTTGGGACTATCGCTTTCCGGTACATGCTATTCTTAAAATTTGTTATGTATTAATAGGCAGGCTTTTGAAGATGTTTGGGTGGGATTAATGAAGCATTCGAACAGTAGTGTATGGTATGCAACCAAATCATCAAAATGTATAGAAAAAACTTTAACTTTACCCGGAGAGCTATTTCACGAGAGACAATGTGCTGTGCTGAACATGTCCGGACCTTCTCATTCTGGAAATTCCAATTTAACTTATGCTGATTCCTGTAATGGGAGAGAACTTGGATTTGTATGTGTAGATGTCCACGAAAAGATACCTAGTGGCAAGTTTCTCTTATTAAGTATAAAATAATTGTATACGATTTACCGTCGTTTTCATTGTGTATGAAAATTTTGTTTTGTATTAAAACAAGAAAATGAACTTGAAGTCTAAAAAATTCAGAAATTGAACTTTTCATCAGAATGAAATTATCTCGCCGATAAATTCAGATCGATCTGTTATAAAAGAAATTATATGCATATGAAAAAGATCTTTGTATGCCTCAATATGTATGTTTTAATGCAAGTGAAATGAATCTTTCTTCTTTTCTTCATTTATACACTTAAAACGATAATGTTTTAGATTTTTTTTAAGATTATTTATTTACGAAATTAATATCAGTAAATAAATTTTAAAAAAATAAAACTTTAAAAATAGATAAAAACTGAGGAAGGTCATTGACGTTGCATGTGATTATTTACATGTAAATCAAGATACGCCTCAAGATGCATCAAAATTAATTTCTGTTATAATTGCTGTTACAAAAAAATATCTGCCAATTTAAGAAGCACATTATATGCATGCCATGTGAAAATTTGCATTAGCGGTACACTCGTTCGACTTTTTTTTTGCTTTACAGTATTCATTTTTCTTGTGTTTTTTTTTTTCTCAAAACGATAATGATTTTGCCATTTATGACCAATGACCTTAAATCAGTATAATGTTCCTGTTCATCAATAAACTGAATTTGATTAAGATTCTATTTTCGAATAATTCAGAGTGTATCAGATGGACATTAATTTGATTATCTGTGATTGTTTTAGCTGTTGAGTTTTACCCTTTGTCAGCATTGGTAGAAAATGGATCTTCTCGGAAATCGTGGGAAAATGTAACTGACACAGAATGTGCAGTAAATTCATTTTCCGAATTCCTCTGTTACGCTGCGACTTACTTCCCAGAAACAGGGGTTTGTATTGCAGAATGTACAGATATGGACAATGTCCCAGAAAATGTGACGCTTGTCAACTCTACAGTCAACTCCACAGTTCTTCTACGATCTTACAATAGAGGTATTGCTATCCAAAAAACCACTGCTCGACATTCAAACTATATATCCTAAATCATCAACCTTTCGTTTAAAATTTTAATGTGTTTTTTTTCTTGTCTTTTTAAAAAATATTTCAGTTCTTATCAACAACACAACAAATTTGACATCGGTAGCAGACACAGGGCAGATTCCCTGTTTATCCGACACCCCAACAACAATTGGTATTTCCACGTTAGCTAGCACTTCAGAGCACGTGACCTCTCAATGCCTTTGTACTTGTCCAACGACGTCCAACATTTCAACGGAAGATCTTCAGCAGAAAATAACTCAGATGAAAGAAAATCTAACTGTCGCCAAAACATCTTTATCGTCATCACAACGGAAGCTAATATCTGCACCGGATGAAAGGCAATCTTCCGTGACGATGGGAATTCTGGGTACGTGTGTTATCATAGGTACACTGTTTGCTTTGGTTGGCAGCGACTTGTTCAAAGTTTTTTTCATAACTGTAAAATTTCTGAAAAGGAAGTTCTAAAACGTGTTTTCAGTATTATGGAAAGTGAACATTAGCCATAAACTATAGATATATTAATTACTTAAGGTATCCCATCCATAATAGCCCCAGATTCAAAGAATCTGGATGCATAACAGATATGTATGGGCTTAATACTCAGTATACTTGGACATAATTTTCATGTTTAAGTATCAGTATGTAGGAGTGGAATCTGTCCTAATTAATGACCTTTTCCTGTTCTCGAAGAGTTGCCCCTCTTTGATTTTAATCTATAAAAATCAATTTAAAATAAATATATACCGTATAAAATTTATTTTAAATAGTTTTTGTACTCCTAAGGATTAAATTCATCTTTTCACTAAAGCATTATTTGATATTCTAAGTATTTTATTTTTTATTTTAAAAAATGTGCTTGTCCCCATAGACCTTAATGCAATCTTCATTAATTAATTACTGCTTGGTTAATAATATTTTCGAAAATTTCTCTCGGTAAATCTTTTTCTACTCTAAGAAGCTTTGAATTAATATCAGAGTATTTAATCCATAATGAATATTCAGGGTTAGAAAAATTTGGTCCTAATATGGGTCGGATACCTTAAGGTGGCATGGGACACTTTGACGGATGAAACTTTATTTTTAGATATAATAGCGGGGTTTTTTTGTTTTGTTTTTTTTGTTTTGTTTTTTTTTTTTATTGCATTTGCAACTGTTACATTATTTGGTCATAAATTGGAATTTCAGATTAATATGAAGATGAAATATATGTTACATTAAAATTCAGAGAAATTACAAATAAAAATTGCTATAGATAGGGTTAAATTCTCTGAATTTTAAAACTTTAATGTAACATATATTCAAAGCACCAAGTCTCGTGACTAGAAGAGCACTGTGCTAAGATTTGACGTATAGTTTACGATTGGAAATGTAGTAAACTTGAAATAATGAAGCAAACTAAATAAGTTTATTGTTCAATTCGAGGGAGTACCTTACAAAATAGAGACCTCTCATACCTTCTTAATTGTATATATTTACATCTACCAAGTATTATTTCCTCTATTTCTTACGGAAACTTATAGTTAATTCATAGTTCTATAGAAACAGCCAGACTGAAATCTACACGCCCCATTTATCGATTGGTCGAAATCTACAGCGGCTGAAACTGACAAGAAACTGACGGGACTGAAATTGACACGCCCTGTTTATCGATTGGTCGAAACCTACAGCGACCTAAGAAAAATCACGGACTGCACGAAATAATCATGATGATGTCAGATTCAAAGTCACAGGAG
Source organism: Magallana hongkongensis (assembly GCA_016163765.1). Classification (NCBI taxonomy): domain Eukaryota; kingdom Metazoa; phylum Mollusca; class Bivalvia; order Ostreida; family Ostreidae; genus Magallana; species Magallana hongkongensis. Next base: position 10,432,100 of record WFKH01011581.1, on the reverse strand, counting down.
ACGATTTGGCTGTTTCTTTTAGCTAACGTACTTATGTACGTTAACAGTAATTTAGTGAATTTTACTAACTTTTCATAATCAATTTATTATTTAGTTTAAAGAAAGATGTTAATATAAACAATAAAATGCTTTCTTTGATGATTCATGCGGATTATGAAGGTAGCGATCATTGCAGAAAAAAATTACATATCCCGAATGAATCACCAAAGAAAGCATTTCATTGTTTAAATAATCATGTCTGAGAAGAGTAAACTCTGTTTTTTAGATTTTAAATGTCATGAATGAACCTGTAATTAGTGTGATTTTTAAATATTTTATTGCACTTTTGAATAAAGAAATATTATATGTAATTGGGTCCTTTATTGATACACATAGTTGAAGATCAATTCTATTATAACATTATGAAAAAATGATATATTGTACTTTAGTATGAAAATGAATATATCATGTATTTTGCTAAATAATAATATTAATGAAATAGAAAACTGGTACTGGAAAAGAGTGGTAAGTATGTAGAAATAGAGTCAATATCGGAATAATACAAAATCAGGAACCAAACTTGTTTTAACGATACACATTCACAATCTATAGAAATGTCGCTCATAATTGTAATAAGCTTTCGCAATCAATGCGTACCCAACTTCTGTAATGAAATGGTTTTTTTTTAAATGCTAAACTTGAGAGTCAAATAGAACCATTTTAACAAGACCTTGGACTTTCGGTAGGAAGTAGCTATCTATTTTTTGCGTCAAAACAAGTTAAAAATGACGCTGGATTCAAGCGAAATACGCACCGATTGCGTAGTCTTAGCTCAAAAGCCAGACAAATCGTGTTGATTTCAAAGAGCCATGGCTGAGTGGCCAACAATGAAATAGACAGGCCTACGTCACAATACTGTTTGACACAACTACCCAAAGTCCAAGCTCTTGTTAAAATGGTTCTAATTATATGAGTAATTGAATTAGCATTACGCCTGCAAAGCATAAATACATTGCATACAAGATTCACATCGTCATCACATCATCAGTTGATTCAACTTCGGTGAAGGAAAAAAAGTTCTCTCTCTCTCTCTCTCTCTCTCTCTCTCTCTCTCTCTCTCTGTAACCACAGCAAGTTTTTTAGCAAACAATTTACTTGTTTTTGAAAATTATTTTTATTGGAAGTCAATGTCAAAACATTTGTCGAGATGCTATGGACAGTAATGGTATTTGATAGTACATATATAGTATAGGAAATTAAAGGCTTGGATTACGTGGTTTAAAATTGTAAACAATACGTTTATTCAAAATCTATTGTTCTTGAATCCCACTGGCACTTTAACGAGAGGGAAGACAATGTATCCAATTTTAAACCAGATTTGTCCTTGGGTGCAATTGTATGGTAAGGAAAATCAATAACGATTTATATATAGCGTTTGAGGATTTGTTTAGAACTTTAATGGAAGGTTAATGAAAATGAGAAAAGATACCACAGTGACTTTAAAATTGCCTAATTTACAGAAACTACAGAACTTCTTTAATAAGACATTATTGAAATAAGCCTTCTGTGACACTAAAGTTTAGAAATTCAAAAAAATTCGAAATTATCCATAACATTGTCAAAGTTAGTTTTGGATTCTCTAATTTACCAATCCTTTTAATGGATTTTAATTGGATAATATATCTTTTATTAAAGTTTTGATCCTTTTAAAAAGAGGAGTGAACAACGGGTTGACGAATCTAATCAGATTTTGTCTAGCTATCCATATCCAGATAAGGAGTTTAAATCGGATTAGATAATGATAGCTTAACTAACATTGTAATAAGTAATCTGCTTTATGTTTATATTTTTTCTATGAAAGTAATAAACCAATACAAAAATGAGAAGGGGGCAAATAGCGTCACGATTAAAAGGCTTTGTTGATAACATGATGGAAAGATTAATGATGTATATTGATACACTACTTGTGTACCATATGTAGTCAATATCTTTAATTTTAAAGGGTACACAAATCAAAGTTTTCCATTACTAGTATTTTCTTTTTAAAAACTGACAAAAAAGCAATTACTTTTGGTGTTTTGTGGATTTTTTATGGACAAATGATTCACCTGTTCATACATCAGACGTATCACTACAACAGTGAATACAATTTAGTAAGAATAAAAGAAATCCAATAAAGGCAACAAGCTACCTTTTCTCGTATTTTTATTCGCTTGAACAGACTCTATAAACGTAAGACGTAATAGAAGCCGTAGAGAGAGGAACTCGTGCGGCAAATTCTATATAACCTTAGGTTCCATTTTCGGTCCTCAATTTCTATTGATTGGTTACATCGCTATCGCAGACAGTACCAAAAACTCAATTCCATTTTCGCCGTTTTAAAGCTCAGTAAGATTCTATTGACACGGAGTCACTCCCACTCTATCGCTATAAAATAGTTTTAACCTGTTAAGGAACTGTAATTAACAACAATAACGATAAAAGTTGCTGAATCCCAAACTATCTGCAGCTACCTTATAGAGTAGAATTCTTTCGGAGCGTTTCAACCTTACCACTGTGGTATACATGTATTTAAGATCGTGGTATCCTTAAGGCATGGCAACAACAACAAAAAACCCACATGTGATTTGATTTGGGATAATGTAGATTTTTAAACCTCGACATTTCCCCGACGTTTCAGATAAATTACTGGATTCAACGGGTTCGAGACATTGAGGAATCGAGATATCGAGGAACCGAGGCATCGATTTAACTCTGAAAGAAATGATGATGTATTCCTTGCAAGCTTTACTACAAATTATCCCGATGTCATGTGAATCTGGAGATGGTTTATGTTGACAAATATCGTGTTTGCTGTAGCAAAAACTGAAATGATAAGTAACTTTTCATCTTTTCAAGAGAAAGACTTTTGCATATTCGAATGGCTTTTCGTCGGAAGTGAAGTATTTGGACAGCCTTGCATTCATTTATCGTATGTTTTAATATCTGCTCTTTTTTTTTTGCATCAAATGAGTACTTAGTCTAAAAACTATTATGCTATAGTATTTCTGACAAGTCATGATTTTTGATACTTTTAATCACGTGCATTGGTTCCATTTGCATCCCAGTTACTTTCAAAGACAGCTCAACATTTCTGATTAGGCAAAAGACAATTGAGATCAAAACCGAACATGGGGAGAATCGTTAAATATTTAATAAAAGCATGTAAATGTCATGATGTAAATTTTGTATTTACTACCACACGATAAGTTCAAAATTTTCAACATAACAAATAGATAAAAAAATTGCTTCTAAATGGCTTCACTTATATTTACATGCCGCCTGCCTTTGAAACGTGTATTGTTTACGAGTTCTGGAAAGGTGTTTCAATTTTATTGTTGTTAGCATTTCAAAATTATTTCTGGCTATAATTCCTACGTTGGTTGGCAATTAGGAAAGTCTTCAGTTATACAACGTCATTCAATTTAAATCATATCAAGCCGAATAAATGGTTATTGATCCAGAATACAATGACGTTGTATGAAAACTCTGGTCAAATCTCACGGCGTTTTTATATTAAGAGTGAATAGATTCCATGGAGAAATGTTTATAATATTAGTATTAACATTCCCGTGCTGTGGTAAACTTTTCCCGAGGAGTAGTAAACATTCAAGAAGAAGGTTTGATTTACATAAGGTCTTCCACTACTGGTGCTTACTTTCATTAGCATATCGATTTGATAGAGTTTAAATTAGTATGATGATTACCTATGATATCACATGAACTTATATCTTTAAAAACGGTTAACAAAATTTGTGAAATTGTTTTCTTTTCATATCCACTAATGCATGTAATATCACTTCACGTGATCCACTGGCGGAAGCAATGGACGTTGTAAGCTTTCTACCATTATTTGACCGTATGAACTAAAGATCTTTTTATTGCTTTTAAAAAATTCACATTTGTCGTTTTCTTTGTTACATAACTATAAAACAGCTTCACAATTATGCAAATAAACGCTATTCAATTAAGCCAACTAGGCATACAACAATAAAAATCATATAAACTAATTTTCTCTGCAGAACTGTGGAATATTGGTAAAACAAATATTTACAACGGGTACATTTAAGCATTGAATCATTATTTTTTGAAAGATGTGGTCTCATAACTGCAACGGTGTGTGCATACAAATTGAATAACGCGCGCTAGCGCGTTATGAAAATTTGTTTGCACATACCGTTGCAGTTATGAGACCACATCTTTCTAAAAATAATGATTCAATGCTTATATTTACGTTTTTTAACATTTATTCTCTTTCCGCAAATATGATTTATTTTTAAAAAATATCGGCCTTATTCAACGAGTAATGCGCAATTAACGGAAGAGCAATTGGAACAGCCGAATTATGCTGACACAAATAGTGCACAGCGTTTTAAATTCCAATAACACAATTTTATTTTTCATTCTGTAATTTAATGAATTTACTTTTGGTATACTAAGAAATCAATTAATTGAATTCATTTAACTCTTAAAAAATATTTACATCAAGGAAATATTAATCAGCGTAAGTATAATAGCAAGTCGTTATCCGGTTTGAAGTCGCGAGGAGAGTCAGTCATGTTCTTCGAGAAATACTGAAGGAAGACTGGATGTATTCATACGCACCAGATTTGGTGATTGGGTCTTCTGTGTTATGCGTAAATATCACTCAAATCAATCAATGCAATTTAATAGGGGGAAAGAACGTGAATGTAAATATTTATATTTATTAAGTTGGCGATTTTCTTTAAGTGTCCATTGATGGATGTTTGCGGGTGTTAAAACAGACAGAAGATACATGTTTTCTATTTCAAATTGAAAAACTATCAGCATGCAGGTATATACGACAAGGTGAAGTCAAAAGGTTTTACCATCATTTAGTTTTTGTTTTGATTAGAAATATAGAAGGAAATACAATTATGGTTTCTATAGGGTTCGTTGAAGTCACCCAGGAATGAGTAGATCACATGCATATTTCGCAAATTGGCAGTTTAAAAATCAAATCTGAGTCAATTGATTTTGCACCATTGCTTTCTTTTTAAAAAAAAAAAGAAAGAAAAAAGATATTAATAGCCAGTTGTGAACGTTAATAATGATCGGAATTAAAGATTGTGCTTTGTATTAGATTACTAGTTAAAACAACTAAAGTTCTGACACCATTCCAATATTTTCTGGCATTCAAATATCTTCTGGGATTTCCAACGAGTCCTGATCACATTAGTTAAAACAACTAAATCCGGAACACCGCTCTAAACTTCAATTCACACTTGGATCGAGATTGAAAATTAAAAAGGAGCAAATGACTATTTATTTTGCAAAGTGTTCTGCACATAGAGTTGAATTAACAATCCGAATTTTACCCATAGTGTTCTGTACATAGAGTTGAAATAACAAATCCGAATTTACTCATGGTATTACATAGAATTGAAATAACAAATCTGAAATTTACCCTTAGTATTTTGAACGGAGAGATGAAATAACAAATCCGAATTTACCAATAAAGGACAACAGTCGTTGTACGACGAAGTTCCATTAAATCACGATTGTACCACAATTGTGCAAATTTAAAGATGGCCGATACTTCGGTGAACACGCTTGTCATTCAGACACTGATATCAGAGAGTTTTGTTATATTTTGATGTTTTCTGATTTCGCTGATTTTCGTTGGTCGGTTGACTCTACTGTTGATTTCCTGCATCTCCCCTTTTTCCACTTTTTGGAGTCCCAGATATTTAGGGTAGTTGCTGCGTGTTTCGTTGACTACGGCTTTGTCGCTAGAATTGCTCAGACCCCTACTTGCGACTGTCGGCGTCGACACACGGTTTACCAAACTGTCGATTTCGTGTCGGGATAGGATTCGGAAAGCAGGTGCCCTGGGAATTAAGCAGCCATAAGACTTGTCGTATTCTGAGAAGCGCAGAACGCTGGTTTTAAGGTCATGACTGTCCTCCTTCTGTCTGAGCTGTTCCTGGGTGGGGTAAGGCGAGGAGTACCTCAGACTCACCGTCTGTGGGAATCCACTGTAGATGTGCTTTATATCCTGAGACAGTATGCGAGTAAACGGTGTCTTGAATTCTCCCATTTTTTAACGTAAATATCCACAAAAATCAAGAGTATCCAAGAGACACTGGCTCTACCAAGCCCGGAGAGTTGTTATGTCTGACCGTTAATTACACTTTAAATTATTCACAAGTATCAATCCACTAATCCGGTAACGAGAGGAATAAGAAGATTAATGTTCCTTGTTGCACTTTATAATCTAGTCAGCAAGTACAAAAATACTGGAAACGCAATTAGGTGTTCGGTTCTAATAGGTTGTAAAACTAACATCAGTTGAAGTGTTTGTCCCCTTCTGTTTAATTACAATACATAAAATCGGCGAAGTTTTCAATCAAATGCCCCTGAACACTGGCGAAACACAATATTCAGATTGGGCGCTTAGAGAGATTTAGGTTTAACTTTATATTAAAAAATTTTGAATGTGATATTGTTCCAATGCCAAAGACCCCGAAGAATGGAAAGAAAGCGTCAGTCTCTGTTTAAACTCTTGGGTTAGTTTAAACTCTTTTCGGGCCTGCACCCCTCTACACAGATTACGGGAAAGCTAATCCATAAATAGCAGACATGCACGGAACGATATCAAACTCATTTGTTGGTTACTCGAGATCCATGATTTAAATAATAATCTATAAATTGTGTCACTGATACTTGGCTCTTTCTTTAATTTCTATTGATCTCAAAATATGAAAGCGTAATATTGATTAATCAGTCAAGACATTAAAGGTTTCATGTTACTCAGGACGTCGGTTTATGTCTCAACATAACGGTTTACAAGTAAACTTTTGCTCTGAGATAGAATATAGAAAACGTTTTACTAAAACAAGTACAAAATGTGAAAAGAATATTCTTTATTTCCAACTGCCATAATATAAGGCACGTATCTAGACCTAAGTGAGGCACAAATTATACATTCTCTGTGCTTTTCTCTATAACATTTATAAGATGTGATTACTAATACTACGTAAGAATGTGATATTTTACAAGATATGGTGCAATAGATTATTACAGAAAACAAGTATTCATAACGCAAAAAAAAAACCCCGAAGTCAACATGTATTCAGTATAATATGCAGCACTCAACAAAACTATTTTCGCTCTTCTAAACATTCATATATTTGAATGTCCTTGATCTCAGCTCTTGATTGACCTCGGGCGTTGCCACGGATACCAAGAGGTTAGTTACACTGGACCCCGGCGTCCTCATAGTGACCACAGTTATGGACTCCCCAGCCCCCCGACCGACAGTCAAACAGCGACAACTCGTCTCCGCGGCATCCTAAGTTGCTCAGCCATATTGGACCACTCCCGGCGCCAAACGATTCCTTGTAGACACGGATAGTGCCCCCGGAGCTACAGGTAAAAGACGCACGTCATAGTAAAGAAAAAAGATCATGTCAATCTTTTTGTAACTTACAGAGTCGGGTTGTCAATAATCAGTCGATACTTAATAAACTTACTGCACTTCACAAGTCACAATTGGCATATGGGGCAGTTAAAGTTACTTAACAGTAAAGTAACTTGACAGTAAAAGTTACTTAACATTAAATAACTTGACAGTAAACGAGATTAGACAGTAAACTTTACTTGACATTAAAAGTTACTCTTCAGTAAAAGTCACTTGACACCAAAAGTCTCTTAACAGTAAAAGTAACTTAAAAATAAAAGTTACTTGACAGTAAGAGAAGTTACTTGACACTAACAGTTACTCGACAGTTAAAGTTACTTGACATTGAAAGTCACTAAATAGTAAAAGTCACTTGCATTTTGTTAGATAATTGATTTACATCTATATTATACATGTATACAGTGTACAAGTAAAATTCGCCAATTTTTCTCCTTGATCGGAGGTAGAGATTATCATAAAATTATCACGAACCCTAGCCTTAATAATGTCAGAAAACACACCTAAGGTTTAGTTTACGCGATGTTACTTGAAGTCTAATTATTGCTACAATCAAATTTGATATGGAATTGTCAAATTAAATAAAGTTGACAGGAAAAAATTACATGCGAATTCAGAACCATCTTTGTATACCGGAGACTAATCAGTAAGACTGTGAAAATAATATTCTTGTGTATGTTTTGATGCCGAACTTTAATAAGGTACATACATTGTGTACCAAGTATAAAAACGTGTCTTTTGCGTCAAACAATTGTAAGTGATAATAAACATAGTTATTGGAACCAAATTAGACAAATACGGGGATTGTTCGGAAATTATTGATACATTTATTTTTACTCCCTTGAGAAAAAAGATAAACCGTTGAAATTTCACTAATAAGTTAACCAGGGTACCATTTATTAATGTGAAAATTTTCCAGTCAATGACATCATTAGATCATTCCTGGTAAGTTGACAAACTTGCGTATGTCCAGTGACCCGGCGCAACCCCAAACTCATCGCAACGTCATTTTACCGCGCTTCCTTGCTCCTATGTTTTATACGTCTTACAAACAAACGGAAAACATGAATTATTCTTCATTTCTCATCTATTTTGTTCATTTTAAGATATCAACGTTTACGTATCTTCTCCATTCTTGACTTTTTTGTGAAAAAATCGACTTATTTCTACCCAAATGTCAACTTTCTGTGAAACGTCTGTTAAAGTCATTCTGTACATATTTTATTGACACCAGTTTTTGTTGGAAAAGTAGTAGATATTTAGTCCCTTTGTTTTAATTCTAGTTACATGTAAAAAGTTAGTAAAAAAAATCCGATAAAATGAAGCTATTGACTCCTTTATATTGTATAGTTTTTGTTTAAGCAATTACTTGGCCTGTAAAGGTCTTTTTCCGTGTTTCCGACCAATTTGATGTATATTTGCTGCGCCGCCTTGACGTCAAAATTCAATAAACCGTCGTGGCCAGATTTCTATTGCTTGGTAAATATATTTGTACTATCTCCGTATTTCAACTCAAACACAAGTGAAACTTGCGCACAAGTTAGTTACAATAAATAGCAAAATGAACATATATAATTTGATTTACTTTCCTATTAATTGTTGGTCCACCGACACTTAGTAAGTGTTTAAGTTTAATTAATCTCCGAGTTTATGACTGCGCCGGGTACCCCAACCACCGACTTGTTTGTGTACCGTCGTAAACAAAATATTAAAGATTTTTAAATATTACTTTGTTTAATTATTTGTTTAGGTTTCTTCAAAGTTTGTGCCAATTTTCACCAATATTTGTCACTTAGAAAGAAATTTATATATTTGTGTTGTATCAATAATTTCCGAACAACCCTCGTATATTTCATCTTCATCAGCCTGAATTAAATTCGATAAAGATATGATACAATACTTCTTAATTAGGTATACATGTATTTTGCTCAAGTATGATATATAAAACATCCTACAGTTTGTTTATTTTTTTATTTTGGGAATTCTGCGATTTTGCTGGATATTTGCCCCACTTCCTTTTTTTTAAATTTCAGTGTTGATATGTAAGCTGAAAAAGGTTTTCTAAAGCCAAAATTTCGTGATACTTACAATCCCAGCATCTTGCAGACGACTGTTGCTTCGAACAGATCAAAGTTGTCCGCGCATACTGTTCCCCATTGGCCATTGTGGTATACTTCCACCCTCCCTCCGTTACCGGAGGAGCTTCCGGCCAGACGGAGCTCTGAAAATCAAAAAATGTAATAAATTTAACAATTTAATAAACCAAAATCGTCTCCATTGGCATCCTGTGTAATCTTGAAACATATGCACTTGTTCTTTAGATGAGTATAATTCAATCATCATACTACATGTATGTGGTAAAGTATACATCTCAGAAACAAATGCCAGTGTCTTCGAATATCAAAGAAGACAGAGCTAAGCAAGCTAAATTCACTTCCATTTATTCAATTATAAATTGAGGAAAACACTTTGCCTTTGGTAAGGAAAAGGCTTATAAAGGAAAAGATTGTTTGCATGTCTCTATGTCTTTGTAATGAATGGTTCCTTTCGGATAACAACACCAAAAAATAGTGCACTGTAGAAGATACAGTGGGGTTAAAAGAGATTAGGCAATGCAGTATACACTGTAATTGTCCTCTGGACATAATAGATTTGTTTTTATTTCAGCATATGGGTGTGTAATCACATTGCCACTGAATGTTCACTGATAGTGCCAAGAACCCTGTGTGACCCCGCTGTTATTTCGGAAGCAGGGATACCTGGCGTGATTGGCTTTCCCTCCTCTCTACCGAGGTGATAACCATCACTTTTATCTCCCCGTGAATTCCCCCCATCTGATGACCATGTTCAGATACTTAGTAAATTGGCAGATGACGGCGTTGTAGACTCAGCTCTGTATCAATCTAAATCAAACGTATTACAGGAACTGATATTGTATTTGAGAAGCTATAAATCAACTTGTTTACAACTGGGGGATGCATGGGATCTGTCAATCAAACGATTTCCCGGTACTCCGTTGTCTTATACCTCTATTCCAATCCAACACCAAACAATGTCGAGGAAAACATTGATGATTTCTTTTATCTCTGAAATATTCCTCTTTTAGATTTACCCTTCGGTTCAAGGCCAAATATTTGGCAGGTCTTCGATAAGTTTTGATGGCTGTGATAGAAATCCATACAATAAATTGATGGCAATGATATGTAGATTTGACAGACTGTTTTCCCTCAATTCATTCATCACAATCATCACATTTCGTCTATTGCAAAAAGAAAAAAAAAAAAGAAAACGTCCTCCAAGATACGGCCCATATCAGATCAAAATATGATATATTTGTATATAGACCCCAAAGTAAGTATTCTTACTTCTGACGGTCATTGTAAGATATTATTAAACCGAGCATTTGACTTTTAATTACACTGAGGATTCTACATGACATTATTTATATTAATACATATATCAGCATCCTATGGACGCGGTTCGTTACAGTCTTTACTATGGTCTATTTACATTTTTTAATCGCGGGAAAAAATAATATATTTTTTCTAAAGAAAGTAGTGACACTAATAAATGAATTCTTTTATAACATTTTTTTAAGCGAAATATACGAAATTTTATCTACTAAGTCAAGATTGATATTTTCGCCAGTGAAAATAGCACTTAAACTTAATATACACATATTATTCATAATCAGATAATTCAAATATAATAAAAATTCAAATATATTAAAAGGGGTTGACAAATGCAATCTATGGATTCGAGTTTCTCTTACTTGGTCCCTCTGGTTTGGGTGTTGTCGGTTCAGGAGTTGTCGGTTCCTGTGTTGTCGGTTTAGGTGTTGTCGGTTCAGCTGTTGTCGGTTTGGGTGTTGTCGGTTTAGCCGTTGTTGTTTGGACCAGTTTTTCAACAGTCTCTGAGCCTTCCAGAGATTCAAGGTCAGGGCCCACTGTAAATTGTTGGTGGTTTGCTATGATTTTCTCCAAATCTTTGAGTTTTTCCTCAATACTGTCTACATGTTTAGTTACGTTGGTCAACGAGTAGTCGATTTGTACCTTCAGAATTCTTCTTCCAGCATCAAGTTGTTTAATATCCTTTTTCAGAGTTAACAAATGCCAGTTCAGAGCTGACAGGGTATTTAAGATGAAGGAATGGTCCTTCACGTATTGTAGAATTTCTGAGCGTAAGTAAAGAAGCTGGGAGTCAACATACTTTTTCCAGTCCTCCTGCAGGTGCCCGTGGGTAGATCCAACAAATAGGAAGACGTATAGTATAAAACATGTAACTTGACACGTGGTAAGACTGGATTTCACTGTCATTTCGAACGCCCGACGTGTCCGATTTTCCCCTTGGTCAACATACAAGTACCCTTATTCACAGTGCTTTTATCCCTTGCAAATCAATTGCAAATGATTCTGTTTTGAAATCCATTCGACTAATTATAATGCGGAAACTGTAAATGACCTCCAATGAATAGAGATCATAACGTAACGTCCTTGGAGGCCTCGGTCGGGATGTTTATGTTAATTATTGTCCATGAGATGACCACGACAAACACAGAATCTTCCTCCAGACACCTTATTCCGGTCCACATAAACTATAATCAGCGCGGACATTAATCACAGGGGGGTGATTTTGGACGACCACTCGCTGCCTTGCCCATTGGTCGACTGGTTGCACTCTAGCAAGCTCTGGAGATAAAACTTATTTCTGTTGGCAATGCTGGATGTTTTGGGGATGGAGATCAACTTGTATGCGTTATTATTTATTTCATTCTGTTTTTTGATCCTGAGAGAGAAGGTTACTTTTGTTAATGGCATATCGTTGTAATGTATTAGAGTTTCGGACATAAAATGACCGTTAGCCCAGTGTCCCTACTGCGACAGTAAATTTCATGTTAAGACAATAATGCCGTGTACAATGTTTATGATACCTGTGGGTCCGGAGATCTACAGATGCACCTGAGACAGGTAAATAACTCGGTCTCGGTATGAAAAAAAAATTACAATTACAAGAAATTTGTAATAGAAAAATATTTACTAAGGATATTGAAAAATAAGGTGTGCTGTAAGTCTCAGTGTAAATAAAAGTTGCAATTACAAGAAGTTTGTTATAAAACCTTTGACGTTTAAATAACAATATTGCATAATAAGGGGTGAAGTGACAGTTTTTAAATCAATCAATCCTGAACATGTGACAATCATTGAACCCGTAGTTATATAACATTGGCGGGTCTAGAGGGAGCGGGTAGGTCTGGGCCCGCCCCCCCCCCCCCCCCAAATCCCAATACCCAAAAAATAGCCCCGGCCCCCCCCCCCCCCCCCCCCCGCCCCCATTAAGACAAACATAGATATCCCTTGAACATCCCCTAAAAGAATTTTCTTGATCCGTGCGTGTGTAATATTGTACTCCCAGTGATTTATCTTCTTGAGCCTACATAGTTATTATAGTTCATAACGAGGGATGGGGATCGAACGGCATGTTATACTTGAAACATATAATTGCAGACATATTGTATAGCTTCATCACACAAAACAAGAAGTTCTTTTACAGTGGGGTACCGGTTATCATTAATAAGTATATGTTTGATTAATATTCCATCCCTAGTATTGGGATCTTACTTGTTTAAACCAAGAACTTTGGTAATCTGTTCCAACACCTCATGGCCCAAAGGTCATTGATTGATCGAACTCTAGATATTGCTGGTAACTGGAGTGCGTAATGCTTGAGCAATTTATGTAGGTATGTGTAATGTTTTCCATGCAAATGTCTTATGATGTGTAATATTGGATAAGAATACTTGCAGAAAACAAAATCATTCATCCACAATGATAATATGATGAAAATGGGAAATTGGGATGACTATTTTACAATGCTAAAGTATAGTATTTAATAAAACGTTCTTGTTTTATTAACAGTGGCGGTAATTTTTGTGTCCGTTTTTTTTTTTTAATTTATTTTAATTATTTAATCTTTTTAAAAGTTTTTTCTGATTTCCAATGCTAGCTTGGTTAAGTAAAGGTTTTCTAAAGTAGAATAAAGGTTTAAAACAGACTTATCACAATTATATTTACTCATATTATATTAACATTTTACATCAGAATAAAATAATATATACATGTAATGCTTCACAATAAAGCTTATATTGCGTTCAGCTTTTCAGATTATATATCCTTGTTATTTACAGAACATATCAATTTTCTTATTATGTGCATGTGTTTAGATTGGTAAACCATCAAACTGTTCATTTTCATATCAAAAATATGATGTCTAATTGTGAAGTAATTTTTTCGTTCTATCGCAAAGAAAAGCAAATTTCGTGTACGCTATACGTCTGAGACACAGGTTTATTCTGGTGGTCAGTAAGTTACGGATATTTCCACTAGAACAGCATATATACATTTGAGCTGACCTTAAGGAGGCTGGATGGTCAAGAAATGGTAGACCCAGTGTTTTAGAAATTTGTGTCAAACCAAACTTTTTTTTAATTTGAATAGTTAAAACAACTTATAAACTTACTAAAGAGGCCAAAATATTTATACCTTTGCGCGTTTGTTTTCTTACAGTGAGCTTCAGCTCACAAGGTCCAAAAATTCAACAGCCAAATTTTAACAAAATGAAGCATGATTTCATAATTTATTAAATTATGCACCAAAATAAATTATAGTAGGTTAAAATTTAAGAATATCTAATGATAGTAGTTAAATGAAAAAGTCGTATTGATTTTCTACAGAAAATATTTTAAAAAATATTACATTTATTCTTCACACAACTTTCCTAAAAATTCACAAAATTTCATGTTTTTGGAAATTTCTCAAAAATTATACAGTTTATATGCTATTTTTATTAAACATTTATTAAGAGTTATATATTTTGTTAACAAAAAAACATAGTTTATCTAAACTGACCAGCTAGTTTTTGTTTGATAGTCTCTTGAACATGAATACCCCCATATTGTTTGATTTAGTTTTACAAGTTGTTTTTTGCAAACATTGCATGGAAAAAATTGAAATGTACCAAATAGACATACATGTAATCTAACAGTCATTAAAAAGTATATACTTATTCAAGCATTCTCAAACATATATATAGATGGTCGCGTTAACTATGGTTTACAGATGTGAAATATAGATTAACTGCGTTAACTATAGTTTGCGTACCAAAAACTACAGTCGGCGATTCATATACTGTAGTTTTCATCTGTAAAATCGTATTTAACGGTTGTAAACTATAGTTTACGAATGATAATCGGTGTTTTCTGTCTGTAAATAAACGTTAACCATAGATTTTGCTGACAAATATAGTTTCACATTTGTAAACTATAATTAACATCCGTAATATATATGTGAACTATAATTGTTACAGAGACAAGTGGTGCCTTTGCTGGGGTTTGAACCCATGCAAATCCAGCACTCTAGCGATCGAGGTAAAGGGTAAATTCACTAGACAGAGCTAGTAGGAATGATATATATATATTATGATTAACAACTCGATCTTAATTATAAGAGTTGTTAATCATAGTTTCGCAATTGTTAAACTATATATATCAGATAAACTATGTTTTGCAATCGCAAAAGGTTGTTTTTTGGTGTAAATTATAGTTTACACTTCTGAAACATAGATCCCGTTAAAGAGGGTTTACAGATGTGAAATATAGGTTTACGTCGTTAACTAGAGTTTTCTGTCCGTAAACTATAGTTAATAGCCGTTAAACGTAGTTTATCAACTGTGGAACTCTGTTTAGTTCATTTTTGTGAATTTGGCGTGCCATATAGGACTTTATCATCATAGTGGCATTATCTGTAAGTTACATCGTAAAATGATGCTTTTTTCCTGAATTATTACGCATGCATGGCTTGCATCGCGATAGATTGAAACATTTAGCTTCCTTGAAAAAAAAGGAACTTCATCAGACTTCAAAAAGTTGTATCAACTCATTTATTGAAGATCTATAGATGTAACGTACAAATCGACGATTACGATCATTATCCTACATATGTATACTTTTATTAACTTTATATAGATAATTTAGGAGTCGTTAAAAAAAAGATGTAAATGTACATACTTTCTTTGGTCTTTCATACGGGCTATGACAGAAGCAATTAAATAACATAACCCCCCGAAGAGGATTATGTGTTTTCCCCGCAAAGTTTAATAACTTCATTTCTATTTCAAAAACCATTGTGTTTTCTACTTTAAAATAACGCGGAGACTGACATAGTTTGAATCAAATATGTTAAAGGAACTTAAACTTATTTTTTTTCCATGATATACCCTTAAAATCATTATAACATGTGTGACCGAGTAATGTATCTCAGTTTCTTAATGCTTTTCTGACTGTCACTTGTCCGGATATGCTCTATAAATCATTATATATGGTACATTTTCGTAAACGTTTTTCAATTCAGATATAGCTCGATGTATTTATACGTGATTCTAAATGAAAGAATACGTATGTGCTCGGTGTACTTGACATTTAAAAAAGAAAAGCAGTCTGACTGTCCATGAAAGAGAAGATCAAACGACTTGGCCCAATAAAATGTTTTTAAAAAATATATAAAATGTGGCATTATTTCCAAACCTTCATTAAAAATACCGACCCCATTTTGGAAACACACTACTTATATCATTCCTTTTTGTCTTATTATTTATTTTCCCCTTCTATTAGCCAACTTTCTATCAATATGCATTATCAATTATTTCTAAAATTTGACGTTGATCATAATCACTCAGTTGATTTATACCCCCAAGTTTTTTTCTTGCTCAGATTGAGTCGAATCCCCGTGCTTAATGAAGCATCAGGGACGTGTTATATACAGTGGCGTCGGAATTGAAAAGGGGGGGGGGGGGGGGGGGCTAAACTTTTCAGAAATCTTGACAAGCAAAAAAAAAAAGGATTATGTTATGGTTATTTAAAAAAAGCTTGAAAGCAGGTTTAGGGAACTTCGTGAGATGCTTATATTCCACCAAATAATAATTTCCTATACGCCTTATATACACAACCGAAAGGAAATGAGTAACTATGATACAGGGCCTAAATATAGTAAAGCGGCTCATCAAAAGTAGAGTTGTCTGCCCTTTTATTTTAATGTTTGTCATTTATTAATTTAGATATAGAGTTTCAAGCAATTCGTGTAGTTAACTTTTACAAAATTATTTATATTGGTTTTTTTTATATCTGAAATTCATTGTAGTATTTGTTATTACTATTTTGTATTTCCACTTTACAAATAACCTAATCTTTGATATAAGCGGCTTTCATTATATCAGCTTCCGCCATGAATTGAATGACTGTCAACATAGTATAGTACCCGAAAACAGATAGCTAAAATGGCCGGAAATGTAGGTATGGAGCAGCTTATTCCTATTGTGAATAGGTTGCAAGATGCCTTCGCATCCTTAGGCCTTCCTCTTTCCTTGGATCTACCCCAGATAGCTGTAGTTGGGAGTCAAAGTGCGGGGAAAAGTTCGGTATTAGAAAATTTTGTGGGCAGGTAAATTATTATGCAATATAACTTAATGATCACAAAAAAATTCTTTGGCTAACAAATGTACTACTTTTCTATGTGTTACGTAAACTTTTCACTTCATATCAATGCAGATGTCAAGTTTAATTATTGTGTGAAATGTTAACATGCACATAAGGGGGCGTATCAAAATAAACGGTCAATATTGGTTTCTAGATTCTTGAATAACATACTCAGACATGTATATTAGTCCATGTTATTTTAAATGAAGTAACACTAAGTCAGGACATCTTGTTTGAGTTAAAAACCAATCTAATTAATGAGTGGAATACTAGGCCTATCACAGGTTTGAATATGAATAACATTAAAAATAAAATGCATTTTTGTTCAAAGATAGTTTAATTGATGTGGACTTGCTTATGATAAATCAGATAATACATTTATAATGAAAAATTAAATATGTTAAAGGGTACAATATATTTTTAATGAAGGAAGGTAATGTTAAATATCATTTTCAGTGATGTGAATCATTATCCTTTCATATTCATTATTGTATATGATACTACTATGCTCTACTTCATAGGGATACAATTCAAAGTTTACTGTAACAAATTTGTTAAAGGCCATTGTAACTTATAGTGGTACTGGACATCTCGAGATATCTATATGGATAATGAAAGAACATCATAATAAAATTATTATTACCATTTAAAATTTTTCAAATTGTATAGTATACGACTAGGCTATATGAAAATGCATTTTGAAAATTTAAGTTGTACGAGCCACACTTATGATTTGAAGATCAGTACCTGACACGTTCACTTATTGCACTACGCTGTTAGTCAGATAGAAAATGAAAGTGATAGAAAAAATGTTTTAGATTATAGATAATTTTATTGTTTATTCATATTTATCATTATTAAAAGGAAACTTTCTGACAATATAAAAGCTAGCTAGGGCACATGCCTCTTTAAAGAACATGAAATGTATTCAACAAAGTTATGTGCACTTTATCGGCTACTTTTTACAGGGTTCACTTCTCACTAGTTGATTTTATTGAATGATATACAACTGTAAAATTAATGTAAAAATTTATGTGCTATTCAGTATCAGGGCAATTTTTGCTGAATATGCAAAAAGAAAGTATATTCTTGTAATTTTTTGCAAACAGTTTAACCTAACATACATAAATGACTTCTCTATTTTATCTAATATGCTGTATGCCTAGTGGTTTCACCTTTGATTTTAGTAATTAACAACACACAGAAATATCGTTGTTTACAGTAGTAAAGGCAGGGCTTTAGGGGGGCCAAAAGTGAGGTCTGTTTGTGATATAGTTTTTCATATAATTTATTTTTTGACTGTCATTTTGTAATTTGCATAGGGATCAAATAGTAGTATGAACATGCAGACTGTTAAAATTGCTGAAAAATACAGAGGGAAAGCTTAATAACATGATCTGTAATGTTGTTCACAGTGAGACGTGTCATTGAGCTCCTGACTTAGGCTAAATGTAGAAAGTTTTGTAAAGATTAGCAATTGCTTGATATAATTCAAAAGCAGAATACATAAGATGAACCTTCAAGAGGAAAAGTTGAATCTTGCCACTAAGTCACGTAGATACCCATTTTTAAAATTACTTCTTGGATTGTAATGTTATACTGACATTAGATATAATCTCAATTTAATGATTCATTGTGAATGTAAAACTCTCTGATATTACAAGTAAATGAATGATAGGCATTTTGGAGGAATAAAATTCATAACTCAAAATCTTTACAATTTAACAAATCAAAAGAAAGACTTTCCTTAAAGCAGATGTTCTTTGAACTGCAAAACGGGAATGATTCTTATTACTATAGTCTGCTGCCGAGTGCATGTTTGACAAGATTTACTCCCTAGTTCAGTGTATGAGGTTGATCTACAGAAATACAAGCAAATGGAACAGACATCATATATAACAGAATGGTATCAATGTCATTGGTTTGGCATCATGATATCGTTGATCTATTAAGATGTTAGTACATGTAATGACCAATAAGGAATCTCCTTGCACTGTAAGGTCATACATACACTTCAAATTAATGATGCAGTATTTTAGGGCTTCCTGGTCTAAAGGAAGATATATGTTATACCTGTTTAATGAAGCCTTGAAGACTCGATACATTATATTATGTTCCAACTGTATGTTGGTTCCGAAATGGGTTCTGAATTACCTACAAGGAAATAAGGCTTGGTTCTCAATAGGTCACTCTTCATAAAGTGTAGGTCACAGTCAATTAAAACTTGTACTCATGTAGTATGTAGCCTGGATTTCTTTTATGTTCCCTTGGTCCATATTTATGATATAAGCACTTTTCTTTTATTCTGGAGATGATTGATTCAAATTGAATCAGAATAACTGAAATGAGACAAATTCAGCTAGGCCAAGATAAATGTAAAAAGATGCCCCCAAAAATGCAGCAGTTTAACACAGAAATACAAACCAGCTAGGAAGGTCATACAGACTCATTGCTGTGTGAAATGTGTATTTCTTTTGCCCTAAATCTTGTGTGGTGTACATCCTTCCATAACAGTTTATTATTGATCTCTGATTTCTGCAATAAATTGCTAGTGTAAGCAATCTCCTTGAAGAGTTGGTACAGTAAAGTACAAAACAGTTTTTATTCTAAGGAAGAATTGAACAATTTTTCAATCATCTGCTGCATTTTAATAGCTCTGATATAATTTGAAAAGTTTGCCTTCCTTCTGCTTGTTTTCTTGGTATGTCCTTTAAATATTAGTGACCTATTTGAATTAATATAGGAAAATGAACGATCCAGTAGAATGTTACATTAAGTACCACCACATACACATATAAGGAGATTTTAATTGGGGTATTGGTTTCTCTGTTTTGCTCCTGTTTATACACCAGAGCTGCCATGAGTTGATTGACTCCTGGAAAGACAAGCGATCAGATAGGGCCCTGTTGTCCAATAGTCAATAAATGCCCCAGCTTTGAAATGGAATATTCTTAGCTTTGCTGGGGTAACTACAACGTGAGCAGCATTGATTTGTTAAGGAATCTCTCATAATATAGACTCTTTTGATGAAAACGCAGCACGGGCCTCCTGTAAACTTTAAACTCCAATACGCTGTTAAGCGTATTGATGTTCTTTAGAACTAGAACCTTTCCAAGAATTAAATTGAATTTTTATCTCTCGTGTTGCTTAATCTATTAAACGTAAATGTATGTGTGCTGTCACGGTTTTTATTGTTTTTGTATATTGATTAATGCATCAGAGGAAACTGGAAGGAAGTTAGGTTCCTTTAAAACAACCTGTATGCTTAATGGTTATGAGAAAGTCCTTATAAGGAATTACACATTAATGATTACTCAGTGTTGTTTCATGTTTTAAACAAACTTGAATATTTATGATAATATCTTCTTATTTTCAATCTCTTGTTTATTGAAAAATGGAAATCTATTATTACCTGAGGCCACAAAAGACTGGAAAGGAATACAGATTACACAATGGACCTTGAACAGATATTTTTAACTTGGTTTACTTTTTCTTATTTCTTTTTTTTTTCTCTTATTTGTTTTTTGATGTTTAAAAAAAAATCAACTTCTTCCTTCAAACTGACAAGTTGGTGTATAGAATAAAGGTGGTGTATTGTGTATTCTTATGGAAAACTTCCTTGTAGGAAAATATGTTTTAGTGATTTAAACACTTTGACATACAATATACAAGGACACCTCCCCCCTTAAAACCCCACCCAAAAACGCAGAGATATAATCATAGCAATACTTGTGTAGACTAAAAAAGCAAGCTTTAGCCTTTTGGTTTATCTATATACAATATCTTAGAGTTATAGGAATTATATGTATTAATGTTCACGGTAAATGGTATACAAGTACTTGTTTTATATTTTGCAGAGATTTTTTGCCACGAGGGTCTGGTATAGTGACAAGACGACCCCTGGTTTTACAGCTGATCAACAGCAATACAGGTGAGAACCCACCTGTTGATCAATGTAAGGTATAGACAGGTGATGGATGTATAAAAAGGAAAGTGGATGGGCTGATCGAATGGCAAGCAGTTACCTGGGTCACTTGTGCATGCAAATACTTTTTATATAATAATGCTTTTCATGATTGATCCATTTTAAAACACATTTGTTTTCAGTTGTAATACCTGTTATAATAGAACAAAATCAACTGTATGCTTCTAAATGCTGTGATCTATGACTTTTAAATACTTACACTTGATTATGTGATTGATTGCATTGCCTAAAGCAGAAATTCTGATATCTGTGCATAGTTTTTTCCTCATAATTCAGAAACTAGTAATATGTAAACGGTGTGACCGTTGGACCGAGCGCAGATTTAACACAGTGCAGTTTTATTTTTGTATAACAAAATTTATTTGAAACGCACACAGTAGGATCCGCCTGTCTACTCAAATCATTAGCCAAAGTTAAACTAAACGTTGCGTGCTCAGTCCACATTATGACGTCATGTTTCATGCGTAAAACGTACAAGTTTTGTCTTCGGAAATAGCCGAAGAGAGTTACGTGATTCCGAAAAAATTTTATTTCTTTTTTCATTGTTTATCAATTTAATTCATATAAGTTGACTACCGCGGTTATAAAATTGAATACTTTATTCAGTATCTAAAAGATCAGTACCTTGGTGTTAATGTTTTTATTTTCCATCTGATAATTTGATAAGACATACGTAGAACTAGTCGTGTTTCTTGATTGAAGCAATATTGAAAAATATCTTGTTTCCACTTTCATTTCTTATAATTTAAACTACCTTCAATTAAACCTTGGAAAGAGTTTAGGGGCAATAAATATCGATAAGTGCCAGTCAATCGATGATCGAACTAACTTTTTAAAAACAAAATGGCGGCCAATATGGCGGCGCCCATGGCTGGAAGAAAATTTTTTAGCCCTTAGTACCGATGATTTAACTCTCATTTTTCAATGATTTTCTTATATATACGTGTTACCATTAATCCTCGCTTCGCGAGGCGGGCTTCGCCCGCCTCTCGCTGCGCTCAGTATTATTATTTAAGATTTCAACTAAGCACAAATTGATTTTTTTAACAAAAACTGGATTCTTTTATTTTATCATGATTTATGGTTTTTTTAAACTCTAGAATATGCAGAGTTTCTCCACAAGAAAGGTTCGTGCTTCACGGACTTTACTGAGGTTCGTAAAGAAATCGAGGCAGAAACTGACCGAGTAACAGGACACAACAAAGGCATTTCCAATATCCCAATCAACCTCAGAGTTTACTCTCCTCATGGTAAGTAATAAGTATCAAAATAGTATCACATGTCCTTGTCAAAGTTAAGTGGTTCCTTGGTCACAAGTAGTTGAATATTCATTTCACATTTGCTCATATTTTTTAACTATACATGTATGTTTGAATGTTATTCTATAAAAATAAATTGAAGTTTTGACCTTTATTGAAATAGAATGTTTTGCATATGTTTTCAGTATTGAACTTGACCCTGATTGATCTGCCTGGAATGACACGAGTTGCTATTGGAGACCAGCCCCAAGACATAGAAATGCAGATCAGAGCCATGCTTCTAGAATTTATCACCAAGGACAGTTGTCTTATCCTAGCCGTGTCCCCTGCCAACACAGATCTTGCAAACTCTGATGCTCTAAAAATAGCAAAGGAGGTAGACCCCCAAGGTACAAAACATGTCCAAAAGTTTTAGTTTTAGTCCAGGGTCAGAAAGGACTTTTCATTTTGTACATTTATATACTTGTATAAGGCATGTACATATGATATAATGCATTTTCAAGACATTATTATAAAGAGAAATACTTCTCATGAATCATTTTGACCGTACTTTGATTATATAATTTGGAATGTGTATCACTTTATTACAGGGTTACGTACTATAGGTGTGATAACCAAACTAGACTTGATGGACAAAGGAACAGATGCCAGGGAAATCTTAGAAAACAAAACTCTGCCATTGAGGAGAGGTACCATTTGTCTATAGATGCTATCATTGCTATGTGTTTGCGCTTCAGATGTCTACACACATTAAAATCCGTGTGGAAAAATTGCAATTCTGTACAGAAAAAGTTCATCAAGAATGCATTCAAGTTCATTATCTGAATAGCTGATGTTTTGATTGAAGCAGACATAAAATACTTAAAAATCAAATCAATATCCATAAAAGTACTGTAAACCAACTTTTATTCGCGTGTGAGAAATTTTCGCGAGGTTCGCGAGAGCCTTGTCTCCACGAATATTTCTTGCAGCGAATCAGTTCTAAACTGTCTCTGGTATTTCATTTTCAGGACAATCTATATCTTGATTGTGAAATCGTGAAATAAAGTCATCACAAATAAAAAAAAAAGTTGGTTTACAGTATTTGGTACATAATCTTTCAGCTTTCTTAGTGAATTTAATCCTACTATTTTGGGCCAAAATTTAGAGTGAAGTTTAATACAAGCCTGCTCCTACTTTGTATATATGTTTCAAGATCTACATATCTTGACTTGTAGACGAAAAAATATTCAGAGAAAACTTATGTTCTGGCCATTTTTTCTTCATGATGATAATAATTGAAAAATCTATTTCAGGTTATGTTGGAGTTGTGAACAGAAGTCAGCAAGATATTGATGGGAGAAAGGACATTCGAGCGGCATTGGCCGGGGAACGAAAGTTCTTCCTTAGTCACCCTTCATATAGGTATTTGTACTATCTGACTTTTTCCAGTTATTTCTCAGTCATCATTAAATAGAGATCCATTTATATCTGTTCATTTCTAACGTTTGTTTAAAAAGCAATAAAATGTAACTGTTAATGTGTAAATAACATATTCTTGTATATAAAATATAAAACTTACCTGGTAACAGGTTGGTTTCTGTATGTATAAACTTTGAAGTTATGCAATTAGTAGCTGGTATAGTAATTGGTCTTTGTAACTCTCATATTGTGTAGAATGTAATATATCTTAGGGTATGGTTCTATCTTTTGTCACTAGGCACATGGCTGATAGAATGGGTACACCCTACCTACAAAGAGTGCTGAATCAGCAGCTAACAAACCATATTCGTGATGTTCTGCCTACCCTCAGAAACAAACTCCAGTCTCAGCTTCTGTCCATGGAGAAAGACGTCCAGGAGTTCAAGAACTACAGACCTGACGACCCCTCCCGAAAAACTAAGGCCATGATGCAGTAAGGCCAACTCCTAATTCATACCTGTTAACCCTCCCGCATTGTGCGGGAGACCCCCGCAAAATGGCCTAAAAATCTGAAATCTCCCGCATCCAACCAATCTCCCGCTCGGGAGACTAAATTCTCCCACAAACGTATTTTGTCTTCCCCATATCCCCCCTTCCCAACTTCTGAATCTTTACATGCAAATTTCAACAACCACTTAGGGGTTTTCTGTGATTTTGGCCTCAAAAAGCTGCTATGTAGCTTGGATATATTAAATCTATCCAAGTACTGTCTACCGTGATCATAGTATGACATGTTTTTGTCTAGTTTACTTTTTACGATTACTTCCGGTTTTGATTAAAATCATTTACTTATTTTGTAATGCATAAGCCTTATATAAAATTAAGTGAAAGCTTTAATTAAACATTCACATTTTACTCTGAAACACCAAAGAAACAATACACAGCCAGTGGCGTCACTAAACAAGCGCACAGGTAAAGTACCCAAGCTACGTGCAGTGAGCCGTGACTAATCCCATCTGGCCAGCACTGTTGGTAAAAATCAAAGTGAGTTTTGAAGACTGGGTGTTTATACAAGCTACTGATAAGAGTGTAGCACATGGAAAAAGTGTAAAAGCATTTCACAGAGTTTTAAAAATTTATAATATTATGATTTCGGGGATGCTATAGACGTTACTGTATAACAGAGATCATTCTAAAATGATACTGGAGAAATACATGTACATGTTGAACCTATCCTATACATAAGGCAAAAATGATTTTAACAAATATTATTAAACTAGTATTTTATTAAGGACGACGGACCCAATTCAAGATTTCGCACCTCTGCGCAGAATCCGCGCATTTGCTTTAAATATGACTGTCGTAATTACGTACATCAGAATAAGAGAAAATGATAAAATTTTCATTTTACTAAACATAATTTGTGATGCCGAAATATTTTAAGTGGAGAAAAATTAAAAACAAAAAAATAGTCCGAATTTCCTCTGTTTGCGACATGTCTGTTATATATCCACGGTTTATAAATCCTAAAACCCTCACAGGCAGTTTATAGTCTTATGATCTGGTAGATATTGAATTTATACATTAACCTTATAAAATTTATACATAAAGTAGTTAATGTAACGTCAGGCAATAATTAATAATGTCCTTTTTCCAATAATATTTCTATTGAAAAATAAACCATGCAGTGAACTTTGACACAACCCCTCAAAAAATTAGGTCGATGACCTACATTTTTTTTCTGTTCATCGGTATGCTAATTGACTTCTTAATATTACAATTTAATTAGAGTAAAAAATCTATTGCATAATTTTTAAAATATCAGTTTTTATACCACACCCCAGAAAATTCCCATTACTTTCTATTATATCTGAGGATTTTCGTACCCAAACTTTGAAACGCCCCCAGTAAAATAAGGAAGTCGATGATCATGTAAATTTTTTATTGATTTTCACTCATCATTAACGGATTAACATTAATATATAAAAATTTGAATAAAAAATCTATTGTAGAAATGAATTGGGTCCGCCGTCCTTAACTGTGTTTCACTGCCAATTCAAAAATGTTCTGTGTTTACCATAGACATCAGCATGCAGTGATAGTTCAAAATTGAACAATTAGAAGACTTAATATAAAAAGTGACACCATTAATTTGCTCCTTGTATTGTACCATGCAAACAAAATAATGGTTAATTTTCTGAACACTGCAACACAAGTTGTAATTGCAAACTGGCAGTCATAGAAATAATAAAATTTAAAACGATTGCAAATGCATTACAATTGTGAAATAAGGTATTTAACATATATAATATGAATATTTGCATTTCACGCGAAAAAATATCGTTTACGCAAAATCTCCCCCTTAGTCAAGTTGGTAAGGGGGAGATTCTCCCACATAGCAGCTTTGAAAGGTTAACAGGTATGCTAATTAAGTAAGTTCCCTTGCAATATTCTGCTTATCTGAGCTTAATGTATGATTTTCTGATCATCTGTTGTTTTGTGTCTGCCTAACTATTGGTCTGTCTGTGAACCTTAATCTTTTCTAGTTCTTCACTTGAACCACTGAACCAATTTTAATTTTCAAAATAGGTGCAAAACATCCTTAGGTGAAAGTGGACCATTGTTCAAATGAAGGATAACATTTCTTTCAATTTAGAGATGATTTTAAAAAATTGAAAATAGAGAAGTGCATGTCTACCTGTCTTTAAAGATGTGTCCTACTACATGTACCATTTGTCTTGAAAATTGTGATTTTTAGAAATCCCCACCCTTAATACTGGGTTCCTTCTAAATATGGTTTTTTATCTCAGAATTCATAAGGACTTCCAACCTTAAGCTTGTTTTTTATATTCCTACTTCTTAGTGCATATATAATTCTCTTTCAGAAGAAAGGGAATCAGGTTAGCAATGTGGTCCATGGGTCTTCTTTTTTTTTTTGGATCAACTGTAATCTCATTTGATTTTTTTCTCCTGTATTTGACCAACTCTTTTTTTTTATCTTACAGTACATGTAATTGATACAAGTTTTTTGCATGAACATGCAAACCTGATGAAATACAGGGTTTTATAAGAAATAAAAACATTGATGACATGCTAGGCCTAGTTTTTTGGCAATTTTAAAATCATTGGATTGAAATTTTCTTGTGAGCATGTGCATCAAAGATTGAAGATGTGAAGCTTTTGTCCTTAGTATCTGTCATTTGTCTGTAAGTCTTCAATTTTATGTTCTGAGATCAAAGACCCTATACTCTTCTATGATTTTGTAAGTATGTGTACTATAGATAATCTACCAGTTCTTGATCTGGATCAGCATTGAACAATCAAATGATAGTTTATTACAAGTGTATAAAAGAATATGACTTTCCACTAAAATCTTGTTAAGCCACAAAAGTACGGGTACTGCATATCTTATGTTAAAATTGTTTAAGCAGTTTGGTATTAGCTCGTTAAAATTTTAATAACTAAATTTTCACCCCTATGTATAATAACTGTTTTGTAACAACATGGAACTATGTGTCCAACTAAAAAATTCTGCAAAGTTTATTGGCATACCTTTATGCAAGCAAAATGCCATTTTTTATGCCAT
This sequence comes from Magallana hongkongensis, assembly GCA_016163765.1. Lineage (NCBI taxonomy): Eukaryota > Metazoa > Mollusca > Bivalvia > Ostreida > Ostreidae > Magallana > Magallana hongkongensis. The sequence continues at coordinate 10,404,884 of WFKH01011581.1, read as the reverse complement.
ATCAAGAAAAATAAACCTTCTATGCTGTACTATGTCCAGGAGCAACGGACTTTGTGTAATCTTATTAACTTTTTTTCAGAATGATTCAACAGTTTAATGTCGACTTTGATAAGAGCATCGAAGGTTCTGGAACAGAGATTAACACCCGAGAATTGTCAGGGGGAGCCAAAATCAACAGGATATTTCATGAACGCTTTCCTTTTGAGCTGGTCAAGGTATGCACAGTTGTAGATACCATTGCTGATGGTCAAGAAATTAAAAATGATATTTTACATTTTACAATTTATTTCCACCATTGGGTGTTTCAATTTGATTGTTATATATCCATATTTTAACTCATTTTGTTTTATTTATTCATAGATTGAATTTGATGAGCGTGAACTCAGGAAGGAGATTAGTATAGCCATCAGAAACATACATGCTATCAGGTTTGTTGGATTCTCTGTAGATATTGTACATATAAGATGTAGCTTACATATTAATGTAAGATGTGTCTATTCATGTGAACATATCAAGACCAGGAGCAATTAATCCAGCATTTATTATTAAGATTTCCTATTTCTGCAGAACTGGTCTGTTTACTCCAGATAAAGCCTTTGAGGCTATAGTAAAGGAATACATCAAGAAACTAAAACAGCCATCTCTAAAGGCTGTAGATATGGTGGTTACAGAGCTAACAAATGTTGTACACAAGTGCACAGAAAAGGTAGGGATTTCTTGGTTCTGATTCTTGCTGGAAGTCAAGGTTGGTTGAAAAATCAAGATATATTTATCATTGAAAAAGAAAAAAATCAACATACCGTAATGAGAAATACAAATGCTAATTGAATAAACCTATGAATACAATTACGTCAATGAAATACATGTATAATAAAATATGAGAACTGAGTGAATTTTTTCACACAAAAGAAGAGCTGATTACTGTCAGTTAAAATCATCCATGAAATTTTTTTTGTAACATAAAATCTACACAAGAGCAAGTCATATATATAGATTTTTTTGTTCTGATTGTATCAACTTCATAGTATTATTACTTATGATCTGTTGTGTGTTTGTGTATGTATGAATGTGAAAAATGAAATTAAAAAATCGCAAAAAAAAAAAAAAAAAAAAAAAATCATCCATGAACTTGTTTTGATCAGATGAGCAGATATCCCAGGTTACGAGATGAGACGGAAAGTATTGTTAACAACCGCATCAGGGAACGCGAGATGGTTGCTAAGGAACAGCTCTTGATGCACGTAGAATTTGAGCTGGCTTACATAAACACCAACCATGAAGATTTTATTGGATTTGCCAAGTAAGTGAAAAAACCTATATACCTGTGTATGGAGAAAATCTTTTACCTTTTTGAGATTAAAGATGGACAGAAAGCATATCAATTTACATCTGGTTTGGTTCCTTTTTTCAAATGACATTGAATATTTTTGGTAGAGACATGAGCTTCAAGAAATATTTACATGTCCTGGTACTTTGTTTCAATTTATATGAAATTTACACGTATGTGTTACATGATTGATTATATGATATATTCAATCTCTTGATCAATGCTGTTGTATTTTAATATTGTAATCTTGTTCAACAACATGGTGCAGACCAATAAACACTGGCAAGATGCTAAAAACAATTACTTTAGGCCTCAAAGAGCCCCTGTCTTTATGACTGGTTTTATTGTAGTGCGGATCAAGCTGTGAGACAAGAAAGAAAAAAAGTCACCAATCAGGTACTAGTTAATAGTTTCTATCTTTGACTCACATAAAACTGATCATCATTTCAGTGCCCATAACAAAGCCGAAAATAAGGAAAGGAAAAAAGTTGGAAATCAGGTATTTCAATCCTTAACATTCACATTCTTTTTCCAATTCCACTCTTATCATCTTGCCACCTTCCACAGTATTTCAGGTATTTCACTTTTTCATTCTGTACAGGTTTTATTTTTTTAATTGAAATGTACAGTTTATAAATAATGCTATAATATTAAATATTTTGTTTAACATATATAAACCTAATTAAATATATGTATGGGTATTATTATACAGTGCTTATAATGTAAATTGATTTCTGAAATGAATAATTACAGTATACCAAGGCAAGTTTGTATTTACATGAGTTTTCAGTAACAAAAGTTTACTGGTAATGAATATGAATCTACTCATCTAATACAAATCTTAATCCATATTATTTATATTGATAATATTCCTTCTTCTTGTGAAGTATTTGATTACTGATTCAGAAGCATGAGTCACTATAGCATTGATTTAAACTTAATCTTGATATTAACTAATGAGTGAGTGATTGTATGATGAAAATCATTTCTAAACATTGATTTTTAAATAAAAAATAAATTGTCTTTTTCAACTTTGTGTCTCAAATGCAGTCTCACCATTTTCCTCCTGAAACCTATCTTAGTTTCTTGCTACTTTCCCAACTTCAACATTTCACTGACATTTTCTCACTCAAAGTAAGCTCTAGTTTGAAAAGCAAAAATACATGACTGTATATCTGGCCCTTGGGCCATAAAAGTTGGACAAGCTAACTTTTAATCTCAGTCTCACTTTTCCAATATATACTGTATATTCCATTTGTAAAAGTGAGACTTGGATAAAAAGTGAGCTCTTCCAAGTTTTGTGGTCCCATGGCCTACTGTGGTTTACAAGTATGGTCACTGAGGAACAAGAATGCTTTATACCTTAATGAATTCTGTATTGTATTATTTCTGTAGGTGATACGTAAGGGTTATCTGACTCTACACAACATCAGCTTCATGAAGGGAGGCTCCAAGGACTTCTGGTTTGTGCTGACAGCTGAAAGCATTTCCTGGTATAAGGACGAAGAGGTAGGCTGAACAAATATTTATCCCTCGGGTAAATGAGATTGATTTCAAGTCCAATTTAAATAAACTAATTCAAATTCAATTTAACGGTATGTAATGTAAACATTGAAATGTAAATAATGTAAATTTGAATAATTCACTATTGTTCATATAATTTAAATGTAATTGTAATTGTTGTGACTTAAATTTATCTACATTTACATGTACCAGTGACTTAAATTTATCTACATTTACATGTACCATATCAGAATCTATAATGTGTTATCAAATATGGCTATATTTTCACGTGTTGCATTGCCTTTTCAGAAAAGAATGTTATATAATTGCTTGCATTTTTCACTTGGCATACCAGTACTCTATACAGCTGTTGCTGTTGCTATGATTATTAAGAATTACGATATAAGTTTTCTCTCTCCTTTACAGAGTTTTGAGGGTACTTAAATTGTATTGGTGTATGGGAAAAGTTATGAATAAAAAAGAAAATTTATAAAGTGATATGTTTTTGCTTTAGTAGTAATGGTAGATAATGAAGTATTGTTGAATGCCAATTCTTTTTATGTCAGTAAATGGGAACAAAAAAGCAAAAATGACATGGGCACTGCTTTACAGTATAGCGAAAAATTAAAAGCTGTATATAGTATTGTGTGCTCTTTTCAACATACCTTGAATTAAACATACAAATTAACTGTCCACCGTAAATAGATCCATCATGTATTCACCTCCACAATGAAGTCACCACTCGCATGCTATGCATTTGTCACTGAAATTAAACTAAAAGACATGTTGCTATCCTGTGTGTGGAAATATAGCACCACATTGGTAATCTAACTTGTTTTTTTTAATTCATAGTCAATTTAAGTTTCAGTCCCTGCTAAATTTTTGAAATGGTCATGTGATTTTGTTTTAACTGCTATTTCGTTTAGTTGTTGGCCTTGCATGACAAGCACCATGCTATGTACCCCACTAGGGTTTAGACCCTGGATTTTGTAAATGTGTTGGGTTATTGTGAATTGTGATATTTAACAGATTTGTCAGTCTGATTAAAACCACCCCCTTCTCTTTACACTCATCAGGGTCTGACAGGTATCGATAGGAGGTCATCTTTTCACTACCTTTACTTCTGACCAATCAGGGAAAGGCTTTTTCTGCTTTAGAAAATCTATTGGAACTCTTCAAAAGGAGATAGAAAAATTAATTCATCCTTGTTTTTTTATGTTACCTTCAGTATGTAAGAGTTACACCTCTCATAAAACAAATAAAAGCATGTCTGTGATTAGTTGGGGTATATTTAGATTGTATGCAAATGTAGAGGTCATGTGAAGATGACCTCTTATCGATACTTGTCAGACCCTGACGAGTGTAAGGAGAAGGGGGATGGTTTTAATCTGACTGCAGATTTGTAACATGCTGAAAAAGAAATGCAATTGCATATTAAAATTTTGTCAAGCATGAAGAATTTGAATTTGCAGGAGAAAGACAAGAAATTTATGTTATCAGTGGAGAATTTAAGAGTGCGGGATGTAGAAGCAGGAATTCTGAACAAACGGCCCACATTTGCTCTGTATTCAAGTGAAAATAGGTATTTACAGGCAGTGAACGGGAACAAGCTTCCCCATGGCTCCCTATCTGCCAATCCTACATAGCAGGGCTCTCTGTGTGCTTTTGTGTTGTATTCTGTTTAATTTTGTTTTATTGCATGGTTTTCATGACATGTAGAGTAAAAGACACTTCAAGTTTAAAAGCCTCTTGTTTGTGCAATTCAACTTTATTTTTAAAAGAGACAAATACTTTTACTTCCTAATTGACAGTTATGACTATGAAATTTCAGATACCCCTGCATGATACATTGTGAACTAAAACAATGACAGAAAATATTAAGGGGAAAAAATACGAAGGCTGTAATCATTTGGTGTTAATTGAGTTAAGAGGACATTATGGCTGACCACAGCTACATGTGGGGTAACACTCAATTCATTAAATTAAAATGGAATTGAAGTAATTTTCTCAGTGTTCAGAATGACAGTACCATAACTTAAGGTGGTATGGGACACTTCCATGTTGTGACATATTGTTTATCGAAATAAACAATAAAATAAAATGTGACTACATAAGTTGTGTCTTTCCCAATATTGTCACCTAACAGCGTACCGCAGTGGGTTAGAGGGTTTACTACGAATCTGTAAGTCATGAGTTCGAATCCCGCTGTGGGTTTTACAATTTTTACCTTTCCAAATATTTTTAAAAGCTATTTTTTGGTTAAATATTGTAAAATTTGAAAATTCTAAACTGGTGAAAGTTTCAATTATAATGTACTTTAATCCACATTAATATCGACAGATGTCCCATAGCACCCAAGTTAGCTGTTATGAAATACTAAGGATGAATGACAAACACCCCACCCTGCCTGCCTATGTATGCCCCCCCCCCCCTGCTCAACCCAGCTCAGTCTTGCACTAACTGCCCCACCCTCCCACTTACTGGAGCATTTGGCACAGGTGCATATTTGACACATCTCCAAACAGATTCAAAATAACAGAAATCACTGGCAATTGTTCTAGGAGAAAGAGAAGAAGTATGTGTTGACAGTGGACGGCCTTTTAGTCCGAGATATCCCAGACTCGGGTTTTGTGAATAAGAAAAAGTCGTTTGCCCTCTTTAACCAAGATAACAGGTCGGGATACTAGTGTTAGCGACTGCACTTTTCGTGTGCTACTCGTGTTGTCTCCTGTGTCCTCTTACTAAACCCTGTTGCTTTTTTTTGTTCCCTAATTTTTCACTTGTGGAATAGAAATGGTGGATACCAATTTCATTGTTTTTAATAAAAACCAGAAGACTAGGGACATTTTTTTCTCTATGTACATATTTGTTGTTTTTAGCCACTCATCATCATCTTTTGTAAAAATATTGCACTTCATTTAAACCTCATAATTCAACACACATGACCATTTGTGCCAACAAAAAACTAGCCTCATATTGGGCAGTATAGCATGGATGTGGCACTGCCTGTCTGTACAGCGTAACGTTCAGCTTGTATTAACAATATCAATGTGACGACTGTAAATCCATGGGTTTTAACATTCTACTCTCCCTTAGGATCACGCTCCACTGACAACTGTTTCTCAGCAGCAGCGAGACTCACTTTTTTCAGAAACACATTTGTATTTTTACAACATTTTAACGCATGTTTGAATGTTGAAATTTCCAGGAAAAAGAGAAGAAATTTATGATACCCCTCGATGGTCTGAAAGTGAAAGATCTGGAGAGCGGTCTGTTTACTAAACATTGTTTTGCATTGTTTAACCCCGACTCTGGCAGGTATGTGATGGAACCAGAGACAGCCTTTCTGTGTTTTCATCCTCACTTCAACCTCATCATTACTCGGACTTACTTTCTTCATGTTGCTAACGGGATTTGTTTGAGATATGCTGTGTATTCATTCTAATTCCTGCATGAGCATGGCTTGGGGTGTTGCAATCATTGCATAGCTATTGTATTCATGCTAATTCTCATCATTATTCGGTACATTAAATTATATTTACTATAGTGGAGAAGTAAAATCTAGAGCACCTGAATATACATGATACATTTAGTATACATGTAATCAGTTAGTTAATAGCATTGTAGACTTGCACATGTAAACTATGATAGTTGTTTTAGAAAGTCTAAGTATCTGTACAAGGGAAATTCTATGCTACCTTGTAAATTTCACTTTCATCACTGAAGGAATTAAAAAGATTAATGTGATATGATAATGGGTGATTATTAATTCTTAATTCACTACAATTAGTATGTAATGGAATATCTGACATAGGATTACTGAATAAGAGCATGATTTGAACTAATCTGACTTCATCTGAGGGGTTATTGACTGATAATGTACATGGCTGATTAATTCAGGGAACTTGAGACATATCAACAGACTCGAGCATGCCTCAGAGGGTGGATCAATTTGCATGAGTTTGAGCCCTGTGCTCAGCATTATCAATATTGCAACAAGCTGACATTATTATTTTTATTGCAGTGGGAAGAGGTTTAACAACTCTCTCTCTTTCTCTCTCTCTCTCATTATATATGTTCAAGTCATTGTATTTACTTGCAGCATTTAGTAGAAATAGGATTACCATGAACTCTGGGAAAAGCAATCCAGTACTGGAAATGATAGATGTAGTCATATGAAATTGAAATGATAATATCAGAGAGCTTAGAGCTTTTGCTTATAACATTGTGTATTGTGTATTTATATGTACATATAAAAAGAATATTTTAAACTTAGTAAAGGCATTCTGAGATCAGGTTTTTAGATAATTTTTAAATTTGACAGATGTTGTAATGCTCTATGCTGCTGCCTTGTTAGTGTACACCAACTGCCAATAAAAAGATCTCTCTTTTTTATATACAGTCAAACTTCGTTATCTCGAACTAGATGGGACTGTTTAAAAACTTCGAGATATCTGAGTATTCGAGATATATAGGGTAAAATACTTAAAAAAATAAGTGGTTGGGACTTCCAAATCACTTCGACATATCCATTGTATTCGAGATATCAGTGTTCGAGATATCGAAGTTCAACTGTATATTGTCAAACACAAGTCAGTTTGCCAATAAGAATGACATCTTGAGTTAATATTGGAATGTTCTCATATGTTCTCATAAGTTTAAATTATATATCATGTGTCATCTCTCATTGATGTTTTAAAATTGGTTACATGTATTTTTAGAATATATGAAATCTCCTTTTCTAATAGACTTTTCTCTTAAAATTGATGACTTATTTTATTATCTCTGCTGTGTTTGATTAGTAATGAAAGGGAGGGGGGTTTCTAAAAAATTGTGGCTTTGTGGGTTGATTGAGTTAACACATGTGACAGGTACAACAGGGATTCTGGGATTACCGTCCACCTGTCTCTGGGTCTTTGTTACCAGATTCCACACATTTCTGTTCCTCTTGCTGCCTTGTTTATTTCTGTTTACCTACATATTATCTTTGTGTTATGCTTCATACCTACATTGTATATCAATTACTTAATTTAAATATTGTATTCTTTCTTGAATTGTGTTAATAGATATTTGAACTTAATAATGATTTGAGACAAGAATTTAAAATGATAAAAATAATGATAATAAACAAAGTAATTTTTTTCTATTGAAATATTGTTAATCATAGTGTACAAGTATTTATGAAAATGCAAAAACTTCTAATGTGAGAATTATAAAAAATATGAAGTCATATATCAATTGATTCTGTAGGAATGTATACAAAGACTACAAACAGCTTGAACTGTCAGCAGAAAACCAGGAGGAGGTCGACAGTTGGAAGGCCTCCCTGCTCAGGGCAGGGGTGTACCCTGACCGCTCCCAGAACGAAGAGGAGAAAAAGGTGAGGATCCAACTATCAGTGTTGTCATGATGGAGGTATTACAGTGTGATGTAGTTTTTCTGATGATTAAAAAAAGGACAAACATTATATTTTTAAAATATGGGTATGCCTTTAAACTTTAGGACAAGTCGCGTTCGGTAAGTCCTTCCATCTGTCCTTCTTTCTTTCTATCTATATTCCTAAAACTTAAACCTTCTCCTGATTTATGTAATGTAGATGGTAAAACTTCAGACTTGGTGACCATGTAGGTTGGTTAAGGTCAAAGTTATTCAAGTTCATTCACGGTCAAAACAGCTCTAGGTCATTTATTAAGTTCAGGACGATAATTATAGTTTAATTGGTGAATATTTTAGGGTTGGCAATAGCTAACCGATTAACTGGTATGTGGTAATTTGGTCAAAACAGTGGTAATTGGTTACATATTCGCTAATCAATTAGTTGTAACAAAAAAATTTAAAAAATTGGGATATTTTAATTCTTTGAATTTTCTAATCTCAGAGATGTCGATATCTAATCATGTTAAATTGGAGAGAATTAAGGTCCCAGGGCTAATCGGGACTATGGAAGAAATTGGTCAGTGGGTGTAAATTATAAACACTGTTGTTTTCACTTGTCACTGCCCTCATGTTTAACTTTACATTATTAATGAACAAGTACTGAGTTATGACTGTTATTATACATATGTATTATGAAACTACTTTCAATATATATTTCATACCATTTTTATTTAACATGATGTTACATGTATCGATACAAATTTATTTTCTATATTGGGCACATTACTACGATTCTAATGGATATTTTAACCGGCAGTTTTAGTTCCTATCAAAGGCAAACTTTTACTTTGGGAAGTACAATGATATCTGACATGTGGTCAGGAAACTTCAAAAATTTGCATGCATGTGTCAATTTGATAGTAGTTTTAGTTGTTTTCATTAATACTAATTATGATAAATAAATTTCAAATGATGATCTGATTAATGAACAAAATAATCATGTTTTTGACAGTCTTTTATGTGAAATCTATAGAAGTGCGTATTTGTAATGAAAAAACCCAGTAATGTGTCATATAGCTGTGCATTTTGATATGATTAAACAGTAAATTCGTGGTAAAAAGTTGTGATGAACTGATTGGCAAAAATGTTAATTGCCATCCCTAGAAAATTTAGTGTTATCATACGGTACTTGGGGCTTCGTGCTAACAAACTCGGCTTCTTTAATGAGATCAGCATTGGATATATATACTTTAACTGCTACAATCTGTTTACATTTGAAAGTGCTTTAAAGACATGGAATAGAGTTGTAAGATTGAGATTTTCCCATTGCACTGTATATTATTGATAGATAATTCTTACCCTGGAGTTCTGTTGTATTGCAGGGAAAAGATGACATGGGCTCCATGGACCCTCAGTTGGAACGTCAAGTAGAGACCATCAGAAACTTGGTGGAATCCTACATGAAAATTGTCAACAAAACTCAGAGAGACCATGTTCCCAAATGCATTATGTCAATCATTGTGAACGATGTAAGTACATAGAATATATTTTTTGTAAAGTGTTTTGCAGTGTTATTAATATTTGTGGGCATCAATTTTCGTCCATTTAGTGTACATTGTAAATCACAGTTTCAAGGATATGCAATTTGTGGACAATGATCCAGTCATTACAGTAATGTCATTAGAAATTGCATTTCAGTGAACATTAAATTTCATGATTCAAGTCAACAAGACAGTCCATGAATATTGGCATTCAACAAATATTGATGAAACCACAGAATTTATATGCTTCAGATTACATGCACAGTAGGAATAAGTGAGAATGTTTAGTGAAGAGAACATGTTTAAAGTAAGTGAAAGAGACTGTGCACAGATAAAACATGTTGATTTTTTTATACGATGCAGGTAAAAGATTTCATTGGTGCTGACCTTCTAGCTCATTTATACTCCACAACAGAGCAGGTAAGATAAACACAATTTTTTATACAGCAATTGTTATATACAGTATTATTGAGGCTTGCATGATGCAATGTGATTTTGAATGGTCAGGGATCACTGATGGAAGAGTCTGCTGAGGAGGCCCAGAGGAGGGACGAGCTGATTCGTATGTACAACGTGACCAAGGAAGCGCTGAGTATCATCGGAGACATCACCATGAACACCAACTCCACCCCTGTACCCCCACCTGTGGATGATGAATGGCTCAAAGTCGACCAATCTGTACAAAATGGGTGAGTCATGTGCAAATCATTTGTGTTTTCCAATGGAAATTTTTTATGCATGGGGGGGAGTACCGGTACTGGTAGTCTGAATCAGAGTGCGTTGCTGCGTAATTCATCCCTGGTCAAAGTGTTAAAATACATGTACCATTATTATTGAATTATTGATTATTGCTAGCACATGTAAGAGGTAATAGAATTTTAATTTTTGCAAAATAGTACAAATAAATTAATTTTGATATTAAACAAAGAGATACGTTATATTACAAGAATTTTCATGATGACATTTTCCATTGGATACAGAAAATATAAAATCTCTGTTCTAAATTTAGAAGACCAAATTCACGGCCATCCTCTCCTAAGCCTGGACGAGCTCCACCACCACCACTCCCTAACCGGCCGGGCAGTGCTCCCCCACAGAATGTCCCAGCGAGGCCCGCACCAAACATTCCATCCAGACCAGCACCCAATGCGCCTGGTGGACTCAGTGCATCCAACGCAGCGGCAGTAGCCAACATGATGGGAGCAAATGTCCCTCCCATTCCAGCGTAAGTGTCCTCATTATTGGAGAGATTTCATAGAGTTTTAAAGGATGAAGTATACCAGTATGTTGTTTACTCCTTCCCAATGGAAACCTTCAGAAATCTTTGGTTACATATTGTATTATTATACTTTCATGTTAAATACTGAAATCTGAATGGTTTAGACGCAGTTTATAATCCGTTCTATTACCCTCAGCGTTAGCAACACACTTGGCAACTGGTAACACAACAAATTGTTACATGCGCGTATGGTTCACCATAGAATTGATGTCATTCCTAAAGAAGTCAGTTATGCGCTCTTTAAAATTAAGACATTCAGTATAATGTTTGGGAGGGTAACAGTTGAAATTGACACCCCTCAAAAACCATTGTCAACCTCCGCTTCGCGTTGGTTGACAATGGTTTTCTCGGGGGGTGTCAATTTCAACTGTTACCGGTACCCTCCCAAACAGGCACTATTTATATAATGTATTTGTATCAAATTTGAGCTGAATTTTATGGATTTAGCCTAATGCATATCCAAAATGTGTAAAAAAAAAAAAAAAAAAATTAAAGATAAAGCCTAAGAAACCCTGCACAGATTATGGAACACTTGTACACAGGGGGTGGAGGAGGGTGTATTTGGTTCAGTTGACATGAGCCCTATTTCTTTCAGATTGTTTTAGAGACTTGTATGTGAAGTGTGAAGCTTTACATTGATCTCACAGTGTATTTGGTGTACAATACACTTACTGGTATCTAATATTGTTAGAGATTATAATGTAGTCATATGGTTGAAAAAGCATGATTCATTGAATGCTTGCTGGTGTTTTACAAATGAAAAAAAAAGGTGTAACATGCTCTATCTAGTGAATGATTACTTTAAAATACCTTGTTTGTATGATTGACACACTGCAATTTTTATCAGACTATCATAACTAACTGTGGTAAAGTTTTATATGGACTTCATTAATAGGATATATAGTCTTATCCAGCTTGAGGGATTGACCCTCTGCTCAAATTTCTATAAAGATTTTTCTGCCATTTCTTATATTGATTTTCTTAAAGAAGAAAACTTCTATGAATCATTCAAATTTTAAATCTCTCATGGCTGTCCTGCTCTTTCGGTTGAAGAACACAGTTGCAGACCAAAAAAGAAAAATCTTCTGCATTTCAGAATAGGTTATGGAAAATCAGATTTATCGACCATTGAGTGATTAAAAGTAGTACATAGGACATATACTTTTACTTCATGAATTGTCATATACAGCATACTAATCTGTGGTTAAAAAGAAATCATTAAAAGTTTGTTCAGATTTACAACAAGGGCACCTTTATCTTTTTTTACAGGAAATATGATGTGCAAATAGATCGGAAAACAGCACAGAAAGGGTTAGACACAAAGCACATCTTTCCAGTAGCTCACTCTCTGTTTGACTGTTCTAGTTAATACTAACGGTCCTGAAATCTTTGTACAGCGAAATAGAACATAACAAAATTCTCTGTTTCTGAAATCTCAGGGACTGGTAAAATTTACTGGCACCAAAATGGAAACTCTCCCAATTGAATTTCCACAATAACTTATTGAAGCACATTTTTTACTTAATATGTATTTGCTTTCTAACATTTTGACTTTGTATATGGAGGGTTAAAAGTTTAAAACCTATATCTACATGTATAAACCATAAATGAACTGTAAACAGAAAGTGAGAACATTTAATTTACATACAGCTAGAGGTGTTGGCCAGACTTGGGGGGAGTTAGTAGCTGCTGGCATGGACTGCCATTTTAGAACATGTGCTATAGAGCTCAACTACAAGAAATTCTTTCTCTTTCGCAAAAATAAGAAAATTTCATCTTTTTATAACCCCCCTTAAAAAAAAAAAAAAATGGAGATTAAATTGTAAATATACTATCTCAATTTGTTTAAGTTGTTCTTCTAACTTCCCTCTCTTCACCCAAGTTGAGTTATTTTTGTTATCTTATGCCATTGTTGTCCCAGACTTTCAGAGATGAAAATGTTCTTGTGGCACATTAGTTACTTGTAGCTGTTTAAAACTTGTATGTCTAAGAAAGATTTTACTTGTAGACATTAATTGCTCCAAAATTCAATAAAAAAATAACAGATACATGTATTCCATCTTTTCACATTTCAAATTGATAGTATTTATACACTATCAGTGTATACTGTCAATCCTAATCAACTGTATTGATAATGCATCATCAACATATAACACTGGGTATGGCCTAAAGCACATGTTCAGATGGCCTATTGCTTTGCTCTTTATAGAAAATGAAATATACATTGAAGAGCTAAAATTGTAATGGTATTTCTTGCTTTTATTTAAATGGAAATTCTTGCTTTTATTTTCTGGGTGTATTTTCATGTCTCAGCAAATACCTGTAGTCTTTCTGCAGTATACTGTATTTATGTCAAATGGAAATCATTTATGAATGTTTTCATGTGACACATTTCGCATGCATGTGATTTCTGCTTTTGAATGACATTAATTTCAAAGTTTATGTATGCATTGAAATTTGTTGGTTTAACAATGCACATGTTGATTTCTGAGTTATAACTTTTTGTTATTCGTGGCACTTAACAACCTTGCCCTTCTTTTGGCCAATTAGTCGGGGGGGGGGGTCTTGTTTAGAAAATTAGTGTAGTACATGAAGGTCACCTACATGCTTATTTTGATAGTTATATAGTTAATAAAACCTTAATTGTAGGAAAGGGTTTATATATAGGGTTATAATTTGTTTACAGTATGGGCCGGAGTTAAACCACCTGTCACATATTTATTTAAGGAATAAGGAATCATTCTTTGAGGTGATCAAATACGGTTGGGGTGATCAAATCCAATAAGATTTAATCCCTCCTGACAATATTTGATCACCTCATAATATTCAAAGAATGATTCCTTATTACATGTACTTATATAATTTTCAGCAATTGTACGAATAAATATTAAAATAGACATTAGTAAAATGTATTGGACTATACATTTCAAAATCGATTCGTAGTGTTATCACAGACAAAGACAATGGAAAATGTAAATACATGTAAAAATTGTTGGAAAGTAAATGTAATGCTATTAATATTTTATTTTATTACTGGTATGTTGAATAAATCTCAAGTGGTAGTGAAACTATCTAGCCTAAAAAATATGTAGGAATTAAGTATTACATAAAATATTACATCCAGGCAGTTATTGATTGTAAGCTTTTGCATTAAAAGTAGATCCAAGTGTGGAGGAACATAACTGGCCATTAGCAGATTCTATTAACATTCTTTATAATACATGTACCCTGTGGCATTCAAGTAACCAACTAACAAATTAAAGTCCTTTCTTGTGTACTTAATAAACACTTTTTGTATTTGAATTTATAATCTAGTAAAATTAGCTCTGTTATATTGAAAATATATGTATACATATAAAGTCAGCAGGCTCGCAACTTTTGTTTGGCTTCTTCTTGGCTAGATTTAGTTTTTTTTAATATTTTTTGTTTTGTTTATAAATGTCTGTTTTTCTATCAAAGAAATATCTAAAGCTGTGAATCTTAATTAGATAGCAAATTTTAAAATTTTGTAATGATAATTTTCATTTTCATGAATTTTATATTGGAAACTTCATTTTCATGCATGGAGAAATTTTAAGTTAAATGTAGTTAAATAGATAATCTTAATTTTTGTTAGTGCTTTTATTATATTTTTAGTTGGAATGAATATAAAGTGTTTATTTTTTTCACAACATTTAGCTGGAATGTTGGCCAAGCGGTTGGAAGTGCATATATGCGCAAGTATGTTGACCTTCCTCTGTTCCTATTATTTTGATATAATCAGGAAGTTATAGTGCTTTCCGCTTCTTAATTTGTTTGCATGGTACCGACTAGCTCTACAATTAATACTGTAACATCTTGTCCATCTGATATGTGATTTTCTGTCTTATTGTATCCTTTATCATATATATTGCAGCCAATATAACTTTTAACAATGTATATACCTGGTATAATACCATTACATCTCTCATGTACTCATGTAGCTATTCATTTCTAAAGGGGAAGGGACATCAAAAATCCCTTCAATAGAACATTTAAAATAAACCTGGGGGCTCATCTAAATACATGTCTTCAGTTATACTTTATACGTGATTGCCTCCCTTTGCATATCAATAGATTTCATAGCATACTTTTGCTGTATACAATGTATTGCATTGACTTAATATGATGGATTTGCTGCGAGCGAAAAGAATTAGTTTATCTTATTTCCCCCATTGCAATGTCAGAAAAATCACAATATTGTCTTGCTACTGGTCTTAAATACTATGGATATGTGGAAGTGAGATGGAAGTCCCAACCTCTGTTTATCAAATATGTATTGTAACTTTATGTAGAATTTTTTTTTTCGTAGTCCTATTGACTTCAAGATGACTTTGGCTTGACTATATATTGTAATTGGGGCTTGCGGATTGTGAATGAGCCAAAACAAAATGTAATGAGTTTGTCCTATCACAGATCATGTATTGGACACCAGCTATTTTCATCAACATGTGTATTCTCAGCTTTGACTCAAATTGTCATCTTGCATTGGCAGCTGTATGTCAATTAGTATTTACAAATTTTTGGAGACCATTCACAATTTATTTAGTGTTTTGCAATGGTTTCATGCTGCTTTTTATCGGATATTTACACATTCCATGAAGAAAGTTCATTTTTGTGAAAATTATAAAGAAGAACGTTTGAAATAACTAAGTGGAATGAATTGGATATGGAGTAGTTATAAACATATGTGAAACAGCATATGAAGTATAAATGGTCTCCAGCCTACCACTGTGAAAATAAATTGCCAAAAGTTTTGGCTGAAATGAAAAAGCTTCAGCTGAGTTTTGTGATTTAGGATTTTTCTGTTACGCAGTACTCACTAGCTTTGTTTTCTCTTTCAGTCGCCCCGGATCACAAGTAAATGTTCCCAGAATTCCAGAGCGACCATCAATTCCATCAAGACCAAACATGAACTGAGAGGAAGATGAATGGAGGAAATGGAGGGGGTGGAAACGGGAACTGATTGATGTTTTATTATGCAAAGGAACAGAATGGATGTCATTCTTATTTGGAAGAAGTCTGGATTCACAACAAAAGATTTGCTGGGAGCTGTGATAGGGCCGTCAGCTGGCTGGTGGCCTATTCTATTCTTCCACATCAAGGAAACTGGACTTCTTTCCTGTTCTTTTTATTTTACCACATTATGCACTGTGAAACCATTTAATAAGAAAGGGATAATTAATCACAAGAAACTAATTTTGAATTTGCTTCATGAGTAGCAGTTGATTGTTCTCAGTTTGCATCTAAACTAAACTCAATGTTTAATAAAATCGCCTCAAAAAATATTGCTCTGAATATCTATCAGAAATTTTAAATCTTGATTTTACCATCTGGGTTAGTACATGTATTGTTAAAAAGTGGAAAGTGTCTGGGTGTATAACTGAACATGTACTAGATCAATGGTAACTTGCACTCTGATGTGATGTCATCAGACACCTATTTATTCCGTAGAACCCAGTAGTGGCCATATGTCAAAATTGGAATAATTGTTGTGATATGTTTATACTTGTACATGGTAGAGCATGTACCAACATACTAGAAATAAGAAAGGAGAATTGTATATGTATATAAAATATGTGTACTGTTCAAATGTATGTGGCCCCCTACAGGAAACATTGCATTAATCAATAGTTTTTATATTGATCTTAACATTTATCAATATTAAACAGTAAAAAGAAAATTATGCTGCTTTGGAAAAAAATCTTGATTTTTCAGTGCTACAGAAATTATTATGTATTTATTTGAGATGTTCATACTAGATTGTTGTATAGAATGAAACCTTTACATAACATCTTCAACTATATCTTGTTATCATGTTCATCATTTGAATCGTGTCCGTACTATGTGATGATTTGTGCAATCTTGTTTTACTTTTGTAGGCCAGATGTAGAGTTGTCTTCTGAAGGATGTATATGTTCTCTCTGTTTTTGTTGACAGTATAGAAATCAATATGCAAACTGTTGCTTCATGATTCTGTGTGACTGTTTAACAGACTACATGTTTAAAGATGACAACAAAGACCATTGTTCACTCTGTAGCATCTCTGTTCATCTTTTTTTTTTCTTCATTTTTTAAAATTAAACTTGCATTTTGAAGCCAGATAGTTAACCATCAAAATTTTATTTTTATCAATTTCCATCATTTTGTTGCCATTTTCAAATAGCTCTACATAACCAAAATAAAGAAGATTGTCACTTCAAGCAATTGTAAGGAAATGATCGTTTTTTATAATTTAATATTGGTAGACTATGAATGTGGGTAGACTTGATATGTACAGTCTTTTCTAGGTCCAACAAGTGTGCAGTCTTAATAGTGAAATTAATATTTCTTGTGCATTAGGACATTCCTAGTAATAGGAAAAAAAAATGGTTATGTGTTGTGTGATAGTTTGTTCATAATCTTCAGGCAAATAGAGGGTGGGTTTCAAGGTTATGAATGGAGATAAAAACATGAAAATTTTTCAATAAAAGATGTTAAAGAGAATCAGATTTGTTACTTCTCAGATTTCATATTTAAGCCAAGATCTTGAAAACCAATCTGTGTAGAAGCTACAACTATAAACTATGTAGAATTAGTAGGTCATAAACCAGTCATGTCGTGTACAGATCATGTAATATACAACATAATAAATTAAAGTGATATACAATGAATTAGTTCGTTCTTATTGTTTAATGAAACTGGAATATCGGAGTGGTTTCTAAGCAGGATCTAATGTTATTATGTTGAACTTCACCATGCATTGCCAAACAGATGTTCTCGCAAACTAAACACTGAAGTCTTACAGAATGCAGTGTTAAGCACCAGGATCTTCATCTTGAAAGAACTAGAATGAAAACTGCTGTAGGCCAGTACCAATATACAGAGTTAAACTTTATTTTCTTCAACATCAATATTTTGAATACCATGGATATGTCAAAGTGATTTAGATGTTCCAATCATTGGGGTTTTTTTTAGCATTTCAATCTATGTATCTTGAAATATTTGAAAACAAAGTTTTTTCTCTGCCCCATTGAGTTCAAGATAACAAGGTTTGACTATTATGAAATGTCAAGCTCATGAAAAAACAATAACTTGATGAAAGGTATTTGAGAATATGCATAATTAAAAGTAAGTTTTTATCAGCTGGAATGCTAGAAATACAAAGTGAAAAGTTTTTATGATCTCGCCTTTATCATAATTTAAAAAAAAACAAACAAATCTGTTCTCCATTTATAAATATTTTAATATATCATACAGATCTGTAATAGAGCAGTCCACATCTGTTGGAATATTGGAGGCATTTGGACAAAATAAGATACTGTGGATTCCAACTTCTCTAGGTCCCAGATAATCATTTTGAAGATCATCCCCTACATGAATGGCCTCGGCAGCTGTTGCTCTGCCAGCTTCTAGAGCTTGGCGGTAGATTTCTGGATCTGGCTTAGCACAACCTGCAGTCCATGCAGGAAGAACAAAGTCAAAGTAATGATGAATAGACATCCTTTTTAAGACACTTTCTAGAGTATCATCAAAGTTTGATACAGCCCCCACTGTCAGGTTCCTCTCTTTCAGTTCTTGTAACACACGGACTGACTGTGGAATCAACATCCAGCCCTCAGTTTCAAAATGCTTGCAGATCTGTAGAGAAACTGTACCTAGTGCATCATCCTCTAGATCCACTCCACTCTGTGTAAGTGTTTTCTTTACCAGACCGTTCCACCACTCGCGGGAAGTCAAACCATCTTTGCTCCCGAAGATAGGATAAAGTTTATTGTGTTCTTTCCATTTTTGTCGAAACGCTCGATTGACGTCGTCAGGATTTAGTTTTACTCCATGTACTTTTGCTACATTAGCGTACTGATAGCCCACGCCTCCAACAACTCGTATAACTGTGTTTGTCACATCCAGAGTGACCAGCTTCACAGGTTGCATATCTGAAATTCAAGGGTAAATTTCACAAAAAATGTAGTCAATTTGTTTCCTAGATTCAACCACAAATGTTGTACACATTTAAGAAAATCAAACGGTAAAACCACTGCCGAACCGCTCCTAAGCGAAAAAAAAGTGACATAACTTGGCACCTAACGCATAAATGCTGTCATTGTTAGTGTTTGTCAACAAAACACACGTGCACCTGTCAAGTTCAAACACGCCCAACCGGAAGTAATAAGCTGAATTCAATTTGTGTTTCCATTGGACGAAATTATTTACCGTTATTATTCACAATTCTTTATTTACTGTGTGTTATATGAAATTTTGTCTGGTGTCAAAAGAAATAATTTTGGAAATCCTTTAAAGAATAACTCTTTGACTATCTTTCATCAAAGTCGAAATTAAGATAAACCAATCCCGCAGAAACGGACATGGCGCGTATTCAATGACAACAAAACGATAGACCAGGGATATTTTAGCTATTTTCTCTTCTTTTGTAAAGGTAGGAACAATTTTTTTACTGAGATAAATTAAGTTTGTGCTTCTGTCTTCTTGTTTTTAAAAGCACGGATTGCATTTTATCGACTTATGAATTGTAATGATCAATATTTTTCCATACGACATGCTGGGACAAATGAGATACCTTATCCATCCCTTTAAAAATCAGTTAGCATTCATTGAACTCTTTATCTTTATCTAATCGTCAAGACCATTACAGCATTCTTTTTATTGCAGTCAAGCGGTTGCATGGAATTTTATTTAGCTATCTTTTCCTAATCTTGTTAAAATGTTTCAAAGTTATATTGCATGGAATGTTCACACCATAACACGTTTTGAATATAATGTAGATGCCTTTTGAATGAATGGAAAAAATAGAGGTTAAATAATCAGAAAAGTTATATTGATGTCAGAATATAATTTATACTGTGTCCCAAGATGTGCATGCAGCAAATTTTCTTATAATCGATATTCATAAATACCTCTGGGCTTAAACATTATTTATTCAAAAGCATGAAAATCCAAAGACTTTTTCTCTGAAATACCCCCTTAAATTCATCTGGTCAGTTTGAAGATTATAGCTAAATTTAAAAAAGTCTTTGAAGATTTTACATTGCAATTGAAATGAAAGTACAGATGATAGCATTAAAAAATTGTCCTTCAAAGTGGAGGAAAGATGTCAGGTTTTCCCATAAGGCCTTTTATTATATCTTTGTAAGAAATCTGTTTTTTTGTTCTTGTCAATTTCTATGGGTAAATCATTTTCTTTAGGTTAAAAGAGATTACATTTCTTTGAAGAAATCTTGGATTTTAATGATCAATCATCAAGTACATATAACATTTTCACAGGTATACATGTATGTATTGTCTTTAAAATTAATCATCAAGTTGATCATGAGGCTTATTTCTGATAAAATTTTCATGCAAGTTTGATTTATTTATTATAGTTTTTTAAGTTTTATTAGCATTTGTGCTATTCATCCATGTTAAAACATATTGACAAGAAACAAGAAGCAAACAATGCATTTACAAAATATTTCTCATCAAGATCTATACTTATCTTTACAATACATAATGTACAGATGTAAGATTGGATTTAGTCTTGGGGTACTGGGATTACTGCCAACTATGTTTATGAAAAAAAGGAGCTAGTTATAAACTCGTTATAACAATTGACTGTTCTCTTTTTTTATTATGAGCAGTTTTTGCATTTTATTTGGAAAGCATTGTAAATTGAAGTAGTCAAATAATGAATCTTCAAGTCATTGAATGAATAAAATAATATATGGCAAAAGGCAGCTTTTTCAAACAATCATGTGAATTACCTTTTTTTACAGGTGTCAGTCAGTACATGTACACTTTCTAATAAATCTGAAAGGAAGGCTTCTGTATTAATGTTTGTTTTATAAATCGTAAAGGTAAAACCCTATACCCGGTAGAACAAGAGTAAAGGTCTTTATTGACAATTTTCCTTAGTTTATCTGTAGAATGTTGTATACTTGAGCATTGATGGTATATGTATTTCAGTATTGCTATTAAAAGTACATACAATGTACTGGTATTATGAATATTCATTTAAATGCAAGTCTACCTAGCTCCTCATGAAAAATGTCTTTGAATAGACCGGGATAAATTTGTTCAATAAAAAATGTCAAATGGAGCCAAATGTTGCATTCCCAAAATGTTCATGTATTCAGTAAAAAGGGAAAAGTGTTTTATAAGAACCAACTATTTATCATACATTATGTTAATTGATAGAATGCTATTAAAGGTCCTAATGATGTATGTCAGGTTATCAGAGAAGTTGATTGCTTTTTGGAGTGTTTAATGTTAGATAAGAGGTGACATAGTTCGAGGCACACAATGGAAGAAGAAAGCTACACAGTGCCTGCCATTTTCTGTAAGAATGTAAGTGCTTCAGAGTGCTGGCTGGTTTGACGGTCATTAAATTTCCTAAATACATTTATAGATAATTCACAAATATCGACTCCCAGGCTGGAACTTTGCCAGTGATCGTCAGTAAAGGACCCTGTCCACAGGAGTGTGGCATTCTTACTGAAGGATTATTTTGATCTGTTATTACATAGGAAAGAAATGCATATCTTCTGCTCTGTTGTTTTGGGTGTACTATAGTAAGGGATTTTTGTGAACAGTCAGCACAAATGGAGTGAGTGTTTTAAGCATGTTTAGACAATTCTTACAGTCTAAAGGCTAATGTTATTCAATTCTTTATATCCTTTGTTCATTGAATTATTTTTGTTAGCCATATTTTTCCTATTTCACTTTCAAAATGAAATGAATATTTCCATTTGTGTATGTCATCTGGGTTTATTTTTTCTTCTGAAATACATGATTGTAATTATATTTCAACTACTGGAACACATTTTGGTATTTCTTTTAACAACTGGTTGAGTTTATGTAATATGTACATATAATTTTATAAATTGTTTTGTATGTATTACTTTGCTAACAAAATGTTCTTTTGGTTCTGTTTACCAGTTAAGGGGGGGGGGGGTGCAATTGTAATATAGGCGGGAAGATTCTTCTGAGAATAATTCCTCTCCATGCAGTTCTGCTGATTTAGCAATAAGTGAATAACTATCGTAATACATGTATATAAGTCCCTGTAAGCTCTACAATACAATCACATTCTGTTGAGTACATGTTTCTTGCACAGTGAGATTTACTTGATCACTTTGTTCTTTTTATATTCTGTAGATCTTTGATTTTTTTATTCTGACATTTACGATTTACAGAACCTTTGTTTATTTTCTCTCATTTATTTTGTACCTGTGTTTGTGAGTCGTTTAAGTGTGAAGATTTCAATGAGTTTTGTAAAGAATAATAACTTTGAAATTCAGAGATTAAGCTTTTTAAAATGTTTTCATAAGTCTGTGCATATGTGTCTCTTAGCTTGCATGGATATCATGTTGAGAATTGCATTGTGTTTGCGTGGTATTCACTCATTATTTACTAGGGTTATTCAAGCATATTTGATGAGTGATAGTAAAACCTCAAGAATAGTATTGTTAAGTGAAATTGTTGTAGAGAAAACGCAGAAACATAGAACAATATGAGAACGAAAACTTTTTATAAATGGGCTTATGAAAACATTCTTTCTATATGATTGTCAGTGTTAAATAAATGATGAATTGATAAGTCCTACTGGAATCAACAGCAAATTATTGGCATTGAATTTAATAAAGTATTATTGTATTGATATAATGGAAGTGAAACGATATGGGTTTTTATTTTGATTATAGAATGCACAGTTGATTTAAAATGCGGAGGGGAATAACAAGGGGAGGCCACTCCAATCTCCCTGTCCCCAAGGCCTCCAGAGGATCCCCAGGAAACTCCAAGTCCCTAGGAAGGGGAGGGAACTTTGCTCACTCTGCTGAGGACATTCCCCAGAAAGTACAGAATTCCTATGGCACCCCCTCGCCTCACAGGAGGGCCGTGTCCCCAGGGGACCAGAGAAGGGGGCTTAGTGTGCCTGGAGAGCAAGGTAATGAAGAAATTATCATACTGTGTATTATCATTTCATTCATGGGTATCAATTTTCAGGGATTTAGGGAAAATCATAGTTTCAATGATAAGTAAATTTGTGGTTAATGATGCTATAAATACAATGTGTTTTTGAATATTGCACTTTAAAGAATCTTTAATTTCATGGATCAACTCAACAAAAAAATCCATGAAAATTTGTATTTAATGAATATTTATAAAACTACAGTATTGATATATTCAGAATGATATAAATGTTAGTAAATGTAGCATGATTTTTGTCAATAGTTGCAGCATTTTAAATGTTTGGTCGATGTTTTGATTTCTTTTTGCATCGACAGGGGGTCAGGCTGGTGTGAGGTACATAACAGAGGACCTGGTCAAGAAAATCGCCAAAGAGGACGCCCTGGAGATGATCACAAACCTAAATCTGACCCTGGCCAAAGAGGGCGGTAAAAAAATCAAGGTAACCATTAAGACACAACAATTGCACTATTTTAAGGTGCCATTGAAATTATTCATTTTTACTGAAACTTATTCAGGAACAATTATCCACTTTTGTGTAGAAACTTTTGAAAGAAAACTTTGAATCCCTCTTTCCCATAGTTTTAGTTTACCGGTACATAGAAAATGTCCATCATTCAAAATTGACTCCTTCTGGTAATTCTTCCACAAAAAATACCTATATGTTTTTGTATGAAGTTTTTGTTTGCATAAAACATTTGTATGTCCATAAGAAGGAGAATAAGGCTGTTAAGGTTTACTCACCTTTAGACCAATTTAGGTAGCATTTTGATTTATCAGAAAAATAAATCTATCTATGAGACTATGGTGGTGTTTAAATTTCAGCAATCAAATCAGTAAAATATTTGGGTTCAAGCTGATGTTTTAAACAAACAGACCTAATATGTATATGAAGCTTTTGGAGTATTCCTCTCTGAAATCCCCAGTACAGGTACCTGTATAAACAAGATAAGATATCGTCATTGATGTAAGGAATTTATCCAGAAGTGAAAATGAAAGCAAATTACCATCCACCTGTGATTTTTGAAACTCTTATATAAAAGAACATGCATTACTTTGTAGCCTGGCATTTAACAGAATTTTTTATAAGAAAATAGTTTCATAGGAGATGGAAAAATTAAATAATACCATGGCCATATCAATAAAAATGTAAACAAATTTATTGTGTTGAAATTTGGGTTTTATTACCCACTTCCACTGACGGTAGGAGTTTAATATCCTCAACTTATTGCCAGATATTTGTAATGAAAGAAATAAGGCCTCCATTTAAATAAAGATGACCTGGAGATATTGATTTTAAAAGGACAGTTGAAATTTCTTGTGATCTATATATTTAACCCACTTCACAGTTAATCTTGATAATAACACTGGTTAGATGGTTTTGTAAACTAACTGTGCTCCCTGTTGTATATTATATAATCAAGGTCTGAATTTAAAACATGGATGTGTTAATTAAATAACAAAGGTATATTTTGAACCAAATTCTTATGTACCTGAGTAGACAATTGCTGGTACTTCAGATTTCAATGGTATCAAGTACCAGTGACTTATTAAAGGTTACAATCTTTACTCAGATATTGTTACAGAATACACTAAAAAATATCAAGTATGCATTGTTCCAGGGTACTACAGTACATAAAATTATCAAATGCTCTTTAAATATTAGCTCTTAATTTATTAGAAGAATTAAAAAAATGTTTTTCAATGAACATAGCATTATGAATTGCTTTGCTGACAAACAATATTCCATGATGCGCTAACTCGCGTAATGGAATGTACCAGCAGAGCAGCTGTGCCATTAAAATTGATGTTGCTACGTATGTTTGCATTTTGACTTCAGACTTTAAAAAACAAACCATTAAAACCCTTAATTGTCAGAAAATGCATTCATGGAATTATGACTGCAACTTGTGTAAGTAAAGTTCATTTGCTGATCCAAGTACATACATATTGCAGATAGTCATCACACAAAATTTAACCATTATTTGTAGTGAAATCCTGTCGTTCCTGTTGTATAGAGAACTATTATTATGTAATACAGTGTATAAGCTTTCTTATCTGGTTAAGCAGTTTCTTCCTTTTACCTTCATATGACATCTTCCCCATAGTCAATATGTGAATTTTATAAAATATTAGCATTATTTAAGTTTGAATGTGTTATGTTTGCAGTACATAGAGAACCTGGATAAGCTAAAGAAGCTACAGCAGCTTAATCTGAGCAGCAACATGATCGAGAGAATCGAGAAGCTGGACAAATGTCTGAAGCTGAAGGATCTAAACCTGTCGTACAACCTGATCAGTAAGATCGAGGGCCTGGAGAACTTGATGTACCTCCAGGTATTAAACCTGACAGGTAACAAGATCGAGCACATACCTGTCTGGCTGGCCAAGCGGTTACGGGCATTACGGACACTGCATCTGGGAAAGAACAATCTGCAGTCGGTGAGTTAAATAGATTTTTTCTATACAGTAATTATCAATTCAACGTTTGGTGACTTATTATGTAAAAAGAAACACTCATTTTAATGAATAAACATACATCAAATTGCAAAATTACATTCTCCCCAAAAAGCCAAAATCCTTTGAACTGTGTGACAAAAAAATTTGTATCATTGCATATACCTGAACTACATGCATTCCTCTTAACACGAGAAGCAATATTATCACTCCTGTTTCTTCTTGTAAAAGGTGAATATCTAAAATAAGTTTAAGTAACAGTAAGTAAATCATACAACAACATTATTACATGTATTTAGAATTACAAATGCTTTTGAGACTTTTATACTGCATGTATAAATCTCATCTGAAATCCAAAATAATAAACAGTGTGTATATCATTTAATTTCCTAATTGGTAATAATTGATTTTGCTGGTATCTTGAGACACACTGATTCTAATATATTAAAAGATAATGTGGGATTAAAGCTGATACACTGACTGCAAATGTACAGTCCAATGGTATTATGTATGTTACTGAGACTGACAGTGCCACTGTTCTGTTAAACAGCTGAGTGAGCTGGCCAAGCTGAAGCCCCTCCCTGATCTGACCCAGTTAACGGTGGCTGAGAATCCTGTGGCGGGGCTTCCCCACTACCGACAGTACCTGGTGTACCACCTACGGACCCTAGAGGTACTGGACAGCCAGCCGGTCACCGAGAGGGACAGACAGATGGCCAGGGACAGGTTCGAACAAGGTCAGTGCCGTTATAAATGCTAGACGTGCATAAAGGAGTCAGCTTCTCCTGTTTTAGGTGGTATGTGAATGAAAGAACATCAGATTCAAAATGTAATCCCCATTTTAAAATTTTCAAAATGTACAATATTTTTCTCTATGAAATACGTTTTGAAAATTCTTATAATGGTGTAAAAATGTAAAAGCCCCAGGGGACTTGTAGATCAATAGTTGACACATTGAACTATTGTGCTTAATTGTTAGAGGTCAAGATAATGTAGGGAATAATGTATGAAGTTAGATTTAACTTTATGGCTTATTTTGAAAGAAAGCACTGGTAGTCCTACTATGGAGGTGTCCCTTACCTCCTTAATTGCTGACGGTGTGTCAATGGCTTTTATTGTAAATATTTAATGTTCATTCTTTTTCTAAGTGACAAAATATTGATGCTTATAGGATTTAACCAGTAAAAGTTTACCCTGTTTTTATTCTATTAGTTAAGAAATTGAATTTATTGATTAAATTAAAACAAACAGATACTTAGCTAGAAATTAATAGAGTACAATGTTAATTATCGAGTAAATATTTGGTGTAGGTTCAAAAAAGTTATTCATTTAAAAAGAGGAAAGTATTATTGATGATAAATCATATCAAAATTGATATTGTTAATCTGTTTTAAAAGTGCCGGTAATAGGAGTCACATCTAAAAGCTTTGATGATCAAAAAATCATTCTATAGATTTTTATTTTTTTTTTTAATTTTAAAGGGACTTAGACACGATTTGAGCTCAATATTTCAAATTTTATTTTTCCATTTTTAATGTTTAGAATGGTTAATATAGGTATAAATAATGCTTTGACAAAATTTGAAATTCAAATATTGAGTTATAAGCAAGATACAGAGTTTGGAATTCTTTGTTTCGTAAACAAAGCTAGAGTCTTGTTATTGTTTACATATGTGTTGTATTGGTATAAGTTTCAATCAGATGTTACTTTTATCTGTGGATAATATTATTTATGAACATATTTAATCAGTTTACCTTGTTTGCCCGAGTCATTTTGTCAAAGAAATGGTAATTCCATACTTTACATTATTTGTAAACAAATATAAGACTCGAGCTTTGTTTACATAACATTGAATTCTTACCTCTGTATCTCTCTTATAACTTGACATCTAAAATTCAAATTTTGGTCAATCATTCAAAATGCGCAAGTAAACCATTTTATACACAAAAAATAGAAAATAAAACTTTGATATAAAATCGTGTCCAAGTCCCTTTAAGATAGGTAAAAAAAAAAAGAAACTAAAAAACTATGTACATATTCTCATTCAATAATCAATAAAATTTAACTTTTAAATTAACACATAATTGATATTGGAAGATTTTACATGGAGTAGATATTTAATTACATTTACCATATGATATGAACATCAGTATTAATTACCTGCTGTAGATGAGCTGGAGAGGTTGGAGAGACAGGTAGAGGAGGACGATTCTAGACTGAGGAAGCTCGAGGAAGAGAAGAATCTTTCCGCTCATGAGTCGTCCCAGCTCAAGGCTCAGCAGGAGGAGTTCATGAGACAGCAGAGGATGTCCATGGATCGGATGAAGGACATGGAGCGCGAGCTGTCAGCCAAGGATGAGCTGGTGAGTTAGAGCCTAGATATAGAACTATTTAACTCAAACTCAAGGACGACCTAGTGAGTCAGAGTTTAGACATAGAACTATTTAACTCAAACATAGGTAAAAAGCTGAAGGACGACCTGGTAAGTCAAAGAATAGAACTCAAACTCAAGGACAACCTTGTGAGTCATAGCACAGAACTCAAACTAAGATTGACCTAGTGAGTCAAAGCCTTAAACTCAAACTCATAGTTGACCTGGTAAGTCAAAGCATAGAACTCAATTAAGGACAACCTGGTGAGTCAAAGCATAGATACAAAACTATTTAACTCAAATTCAAGGATTATCTGGTGAGTCATATTAAGCCCAAAGATGATATAGTGAGGTACAACATGGATATTTAATTATGACTTTATAACCCTGTGAGTCATAGCATAGATCTATACCTCAAATTCAAAAACTTAAAAATTCATAGAATGAATAAATACTTTGATTTCAAGGTCATACACTAAATATGTAACCCAGCTATTTACAAGTCAAGGAGTTACAGAATGAATATGTAGGTCTTAAACTCCAGGAGTGTATAGTAATTCATAGCTCAAACTCAAGTATGATCTTTGGTGAAAACATAAAATCATATTTATTGCTTAGACTTACATATGAACTACAGATCTGTAGTTTTAATTCAGGTGATGAACAGTTAAATTGAAAACATGTACATGTATATGTATAATGCACTAAAGGATAAATACCAGTAATAAGGTTGAAAATAGATTAGAAGCTGAAAGAAGAGTCGCAGTTCCAAAAAAACTAGCTCTAACTCAACAATGAGCTGTCAAGTCAGTGCAGCAGGTTCATAGCTCAAACTCAAGGAAGAGCTATAATGTCAAAATAGTCCTGAGACCTGTAACTCCAAATCTTAATTTGTATATTTAAATTTAATCCCATAATACTTTTGAATTGTAGCAGGTTGTAAATTTTTAAGGGAGATAACTCTATTCTATTAATAAGTGAGATAAATAATGACTAAAATGTCTGTGATGCAATTATATAAAAAGTTGACTCCTCTAACCAAATGAAGTTTATATGAATAAAAGGGGAAATTCAGTTTGCATGTACAATATCTGGAAGCTGAATTAATTATTTCTTTCTTAACTGAAAAAAATGTTTGATGGACATGCATATATACATATAATCAATAGATTTAAATGGAGTAAGTGGTGATCCAATTATCTGATATTTATCTTCCTTGTCAATCCTATTTTTAATGTGCATTTCTGGTGACTTTTATGCAGGGTAGGCATTAATAACAGATATTGAGACACACAAAATTAAAGGTCATTAAATGTTGTAATGGGAGATTATAGAAAAATGCATGTAGAGTTGTTAACACTATATCTAATCCCATTTAATCTCAGATTAAAAAGCAGGGGGACAAAAGAATATATGTATGTCCAATAAAGCAAAATGAGAACATAGAAGTTGGCTCAACCGTGTGGTACAAATATGTCTTGAAACATGTAGAAACCCATTCCTTTTGTGCAGATTGCATGCTGCACTTTCTCAGAATTCTCTGTTGTGGTGGATGTCAAACCAGATAAAACCTTTGGCTATAACAATAGTGTGACAGTTTATTGGATCTGTTGTGTTTTGTACTGGATGTTGTGAAACTTCATTGAGTGATATCTGAGTGTTGTATGATAAATCTGACAGCAAATCACTAACCAATCATGTAGGCACACTATGGAATGGCGGACATTTCCAAAAACTAAGGAGACCTGGGATGTGACCGGTAAACCCCCACCATTTCAGGTACAGCCTACCTCTCCTTACATTGACATTACTGGTAATAGGTTTATTATAGTAAAGTAAGAAAAACCTATCATTTCAGATACAACACAACTCACCTTACATTGACAATACTATAATACATCAAGTAAAGTTATATTGATGTAGATGTTAACCATTAGAGAGAGGGTTATAGAATTGTGTTGTTTATGAACTACTATCTTGTACAGAGATCTGCTAAGATTGGATGCGCCTCCCTTGATGCTTTCTGAGAAAGTATTAAATCTTCATTTTTTACTTGCACCTGTACACCATAAAATATTTATATATATATGTAGTATATTGCTAATAAGAATGAATTCCATTGACATCACGGTATGAGTTGTTTTCACTCTGTTTAATTTTGTAATGACTGTCAAAATAATTAATATTTAAAGGTGTTAATTATCTTGTACTGTGAT
Source organism: Magallana hongkongensis (assembly GCA_016163765.1). Taxonomy (NCBI): domain Eukaryota; kingdom Metazoa; phylum Mollusca; class Bivalvia; order Ostreida; family Ostreidae; genus Magallana; species Magallana hongkongensis. The sequence goes on along the minus strand of WFKH01011581.1, from coordinate 10,374,853 downwards.
TAAACATGCAATATTAATTACATGTATCAATTAAACATGTTGACCTATGCTTTAGAAATCAAACTAATTAAGATCAAATTCCATAGATTTCCTAGAAAATGTTTTCTTGCTTAGTGTAATATTTTGATAGTGTTAAGTCAGTTTATAGAGACTATCAGCTCTCTGTGGAATAATCAGTCCAGTGAAAATGAATTTGTGTGACTGTCAAGCTCTGTGATTCTCTTCATGGTCGGACTAAGGTTATTTGCACTAGATAATAGTGGCTTATGGTAAATGCCCCTGCACAGTAGATAAATTTCTAGCTTTTCTTCACCATTTCTGTAGTTGTATTGTAAGGAATGTTTAAAGAGCTGATATTTCTGAATTGGGGTTCAGTATGGGGATATTTAGCAATGACAATAATTCAATACCAATAATTCTAATGAATAGGTTTTGTATGAATTGAAAAATTAAACTTCAGTGCTATGTTTTATTTCATATCTAGATTTTATTCTTCACATTTGATGTAAAGGGGCAATTTTAAATAGTGAATTTCCATAAAGCCTACAGTTTAGTTAAATGAGGCAATTAATCCCTCAAAAGATTGCCCCTGTTATCATCTCAATAGAAAGTTAAAAGCTTGAAAATACATGTCTACGAGAAACGACAGCATTTACTCCACAATACTGTCGCTTACAACTGATTTAATTGAAATCTGTCTTACTACAATTGTGTCCACAGAGGAGTTTAATCGTCCTGAGTTAGATGGTTTTCAATGTGTTTATTATGTGTCAGAATTAATGATAGTGAACTAGTGAAGTGAGCGTGTTGGTGCACAGTCGTGTGCCTCGAGAACTCGGGAGTAGGGATGTAATTTCTCAGATTCTGAGTGATCGGAAACTCCAAGAGTAAGTGTGTTCATAGACACTCATTATGACTCAGTGCTCATCACTTATGGATATATATAATATAATAATGGATGAGAATTTATACCTACTACATATGGAATACCATTTTAAATTCAGCTTGGATATGTGAATGCATTTTTTCAAATATCTTTTGACCATGCATTGAGAATATTTTTTAAATAAATTTTTCTGCACTAGATCTTTTCTGTGTGTCAAGCTAAATAATGTGAGACATTCTCCAAGCCAGGTATGATTTCCCAATCAGGAAAGACCAAAGAAGAATTTCAGATAATTTTTGCAATCATAATTTCCACAGGAATACATTGTGTGATTCAATTGACTTTTTAGAACGTCTCAATTTCCTCTTCAAAGCTATTTGTCTTGCTGCCATAAGTCACAAATAGAGACTATTGGATCATTATTTTGTATTTTATGTTTCAGCTAAAAAAGAAAACTTCTGAGCTGAACAAAGCCTGTGAGAAGCATTACCAGCTGGAACAGGAATTGGCATTCTATAAAATCGACTCCAAGTTTGACAGTCTTGGCAAAAGTCCTTCCAATTATAACACGGTATGCTTATCTCGAAATTAAGCATTCTGATAACTTCAGAATGGAACCATGGCATTAACATTAAGTTGCAGATATTTTGTTGGGTACCTATAGATAGAGCTCGATTAACAGTTAAAGTTGTTTTACCATCGGAATTGTAGCAAAATTTGATGTACATATTTTAACTTCAAGGAATTATCTTTAGCACACCTTGTAATTTACCAGAAGTTGTAGTTATGATATTCTGTATCAATGATTTTTGTATTTACTTTAAGTTTTAATGTCTCTGTGTGATTACCAGAATAAAGCATTTATTGATTGTGTTGGTGCATTCAGCATCTACCGTATGCTGTTATCAATGTCCCACATAACAACCCTGATTCTCTGTAGGATGGAGATGACAGTGGGGGGCTAGGAGAGAGTCCTTACATAGGGAGGGCCAGGTACAAGGCCAATCAGTACGCCCGGGAGGGGGATCTATCGGGCTCCCCCCAACAACACGCCAGCATCAACAGTCAGCCCAGCCCCCAGAGAGTGGAGGTCATGGAGAGGTTAAACGCCCAGTTAGAGTCCGAGCTGGCTCAGAAACAGGACCGAGTCCAGAAAAGTGAGTACCTGTACCGTATGCTATCTCACATCGTGTCATATGTACAATACACGGTCATATGTTGTCTTATGTGGTAAATGTCTGTGTGGTTTTTATATGTTGACTAATCCGACGTATTGGTTGAGTCAAAGTTATGAAATAAAATTCAATATCCATAGGGTAAATACTGATATAAAAAAAAAAGATTATGAAACTTCTCTTATCTTGCAAGGACCCTGATCTGTGCTTGTCAAGCTTCAAAATTGTTTTATGTCGGGATTCCTCAAAATTTGGATCAATGCAGAGCAGAGATTTACCACTTGCATAATTAAAATTCTGTGTATATATTATTGTTGCATGAAACATTTAATAGAAAATACCACCTGTGTATATATATATGCTTTGGATACATTATGACAATGCATCATTATTTCTATGATTCATACATTCTACACATATTGGTCATTTACAACTAGCATTACCCATGGCTATAGAAGATGGTAAGAGAATAAAATGGGATGCATTACTGTTCCCTCTAGTTGTTTGCATTTTATAAAATCGATAAAATGATTATAATTTACCACCTTGTAGATATTTGTTTCCGCCTTAATGTCAGTTTTAGTTTTAATCAATTCTCAGATTTTTAAGAGATCCTTAGAAGATTTTGAGCAGTAAATAGCCACACATGAGTTGCTTTAGTGTGTAGCTTATAGTTTAAACATGTGTTTGCAGATTGAGTTATGAGGGTGAAATTTTGGATAAGCCGTTACATGCAGGCATGAAATTTGCAAATACTAAACTCTGTTTTATTGCAGTCGTAGATGACATTATGCAAAAAATTCAGTCAGATGAAATCTGTAAGTCCCGATGGTTGTAGTATTCTAGTACTGGTCTCTCTATAAATGGGCAGGGCAGAGTATTAACAACATGGCTCTTGTTGGTTTACCTTAATTTAGCTGGAAATTGAATTTGTAAAACTTCAAATGAAATTTCCTCTATTCTCCTGAAAATAAATATTTACATGAACTGATAGTCTTAGTTGAATTTAAATAAAAAAAGTCTTTCAGTTCTATTTACTGGTAGATTAGTGGTAGCTTGTGTGTGTTTAACATTCAATAGATTATTGTCAAAGGGTTTGATGGTGTTATAATGGTGATAGCTTTAGTTTGATTATAGATATGTTTTCATTTTCTTTTGTAATTGTGTGTCCATGTCTTTTTGTTGCCCTCATATAAACCATGTTTAATGTAATGTGAAAACCAAACTGATTGTTAAATTTTCACCGATGATCATTGTTTATTTGTTTATGACTTTAAATAGCAAATAGCCGAGTCAAGGAGAGTAAGTATATTACACCTCTGTGTTTTGATTGAATGAAAGCAAGGAGACCAGAGTTTGAGTAAAAATCAATTTTGACAAAGTTTCCACTTGAAGGACATAAGTGAGAGCACTTTGTTGTGATCTTCGTTGTGGAATCTCTATCTAGACCTACTCCTAGGCCTCCAAAATTACCTGCCTTGAGTGAAGGAAAAACTTCAAAGTGCTCTCACTACCAAATAAAACTCAAATGAAATAGAAATAAAACTCAAATTAAAATTTTATTCCATCTATTTTTTAAATAAAGAAAAAGATTTTGCTAGCATTAGCTTTTAAATTATCATTTTCCTTTTTGCTGTATTCCATTTTGCTCATATTCCATTATTAACTTCACCGTTAGTTAGATTTTATGTAGAAGTACTCTTTGTTGCTAATCTCCCAGCCCTGGTGATGTTGCATCATGGGATATGGACCTTTCCATGACCATTTGTTCTCAATTAATGTTCCTTTCATTTAACATCTTTCACTCTGTAGTATCAAATACCCACTTTTTTGTTTATTTTTTGTACAAGTCTTTCAACCGTGACCCCTGTGGACAAAATCATTTAATCATTTATCATTCAATTTTTTTTTTCTGTATAAATTAAATTCGTTTGATAGCAAATTATGCAATTCATTTATCAGCACAATTATTATCAAATGATCTTATTTAATATATATGTATAATATATTTAAAAGTCTGATGTGTGAGCAGATGCTAGAAGTTAAATAGTATCAGAATCATTTCAAAATACTTTGTTTTCAGATGGTGCAGAAAATTTTCATTTTTTATTTTTTTAGCTCACTACTAATCATATTTAATTCTTATGCTCTGTTATTAAATAATTGAAATATACGAAGATAGTTATACTGTATCTAAAAAGAGCAAATAGAGAAAATAAAAATAAATCACTTGTATCAAAAACGCATTTGAAACATTCCCTTAAGACATTAAGTGTTGAGTTGATAACTAAGGCCTGTGAGTGTGTGTTGACAGCTGAGGACAGACTGAAGCGGCTGCAGGATGACTTGATGGGGACAGAGAGAAAGCTCCTACAGGCCACCAAGGACCTGAAACGCATGGGGGACATCCCGGACAAGGACGACATCAAGGTCCAGATAAGACAGAGGATGGCCAAGAAGATGCAGCTGGTGGGTAGTCAACGAGTTTATGTCACCTCAGTGAACAATAGCCATTACAATTTTACACAAAGTATACATTACAAATTACTCTTGATTAAGTAGAAATTCATATATTTTCACTGTTAAAACCATTTGATAGTGCATGTTGCATTCATCACATGGTGTAGAAGTTACATGTATAAATAAAATTACAGTTATTAATTAAATCTATTACAAAGTGCATTTATAGTAATGTCTATCAAATAGTGCATAAGTTTTATTTAGCACACAGCGTATGTTACATCTATCAGTGCATACATTACATCTATCACACAGTACACAAGCTACATCTATCACATAAATTACCTCGTTCACAGTGAATAAGTGATGACTATCCATAAGTAATTCTATTACACAGAGCATAGATTACATCTTTCACACAGCACATAGTTACATTTATCACACAGTGCACATGTAACTTCTTTCAAGTAAGGCATAAGTTACTTGTATCACACATTGCATAAGTTACATCTATGACATAGTACAGTGCATCTACTACCTAATTACATCCACTAAGTAATCTTATATCATTGGATTTGACTGATATCTGTGTATGAGCTGTCCTTACTTAATAGTACAGTAGAGAATGATGTATATATGTGAGTTATCATCTGATGACAGGTGAATGAACTGCGAGACAGTGCGACCCAGATAGAGGAGGAGATTGACAAGACAAAGAACTCGATGCACCAGAACAAGGTGGAGGTGGCGCGACTGAAGGGACAGCTGGAGAGGATGGACACCAAGGACCCCAAATATGTGAGTCGCTGTGCCATTTATGTCACTGAATATGTCACAGTGTCATCAGTGTATTCCCCAAATATCATTAGAAAATGCTTCATTAGAGTCACTGAAGATGTCCATTGATTTAGAAGGGATTTATATCCACCCTCATTGAAACACCTGTACTGAATACTAATGATACTGCGGTAATTTATTGAGCGTCAGAAGTTGCAATTTTTTCCATTTTGTAATAAAGTGCATTATTTGGGGATAACAAATTATTTTATGTATAATGAGTTAGTGAATAATAAAAAAGAAAACTGTTGATTTGGGTACTCATCTTTCATAGAAGTGACCATAAGTTTTACCTTTCTTTCTGTTTGTAGAGGAAGCTGTATGCTGAGATGGTTGACAAGGAGCAGCAGATCAGTGAGAGTAACCAGATGTATGGACAGCTGAACCAACAGCTGGAGGTCATGCTGGATACTATCGCCAGGGAAACAGATGACATCAAGAAGCTCGAGACCCAGCTCAATGACGGTAAGCCAGCCAAACAGTACTCCTCCTGGCTCACAGTAAAACCAACATTAACTTTGTGCCGTTTGAAAGGGTTTTATTTTTAAAATGGTTTAAGATCTTTCGTAATATTTAACTTATGTTATCTCTTGTTCCTGTTTAGATCGCATTGAGAGTAACGACTCCATTCGTAATGAGCTTGATGACATTGTTGGAGGTCTGCAAGGTTATCTGGCTCATGTCAAGACCAAAGGTCAGAAAGCTCAGCGAGATTACGAGATGCTGCTCAGTGAGAAGATGACTCTAGAAGATCAGTGTCGCAAGCTCGAGCAGGAACTCAGTGTGCTGGACAGTGAGGCTGGCAAGGTGCCAACTCTCGAACAGGTAAAAAAGGATGATATAAACACTTCAGCGAAAAAATCCCGGATTTTGTTGAAAACAGAGAACTTGATTTGTGATTAATCAAATTGGCTAAAATTTTCATACCAGTACTATATGTACCAGGCTATTTAATGTGTAGAATGTCATCACAGATTATATCAAATATGTAAATACTAACTGCAATAATCATTAATTTTTCTCAGTTGTGGAAAATTTGAAGTCCAAATTATTTTCAGTAAAGTTGCCTTACATATCAATACATATTATCCACATTTATATTATAAAGTTAACATTGAGTGGCCTCATAAAGTGTTACATTCTACTTAATGTTCATATTTATAAAGTCATATGTAACATACACTTGATGTAGCTATACCTGATTTGTACAGAGACTAATGGAGCTGGAGGATTCCCTGGCGCAGCACCAGGACATGAACCGGACGCTGGAGGACCAGATCCACCGGAACCGGTCCAAGGATGCCGAGTACCAGGACAAGATGGAGACCACCGCCCAGGAACTCCAGGAGATGAGGAAGGCACTCAAGGAGGCCGAGAGGAAGATCAATGTAAGGGGCACTAACTCTGATAAAATCTGTAACGTCTATATTAGATTAATGTAGGTCTCTCAATCACTGAAAAAAATCTATGGTCAAAGGGATAGCACTCAAACACAGAGAAAATCTAAAATCAAAGAGAATAATTTACTGTCATTGACTCAATGCTTATGCTTATAAAGTCTAGAATTCACTGTTACATGCATGCTGTGAATCAATGTCATAATTTCAAAAATAAGAGGGAATGAAAGATATTTGGTCAAAGTTCAAGCTTTATTGCCTACCACTCAAGGCTCTTATATAAAAACCTAGATTTCACTGTTAAATACTGATAACTAATGTCTACCAACAATAAAAGCAGTAGAAAGATATTTAAAATTGAATGATATTAAAAAAAGTATTTAAGTTTTTCATGAAAGAGTGTATAATGATGATTTTTTTTTTGTGACAGAATGACAGACAGCAGTATGAGCAAAGAGTACAAACAGAAAGAGAGAGGACAGAGAAAGCCATGAAGGAAGCTCGAGATAAATCTCAACTCGAAGACGAGATCAGGAGGCTGCAGGGTCAACTCAATAGTACTGCGGTATGTTCTTGCCAAGTTCATGTGTTCATAGCAAAATGCTAATTTACATTTGATGATCATAGAGGTACATTTGTATTTTTGTGCTTGTAACTCAGCAAATGTTTCTTTGACAATAATTTTGTAATTATTTTGCCAAATTACTATATATCAACATATCTTACTTATGAACTAACCAATGACTGACTTTGTTTATCAGGCTCAGCTAAGTGACAAAGACAGAAGACTGAATGACTCCATCCCTCACCCAGAGCTCAAGAAGAGGCTGAAGGATCTGACACAGACTATTAAAGCAGGCAGAGTAAGGCCGTATTATTCATATCTCCATGTTTAACTTTAAGAGGGCTGCATGATCATGACCATTTTAGGCTATATTTACCTTCTCTAGCCAAAGAAATTTGTATAAAGATATAGGAAAATATTTAAAATTTTAAAAGCTGAATATTTGGATTTTTTTCTTTACTAAATAATAGTTTATGGCCAAAATTACATTTAAAAGACTAAGGCAGATCTTATGGATTATTCTTTGACCAGCCAGCCCTCTAAGTCTTATTTACATTTTTACATGAATTCTTGCTTCATCATTGGGTGTGTTCTCTGCTACAGAGTCCCATCAGCCCCCAGAGTGACAGAGATGTGCTGGGGAAATCCTTCAAGGAAATCCAGCAGTTCATCCAGGACAATGCCAATAAGAGTCTTCGAGAGGTTGAGCAGATTAGGAAATCCACCAACCAGGTAATGGTCCATTAAACAACAAACATTACTGTCGTAATTATACCATTCGTTGTTGTTTATGAAACAGTGTTAATTGGCAGTGAGTTTTGAAACATGAATTTGACATTTCAATGGTTATTTTATTTTGATGTTTCCCCTTGGTAGCCTCTCGAATCGGGCAGCGTAAGTGATTGCAACCCCCAGCTGGGAACGACACATGTACATAACCTTTTGCTTCCTTACATCAGACTCAGTTCATAGAGTAGAATTAGCTGGATGAACTTTTAAAAGCAATGTTTTGAAATTTTTAGTAGATATAAACAACTTTTCGTACATGTGTAAACAGTATTTTTACAAGGTATATCTGGTACTTTGATACCCGTTAATTGGTGATGGTCATATGACTGTATTTTATATAAATTTCTTTTTACTCAAAAAAAATCTTAAAGTTCCTTCCATACATTCAAAAATACATTGTATTCAATAATACAACATATCTTTATTGTTACATATATTTCCATAACTTTCCTAGACTATTAATTTATATAGCTACATATCAATTCTTGAAAATGTAAATCTATCAGTAAAATTAATTCTGTATCTCCACTTCCAATCATTTACAGTTAAATGATATAAACATGTATCTTGTTTCTGTAGAAAACTAGAAATGTTCTCAACACTTTTACTGAATCCTGATGATTAGAATTCACTAATGCATTTTGAGTAGACATTTAGTGTTATTGATTTTGATAATAAATTTAATTGTGTGACAGAATTTGATGAAATTTCACGTATGCTGTAGTAAAAATAGTTACCATATCTGCCAAAATTTTAAAAGATGATTTATCATGTGTCATATTCTTAGAAGTTGAAAGCCATCTCTGATTTGTTCTAGGCTGATGCTGAAATTCAGACACTTCGAGAAAACCTAAAAAAAGCAGAAAATAGGCTACAGAAGCGAGCAGAGAAGGACCACAGTAAAGATGAAAAGGTCAGATATGAGATAAACTAGTGAAAACTTTGGTCACCAATCTTTTGTGAAGACATCACTCTGAAGAATAACATGCATTTGTATCCTCGTTTATGTTTTAGTTTTATGTTTTATGTTTTAGTTGGAGGCTGAGAGAAGGGCCAACAAGGAGCTGATGAATGAGTTACAGAGAATGAAAGAAGCTTACAAAGACCTGGAAAACAAGTCAGCTCAGGTAATATTTGTATATACCATATGTATCAATACAGCAGAAATATCTAATGATAGCAATACTCAGTCACTGTAAGAAGGCGATCCACGCTAAAGAATGGTTGATATTGTTTGACAGGGTCGACCAATAATGAAGATTGTGTACAAGCCCGAGTCTGACACAGACTCGCTGAATTCTGAGGAGAAAGCTCTCTATGATGAACTTCAGAGGGAGTTAATGGAACTCCGACGTAACATGCGACACAAGGAGAATGAGAATGCCAAGCAGGTCAGTCCTTGTCGTCAATAGATATGGTTTCTAGATATTTAATTGGTTGATATTGTTTTGTACTGATATTTTTACGACATTTTTAAAAAAGAAATATGTCTCCATAAGTTTCTATGTCTAAAGAAATTCATGTTTTTTTGTTTTCAGCTTGCTAGTGTAGAAAATGAGGCTGCCATGTTGGAACAGATGGTGAGAGAACAGGAAGAGGAACTAGCCAAGACTCGGGAAGAAAACGAGCTCGAAAAGGTAAAAATTATGTTTTTTGTCCTATTTTATAAGTAATGCACCATTGATAATAAATAATTGTAAATGAATGTTGGAATCAGAATGTGACATTCAGTTTTTGGTATTTCCTTTCTTTAGAATCAGATAAAGGTACAGTATGTACATGAATGGAAACTGGTTATCTTTCATATTTGGAAATGTTTCATTTTTGCACAATGCAAGAGCATATTTCGGTTCACAACAGTGTCTGTTTCACTTCCTGGTGTTCAGAATAAGATCAGGAACTGGGTAGTGGTCTTTATCACCAGTTATCTAGCTAGGTCATTTGAAGCACTATGAAGATGGTTGTGTCATATAAAGTTCAGTTAGTGATGTTTAATGAACAAAGAAAATATATCTTTGGCAAATATGTTTGAATGAGAGATGATCAAGTAAAAATACTGTTGTTTATGAAATTTCAATATTTGTTTACAATTTAAAACTACACAACAATAATTTTGACAGGAAAAGTATGAGGCCCGCATGCAGGTGATAGCTCAGGATCTGGAGCAAGCACAGAACACGGCCGACCAGCTGAAGTACATGCTGGACGAACGTGAGGCGTACCTCCACGGGGAACTACAGAATAAACAGATGAACAACCAGATGATCAGTAAGTCTGATAGAGAAAGAGAGAGAGAGAGAGGAGAGAGAGAGAAAGAGAGAGAGATAATCATTCATAATGGATATTCTGATCATCAGAGTTGAAGGGAATACTAATTTACAATGAGAGAAATTGAAAATCATACATGTATGTCATAATCATCTTGAACCATTTTATTTTACTCATGCTTCATCTTTCTTGTTTTCTTTGTAAACAGCTGATTTAAATTCAAAAGCAGGTAATTACACAGTTGACTAACATGAATTCACATGAAATAAGAATGGGAGCACTTCTTCTAATCATGGTCCTGTTACCTCCAATCTTCCCAGCATTAACATGTTTATAACTTGGTGGATGTGCAGTGTCAAATAAATTGCATGCAAATCATTTGTCTCCATTGCTGCATGATGTGTTGAATGGTCCCCATCAAAAAAATGTTGGAAATGCTTATGTGAAAAATGCAAATTAAGTCTTGTGTCAGTACTTAACTGGAATTTCCATAATAAGTACCCGTAAATAAAACCAAAAAAATACCATAGTAATGATTCATCTTTAGTTAGAAAACAAAAGAAACATTTAACCATCATACATTTCCAGTTACTTATAACAGGTTTAATTGATTTTAAGATGCTATGAGCTTAGACTTGATCGTGTTTTATGTAGGTGCCCAAGAGCAAGAGTTGACCAAGTTATATGACATTTTGGAAACTCAGCGTCAGGAAATTGAACATCTGAACCATCTTTTAGACACCATGGCTGGAGGGGGCAGTGCTGCAGGTCAGGATTTACAAACTTTTTCACAGAACATTCAATGAATGTATATCTTATTGACAGAACAACAATACATGCTACATGAATCTTGTAATTGCAGGCTATTTGATGCACAGTTTTTGAGCAATGTGATTTCTTTTTTAACAGCTGGCCCTGCATTTGATGATGACTTATGGAAACTCCGCCAGGAGGTGAATCGTTTGAAGGAGACTCTGGCCATGCAGTCTGCTTACATCCAGTCTATGCCTAAACCTCAGGGGACAATGGGAACTCAAGCCAGTGCTGGGATGGGTCCAGCTCAGGTAAGGACATTCTTTAGGTGATGGATTCTTTAAATATCACTATCCTTTAGTTTCACTTTCAGTTAAAAGCTTTAAGGCTATAAATGAAGTGATTTTCAAACAATATACATTGCCTTTTTTCCCAGGGTATGCATCACCAGGGTCAAGCTTCTGGACCTACTCCATACAGACCAGTATTAACTCAGCAACATGGGGCACCTGTTGGATTTATGCCAGGGGCACATGTTGGAGCAGATGCTAGAGGAACAATGGTAAAAAAAAAGAAACTTCTTAAGAGTGAAAGATATTGCTTTGATTGTTGATATATTTGGTGTAATTTTTTTATCATGCAAGTAAAACTTTCTAGCTATAGTGGACAGTACTTACTATGGTTTACATGAACTACTTTTCAGGGTCCAATGAATTCAGCTCAAGGTGGAGTTTCATATGGTGGCCAGCAACCAGGGATCAGAGCAGACAGAGGAGAGGGGAGAATACCATCAGGGGGAAGACCCTCTAGAAGGTCAAGGTCAAGTGAAGGTCGGCTAACTCAAGGAGCAAGACATAGTGGCAGGGGTTGGTATTCCTCACTGAATTGAAATTTTTTTTTCAAAGACTAGCATTTGAACATTTCATGAATACCAGTACATGTATATGATTAGCTATTTGATTGGAAATATAACGAAATTGTCTTGATTTTAAAAGGTGGAAGTGGTGATTCTGACCGAGGTAGTGTGAGAAGTCTCAGGAGTGGACGATCTGGGCACGGTCGATCAGGAAGAGAGAGAACAAGGTCTTCTCGCTCTAAAACAGCATTTGAGCCAGTGCATAAACCTCAAGCCTATGTACCAGTTCAGACTGCTGGAGCCTACACGGGTATGGTTGATGCTGGTCTGGGCCCCCAGCCCCAGCCCTCACAAAACATTCCTGGGTACCAGCCCACCACTGGCTCCTTTCACAGCAGTCTGTTCCCTCAGGGTGTGAACCAGAACCGAGGAGTGGGTCAGACTCCCGGCTATGCTGGTACCCAGACACCAGGTTATGCTGGTACCCAGACACCAGGCTATGGAGCCACACAGAGCTCTGGGTATGGCTCTGTCCCAGTTTATGCAGCAGGAGCCACCCAGACACCAAGCACCCATGGTACACAAACCTCCTACCCTGTGGGACAGATGAGCTACGTGCCTGTGGCAGCTAATCCTATCCAGTCCACAGGATCAGGAAGAACCTTCCTACCAGCCTACTCCACATCTCCTGAACGACCTGCTGGCAGGATCTACTACCCCCCTGGTGGTGCCCCTCCACCCCCACCTCCACCATCCTCGGGTGGCACCCAGTATGGGCCCCCATCTCCTGGACCACGTGTGACATTCCTACCCCTGGCTCCAGTAGCTGCTGGTACCCCTGTAAAGGGCCGAGCACCTAATGGATCCATGACAGTTCCTCCAAGTCCTATTGGTGAGTGGAGTGTGTGCATTTTTTATTTAGTGTAATAATTTTTATGATAAAATTTATGTTATCAAATATTGTATAGGAAAAGCAAGAAAAAAACCAAAAGAAAGCTGTTGTATCAAATAAAAGGGAAGGGGAAAAAAACAATAGCTTTAGTCGATTAGAATTTGATGGATGCATGTACATGTACCAGTATATTTTTTTTAGTCACTGTGGAGTGTCATTCACATTACGGTGTTTAGCCCAGTTGGGATTCTTATTTCGTGTTTGTTTATTTTAGGATATTTGATCTCTCGATCAGTGCAAATAAATCAATAATGCAATGGCTATACTGGAAAAAATCGTCTTATTATGTCTAAAGTCAATGAAAGATATCCTCAAAACTGAAGTAGTAATACATGTACAAGTAATTTAATACTTAAATTACAAGACCTATTTGAGCACATATAGAAGTATAGATATTCTATAAAACCATCATAAATTAAGTACTACATGTAGTATTCTTGTCATACTCCAAAAATTGTCAATACTTTGAAAATTCTGTCTGTAATTTTTTTTTGCAATCATTATTACATGCACACACTGTATTGTTCTCTGGCTTGTGCCATGTATTGAGCAAATATTTGACCTTTAAAAAGTGTGAACTAAGACAATGGAATTCTGTCCTTGATCTGTATGTAGGTAATAATGGTAATTAAACCCCCCAATGTATTGATTGTTGACACATGAGCTGAGTTAATACGCCCTCAGTCTGGTCCTGTCCTTACATGTCCAGGAAACTCACTCATCCAGATCAGTGTACTGTATTGGTTGATGGTGTTAGCATGGAGAGCAGATCATAAGCTTTCTAGTCTGGTCAGCTTACTCCTCTTATAACTCAAGTTATGTTGGAGATATATAATCCATAGTCTATCATAGGACAATATTGCTTTGTGATATGTGTATGGAATTAACAAGTAATTAACAAACTGATCCACAGCTGTTCTGTATGGTAGGTGAAGTGTCTGTTGACAGTAAGGAAACTTGATAACAGGATATGTCATTGTAAGGAAGATCTGCAGAATTTTAAATGTTATCAAGGAATTGACATTTTAAATCCTATGAAATATAGCACCTGCATAAAATAAGGAGATTAAGGAATCTTTCAATGCCTGGTCTCTGTCCACATTCGTAGATTTTCCTCCAGGCAATACCCAATCAGGGACCAGTTCTTTGCAAATCATATGAACTGCATGTATTTTTCTCTAGTGTTTGAATGAAAATTTAATTCTGTTTTGCTTGTTTTACTATTCATATTTTTTGTGAGCATAGAATTATGATACAAATAAGCTTGTACATTATACTGAGATGTTGTGGGATTTCTGTTGTACAGTGGCTGGGTCCCTCAGTATGGATGGTGGTCAGCCACGAGGGATCCTGAAGAATGCCGACGCCAGCGGAGACGATACGTACCTCTTCTGTAATGTTCCAGAGCACCATGACCTCGTAAGTAATTCATTAATTAGGGTCAATACTTGTACGTTGCATGGTACCTAGAAAATTAGTGCATTTTTGTGTGATTTAAATGTCTGATGCAAATCTTTCTCTTGAGAATAAAATAATTTTTTCAAGACTATTGTTTCCATGTATGATGACATCTATGTGAGAAATTCTGATCTGGGCTCTTATTTAAACTTGCTTATAAACTTTGTAAACATGTTGTATACAACACTGAATGCAATAAATCTGGACACCTACAGTCAAATTAAACCAGAGTCAACAAATACCTGGGAGGAAGGAGGATTTAATAGAATTCATTAGTTGATAATGATCTGTTATTGGAAACTATCAGCTTACCTCCATTGTTATAAAATCCAAATCCAAATAAAACCAACCTCTAAAAGAACAACAGCGCATTATGCAGTGTGCATTTATTAGAGACAAATGGAATTTTCATTTGATTTTCCTGACATTATTTGTGGGTTAAATTGCACTTTGTTAAGTCCTGTTATTAAATTTTTGTTTTCATAAAATTTTACATCATGGAATATTTGCATTCAATGGGAATTTTATGAAACTCAACTTTCAAATTTTAGTATAATAATTAGTGGAAACTACAAGAAATTCTTTTAAAAGACCAAAAAAAATCAAATTTCCTTTACAAGTTTAGTGATGCATAGATTTCATTCGAGAGGATTATGGCAAGAAAAATCCTTCCGCTAAAAAGAATTTTAAAAAGCTGGTAAATGGCAAAAAGTTACCACGGTCTTGTATTTAAATGCCTCATTAAGCGATAATATTGCGACAAGAGGAAGATTATCCCTACACAACAAGGATTAAAGCATTGAACCAAATGATATAAATCTCAAAAGAGGGGGTATACTTTTAATGAAAGAGGTTGGTATAGGCATTGACTGAGGTTATTCCCTGATATTACATGTAAGACTTCTTAATAAAAGTTAAAATGAATGCACCATATTATCCTCTCTAATCTATTGCAGTCTGTGTTATATAATCTGAGATCTTAATGATCTACAAGCATCCAGGAATAAAGCTGATTTGTGTTGCAGCTATGAGTTTGATGGAAATCTGATGATTCCAAAGTGTTTTGTATCATAGAATGACAATATGAATGTGGGTAATTTAATTTTTCTGCTGTTTTGTTTTCTAGGAAGACTATGTGGCAGAACTACAAGAAAAACTTAGAAAACTAAAGGCCAGAATAGCAAGAGAGGAGGTACAATAAGTTTAGAATATTGCAAAAGTCTTTCAACAGGGAGAATAAGCCCTCAAAAACTTACACATGTACATGTATATAGTACAGCAATATATGTCTTTGTTAAGTACTGTACATAGTCATACTTTTTCCAGTCTGTTGAAAATCTCATTCAGTTTCTTGTTAGAAATTTTCTTTATTATCATTCTGTATGTCAATTTTGATATCTAATAAATATCTAGATTACAAATTCAGTTATTTTCCCCATTTTCCTTGAGTAATTATCTGCATGCAACCTCAGATATCAGATAGTCAAACCTACCTTGCAATCGCCTTACTCCTAACCATGCAACTGAATTAACATGAAGTTAATATCTGATGAGGTTTTCTATTTTGAAGGAACTACAAATACAGGCAGAGGAAGAGGATGAGAACCGACTGATACGCAGGTTACGGGGAGAGCTAGAGGTGAGAGACCACCACATCTGTCATTACCAAATAATACATTAATTCTTTTTATGATATTTCTTAACCTCTGATCGTAACAGCCAGCTTTAGTTTCCGAATTTGATTCAAGTAAATGCCTGCTTATCTTTTTTTGTTAACAGCAAAGAAGAGACGAACTTGAAGGTTTAGATTTGGCCATTGAACAACAAAAGAAATGTTTGAAAGATCTGAAAAAGGAGGAAAAATTCCTAGAAAACGAGAGAATAGCAGCAAGGGATGAACTCCAATTTATGAGACATCACAATTCAAAGGAAAACAAGAAAAGGTAAGGAATGAAAATACACTTTTTGCCTCCATGTTGAAACTGTCTTGATGGTCACAATGCCTCATTGATCAAACATTCTTATCCATAATGATACTTTGTTTTAACATTTCTACTGTAACTTCATCTTTGTTCAAAGAGTTTATCAACTTTTCATTGTTTTCTGTTAATCACATCCATTATAAGTTATGTATTATAAGATCTTTGTTTGATTTTATAGGCGATTACGAGCCAATGTGTTTGATGAGTCTTGCACTGATGAGGATGACATAGGCCTGGCTGGAAGCAGAAGGAAGTTCTTAAGGAATGAGATTGATGCCTTGGAGAGAACTTTGGCCAAGCGGCGGAGTCAGCTGCAGGACGCAGACAAGCTCCTGCGTGTATGTAACTCAGACCTTCAGGAGGCCAAAGAAGAGGTAGGGATCATTTCATTTACTGGGATGGCCTTGAAAGTTATAAATTATTATAAATAAATTATAAATAGGATTAAGGGTAAGTGTTTCTCATGCTCTTTTTATTGTGATCATAGGCCAGACAGACAGTGGAGAAGTTTGACTTGGCAGCAGAGGGTCTACAGAACACGGTCAAAGAAACAGGCGAGCTGGAGAAGAGAGCCAATCAGGCGGGAGTAGAACTGATCAAGGCGTCCGACACTCTCCGCGCAATAAGGGAAGAGGTCAAGGACATGGAACGGAAGCGGACCAAGCAGGAGCGACTCCTCAGAGACATCAACCAGGTAGGGAGTCTAGTCACCCGGCTGTAATGCAAGCTGCCAAATAGATTAAGATATGAGAAAATTCTTATTAATGGTAGTAGCATCAGAGTTTCATGGTTTTTTCCCTTTACAGGTGACTGCTAAAAAGGATGCCGAGTATAAGGACCTTGACAGTAGAATTAGAAGTGCTACACAAAAGTAGGTCACTTGTATTTGTTATATGATTACCGTAAGTGGATATGTTATTTTTTCTTATTCAGGAAATTGTGTCTTTTTGAATCAATAACATTTCATATTTTAGTCTGCACAAGCTTCATGCTGAGCTTGCAGCAGCAGCCGTAAGAGAGAAGGAGACAGTGTCAGCCCTAAACGACGCAGAGGAAGTACTGACAAAACGTCGCTCAGATATTGCCAGAATGCGCGACCAGGTAAACTAATTATTGACCATAACACTTGCAACCAAGGGGGGACTTCATATTATGCATGTATTTCAAAAAAAAAAATTAAACAGCTTTAAGAAAGTAAACCTATATATAACAGAAAATTTCTGTTGCATTATATTTTTCAGTTACATCCTAAGGCGCTAAAACGTCGATCAAAACCCAGCCATGTCAAACTTTAACTCACCACCAGCTGAGCCCAATGTCTTGTGTATCAGGGGTTTGATTGGACAGTCTCTCAGTTTGCATTTTAATATATATGCCTATGTGTGTTGATGTGCTATAACGATTTGACCACAATATATAACTTGTAAATATGGATTTCTGTAGTGAACAAGAACCAGCGCTCTGCTTTTGCTGTCGCTTCATTTCCTGCCACCTTCCTCCAACACCATGAGCACACTCCTTTCCTAATAACTCCCTCACTTGCATCGTAATATATTCGCCCTCATTTATGATAGCCCAGTGTTTGCATGAAAGTATATCCCTTGAATGTTAGTACATGAATGTGTACAGTATATTCATTATAATTTATAAACAATCCTTCATTGAATAGATGCTATCCGTTGTTTATAATGGCTGAAATATTTATTCTGCTAGAAGATCTATGTAGAAAAGCTACATGTACCCCAGAATTTGTCTATCTTTGTTGTATTTTGATTGAATGTATCCAATCATTGAACACCAGTCCACTCTCCACACTCGGCCCTACGTGGGTGACTCCATCACTCTGTGGCTTCTCTTTGCTTGTTTGGGGACCCTGGTGGCTTCTTGCTGCACTCTGTGTTAACAGTGTTTGGGAATGACCACATACTGTGGGTGATGATGTGTCAATTCTGTGTCCATTAACACACCATATTCCCACAAGGCTCATTTCACTGCCATATACTGATCGTCATTTGATGCATTTATTTTATCAGAAGAATATTACAAGCAATAAATCCATGTTTACATGTTTCTGGACGTCTCTTCCTTGTAGCACTTTGGCAAGACTTTCTAGTAAGCTGGTGGTGAGTTTAGGCATTGGGTCTAGAAGCCGTCTACATGTACTTACTTCTGTGATATTATGTGTATTCTCGAGCAATAGATCTTTGTATTTATTACGTTAACTTTATCTGTAGTGAAGAATGTCTGGACTGTTGAGTTAATTAAAACGAAACAAAGACTGAAAGTAATTATATCAATTTTATTCATGTACATATTTCAATGATGGGATTTTTTGTGATATTTGATTTTGATTACATTTGTAGAGTGAAATATGTCTATATCAGATAGCAGTATTTATTTTTGTAAAATGTATACCATTTACAATAAAGCAAATACAAAATCTGCTCGACTCTCAAATTTCATCATGAACATTCATAAAAGTTCATAACAGTATACAGGTAAAATATCTACGAACAGGTAACTAACTGAAATAACTGTTAGTACATTTTCTGAATTTTCATGATTTAAAGTGAGGAAACTCAAAAAGGATCAAGCGACACAAGGAACATGGACAACCCAATTAAATAAGTAAATTAAGAGTATGAATTCATCATGAATACATGTACTGGTAGTTTTCATAGCAAATTAGAATTTGCATGATCAGAATCTCAAAGTTAGTGTAAGTACTTTCATTTTCATATGTTTTAGACAAATGATATAACCCAACATGGGTAGTAAGTGCCCATTTCTCCTTGAATGTTGAATGATTCAGTGTACCATATAAGATATTGTTTTGACAGATTGATCAGCAGAAGCAGGAGTTGGAGAAACTGGACCAGAAGATGGGAAAGAAGAGAACCGAGTTCCAGCTCCTCCAGGAATCTATGGAGAAGAAATCCACAGAACTGAGCTCAGTGTTACGAGAGGCCGAGGCTGAGTGTGCAGCCAGGCAGAGGGAAGCAAGGGTAAGAGAGAGAAAGGGAGACAGAGAGTAGAGAAATAAGGCAGAAGGAAGCAAGGATAAGAGAGTGAGAGAGAGAGAGTAAAAGAAACAGGCAGAGGGAAGCAAGGGTAAGAGAGCGAGAAAAAAAAGAAACAGGCAGAGGGAAGCAAGAGTAAGAGAGAGAGAAAATAAAAGAAACAGGCAGAGGGAAGCAAGGGTAAGAGAGAGAGAGAGAATAAAAGAAAGGCAGAGGGAAGTAAGGGTAAGAGAGAGAGAAAGGGAGACAGAGGGACACCAAAGAGAGAGAAAGAGGAGAGAGAGACAGAATCATGAGTAAGAGAGAGACAGAGGCACAATAGAGACAAGAGAAGCAATGGTGAGAGAGAGAGAGAGAGGGAGAGGGGTGAAGGGGATGGAATTATATTGGCAGATGAAAAAGAACGTAGTGGTGAGAAAGACTATGGTAAAATGGTTGAGTGGAGTAGAGTAGAAGAAATGTTATAGAGAAAAAATGTGATAGGGATTATTGAAAAGGGCTGATTATGGTGCTGGGCAATCGTGAGCAGCTAATATGTAGACAGTTGAGCAAAGCAAGTACTTTAATAATTATTTTTTTTTTCAGGACTATAAAGACAAAATTAGTGAGTTGGAGATCCAAAGAAATGAATTGATACAAAGTCTGAAAATGAAACGTGGTGAACTTCATAAGCGGAAAGAGGAAGTGGAAACGGAGGATGAAGTGTTACAGAAATTGATTAACTCAGTGAACAAAAACAAATCAGAACTCCAGCATATATTTGAAATGCAAAAAATAGAAAAACATGAACTGGACAGTTTGAAATCTCAGCATGCTCAAAAGTTGTCAGAGTTGGAGAAAACACAACGAGAATTATTGGAGGTACAAAAAAACCTTATTATGATCTACACATACATTTACTATACTGGTACAGAATGATACTTGTCCAAAAAAATATTCATGCATTTGCATTAACATAATTTAAAATAAATTTTGACAGGAGAGATCACAGTTAGATCAACTATGTGCTGAGACAAGTCGTAAGTCGAGTGAAGTCGATCGACTGCGACAAGCACTGGACCGCGACAGACAGGAAGTGGAAAGGCTGGCAATGGAGAAGCAGTCATTGGAGGATCGTTTGAATGCCATGTCTCGTGAAAAAGACATGATGGAAGATTCCACAAAGAACCTTGACAACAAAATCAACCAGATGCGAAGGTTAGCTCAGACTTGCTGTTTAGTACAAACCTAGTTTACCTGCACAAAATCTGGTTCAAAATATATTGGTTTTTCCTATGTTAATAGTAGCACCTAGTATGTTTTTTGTGATATTTCATGGAAGTCAAGAGATTTGATATTTTTTTCCATAGAACTCACAGATCGGTGGAAGAAAAGTTGGATACCTCTACGAAGAGGATGGAAACTGTGGAATCAGAGCTCCGACATCGAGAGAAAGAACTGGATGAGGCCAATCATCAGCGAGCTCAGCTCCAGAAAGAGGTTCACGCACTCAGGGCAAATGCTAAAGGTAGACACAGACCTGCTGTTGTTGTACAAATTGTCAGAGCTGAATATACAGTGTAGTTTTCCAGGCTTTTATAATAATTTTGATATTTGGCATGCCAGTCATTTTTCCTGACATCAAAATCATTGAAATAGCCTGGAAAACATCAGATACTTTGGACTATGCTTAATAATGATTGATGATCAGATGATATATTGAATTTTCATACAAAAGATCTAATTCAAATTTCAATCATCTTTAATTATTTTGCTTTACAGACTGCAAAAACGAATTGAAAATTCTGAAAGACCATATAAGAGATTCTGAGGATCAACGGAAAAGTTTGGACCAAGATTTGAAGGACATTTACCTAAAACGTGATGAAGCAAAGTTAGAATATGAACGTTTGAATGAGGGAATTCGTCAGAGCCGAGTTGCACATGATGACTACATGCGACAGGAGAAAACGAAGCAGTCCGAGTTACAGGAACTCTTGAAAAATGTTAACGATAAATCTATCGAATATCAGGAGGCAAAAATGGTAAAATTCTAGATATTTCTCTGTCTTATAATTTATTTGAATGAGTTTTAGCTCTCAGTAATTATTACTGTACTGGTGATTAATTTTTACAAGGCATCAACTATCTATCAGGCTTATCAGTATGTTGATTTTTATTAACAGGCTCTTAACAAAGTCAGAAAAGAAGTAGAACGGGAAGAAAACAAACTTAACAAGGTGAGAAACAGTGCAGTATTTCTCCATTTTGATTTTATCACTTGGTTCATATACTGTAAAGTGTAGAGGGAATTACACATACAACCCTTTTCCCCCTGCTTAACATATTGAACTGTGAGATTCAGATAAATTTGTGAAGAGTTTAAGTTTAGGAAAGTTGATTTATGGAACAACATACTTAATTTCATACCACTTAGTTTCATATTTTACCATTTTATTCTACCTTTGATAATTTACTGCAGCTTAGCACTTCATATCATTATATAATTATCTAGTCACCTTCTTTGTTTTCTCAAATGAGTATGTTAGTTTATCAGTTATTGTGGTTTTATTCATTGAGTTATTTTATAAAGAACAGCAAAACTTGTTTTCCCTGTGTATCCCCATATCCATGTGTTTCCCTGCTTTCACTACAGGCTTGTTTTTACTGTGCTCTTTGCTGCAATGTTAATGCCTTCCTTATTTCCCCATTCCAGTTGGTCAGTAACGCTAATTTAGAATTAGAAAACATTCGCTCCGATCTGAAATCCAAGCAGTTAGAACTGGAACAGGCAACCTACTCCGTCACCAACCTAAAGGTTTGTATGACATCACCTGGGCTTATATGACATCACTTAGGCTTGTATGACACCATCAAGGGCTTGTATGACATGACATCACTAGAGCCTTCTTCCTTTTTTTGTCAATGAATTTTTTATGATTTTTTTGGGGGGGGGCAGCTTTGAAAATATTATACCGGTACATGTTATTTATAGCAAGCTTTGATCAAAAGAACATAAAATAGATAAGAAGAATTGTGTTGTTAACCTACTGAATTAAATACAATTTGCTGGAATTTTATTAATTTTAAGTAGAATCTTTAAACACCTAATAATTATATTTAAAGAGCTACCGAAATAGAAAAATTAATAAAAGTAATATTTTTCTTAACAGAAAGAATCTGAAAAACTACATGTTAATGAAGAAAAGTTCATGGAGCTGGACAAGCAAATCAAAAGTCTAGGTAAGTTCTTCTAAAATGAATTGTTTCATAAATCATGAAGTATGTTCTCTATCTTGGATTCCTTTTGAATTTAAAGCTTAGGCATTCAAATATCTTAGTTATATGATTATGTTAACTTATTTTTTACAGAAAAAGAAATTCTGGACAGAAATGAAGAAAAAAATGAGTTGGCCAAGGCATTGTCAAGGTCATACGAGGAACTCCAAAAAGCTCGCACTGCCTCCGCTCAGGTAAATAGTCATCCGATCAAGTTTATCTGTATCTCATATTAATTTAGATATATCTACATAAACTACTAAATATGTGTTGTAGCTTACTAAACGTGTGCATTCTTTATTAATTTGCAAATTTGATTTGAGTTGGAAGAAGTCAAAGAGACAAATCTGTTTCTGTTTTGTATATCTGAATGTAATGACCTTGACCTTCCTCAATCTCAGGAACAAGAACGAATGATGAGAGAGCGTGTAGAACTAGAAAATGCTCTCCATGATATTCAGACACAACTAGAACAAGCAAAGCAGGTAACAGCTTGTGTACCCCACTGCATGTCCTAATAGTCTGCCTGTTGAAATCGTCTGCATGTAGTAACAGTTCATTTCATGTCAAATATCTCAATCAGCATTTTAAGAAATTTCTTTAACTTATCGCTGAAATGGTTAATGTTTATTACCCAGAATTTTGCATGTTGTATCATAACCAGACAGAGTAGATTGCTTTCTGTTGTGCTTCATATATTTCTTTTTAGCTTAGATTTTTACAGGGGCTAGTGTTTAATTAAGAAATTGAAATTTTCAATCAGAGATTTTTTTTCACCTCATCCATCTGAGAGTTATAGCACACAAGGAGCTTGTGGTTTTGAGTGTATTTAATTTGACAGCTCACATAATACTTCAAGCATTTGCAATCCAGAAATCATTTATTACTTGCATTTCATGTAACATATGAAAAATTAATATAAATTGATCTTGGTCCAAATGTTCTTAGCAGCTAACATTTTAGATAAACTGAGTCTCCTGATAGTCTTTTTATGCTTGATATCAAAGTGCCAGAATGCACTTCTAATAATTGCATGGTTGGCAAAATTGTTTTCGTGTTGTAAAACATTGTGACAGTCCTATATATGGAATATTTCGAAAGGTAACATATTAAGGTAAATAGTTTATGAAAAGTATGATTTGGATAATTGAAAATAAGGAAACAAACCTCAAAATGAGAAGCTCAGTAAATTGTTTTGTGCAATGTTTCTGCCTCTCAAAACCAAATAGTAAAGTTAGGTACATTTATATGAAAGTAAGAAGCCCCAAAATACGACAAGGAATATTTCCTCTCTTCTGCTTATTTCTTTAGTCTTTGTTTCTTAATTGAAGATGTCCATTTGTGATGAAACAAAGGATAAGGTAGTCATGCTTATCTTCTATATAGTGATATAGTGATGTACTCTAACTACATGTATTCCCGTTGTATTTATAAGTTGCAGCATGATGTCTATTACATTGTTTGGACTGTAAACATGGGAAAGTATTTTGCAAGTTTTATGTAAAAAGTGATTATTGATAATGACAATGATTTAAAAATAAAACTCTCTAGACATAGTGATAATTTTTGCAAATATGAACACTGTGAAATTTACTGTATTTTCCACCACACACCAACATTTCCATGTTTACAGCAATCCTGTAGAATCCTGAATGTTGATGCTTATTTTTTGATATATTATGCCACAGCTGATGATGGCCATTAACACAGAAACTATGCAGCATATGGTAAAGGGTTCAGACTCATGCTTACTTATGATTGTTAATTAACCACTGTCAGATTTAAAAAAAAAAAAGAAGAAGAAGAAAAAACAGTTAGGTCACACAAACTGTCTTAACATTGAATGTGTGGAAATTACTTTTGCAGAAATTTAATGCTTTGATGAGCTTTCATTGTAAAAATTTGCTTAATTTCTAATGCTATGAACAATTTTGTATGAAGTTCAGAATATGAAAGAAAATGCTCATATTATCAAGATGTTCTTATAACTGAATATTAAATATTTCAAAAGAAATTTCAGACTTCATAAGTGAGCATGTTTTAGCGTGTTGATCAACCATTGAACTGTGTGATTATTCAGGATCTATTTCCTATTGTTATTGCCAATCCTACCTTATAAAAAGGCTTACTGATTTGTGTAACATTGGCTTCCGTGAATGCCCTCGTTATGTCATGTGTTCAATCCTCTGCCTACCCTGCCAACAGGATGTGTGAGGAAAATCACCATTTTTCCATTTATCAATCATTCTTGAACATACCCCATTATCGTCAACATCTTTGATTTATTTTAATGAAATTCATTCACATCACAATTTAAAATTTCTCACAGCAAAAAGGGTTTACATTCACAAAGTTGTTGAACTTGTTCACAAGTGTACCATAATGTCAACTGTTTAACATCACTCATAGTTGAAAATTGATGACTTTTAAGTAAAAAATTGATCATTCAAATAATCTACTTACTAGTACTCCAAAAATAATTAACACAGAGTTTGAATGCTGGCTTTTGACGATTCAACTAAATAAATAATGCAAACTAATAATTTTGCATATGATTTCTTGGCTTGATAGCTTTGTCTAAGTACATTCACATTTTTTTTGCCTAATTACATTCACATTTTTTATGAAGATTTGACAGTTTTACATTTTCACTTATTTTTGAAATAATCATTTACAAAAACCATTGTAATTACATTAACTTGATAAAAGAAATAAAAAGCAAAAGATAATCCACACTCGTCATAAATCATTTTTCTTTGAGCATTTTTCAAAATATCACATCAATGGCCATTTATGCTTCAACTAGCCATTATTTACAATAATACATGTACATGCATGATGTCACATTCAGCAGCCAATCATTTTGCTTGTCACATTTATCTTTTAATTATCATGTGACTCAATCATGTTTTTCATTAAATACTCATAAAATTCTCTATCCTTATAGGAGATGAAACAAATGCAGAATCGCACCTCTAACCAGGTAACAGAGCTGCAGAACTTGGCAGAGATCCAGTTTAGTCGGGCCAACCGTCTAGGCGACGAACTCAACAAGATACGCAAAGACAATAAAGAAATGAAAAGAAAGGTATGTGTTTTACATAGATTCATCAATTGATCCATCTAGACTTATTGCTTTTCTTGATTTATCAGTGCCTAGATGTGCTTCCAATTTTTTATTTTGTTATGGAATTTTCCTTCTTCTTTTTACAGGTATACTGTACACTTAAATGCATTCTTTCGTTTTATTTCTTTAAATTTATTATATTTTTGAATCATTATCAGCAATAGGCCTATATATAAGTAGATTTCATAGGAACATGTCCATCAAATTTACACCCATTTTGAAAACTGATGCATTATATATTGTGAAATTATGATATAGTCAATGAATTGCATATCTAAAAACTGTATTCCTTTAAGACAATCCATAATGACCCACACAAATTGATTTATAAATGATACTAGAGTAGTAAAATTATCTGAATACAAAATGATTTGGTAACCAAACAAATGTATACATTGTAAAAGGATTTTTTTTTCTTTAAACAAATGGTTAATCAGGGTTTAAATCTTTTACAAACACAATGCTTTATTTGCTTGTCAGTCAATATTTATCTTTCTTTTGAATCTTTTCAATACACTTTTTCTTTATTTCTGATGACTAACGTATTATCTATAATCATATGTAGTTGAGTGTTTCTTTTTCTATTCTGATCTACAAGGGAACAGTGGGACTTTACAAACAATTCATTTTTCAGTTACTAATCAAGAATCACTTGAATGAAAATGAAAAAGACGACGAGGACTGTTTGAATTCAAATATAGGCCATGTAAGTAAATTGTGACTGGACTATAATTGTCAGCATTAGCGGACATGCTACTATGTGCTATTGTTTTTATCAATGGGCATGGCAGGAGAGGCATTGGCAAGAATTTTGTTATTGTCATAATTAAAAGGAATGAAGGGCATGCATTGTGAAATACCTTATCAAAGTTCATTTACTAATACACCTGGCATATGCATAAAATAGTGGAACATTTTTCTTTCACGCTCGATTTTTTCCCTTCACACTTGATCACATCTTTTTCTCTCCATTCATTTATTTGAAATATTTACATACATGTATTTATCTAATCAATAGAGAACATTTAATGAATGGTTTCTTAAAAAGTAGTTATTGCAATTTTTAAGTTTAAACAAAAAGCACGTCATTATCATTCTCATGAGCACAGTATCATCCCATCACTTTGTAGCAGGAGAGCGATGACCAATCGGAGAACAAGCCTCCCACAGACCCAGACATTATCGACCGTCATCTCGCAAACCTCCAGTTTAACTCTCAGCAATCACAAGAGGTTCCTGTGTTTGACGTCTTCTGTTGACAAACAGCACTAATTTACACACTTACCAGGATAGTGTAGCTGTCTAACTTGATTTCATTATCCGTCAAATTTCAACAAAAGCCTTGTAACTTTTATCACAAAATTTCTCTTTTGTATTGTTTGTATGATAAATGGTTTATTTTGCAAGAGAATCTGAGAATTAGTGTGTAAATAGTTCTGTCATTTTCATATACTTGTAGTTTGTGTATGTTCGTTATTCCTGGTTTTATTACTCATCTAAGTCATTTATGTGTTTGGTACTAATCCAAATGTCCTCATTACAAGTGACGTTGTGTACTATTTTGTTATAACATGTTGTTATTGCATCTGTTATTAACATAGTAAATGTACTAGTAAAATAATACATGTACCAGTGATTCTTATTTTTAGTATAATATAATTTTTTTTCAAAAGAAAATTTTCAGTCAAGTAATCATAAAGAAAACTTGTTGTGTAAAACTTGGAACATGCAGTGTTAAAAAATAATTTCCATTAGGTAATATATCAGCAATTTAAGTATAACATGAATTGAGATTCTAAGCAAGTTCAGTTTAGGCTAATCAATGTTGTCCTACTTACAGATGCTGACCGACAACAAGGAGAATGTGAATGTGGAAGGAGGGGGGTCTGTGAAGGACAGCATCAAGGGCAAGATGACCGAGGAGCAGGATCTCCTCAGGGTGAGTCCCCCAGCCTACCCCCTTCTCCCCCCCCCCCCCCCCAAAACACACACACAGGTCTCCACTGGTCTCTTTTGGTAATGCTTGTACATGCAGAAGTCATTATTTGTATGATTATGAACAAAATAGTCTTAATGTGCCCCAGATTTAAAACTACAAATTCAAGTATAATGTTCCCATATATTGAATGGATAAAAAGCCTATTTAAAACTACAAACAAGATATGATTGGATCAAAAGCCTTGTACAATATGAAGATTCCTTCTTAAACTCTGTACCATTGATCACTTGCAGCATCAGTTACAAGAACAGATGAGGCGACATGCAGAGGCCATGGAGCATGCCCGCATGCAGTCCGAGGGGACAATAGAGAGTCTGCGACGTAAGATGAATGCGTTACAGGACGTACTGGTGTCAACAGGGGAGGACTCCAACCCCCGGCTCTCACTGATCAGAAAGAGATCACGATCCTCCTCCCCTGGGAAATCCATACTGGAAACCACCATCAGGGTAAGGCAGTGGGAACTGTGTGAAAGATGTATTAAATTGTATCATATGCGACAAAATTACCCGGGGGGGGGGGGGGGGGGGGGGGCAGTTTTATATGATTTAATGTTTGTATTGGTTGTGTGGAGGTTATGGGGGAACATCAGCAGCATTGAAGCTAAGATTGATGTTTTGTGCTTTGTTTATAGGGTCGAGAGAGATCCAAAAGTCCCACATCCCGACGCAGTTACCTGGCGCAGAGACCTAGATCTAGGTCACGTTCCTATGAGAGATCACACAGTCCACTGTTTCCTGAGAGAGACAGTAAGTATGGAAACTGATGATTTCATTGGTGTTCCTCACAAATCTGTATTAGATGAATTAAAAAACTCAATACTTGTAACAATTGTTTACAGTTTTTGCATTTTTTTTTAAAGGACTATGTATGATATGGGCCTAAAATGGCCCCCTAAAATGAACATCATCATTTTTCTGTAATTCTTTGTTTTCTTTGTACACATATACATGTAAAGTTATTTTATAATTTTCTGTCTGATCCAAATGCCCACAATTTAGAAATATGACATCACAAAGTTAACCTTTTCCCGCCATTTTGCCATTTTTAGTTTAAAAATGGCTTGTTTTTAAACAGTTTTTCTTTCAGAAAACATTAACATGCTTGAACAAACAAAATATTTTCATCAGAGGTGTGTCTGTCGTAGATTAATAAGGGAAAAAATATTTTCCTTGTACAAAGTGTCACTATATTTCCCATTCAAAAAAAGATAAGAAAAATGTCAATTTTTGAATGATTTTGATTAAATTATAAAAATTGCGTAACTCTTGACATCATAAACTGCCAGTGAGTGCAAACAATTTAAATAAATAGGTAAAAAATATATGTTATATCAACTTTTCTAAAATACAACATAACAATTTAATGTACCTGGAATACTTTAAAAAAATGGCGAATTATGGGGCCAAATATGACCAATATCATATATAGTTCTTTATTCTGGATTTGTTGTCAAAGCTAAATTATGATTCTTTTTACCATTTCAGTTGCCTGATTTAGAGAACACTTAAGTTGAACAGTTTCAGAAGACTGTGAACACTTATTTAAAAACTTTCCCGCAGAGCTGTGATATTTACACAATAGTCATTTTCAATCTTTTGGACATTCCTATCCAAGATGTCTGTGATTTTATCTTGCAACTAGTATTATGTTTTTACAGATATAGAATTATATAGGTTTTAACTATTTATGTTAACTTTTATAAATTGTAACTTTTATAAATTGATTTTTTTTGTAGACATTTACAATTTGTCTCGTACCATCTTATTTATTATCTTTTAAACCGTCCCATGAACAAAACGTCCAGAAATTTAGTTTAAAATTTACTTTTATTTGTTATATCTGTATGTGGTGCTTTCAGCAGTGTAGTTGAGGTCTATATTTATGTTGTGTGAATGATTAGATGTTATATGAGAGCGAGAGAATGTGCCAAATGGTAGAATGTTGTTTGTATACCTGTATAATTGTTTGCATACCTGTATGTAATCTGTATACTTGTATTGTTACAGTTTATGTATAGAACAGCAGCAAATTCCTTGTTGTGAATACATATGTACTCAGTATATATTATTTATACATGTATCATTATTTATATGTAATAAAAGGATACTAAACCAATTTTGTTTTCTTAAAATGTTATGAATTACAGACGTTGATGATCAAAATAAAGAAGATGAGGGAATAAGGCAGGGAAGATGCCTATATTACATGTATATAGGATTGGAAAAGATACTGAAAAATAAAAATATCAGCATATTTGATAATTTTTAACCGGGTTTTCCAAAGGAACAATCCGGTTATTAAAATGGCGGGTGGGCGGACGGCTGCCAAAAGAGTAACCCTATTGTACGGATAACTCCTCCTACAGTTTTCAAGATAGGAAGTTGTTGTTTTGCAGATCAATTGTGCATATTACTTGGATTTTGATTTTTGATAATTTTTGAAAAAAAATACCAGCTGTTGAACTTAGTCATTTTTCCGCAATAATATTGCATATAGGGTACCCCTATTGTACGGATAACTCCTCCTACAGTTTTCAAGATAGGAAGTTGTTCTTTTGCAGATCAATTGTGCATATATCAGAGATGTCCATATTACTTGGATTTTGATAGTTAATGAAAAAAATACCAGCTGTTGAACTTAGTCTTTTTCCGCATAATATTGCATATACATGTAGGGTACCCCTATTGTACAGATAACTCCTCCTACAGTTTTCAAGATTTGCAGATCAATTGAACATATACATGTATCAGAGATGTGCATATTACTTGGATTTTGAATTTTGATAATTAATTGAAAAAATATCACCTGTTGAACTTGTTTATTTTTTGGCAAAATTTTGCATATAGAGTACCCCAATTTTTTGGGATGGGTAGTGTTTATCAATTCTGGGTTGATAAATGGATTATGGATTCTGTTCACACAGAAGAAAACCCGGTTTGCTGTCACATTGACAGCTGTTCTCTTTTTTTTTTTTAATTTGTTCCAAACAATGTATATTTCACATATAAACATTGATTTTTAACCCGTAAATAGAGTCAATACTAGAATATACTGATTTGAATTAGTTATCACGTACCAAAATCCTCCGACAGCATCACTTTTTAGAACATAAATGCCTTTTACTAGTATTTTTAGCTCACCGAGACGAAGTCGGGGGGAGCTTATGCTATACCCCCGGCGTCGGCGTCGGCGTCGGCGTCGGCGTCCGGACCTGGTTAAAGTTTTTGTTGCAGGTCCTGTATCTAAGTTATTACTAGTCCTATCTTCACCAAACTTGCATGGATGATGCATCTGGACCTACTTATGGACTTGAAAGACTTGGATGCTGAATCTGGGTCATGAGTTTCAGATGCTGGAGGAGGTTAAGGTTTTTGGAGCAGGTTAAAGTTTTTGGAGCAGGTGCCCTTTGATGATTATATCTTAGTTTTTACTGGTCCTAACTTCACCAAACTTGCATGGATGGTGCGTCTTATGATACTGATGCACCAGACAGGCTTGAATGCTGAATCTGAGCCATAGGTTTCGGATGCTGAAGGAGGTTAAGGTTTTTAGAGCTGGTTAAAGTTTTTGGAGCAGGTGCCCTTTGATGATTATATCTTAGTTTTTACTGGTCCTAACTTCACCAAACTTGCATGGATGGTGCGTCTTATGATACTGATGCACATGACAGGCTTTAATGCTGAATCTGAGCCATAGGTTTCGGATGCTGGAGGAGGTTAAGGTTTTTAGAGCTGGTTAAAGTTTTGGAGCAGGTGCCCTTTGATGATTATATCTTAGTTATTACTAGTCCTAACTTCACCAAACTTGCATAGATGGTGCGTCTTATGATACTGATGCACATGACAGGCATGAATGCTGAATCTGAGCCATAGGTTTCGGATGCTGAAGGAGGTTAAGGTTTTTGGAGCTGGTAAAAGTTTTTGGAGCAGGTGCCCTCTGATGATTATATCTTAGTTATTACTGGTCCTAACTTCAGCAAACTTGCATGGATGGTGCATCTTATGATACTGATGCACCTGATGCTGAATCTGAGCCATTGGTTTCGGATGCTGAATGAGGTTTAGTTTTTTGGAACAGGTCACATGTTTAATAGATAATAGTACTATTTCAAACTTGCATAGTTGACTAAACTTTAATATAAATGAATCGCAGAGGTAGCTTCAGATGCAGAGCCTGATCTCCATTATCAAGGATGCTAAAAAATATATCTTAGTTATTACTGGTCCTAACTTTACCAAACTTGCATGGATGGTGCGTCTTATGATACTGATGTTCCTGACAGGCATTGATGCTGAATCTGAGCCATAGGTTTCGGATGCTG